>JACEHZ010000249.1:0-600000 GCA_017893485.1 Hemerocallis citrina
AACCCCTGACGAAACCTGATTAGCTTTCCTGTAGCAACGGGAAAGTGAATTCTTATACAACAACGTATTGTCTAGTTTATAACTTCATGTTCTTGGTTGTAAATATGTTTATTCCTACATTTAATGAATTAAACTTTATATAATGCATTGCATAGCCTTGATACTCCTTGATCTTGTCCTGATACTCGTTTCACTAGTTGCATTGTTCATGTTGAGTATTGTAAAGAAATTAACAAGCCGGGGTAATAAGAGAAAGATCTAGTAGTGGACAATATAAGAGAGTGTACTCGGAAGGAGGCCCATGTTTCTCGTAATAGTGACTCATGATTACATGATTACCTGTTTTCCTGTTTACAAGTTATATGGAACTAAGTGTCACTTCTAGAGCCGACGGGGGCCACCTAGAAGTTATATGGAACTAAGTGTCACATGATTACATGACATGATACGATTCTTGGTTACATGATATAATTCCTGGTTACATGATATGATATGATTCCTGTTAATGTCACTGCAAGACCTAAGTACATGTTCCTATAGAATTCACCATTAGAGTCTACACGTTAACTTGTTTGTATGCAACCGAACCTATGGAATGGGACGCAGGATTGCGTGCATTAGTCAGGATTTATAAAGATTGCTAGACTTAAGATTAACACTGAACACGTGCATGACTCATGATTCCAGTTGCATGTTACCTAGTACAAGTTCACATGATTCCTGTTTACAAGTTACATGTCCTGGTTACAAGTTATATGATTCATGTTTACAAGATTACATGATTCATGTTTATAGGTTACATGTTACATGTTTATAAGTTACAAGATTCCTATTTACATGACATATTTCCTTTACATGATTCATTACTCCCGATTAGTTATATTTTGAGACTTGTTCAATTCTTGTTTCTTCTTGTTACATATATTATTTCTCGTTATCATGTTTGTTCCAAAATTGAATTGTCGGTTCTTATTGCTTTCCCTGTTATGCCTGCTTCTTATTCCTATTTGCTTGTTACTACTTGCGGTCTGTGGCTTGCTCTAACGGACCATTTCTTTTTCCCCCAACTCTAGATGTGGAGATTGCAGGTACTGAAGAGGGAATGACCGAATGACTTGGTGAATAACTCTCCCAGAGAATGAAGTCAAATCTTTGCCTACTTTAATAATCTTATTTTGTGTTTCTCCTAGTTATAATTGTTGCTATTTGATATACATTATATTCTGGGCATTTTGACCCGAAGTTTATTTTCCAGATGTTGGTTAGTTTGTGAGATAGTTCAAGGATTATTCATATTTATGTGGTTATTCTTTCATGCGTGGTTGTGGTTACATTTTATATTGTTGAGATTATATTTATACAGCTTATGGATGATATAAGTTGGCACACTTATGTCATTCGCTGTGCCTCGGTTACGTGCCCGTATTTTCGTATAATGGGAAGCGGAGCATGACATGGACATGGGCCGGGTATAGGCCGAACGTGGGCCGGACATAGACCGGATATAGGCCGGACATGGGCCAGATATGGGCCGGATAAGGGCCAAGTTGGGCCAATAATTGAGAATAATAATATAATGATATTCTAGTGTAATTGTGAGCAATGAGACTGTAAGTAGTTAATAATTCCACCTAGAAACTCAGTGGTGATTAATGGAGGAATTAAAGCTGATGAGAATTTGACCTAGGTTGTATAAATTAATTAAGGTGTTACTCCTAAGTAGTGTGGCTCATGATTGTAAGGACAGACACTAGTTGGTGTGTACTCACCTGTCAAGGGAACACATGCGGCATGATCTCGTCTGGGGCACATGCAGTGCAGTCTTGTCTATTTATTTCTGGGATCCAGTGTAAGACCAAGCTATTGTCAGAGATAGGGGATGGACCCCTATGCCTCCGCCTAAAGGTAGTCTGGGCTATTTAATGTGAATAGGCAGCTTGTAGGGTTACCTTGATGTCGTAACAGCTTTTGATGAGGTCCAGGAGTGGAGAAAGACCATAGGGTCCGGCGCCTCAAGTGGAGGTTCCACGAGGTTGTCCGGGAGTGGAGAGATACCACAGGGTCCGGGCGAAGTGATGCACGTAAGACCGGGTAGTGGAAAAATATCACAGGGGCTGGCACTATTATGGGTGTACGGGAGTGGTGAGAGACCACAGGATCCCGGCATAGCACTACCGAATGTAGTAGCGGAGTAGACCGAACAACTGCAACATCATCAAACACTAGATAAATGTCAGAACAGGGCTAGAGTACAAAAGTGATGCATGGCGGGGGGATTGAACCCTAATATATGGAGAACACAAACTTGTTGGGAAGTATGGGATGCATACGTTTCCAATGAAGTTGCATTTGAGAAAGTATGTAGTACGGGACGCATACATTCCCAAATGAATTGCATTAGAGTAAGTGCATTGCGTACGTTTAGAATTGTGTATTAGACTTTAAGGGTATAGCGTACATTAACACTTGTGGTTTAACTTCACATTTTCTTGTTGCATAAAATACTGTTGCTTGAGAATTTAATTTTATAACCAAACGCCTTTTATAAGCTCATTTTCCAATAACTATATTTATGAAAATTTCAGATTTTTTGGTTTACCAAACGCATTTTATACTCTCATTTTTAAAAAAGTATTTTCATAAAAAATTATTTCCAAACACCTTTTACACTCTCATTTTCTAAAAACTGTTTTCAGAAAACTGTTTTTAGAAAACTGTTTTCAGAAGCTACAAACCAAATGCAACCTTAATAACACATTGAAGCACGGGTCTTGTCTTGAGTCTTGAGTCTTGAGTCTTGAGTCTTGAACAAGAGCTTGAGCCTTTGTAGCTTGATCAATTTTCATTGAGAGCTTCATTGGAGCACTTTGCACTTGTGTATCATACATAGTATGGATCTTGATACATCTTGCATTATATAAGTAGCACAACTTTGCATTGTGTTGTAGTCATTAAAACCAAGAATCAACATTCTCCCCCTTTTTGATGATGACAACACAGTAGCTTACAATAATAGAAATATTACACATGCTCAATGCTCCCCCTAACGAATGTACAAAATACTTATTAACATGCACAAAGATATGCATAAAAATTACACACACATAACTTACACACATAGCTTTTTCTCCCCCTTTGGCATCAACAAAAAAATTGGAGGAAAATAAATAGTGGATAAAAAAACATTGTAAGAGAACAAACATATATCAAAACCAAAGCAAATTTATACATAGAAAGTTGAAATACATTGTTTAAATTATGACATAAACTAGAAAATACATAAGAAGTAAAAGAAATACATAAAAAAAACTAATCAGTCTTCGTCTTCTTCATCTTGGGCACCCTGAGAGGAAGGAGGTGGAGGTGGAAACTGAGAAGTGAACAAGTGAGTAAGATAGGAAAGACTGGCCTCAAGAATGTCTTGACGATCCATGATATAATTGATAGAAATGTAAAGACTCCTAGGATCATCTGAATCAGCTCTAGGATGAGACGAACTAGAAGCAGAAGACCGACGAGCGGTAGAAGATAAGGGGATAGAAGGCGTATTCCTACGAGGTGACCGAGGTGGAGAGGTGAGAAGCTTCATACGTGCTAGACTTGCATGATCAAAGGACTCATAGTGTTTTACAACACTCGTCTCAGAATCGAGATCAATTTCATAAGCGGAGAAGATGTGAGTGAGTAAAGTACCAAAAGAAAGAAATGAAGAACGAGTCTTATAAAGACGATTAAAGATGACTTGACCCCAATTTATTTTTATATTGCCAAAAATTGCATAAACGGCTTGTTAAAACTCATGGGAATACTGGTCATAACTTGCTGTTTTGGGAATAATGTTATATGACAGTATGCATGCAACTAGCTTAGCAATAGGAGTAATTGATCGATTGGTCATAGGAGGACCTCGATTTGGAAAATAAATTCTTGACAATATGGTGTCATCATCCATCTCAACATCTCCTATATCAATCCCTTCATCAGACAGACCCAAAATAAGTCTTAATCTAGCAGGGGTGATTTTCATGCAGACATTTTTTACTGAAGATAGTATAAATATTTTGCTACCATCCTTCGATGTAACAACCTTCATATTTGTGTAAAACAAATATATAAGTTGAGGGTAGTAAGAGGGTTTGTTCACCAAGGACAACAAATCAAATAATCCACATTGTTCAAACAATGGGACTAAAGGAAACCTATCAAGATCCGGAAAATTAACGAATCTTCCCAGAAAAATGACAATAGAACAAATGATGTACCATTTATCAATAAGACTTGGACTTCTTAAATACTGGAGATAATCCTTTGTGGATTGTCCCTCCTCAACATTCGAACTACGGGTTCTTTTAGGAGGCATAAGGGAAAACTCTATAAAATAAACAAAGAAAGGAATCAAGGGATTATACCAACAATGAGAGGTAAAGAGAAGCACAATAGCTTCAAGAGACCTTGGAAAACAACTTGAAATTGGAAAGAAAGCTTCAATTTTGGCTTCAAAAACTAGAATCGCCAATGGGTTTGAGAGCAGCCAACTTCTAGAGCTCGGTTTGGAGAGAGACAGTGAAAGAGAAAGTGAAAAAGTGGGGAAGTAAAAATTAGGGTTTTTACTAAGAATCAATGGCTGAGATTGAGGCTGGAGGAAATCAAAGGTGCAGAACGGTCAAAGGGTAACAAAAGGTAAAAGATTCGCCTCAAAAGAAGTGCCAATTTCGAATATAAAAGAAGAGCTGATTCGCGACAGTCGACTGGAGTGTAGGATCAGTCGACTTAGTCGAGAGCAAAATAGATAAACGAAAATAGCAATAATACAACTGGCTGTCGACTTAGTACTGTTCACAATCGACTTTCCAGAGCATGAATTTCAAATATAGATAGGTAAAAATACTAGGTCAGCGACCGAAAAGAAGTTTTAAGTCGACTTACCAGAGTTAAAATTTCAAGAAACATCATGAAAACTACAAATTCCTAGTTCTCTTCTAAAAGTGATGAAAGAGGCTTCCTTAAGTGGTTTAGTAAAGATATCTGCTACTTGTTTATCAGTAGAAATAAGGTCTAAAGAAATATCTCCCTTTAAAACAGGATCACGTAGAAAATGATGTCTAATATCAATGTGTTTCGTACGTGAATGTTGAACCGGATTTTTAGATAAGTTAATGGCACTAGTATTATCACACATTATAGCAGGTTTTGAAAATAAAATACCATAGTCTAATAGGGTTTGTTTCATCCACAAAATTTGGACACAAGCCAAACTTGCAGCGATATATTCAGCTTCTGTAGTAAATAGGGATACCGAATTTTGCTTCTTAATGCACCAAGATACTAGGGAGTGTCCCAAAAAGTGACACGTTCCACTAGTACTTTTTCGGTCAGTTTTACTACTGGCAAAATTCGCATCACTATATGACAAAAGTTGAAAATTATCGGTGCGTGGATAAAATAAACTATACTCAGACGTGCCTTTAATGTATCTTAAAATACGTTTCACACCTTTTAAGTGAGAGTCTTTAGGACTTGACTGGTATCTAGCATACAAACATACACTAAACATAATGTCTGGTCTACTAGCAGTTATATATAAGAGTGAGCCAATCATACATCGATAGAGTTTTTGATCGACACTCTTACCTAATTCATCTTTGTCAAGGATAGTGGTAGTAGCCATAGGTGTGGTCTTACTACTTGCTATCCATGCCAAATCGTTTGAGTAATTCCTTAGCATATTTTTCTTGATTAATAAATATGCCATTTGGTGACTGTTTAATTTCTAGTCCAAGGAAATAATTGAGTTCACCCATGTGACTCATCTCAAACTCATTTTTCATGGTATTAGCAAACTCTTGACATAGATTACTATTAGTAGAACCAAAAATTATGTCATCTACATATATTTGTATGATCGAAAATATCGGTCTCAGTTATCCTAATAAACAAAGAAGTATCTACTTTACCTATTTCAAAATCCATTTCTAAAAGAAAAGTCTTCAATCGATCATACCAACCACAAGGTGCTTGTTTAAGACCATATAAAGCCTTTTTCAATTTAAAAACATGGTTTGGGAATTGTTCATATTTGAAACCAGGTGGTTGTTTAATATAAACATTTTCCTTTATAAACCCATTAAGGAAAGCACTCTTAACATCCATTTGGAAAAATGTAAAATTCATCAAACAAGCAAAAGATAATAAAATATGAATTGATTCTAGTCTAGCAACAGGAGCATATGTTTCATCAAAATCTATGCCTTCTTCTTGATTATACCCTTGAGCAACTAGTCTAGCTTTGTTCCTAACGACTTGTCCTGATTCATCTAACTTATTATTAAATACCCATTTGGTACCAATTATAGTATGATCAGGAGGTCGTGGAACTAAATCCCATACAGCATTCCTTATAAATTGGTTTAACTCATCTTGCATGACATTCATCCAAAACTCATTCTCACAAGCTTCTTGTATATTCTTCGGTTCAAAATCCGACAAGAAAGCCGTGTGAGAAATCATGTTAACATGAGATCTTGTATGAATACCATGCGAAATGTCACCAATTATTAAGTCATGAGGATGATCTCTAACTTCAACAAAAGATTTTGGTAAAGTTGGAGACATCACAACAGCATCAGACAACTTGACTAGTCCATTAGCCGACTGGTTCACATCAGTCGACTTGACTTCCTTATCAGTCGACCTATTCGCAAGGGTAGTTTGCTCTAAAGATGTAATAACCTTATTTAAAGGTGATGAATCAGTTTCATCATCTTCAATTAAAGTTGATGAAGGCAGAGATTCATCAAATGCAACATGCATGGATTCTTCAATAGTCAATGTTGACTTGTTGAAGGTCTTATATGCCTTACTCCTATTTGAGTATCCTATAAAGATACCCTCATTAGATCTAGGATCAAACTTATCTAAATTATCTTTAGTGTTTAAAATGAAACACTTACATCCAAATATTTTGAAGTAAGATACTTTAGGAATTCTATCAAAAAATAGCTCATAACATGTTTTCTTAAGCTTAGGCCTAATCAATATTCTATTTAAAACATAACAAGCTGTAGCAACGGCTTCAGCCCAAAAGTACTTAGGTAAATTGCTTTCAACAAGTATGGTATGTGCACACTCTTGCAAAGTCCTATTCTTTCTTTCGACCCCTCCATTTTGTTGTGAAGCTCTAGGAAATACAAATGAATGAGTTATACCATTCTTGTTGCAATATTCTGCAAACGTTTCATTCTCAAATTCTCCACCATGATCACTTCTATTAGTGACTATGGTTAGAGATTTTTAATTTTGAATCCGTTTACAAAAATTTGCAAATTCATCAAAAGCATCATTCTTATGTTTTAAAAAGAAAGTCCAAGTGAATCGTAAAAAATCATCTACTAAAACAAATACATATCTACTTTTATTTAAAGAAGCAACTCTAGTAGGGCCAAATAAATCCATGTGGATTAATTCGAGAGGCCTACTAGTAGAAATTACTTCTTTTGTTCTAAAAGTTGATTTAATTTTTGTACCTAGTTGACATCCATCACATAACTTATCCTTTTTATAGGATAGTCTTGGCAGCCCTTTAACTAGGTTGTTCTTAGACAATTTAGCAAGAGTTTTCATATTTACATGTCCAAATTGCTTATGCCATAGCCAAGAATCATTATTAGAAGCTACTAAGCAAAAATCATTCGAAAAATCATATGACTTTAAACACAATTCAGAAATGTTATTCTTCCTAAATCCTTGAAAAATTATATTTTGCATGGTAGAGTCGAAAATTAAACATGCATCTTTTTCAAAAACTATTTTATATTCCTTATCACACAATTGGCTAATACTCAACAAATTATGCTTAAGTTCACTAACTAGAAAAACATCTTCTAGTGTGCTTACCGACCATGCCTATTCCAATGACCTTCCCTTTGTTGTTGTCACCGAATGTGACTGTTCCTCAATCAATTTCTTGTATGGAAGATAGGAGGTTGGCATGACCAGTCATGTGCTTTGAGCATCCGCTGTCAAGTATCCGAAGATCTCTTTTAGGTACCTATAAAATTTTCAATGTGAATATGGTACCCTTTTCATTGGGTCCAAAAAAGATTAGTTCTTGGGAAACCAAACCCAAAGAGAGTTTGATTTTCCACCAAATGCAGAAATATAATTTATAGAGTTACATCAGTAAGAATATATGAATTTATATAAGTAATTCTATCTTTCAGACTCAGGTTGACTGGAACCCATATATTTTTGCTCTGTCAAGTCAACTTTACCGAACCTTTTAATCGACTGTTACTGAAATCCAGTCGACTGGGAGGTAGAATAGGTCGACTTATCTGAGGTTTTCGTCTCTTTGAATGAGACTCAGAACCTCTGCACAGGCGATTGATATTTGTGTTCAATCGACTGGTCTGAACTATAGATCTACTTTTTTCATTAAAACTTATAGTTTTTGGATTTTCAAAAAACTCATACAGTTTATTCTTAACACTAGAAATAGATACAGGTTTATTTACACTAGAGTTCTTAGAAGCATGAGGTTTTTCAAGCGACTTTTGAAAACCAAGTCCAAATCTTTTATTAGTTTGTACCTGATTTTGGAGAACACCATTTAAATTCTCCTTTTCTTTATTAAATTTAGATACATTCTTGGATATCTCTTCATAATTTTTCTTTAGAGACATAAGATCTATATCTAAACTAGAAAGTCGAGAATTTAAAGATTTCACTTCTTTATCTAAGTCAAGATTCTCTTGGTAAAGTGTTTGATTTACTTTCTCCAAGTTTTTAACTCTAATTTATTCTTTCTTAAGCTCTTGAAAAATCTCGTTGAATGCATCTAGTAAATCATTAGAATCATAATCATCACTTAGTTGATTTTGAGAAGCCATAAAACAAACGTTAGCAACCTCGTTTGTCTCTTCATTTTTTTCTTCCGATGAAGAGTCACTATCATCCCAAGTTGCTTAGTACGCCTTTTTGTTCTTCATGAACTTATTCTTTATGTACTTGTCAAACTTGAAATTGGATGCCTTTCCTTTAGATTTCGCATTCTCTAGTGGGCAATCCTTCTTCATGTGTCCTGTCTTGTTACACTTGAAACAAGTTGGAAGTTCATTAGTATCCTTAAATTTTGAATTAAATTTACCTTTCCTTAGGAACTTTTTGAACTTTCGTGTGAACAAGGCTATCTCTTCCTCATCGTCTTCTTCATCCTCGGAGTCCGACATGGCCTTGAATGCTAGTGTCTTCTTCTTTGATTTTTAAGGTTCTAAATCCTTCTTGCGTTCTTCAAGTTGTACCTCATATGCCATGAGATTTCCCACAAGATTCTCAAAAGAAAGTTGCGTTAAATCGTTGGCCTCTTCTATGGCAGTGGTCTTCTTCTCCCGGGGGTTAGTGCACGAAGAACCTTCCTCACCATTTCAGATTGAGTGTACGCCTTTGCTAGCGCCACAAGAAAATTTGTAATATCCGTGAACCTTGTGATCATTTCTGACACATTTTCATTTTCCTTCATGCGGAACATCTCGAACCTATGAACAAGAATAGATATTTAAGATTCTTTTACTTTATTAATTCCTTCATGAGTTACCTCGAGTGTGTGCCAAATTTAATGTGCGGTTGTTGCATTGGATACACGATTGAATTCCTACTTGGTAAGAGCACAAAATAGCGCGTTCATCGCCTTTGCATTGTTCATTGTTTGGCTCTTCATGTCGTCGTTCCATTGTGTATATGGAATGGTAGGAGTGGTGTACTCAGTCTCCGTCATGTTCCATATCTCATAGTTGATGGACTGAAGGTAGATCTTCATTCTACACTTCCAATAGTTGTAATTGGTTCCATCGAAGAGGGGTGGCCTATGTGTGGATTGGCCTTCATGGGATTGGTTTGGATTAGAAGTAGTTGCCATTGCACTCAACCAGGCTCTGATACCAAGTGTTGGATCCTGTAGGCAAGGCAAGAAACACTAGAGGGGGGGGGGGGGGGTGAATTGTGTTGTATAAAAATTAATAACGAAATTGAACTTTTTCTTTTGTCCAGTCGACTTGAAAAGAGAAATAAGTTGACTGAGGCATCAAATTAGAAGATTATTTTAGACAAGTCTGATCAGTCGACTTATAGCAGAAAACAGTCGACTTACCAGACTAGTTTTTGAAGAGTATGTTATACCAGTCTGACCAGTCGACTTAAAAAGGAGACACAGCCGACTGTCCAGACAATTTTTCGAATAAGAATTAAATGCAAGTGAAGAAAATGCAAGTTCAGAGAAATACAACCACAGAGTACACACGATGTATCCTGGTTTGGTCCTCCCGACATACGTTCTGTCCCCAAGTAACTCACTTGAGATTTTCCACTATTCTTGAAAAAATACAAGAATATCCTATGGCATTTAGACAACAATCTTGTCCAACCCGTAGACCTCTCTCACCACTAGAGAGAGCAAACCCACTCTTCAACCAAGAGTGTAAACCTGACTCTACAACCTAGAGCCCTACTCTCCAATTGAGAGAACCACTCTCACAACCCGAGAGTGAAAGAAAACAATAAAAGAGATACAATCAACCTATAGCCTTGTTTTGTGATTGTGATTTTTATATAGTGGCTAATAGGTCACTTCTAAAATCAGTCCAAAACGAAATCAAAATTATATTGGACTGAGATTCAGAGAACCAAGACTTAGAAGATTTAGAGTGCTTGTTTGAATACTAGTTCTCTTTCAAAAGCAAAAACTTAAACTTTTTATCAAAATGCTTGGAACCTTTCAATGGTGATTCCTAGGCTCAATTTATAGAGAGGAATCACTAGGATGTTGTAAATCAGTTAATAAAACTGATTTAAAACGGATATAAAACTTTTGAATTTGAAAAATAAGTTTTAAATTCTGAAATCTGTCGAAACGACTTGAATAGTTGACTGGGTTGCCATGATGAGTCGACTGGCCAGAGTTTGGAAGAGTTCAGAAAGTTTCGTACTGGTACAGTCGACTGGTGCCATAAGGCAGTCGACTGATACTTAACAATTGATCTAATTCAAACTGTTTTGACCTTTAATCTTTTGAAAAACACTTAATTATAAAGATGTGTGAGTGTGTGTGTGTGACAAGGTTGTTACATCAATCTAAGACTCAAAAAAAATAAAATTATAATTTGTTTTACAAGACATTTAATAACACATTGAAGCACGGGTCTTGTCTTGAGTCTTGAATAAGAGCTTGAGCCTTTGTAGCTTGATCAATTTTCTTTGAGAGCTTCATTGGAGCACTTTGCAATTGTGTATCATACATAGTATGGACCTTGATACATCCTGCAATATATAAGAAGTAGCACAACTTTGCATTATGATGTAGTCATCAAAACCAAGAATCAACAATATGCTCATTGAGAAGGTGGTGGAGATTTATCACCTGAAGATGTTACTTAAAGGACAACGAACGTGGTGTACCTCATGTTCTCGTGATGAATATGATCAAGGCTAGGGGTTCCATGAGATGGCCTCTCACGTCGGAGCAGTGTCGAGGAATTCGAGGGATGCCTGTGGTTGTGAGACTTAGACTCAATCAGCTTAAACGAAGCATTCCTCTTTCTATTGGCTTGAGTGTTCGACAGATGAGTTCTGTGGTGAGGAGGCATCGAAAGAGCACCGTTTCGCTTAACCGAAGCATTCCTCATCCCCGTGCCCATAAGTGATTGGAGTGGAGAGAAATTGTAAACCAACCTGATATACTTAACTTGCCAGACTTTGTACCAAAATTTGAAGTGGAATAAAGATCTCCCATGTGTTTTTTTTGTCTTGACTCTTGCTTTCTTTGTGTTGTCATCTACAAGATTGACTTAGCAATAGCATTGGTATAAATACCCAAAACCCGGATCCGACCCGGACCCGACCCAGACCCGACATTGGACCGGACCGACCCGGCCTATCCGGGTTCGGGTCTGCGTCCTAAAATGGGACCCGTTGTACTTTCGGGTCTGGGTCTGGGTCCGCTCAAAAGAGACCCGACCCGACCCGGACCCCGACCCGGACCAGTTAAAAAAAACCCCAAAAATCAACATAAAAATAAATATTATATCCCCATCCCTTCCCTTCATCTCCCTCAATTCTAAATCTTCCTCTTCCAACTTCAAAACCCATGCATTTTTCTTCTCTCCTCTATTCTAAATCCTCCACACACTGCATCCGCTCACCACTCACACTCCTTCTCCTACCCGAACGAGTAGGAATATTTTAATAGGACCCGGAGCCAGAACCGGACCCGGTCCTCATGGGTCCGGGTCTGGGTCCGGGTCCAATTTTTGGACCCGCAGGGGACCTGGATCTGGGTCCGAGTAGTGAAGGACCCGACCCGAACCGATACCAATGCTGTTGCAGGAGCACTCTAGTGAAGAGTCAAACTCTGAACTTGCTGCTTGAGGTTTAGCGAGTTGTAGGAGCAACTCAAGGGGAGAGTTGGACTCCGAACATGCCGTTTAAGAGTTAGCGAGTTGCAGGAATGGCTCTAGGAGAGAGTTGGACTCCGAATGTAACACCCCTGCAAAATTGAGTGATGTTAATTTTTTTCCTCGTGTGTTACGCACGTGTATTTTTGTACCGTTACGGATAATATCTGTAATGCATTTTAATATAAATATTCTCTACGTGGTTTGTATTTCGATTCTTATATATATATTTCAAATTCGATTATGTATTTGAATTTAAATTTTGACTTAAATATCTAATATTCTATTTTTACTGTATTGCGCGTGCAATACACGTGTCGATTACGCATATTTTACCGTTACGTGTAATATTATAAAATTTCTACATATTTCAATTATTTATTTTTATAACTTGTTCGAATTCGTTTTATAAACTGAAATTCATTTTTTTCTCATATTTTGACTCGAATATATTTATACGTGCGATGCACATGTTTTCTATGTACGTGTGGATTACATTGTTATATATATACAATTAATGAAATTTATTTTTCGTATGTTATTTCGATTTTTTATAACCGTTTTCCCGTTGATAAAATCGATGTTGTATTTGAATATTTGTTTTTAAGTGCGACGCACGTGTTTGCAGTGCAAGTGTTGGTTGTATTCTTTTTCAAAATAAAATTTTTTGAGTGTGTGTGGTTATTTTTATTTGTGCATAAAAATTCTAATTATAATTCCATTAAACTAGTTCTATTAAATACATATTACATATTATGACATATACATTTAATTTAAATAAAAACTATTAATGAATTGTGTGAACACACGTAGCGCACGTGCTTTCTTACCCTTGGTTGTTGGCCGGGATTGCTTGAGAGAGTGGGTGTGTGAGTAGGAGTTAGTGGGTAGTTAATTGTGTGAGTGGTTAATTAGTTAAATCCCATGAATTAATCCATTTTGTAAACACCCCCTCTTACTTCTAATTGGCAAAAAAACAAAACAAAAATGAGAACAAATTTGGGCTTTGCTGTTGGCATTTCAGGAGTGAGAAAGTTTTGGAGTGAAGGATTTTTGGGGCATTTGCTAGGAGTTTCTACTACTAGGAATTCTTCTTTTGAGGTGGGTGTCTCTTTAATTTCTAATCTAGTTATTTTGATGCATGAAATGGTTAGATAATTGATTGGTGTAATCTAGATTGTGATTGGTGAATTAAATTGAGTATGAATGCATGCTAGATTAAACAGATGAATAGTTGGAGATACAACATAGAAACTAATTTGCCATGCTTCTAAAATAAATGTGCATAAGATTTCTATTATGTGGGGTTACTCATGTACATTAATTCATGATTAGTGGTTAATGTTAGATTCTACTACAACATGATTAAATTGTATGTGTGAAACTTAGTATGCATAGCAATTTGCAAAAATGAGAAGTTTTTGTTAGAATTGCAAGTAAATTTGCAAGTGGATTGCCGGTATAGGGTATTTTTCCTAATCTTATAATAAATGTTAGGGCATTCGTGCTTGTTTTATGAGTTTAAAACAAATTGTAGTCTAGTGTAAAGGTTTAGATTACATTATCTAAATTGATTTGTTTAATTTCCAAGTTAAAATATATTAAATTAGAAAGATTTTTCGTTCTGAAAATTTTAGAGGTGTTGCGTATAGCAATGATCATGAAAATATTTCAAAAAGAAGACAATTTGAAGTTATATGATTAGATTAAAAATGATCGAGAAACAAGAGAGTTGGTATAAAAATAATTTAATGATCAGAATTGGCATTGGACTTCTTGGTCAGCGCATAAGTGAGGTGGGTCTTGGCGCCTTTGGGTATGCTCGGGTTCGAGTGGTGGGAGGTTCGTTTTTTTGGAAAATTTTCTATTTTTATATAATAATAGTAGATTATATTTACAAACAATCGAAGTGGAGTTTCTTCACCAACTGTGAGTTGGCAAGTTGGTTGTTGGGTGCATTTGGGTTGCGGTTGGGTGCTTTCCCTTGGGTTCGAATCCGACTGTGCACATTTATTTTTGTTATATTTTTATTTATTATTATTTTTAATAGTTTTCACATTTCTATAATTTGGGAAATTATCTTAGAATACTACTAGAACCTTGGAAAAATAATTCTACACTATTATAAGGTATATTTTGAGATAAAATGAATAGCAATTGGTTTGAATGAGAGATATCTTATCTTGAATTAGAATTATATCATGAGATTTAGTATGTGGATTAAGGATAAAATGTGGGGATTAAGTTGATATAAAATTGAGTTTTGAACTAAATAAATACTAATGTACATTTGATTACGAAGGAAATTTTGATCATTTTGACTAGAGGTATTTTAAAAGTTCTATCGTTTGGATTAAACCTGATCTAGAGTTGATTTGAGTTTGTCAAAGAATAAAATTGGAAGTTGAATATTATATTGTTTAGAAAAATGAATCTATTGAATGTAATTACAACTTCATTGAGAATCCTATTTGAAGGGGGCTGAATAAACCATCTAATTTGCATAGATAATGTTGATTTGAAATGTTGGATAAGACTATAAAACTAGTTATGCAAATAACCGAGTTGTGTGACAAGAGAATAATTTGATATGTGAATGAATGAAATTTAAGATGTGAATAAAGAGGGTATGGATAACCCATGATGTTGTGAACATGAATGATGTTGATTTAAGTTCGACAGGGTAAGCTAGTTCTAGGTTGTGATGATTATAATTAAATCTAAGGACATGCACTAGGGGGAGATGTAATGAAGTATGGAAAAACATGAGTATGAGGACCTTATTTGATTCGCGGTGGGAGATTTTCTTCAGAATTTTCGGGGTGTGAGGCATGATGTCCAAAATCACTCGCGGTAAGAGATATTTCTTATCGAGATCAATATTCATGGTGGGAGATTATCTTCAGAATTATCGGGGCATGAGGCATTATGTCCAAAGTCGCTCGCGGTGGGAGATATTTCTTCAAAATTATCGGGATCGAGGCGATGCTCGTTGGATATTTGTCTGATGAGGTACCATATGACTCGCGGTGTGGGTTTCGTCTCTAGAATTATCGGGGTGTGAGGCATGACGTCCAAAAATCACTCACGGTTGGAAAACGACTCTCAAGAATTATCGGGGGCATGGCTCGCGGTGTGGGTTTCGTCTCCAGAATTATCGGGGTTACAACTTGCAATGGGAGAGCAATTCTCAAGAATTATCGGGGCGGTACTAGATACTCACAGGATATCTAAACCTTAGATTAGTCACTGTAGTATGATTTCATAACGAGGGATTGAACCCTATAATGAAGAGTACGATATGGGCTTGCCCTCGGACCTATGTAGTATGAGATGCATATAATCCGAATAAGTATGCATTAGTGTCATTGTAGTGTAATGTCTGTATTAGGCATTAAGTCATATCATACACTGACATGTTCAGGATTGTCACTTCCCACATTTTTGTTTCACATTCAAGTTTGTGTTTGCTAAATTAAAAAATCGATGTATTATAGCAATGCGTCAGTTGTATGCAACTGACGTGCCCACAGTTTCCCAGTTGCACGATTGGACTTGGCATGAGCTTGAAGTCACTATGATGAGTTGTTATAAGATTGAAAAACTTTCATTATTGTAGATTGTGTTGTATTCATTTAATTCCGTTGTGCTGTTGTAAAGAACATGTTGTAAATAAAAAGTTTTAAATTCCTTGTAAATTTGTACAAAGTTGAAGTAAAAGATCCTGTTTATGCTACGAATTACCTGTGTTTGGAATTCAGGGCGTTACAGAGTGTTAGTAGAGCCAGGTTAAATAAGTAGCACAAAAATTATAAGAAAAACACATTAGAGTGGACATTAGAGTGTGTGTGTCAGTTTGGAGTGATGAATGTTATAGTTATTGAACTTACATTCATGAAACTCTCCTCATATACATTGATGTGATATTGTATGCAAGCATATTTGCTTTTGTGTCACGAGTGTTATGGTTGGTTTGAACCTACATTCATGATACCTTATACATAGACTAACTTTTCTCTATAATTTTTCATCGTGGATTTTCCTCATAGCACTTTTCATCGTTAACGTTTAATATTTTAAAGAATTATTTTCTTATACTATTAATTCACTGAGATATTTATTATTCTATCTATCTTCCTTAGTCTCAATCTTTTAATTTTGTCTTACTTGTTTTTCAGTCTTAAAATTTTGTCCTCTATACTTTTATGTGCTTTTATGTTTACTCGTTTACATTTGCTATTACCTTTTACGTATTTTATTAAGTTTTAAATGACCACTTATTAAATTATTATTGCAACTATTATTTTGTTTATTTATTAATTCTATTATATTGTAAATTTTTTGATTTTTACTTATGTATATTCATTTTATATATGATTTGATTTTGCGATACTATATTTTTCCATCATCTTATATTATCTTATATATTCCAGTATATTTATAACAAGATTATAATATTTTACTTATATAAATGTGACATACTTCTACACATTATAAATCTTCTTTTCCTACTATTTTTGCGTTATAGCTTATATTGATACTACTGTTATTACATATTATTTGCTAGTTTGTCTTGTTATATTTACTTTCCACTATTAATAGCTACTTATTAATTTTGTTGCTTTATACTTCTCTAACATACTATATACACTCACTACTTATATTTTTACTTTATTTCAATTTTTATTATCTTTACATTCTTAGTTACTACATATATTTTTTACTCCTTACTATATATATATATATATCATATATTTCAACATAATTACTATACATATTATTTTACACTTATCTAATTACCACATTACTATATATTTTATAATATGTGTTTATTATGTCAACCTACTACATCACATATTTATTTTCTCATTCACATTCGCATTTAAGCTTATGCATGTATTTCTTTCCTTTTTTTTTTCTTTTTACTTTTATAAGTCATTTTCATTACTCCTAATTTCTATTATTTATGTTTGATATTCATAATCTATAATTTTTTTTAAAAACATTTTATCATTGTAGTTTTCTACTTCATCTCCTACTTTTACATTTATTTTTATATCACAAATTTCAAAATGTGACAACATACTTTATTAAGTATTCAATATCCAAGTACATTTGGAAGATTACATCATTCCATTCACCATTTTCTTTTGCAACCTGATGTCGAGAGGGCAAATATGTAAGTAGACATCAATGGAGGTAAACTGCAACTGGATGTCGGGGAGGCAAAATCTGCAACCGAATGTCCAGAAGGCAAACTTCAACCGGATGTCGTGGAAGAAAATCTGCAACTTGATGTCAAGAAGGGAAGCCTGCGGTTGGACATCAATGAGGCGAACCCACAACGAAAGAAATTTTTCTATTTTAATAATCCTCATTTTTATTTCTATATATATTACTTACCACTATGCCATTATTTGGTACTAGTTTTTACCATTTTAGTTTTACCATATTTAATGTTTTAAAACTTAGCATATACTACTTCAACTTTACTATTTATAACACATACACATTTTAAATTAATTACCTTATTGTTTATACCTATTTCTATATCTATCCTATATCCATTATTTCATTTTCTACATTATTGATGTTTACTATTAACTGTTTTGCTATCTTCGTATTACTATTTTGTATATATACTATATTTTTACATATGTTAGCATTCTTGTATTTTTACACCACTTCACCTTATTTTATTTTATTGCTAACTCATCTTATATTTGGTGGCTACTCATGTAATATGGCTTTTATTATTTGTACTTTTATTTACTATTTACATTTTATTTCTATGAAATTAATATTTTATATTATCTCAATAATGTCTTGTTACTTTTACTTTTTGTTTCTCCAGTTGCTTATGGATTTCATATTTATAATATTGTTGCATTTACGATTAATTATAATACTATATGCTAGTTTAATTCTCTACTTGACAATTTGAAAATATTTTGATATATACCAACCAATATTCTATATATTTAATTTTTAAATCGTATATATAGTTATTGTATTTACTTTACGAATCATTTTATGATATTAACTTGATATACAAAAATTACTTTTATTTTATACTTTTAATTAAATTTCATGCTCGTATATTTTTCAAACTTTTTATGTAATATCCCGCAAAATAGCATATGACTATTTTTGCATGGTAATCTTTGCACATCTGAGTATTGCACACGATTACATTTTTTTTATAATAATTATCAGTTTTAATTAGGAGATTTCAGACATATGAGCTGTCCTGAACCCGATGAGATAAACTCAGGATATCTTCTCGATTAAACTGTAGATTTGTCCCCGATTGTTTTGACCAGACAATTTTTAGGAAAAAAATATAATTTCTATGAAACGTGGGTTTTTATAGATTTTAAATTATATATATTGGTCATTTTAATTTGAGCTAGTGTTTGAATTAAACATGGATTGTATTCATACACTAAGGTAGGTTAAGGGTATGGTGACCTAGGGTTCCTTGACCTAACCTAGGGTTGGAACCCTAGCATGATTGATCGTAGCTTGGATCTTGATGAGATCAAATGGTGGGGATATTTCACCATGTGCAAGATGACCAAGCAGATGGGAAGCTCCTTGGAAGTTTCAAGGAAGTTTCAAGAAACCTCCACTTGATGAGTTGGCTTTATCTCAACCATACACTCCCCCAAAACCTAGCCCCTCCCATCCTAACCCTCCACCTCTCCAATTCCGGCCCCATATAAGAAACCGCCCCCCCCCCCCCCCTTCTCATCTCACTCCATTTTCTCCAACTCCATCCATTCTCCTCCTAACCTTCTTCATTCCTTCCTTGTTCAAAAAAAGAGGAGAAGAGAAGTAGTGGAAAAAGGTCGAATCTTTCAAGTAGAGAAGGAAAAGAGAAGCTAGCAACAACTACACCTTGGGTTATAGAAGATCAAGTGAGCAAGGGGAAGCAAGCAAAGCTAGGAGCCAAGCTAGCAAAGAGATTCAAACTTCACGTGGGTGATCTCTTAAACTCTAAACTTGGTATTTATTTTTTTTGTGTGAAATGGATGTGTATTAGTGGTATCTATGATGTCGTTACCATGTATGAGCATGTGAAGTGCTAGGGAAACATAGTTGTATGGTAAGAACAACTTTTTCTTAAAGCTTGTTAAGAAGCATGGTTGTGAGGGTATGTTTGAGAATTTCTTGCTCCGAAATGGCTCGGAATTATGAGCTCAAATTTTGGGAGGTTGTTCTTTTATGTATGTGGAGTATCCATGATTTTGTTTCGTAATATTTGGAAGCATTTGAGTAGCCCAAACAATTGGTCCAAATCTAGACAGAGAGCAGCCGAAATTGCTGCTGCTGTGTAGATTTTGACTGTCTTTACGACCTTGTAACTCAGTGTAAGTTGGTAATTTTAAGCTGAACATTTTTTTGAAAACTCCTTTATGTGTCCAAAACTATAGTCTAAAATTTCATAATTTTTCGAGGTCGTTTGATACCTCAAAAAAATTGTGGAGTGCGACTGGTCTGGATAGTTGTAGCTGAAGCTGATTGCTCTTGGGCTGAAGTTTAAAGGGCCATAACTCCTTGTGTGTTTATGATATTGCTATGAAATTTTGGGAGTAGCTTTTGGTATGAGTCTATTTAGGGATTCTTAAATTTTATAATTTTTAGAGGTTTTTGGATGAGGTTTAAAGAATAAACTGTACACAGTGGAAAAAATCCATGCTGAAAGAGCAGCTGAGAACTATGCAATGTTTAAGGAGTCATAACTCATTGTGTGATGTGAATCTGAATGCAAACTTTGGACACAATGAAATGGTATATGTGTAGATTGAGAATCTCAAAATTCATGAGCATCAGACTAAATATGGAATTGTTGTTGAATTTCGAAGTTGGCTATGTTCAACCTAGTACAAGTTGACTAATCTGTGGAGATGAATAATCCTGGACTTGTTAGTTAAGAATTTGGAAGACTGGACAATTAGAGATTTATAGTAGGGATTCATAGCTTTCTAACCCATCTTGAATTTTGCAACTCTAGTTTGTAGGTTGAAAGTTGTGATTTTCCCAAGATGGAACCGATTCGGTCTTAGTCAAGGCAGTATTCACTAGAAAGACCAAATCTGCCCTGTTTGTGCACCTGATGGATTTTGATAATTTTTAGGGTTTAAATGATTGAACCTGAAGAAGTGTTCATCTAGGAAGTTGAAATAGACACTCCCACCTTTCCATGGAACCCGGAATCGAGTAATTCCAATAAGTGAACTAACTTTTATGATGTTGGGAAGGTGCAACGAGTGCAAGAAGGAACATACTGCTGAGAGTATATAAGGGTTATTGGGTGTCAAGATGATTGAATTTGAGGAAATGGTCAACTGGAGAGTTGTAGACTAGGGTCTTATCTTTCCAAAATGAGGGATAACAAGAAATTCCAAATTGTGTGCTGGAAGTTATGGATGTTGCAAGTTAGCAACCTGTTGTTTAAATTGACTTTAAGCTTAAGTTAACCCGGGAACTTTAGTTCCTTAAGAAACTTGAGGGAGTCGTTAACTAGGGGATGGCAGTAGATCTCCCTACCCCTCTAGAAATTCTGAGTGTCTTGGATTCCGATGAGCATAGCTTGGATCACAGCTACTGCTATTTCTTGAACTATTTCATCGGATAAGTGATGAGGAACCCTCTGCATACCGCAGTGTGGTGATCATGAGCTATCAAGTTTTCAATGATGTTTAGCATTTCATTCGGAACTTAGACAAGTTCCAGTGCTTAATACTCATGGTAGACATAAGTAAGTTGGGATATAGCTCTGGTCGGTTTGTGTTTGGTATCTCGATGCCTGAGTCTGTCAATGGTCAAGAATTGATGGTTATGTGTGTGTTTACCTTCATTGAATTATATTTCATCCTTGG
Source organism: Hemerocallis citrina (assembly GCA_017893485.1). Classification (NCBI taxonomy): domain Eukaryota; kingdom Viridiplantae; phylum Streptophyta; class Magnoliopsida; order Asparagales; family Asphodelaceae; genus Hemerocallis; species Hemerocallis citrina. The sequence continues at coordinate 21,329 of JACEHZ010000249.1, forward strand.
GGCGCCGTTAGACTACTCGCCGAGGGTCACGGGCCGGGATTGTTGGTTGCTGATCTGTGAAGGTATTGGGAAGCAGTGGATGTGATTTCCGTGATAATTGTTATTTTGACAGACCAATCAGGCTTGACATTGTTTGATCGACACCATGTATATTTTGGGTAACAACATGTTTTCAGTAAACTACATTGATTAAGTTTTCATTTATTGTTTTGCTCAAAGACTGAATTGGTGTTAGGGGTGATTCCTTATAATCCAACTCGTTCTGAGAGTTAGTACTAGGTGTTGATACTATGGGGTTGTCTCTTCCTGTCATTAGGGATACGTGCTGCTGTGCGTATCTTGTACTGTTGATTCCTGAAGTACCGTAGTAAGAACGGGAAGTCGATCTCCTAGCGGATAGGGGGTTTTAGACCTTCGAGGCCGTCATGTTCTATGTTGGTGGATACGAACGGATCATAATGGATCTTCTGCGCAATGGATATGTTGCGTGTATATCTATAAGTTCGTCACAGCTTTCGAGGAGGGTCCGATGCAACAATTATTGGTGACAATAGGGTAGCGCCCCGAATTATTTCTTTTTATACCTCCTCAATCATGTCATACTATCATGAACAGGAAGTGGACCGAATTAGAATGCATTGCATAGCGAGGGTTCAAATTCCTGAAACTGGAGAAACAACTTGATCTGGGGCACATGTAGTATGGGATGCATGTGTGTCCAGAGTCTTGCTAACATTAGATTAAGTGCATCTGTTCTGTACCCTGTGTTTTGTATTAGAATTCAAGTCATGGCATTCACGAACACTAGAAAATCAGGATGCACGTATCTTTTCTTTTCAAATTGAATTATGGGTGTGATAGTTGGAGATCACTGTTTCCTTATCAACCTTGCATCAGTGGAATTACTGGCGTACCCCACCTTTTAGGTACATGAATATCATGTCACAAGTGCAGGAGAGCCCAAGATCAGCAGGGCATCCAAGCGGAATGGCAGTATACATGCATACCATTCGAGTGGGTGCAGAAATATCAGAGTTGCGCAGCAGAAGGCTCAAGCCGAGGGGCAAGTCCCAGGGGAGGCAGATAGACCACTCAACGGAGTTTTCGACAATGACCAATCGATTACCAATCTGGAAGACAGCCGACGGCTTCGCAAGAGGAGCCTGAATATTCTTTGTAATCAGCTGTAATAAGTTTATGTAATTTGTATTCCTTGTTCAAGAACAAGATAAGGGTTGTAATTATTAATGTAATGATTCTATTTGGCAATAAAATTTTTTAAATTTCCGTGTTATTTTCTGTGTTGAGATGCATTTGAAGGAAAAGATTCTGGCGATGTCACGGATGTCCTGTAACAAGGATCCGGGGCGTTACATTTTATCCAATAGTCTTCTCTTAAATTGTTACTTCATTTTTATCTCGTAGTATATACTACTAGTTTAGTTTATGCTCTTAACCATTTTATCCCTCCCGTTTTCCTTTAATTAACTTCTCTTTCCGTGATTTTTCAAACTCTTATTAGCTACTACTAACTACTTTAAATTTTTTATGAACTTCTCAATTATTTATCGGTTTGTTTTATGTCTCGATATTTTTTTATCATGCTGCTATCTTTATTATCATTACTTTTAGCTACCTAATATTCCTTTATGCCCTTAACCTGTTCTCAAAATTTTCCTACTACATTATAATTTATCTATTATATACCAATACTTTTATTCACGTACACTCTTCTTCCTTCCTTATTTATTTCCATACTTCCATTTTATTTTACTCCTTTCATACTACTTCTTACTACTTTTATTATTTTGATTTTTATACTTATTTTTAAGCAACAAAATTTTCCCTTTACACTTACCAATTTACCTTGTTGTTTTCTAACACTCTTGTATTCGATCCTATTCACTTTGATACGCATAGTTTCCTTATATGAGTTTGCTTTGTTTTCCACACTACATATTTTTATACTACAACTATTTTCTTAGTATCGGCGGCTATTCTATATATAATAATGATTATTTTGGTGTGTACAAAATATAACGGTTACCCTAGTAAGTTCTGAGGACAAAACTATTCAAGGGGGGGGGGGGTGTAACACCACGCAAAACTAAGTGATGACAATTTTGTCCCTCATGTGTTATGCACGTGTATTTTTGTCCCGTTACGGGTAATATCTGTAACATATTTTAATATAAATATTCTTTACGTATTTTGTATTTCAACTCTTATATAAATATATATATATATATTTCAAATTCGATTATGTATTTGAATTTAAGTTTTAACTCAAATATCTTTTTGATATATCGGATAGAGCCAAAAGGCTCCAGCCATCAAAAAATATATTAATCAATAATAAAAGTTAAGATACAAATAAATAATCGATGGCTTTACAAGATGTAAAACAATAATAATCGAACAATAAATAAAACAAACAAAGGCTAATGAGCCAACAATACAGATAACTGCGCCACAGCAAATGCCCACGCTGAAACAAGAGAGCGGAACAAACGGCGAGACAATCGGCCAGACAATCCAGACCGCTGAACCCGATAGAGGAGCAGGACTTGAACGACTGGGCCATGAGACAGAATTACAAGCCTCCCCCCACGAAGGCATCCCAATCCGCTAGCAGTCCAAAGGAAAACTCTAGCGGCACCACTGAGGCGACGCACTGTCAATATCAAGGGTGTCAACGAGAAGGCAAGACTCAACTGTGCAAAAGCTGAAGAGCAGACATAGTAGTTGTTTTCCTCGCAAGAATGCAAGCACTCACTCAACTAGGCAAATGATTAGTGACTTTCTTTTTGTAACTCCGCTTGACGGGGGGAGGGGCATCCCGCGCCGAAGGGGGCAAAAAAACCGCAATGACCGAAGCTGAGGCTTCGACTTTCTTGTTGAAAACTTTCTTGTTGCATTTCCGCTTAATGGGGGGCAGAGCTACCTTCACCAAAGGCGACAACATTGCATCCGGGGCAGACAAGGCATCTTCATCTTTGATGAAGCAAGACGAGGGAAAGAGAAAACTGAGGGAAAATGGGTGCAGGAAGATCCTCACCCCCGAGAGGAGATGATGTATCCAAGATTGAAACCCTAAAATTTGATACATCGAAAAGATGCATCCCGGGAAATGAAGGGAAAACGTAGGAAGATTGGGCAAAGAGATCAACATAGAACAAGGATAATGATAGACTAAGGAAGGAACCTTAATATCAATAAATGCATTGGCAGTTGGCGCCTGAGGGACCGAAGAGCTGCGATGCAGGGCGAGCCCCATCGCACTGCAGCGCCAAGAGTGGCGCGAGGCAAAGGATTTAAACAGTCCTTCATTATAACTCGAATGCAAGATTAACGAAGATGCCACTGAAGCAGTTAAAGGACGAGCCTTGTTAACACCCATTCGGGGGAAGAAGATAAGTTTCGTATAAACCTTAAGATCCTTAAAGCAGTTAGCAATATTAGGGGGCTGAAGAGTAGCCCTCGAATCACATAACACTGAGGAGGGTGAAGAGGGGAGCCTAGCTGGACTGGAAACAATCACTGAGGATTCTAACTCCTTTCCAGAATGAATACTCAACTTCTTAGATGCGCAAACATGAAGTCTGCGCTTTAAAAGAGGATAGTTAAGAAATGAGAGAAGTTTGGTCGGTAATTGAAAGCCTCTGAGAAATCCAAGGAGTTCTTGGAGGGAAAAGCATCGACTGCGTGAGTGACCAAACTTCTCACAGAAGAGGCACCTCATTTTGTTCACGCACTCACGTTTAAAGTGCCCTGGAAGAAGGCACCTGTAACAGGACAGTAGAGGGTCGGCCCTACCGTGAGAAGGAGAAATGGTGGAGCAAGGTGAGCTCAAGGAACGATAGGTATTACCCAAGAGCGGAGAAGATAAGTCGCTATTCAAAACCCGAACCGTCACTAAACTGTTAGGTCTAGCTTCAGACTCGGTGAGCTCCATGACTGAAACCAACGCAATAATACCTTAATACGACCACCAACAAGAAAGAAGGCAATAGACAATAGTACCAGAGGCACTATAGAACCAACTTCACCAGCACACCACAACCGAAGAAACAGACCAGAGCAGTACTAAATGGTGCAACAAACACCCACAAATTAGAAAGAGAAGGGATGTGAGAAAAATAGGATAAGAGAAGAAACACTTTAAAAAAACAGAAATTGCTCCAACTGAAGCTCAGGGAGAGATGAGCTACAGGGGAAAAAGAAGATAACCAGTGCTGGTGGTTAATAGAGAATACGCAAGATCCCCAGGGAGGGGGAATAGAAACGCAATCTAGACGAGGGAATAAACTGAGAATAACGAATAGCAACGCAGTCACACCAGAAACATGTAGACGCACTCGGCGGTTAATCAGTAGGATCCACAACCTCACAAAGGATCCAGAATGTGATCAGACGCAATTAGAGAGAGGAGAAGATCCAAGGGAGGGGGAAGAGAAAATCAGTGATGTCGAGGGTCTCGAACGCTCACCAAGATGTCAACGACAACACAACTAAAACACCAAAGGGCGATCGGAGCCCAACAAACTGTACCACAACCACACTAGCAGAAATCGAGAAACTAAAAATCTACTTACAGTGATGGGATATCTCGAACACGACAACCGAAGGGCACATACCCACCGAAGGTGCCGCACAGGAGAGAGGGAGAACGAACGAACGAGAGCGGCTGCGGAGGACGAGGACACGATGCAGACTTCCGAGGTACGGACGGCGCTGAGACGGGAGAAGCCTGCCTCAAACTGGAAGCAGGGGGAGAAAAGCGGCCGGTGCACCGGGGGGAGGGGGTATGATCGCGCTAGCTGGGAGAAGGAGGGAGAGATCAAATAGAGGGATCGGGCGCGAGCTGAAAAGGGTTTGAAGCTCTTAGAGAGGCGAACAATTTTAATGAAGGTGATAGAGGGGGAGGGAGAGAGGATTTGCCGGATCTGAGCTCAGAAGAGCGATGGAGGAGAAGAGTTTTAAGTAGCCATCCTCTTAATGTGTACAATCTTTAACTCAAATATCTAATATTCTATTTTTACGTGTATTGCATGTGTTTTCAATGCACGTGTCGATTACGTATATTCTACCGTTACGTGTAATATTATAAAATTTCGATGTATTACAATTATTTATTTTTATAACTTGTTCGAATTCATTTTATAAATTGAGATTCATTTTTCTCATATTTTGACTCGATTTTATTTATACATGTAATGCACGTACGTATTTTCTATGTACGTGTGGATTACTATGTTGTATATATAAAATTAATGAAATATATTTTTTTAATGTTGTATTTCAATTATTTATAAACATTTCTCTATTGATAAAATCTATTTTTTATTTGAATATTTGTTTTTACGTGCAACGCACGTGTTTGCAGTGCACGTGTTGATTGTATTCTCTTTCAAAATAAAATTTATGGAGTGTGTGTGTGGTTATTTTTATTTGTGCATGAAAACTCTAATTATAATTCAATTAAACTAGTTCTATTAAATGCATATTACATATTATGACATATGGATTTAATTTAAATAAAAACTATTAATGAATTGTGTGCACACACGTAGCACGCACGTGCACCTGCTTTCTCACCCTTGGTTGCTGGCCGGGAGTGCTTGAGAGAGTGGGGGTGTGAGTAGGAGTTAGCGGGTAGTTAATTGTGTTAGTGGGTAATTAGTTAGTTCCCATTAATTAATCCCTTCTATAAACACCCCATCTGACTTCTAATTGGCAAAAAAAAACAAAACAAAAATGAGAACAAGATTGGGCTTTGTTGTTGGCATTTCGGGAGTGAAAAAGTTTTTGGAGTAGAGGATTTTTGGGGCATTTACTAGGATTTTCTACCACTAGGAATTCTCATTTGAGGTGGGTGTCTCTTTAATTTCTAATATAGTTATTTTGATGCATGAAATGGTTAGATAATTGCTTGGTGTAATCTAGAATGTGATTGGTGAATTAAATTGAGTATGAATGCATGCTAGATTAAATAGATGAATAGTTGGAGATACAATATAGAAATTGATTTGTCATGCTTCTGAAATAAATGTGCATAAGATTTCTTGTGTGTTAATATAATGTGGGGTTGCTCATGTGCATTAGTTAATGATTAGTGGTTCTTGTTAGATTTTGCTACACAATGATTAAATTGTATGTGTGAAACTGAGTATGCATAGCAATTTGCAAAATTGAGAAGTTTATACTAGAATTGCATGTAAATTTGCAAGTGGATTGGGGGTATAGGTATTTTTCCTAATCTTGTAATAATTGGTAGGGCATTTATGCTAGTTTTATGAATTTAAAACAAATTGTAGTCTAACTTAAATTAATGCGGAACAAGAGTGTAGAGGTTAAGATTACATTATCTAAATTGATTTAATTAATTTTCCAGTTAAAATATATTAAATTAGAGAGATTTTTCGTTCTGGAAATTTTAGAGGTGTTGTGTATAGCAATGGTCATGAAAATATTTAAAAAAGAAGAAAATTTGAATTATATGATTACATTAAAAATAATCGAGAAACAAGAGAGTTGGTATAAAAATAATTTAATAGAGTTATGATCAGAAGTGGTGTTGGACTTCTTGGTCAGCGCGTGAGTAAGGTGGGTCTTCACGCCTCTGGTTGCGCTCGAGTTTGAGTCGTGGGAGGTTCTTTTTTTTAAAAAAAGTTTGATTTCACACAATAGCCATAGATTAAGTATATAAACAATTGGGGTTGATTTTCCTCACCAAAAGCCAGTTGGCTAGATGGTTGTTGGGTGCACTTTGGGTTGCGGTCTGGGTTGCTTTGCGCCTAGGTTCGAATCTGGCTGTGCACAGTTTGGTATTTTTATTTTTTAAAATGGTTTTTCATGTTTTAAAATTTGGGAAAAATTATAGAAATATTTTAGAATAATATTACAACCTTCCGAAATAATTCTACTCCATTATAAGTTATATTTGGGGATAAAGTGAATAGCAATTGATTTGAATAAGAGATATCTTATTTTTGAACTAGAATTTTATTATGAGATTTAAAATGTGAATTAAGGAGAAACTTTGGGGATAAAATTGAATAAATAAATTGAATTTGGAACTAAATAAATACTAATATACATTTTGAATAAGAAGCAATTTTTGATTTGTTTGACTAGCGGCATTTTAAAGAGTTTATCATTTGGATTAAACTCGAATTAGAGTTAATTAGAGTTGTTAAAGAACAAAGTTGGAAGTTGAATATTATATTGTTTAGCAAAAGAATCTATTGAATGTAATTATATCTTCATTGGGAATCCTATTAGAAGATGGTGAATAAACCGTCTATTTTACATAGAGAATGTTGATTTGAAATGTTGGATAAGATTATAAAACTAGTTATACCAATAACTGAGTTGTGTAAACAAAGGGATAATTAGATATGTGAATGAATGAGATTTCGAAATATGAATAATGAGGGTATGGATAACCCATGATGTTGTGAACATAAATTGTGTTGATACTAGAGGCTAAGTGAGACCCCGAAGTACCAGCAAAGTGATGAAAGTGATTATTGAAATTTAAGAAATGGCAAGTATGGGCTATCATTCTCGATATGTTGTTTTAAGTCCGGTAGGAGGGTAAGCTATCTCTAGGTGGTATTACTATTCATGTTTAAACTTAAGGTTAGGCACTAGAAGAAGATGTGACGATGAAACCTGGGTAAATGTAACCGGGGCATTTCTATATAGTTGGGTGGTATACTTCGTGACTATAGATTCAGTCGGGCAATGTACACGGGACTGTAATTGCCCTGTATCCAGTTGGGCGATGTACTCCAGGAATGTGATGTGGAACGAGACGAGCCTCAATTAAATATGAGATTATGAACGACCGGGCGGTGTACTCCGATATCATGAATAGTTGGGCAGATGGGAGGCAGATCTCTGATATTCTCGGGCTAGAGCGGCACTTGCGTGATGTCTGCATGAGGTGGATTTTGTATAGTTGGGCGGTGTACTCCGAGACGGAATCCATACTTGTGGGATGTATGTACCTTGTTCTGTTACCGAGTAGGATTTCATGATGAGGGATTGAATCCTATAATGTGCAGTACGTAAGGGCTTGCCCTCGAACCTATGTAGTATGGTATGCATAGAATCCGAACAAGTATGCATTAGTGTCATCGTAGTGTAATGTCTGCATTAGACATTAAGACATATCATACACTGACACGACTAGGATAGTCACTTTTCCTGTTTGCATTCAAGTTTGTGGTTGCTAAATTAAAGAATCTTTATATTACAGCATTGTGTCAGTTGTATGCAACTGACATGCCCAGAGTTTCCCAGTTGTAGGATTGGACTTGGCATGGGCTTGAAGTCACTATAATGAGTTGTTACAAGATTGATGAATTTTCATTGTAGATTGTATTGTATTCATTTAATTCCGCTGTGTTGTTGTAAAGAACATGTTGTAAATAAAAAAGTTTTAAATTCTTTGTAAATTTGTACAAATTTGAAGTAAAAGATCCTGTATTTGCTACGAATTACCTGTGTTTGGAATTCGGGGTGTTACACCGAATTTTTCATTTGGGAGTTGTGGGAGTGGTTCGAGCGACGTGCCAAGCTCTTGCCTGTTAGCGAGTTATGGGCAGCTTCGAGAAAATTACTGGTCGGGTGATAGCGAGTTGTGGGAGCAGTTCGAGTGGCTAGCCGAGCTCCGAACTTGCTATTTAGTGAGTTGTAGGAGTATCTTCGAGCCACGAAGTGGACTCCAAACTTGCCGTTTCGGAGATAGTCATTACGGGGGCATTCTAATGGCAAGTCGAGCTCCGAACATGCTTGTTAGTGAATTGTGGAAAGAACTTTTAGCCACGAAGTGGACTACAAACTTGCCATTTGGGAGATAGTGAGTTGTGAGAGCAGTTCGAGTGGCGAGCTGAACTCTTAACTTGATTGTTAGCGAGTTGCGAGAACAACTTTAAGCCACAAAGTGGACTCTAAACTTGCCATTCAATAGATAGCGAGTTGCAGAAGCAGTTCGAGTGCCTATCGAGCTCTGAAATTGTATGTTAGAGAGTTGCGTGAGTAGCATCAAGCCACGAAGTAGATTTCGGACTTACCGTTCCGGAGATAGCGAGTTGCAAGAAAAATTCTAGTGGCGAGCCAAGCTCCGAACTTGCTTGTTAGCGAGTTATGGGAGCCGCTTGAGCCACGAAGTGGACTCTGAACTTGACATCCTAGAGATAATGACTTGTTGGTGGAGCTCGAGAGAGGGGCTGACCACCAAACTCATTGTTTGCATCAGGAAAGTAGCACACAAATTTGCTAAGGAAAATGCTGAACTTTATTAAGAGAATAAACTTAAGTGGCTGCCTTGGTAGTTTGCCTTTATTACATGCTCTGATTGTTATAAATGTCGGTCTCTAATTTACAAATCTTGAAAAATCTAGCAGAGGTCGTTAAGCACCCTTGTTGAACTTCATCAAATGCTTGGCATTCCAAGTTTTTGATATCTTATTGCACCCTATGTATTCAAGTTGGTAAACTCCTAGGCAAAATACTTTGGAGAGCTTGTAGGTTCCTTCCTTGTTGTGAGCGAGCTTTCCCTTTTTGCGCGGGTCAGATATTTCAAGCTTTCTCAAGATAAGGTCCCCTTCTTTCAAGTTCTCCAGCTGAACCTTCTTTTTGTAGAACTTCTCCACCCTTTGCTGGTATATCTATCTTTGTAGGGTAGATTTCTCCCGAACTTCTTCAATAAGATCAAGGTTGTCCTGGAAATCGTTTGAGTTTTGTTCTTTTGAAAGAGAGGAGGCGAGGATAGGGTAGTCCAACTTCTAAGGGGTTTAGAGATTCAGACCGAAGGTGAGGTTGAATGGTGGCTCTCCTGTCGGTGTCTTCTTTGTGACCCGATAAGACTAGAGTACACTCAGGATTTCTTCGACCCATAGTCCATTTAGGGCTTCATCGAACCTTTTCTTGAAGTTATTAAGGATCTTTCCGTTAGTGTTCTCAGCTTGATCATTGGTCTGAGGATGTGAAATGGAAGAGAAAGGCGGTTCGATCCCAAGATCAGAGTAGAAAGTGCAGAATTTCTTAGCAGTAAATTGGGTTCTATTTTCGGTGAAGAGTATATGGGGGATCCCAAATATGCAGACAATGTTCTTCCAAGGAATCACTGAATCTTATGTTTGGTGATGGAGGAAAACGATTGTTCTTTGATCCACTTCATGAAGTACTCGATAGCTACTACCAAAAAGTTCCTTTGTCGCGGCGGGAAATAGCCTAAGTAAATCCATTCCCTACATGGCAAAGGGGATCGGGATTGCTATGGAACTAAGGTCGACCTAGGGTACACGCTTGACCAAGGAGAATTTACGACATAGGGCGCATCGGCAAACGTATTCTTGGGCGTCATGGAGGAGTGATGGCCAGTAGTACTCATGATTAAGAATTTTTCGAGCAAGGGATCTTGCACCCATGTGTCCACCACCAACTCCTTCATGTACTTCTCAATGAGCATACTTGGCCTCCTCAGGGGAGAGGCATCGCAAGTAGGTTGGCCATCTATCAGAGTGTATGATTTCTTGTTCATGACTCATTCGACAAGTGTGAATCTATCCGCTCTAACCCATATTTTTCTTGCTTCTTTAGGGGCTGTTTGGAGGATTCCCTTTTCGGGGAAGTCTAATAAGGGTTTCATCCAATTGTGTCCAGGTGTCTGAGGAGTGATCACAAAGAGCTATAAAGCTTCCTCTTCGATACTTGGTTTGAGTAGGACCTCAGTAATCACTGTGTGGTCGAGTCCTTTGAAGGAAGATGATTCTAACTTGGAGAGGGCTTCTGCTTTTCTGTTTCCCTCGTAAGGGATGCATGTGACTTTAGCTTCTTGGAATGTAGCTATGAGTTTCTTGACGCAAGCTAAGTACTTAACCATACGGTCATCCCTAACTTCATATTCTCCCAGGATTTGATTCATACCAGCTAGGATTCGCTGAAAACTTTGAATTTTTAGGCCCATGCTTTCCGAGCTAAGAGGGAGCTGACAATCAGTGCCTCATACTCAGCTTCGTTTTTGGAGACCCATAAATTCAGGCGAACTGATTATTGGAGGATGAAGTGGTCTGGGTCGAGTAGGATGACACCAGCCCCGCTATCTTCGATGCAAGAGGAGCCATCAACATAGACACTCCAGATCGGAGGATCTTTGACCTTCTCCAGGTGTTCGATGATGATGCTCTCTACGATGAGTTTGGCTAAAGCATGGGATTTTATGGCCATCTTTGGTCATTAGTTGATATCATGTTGGCTTAACTCGATGAACCACTTTATGTGTCACCCAGAGTTCTCTGGCTTGTGAAGTACTTGGTTGAGGAGTTGGTTAGTGAGGACCAAGATACAGTGTGCTTGGAAGTAAGGGCGAAGCTTCCTGCCAGTTGTTATCAGGGCATAATCCATCCTGTACATCTTAATATATCTAAGCTCGGTGTCATGAAGTACCTTGCTCATATAGTAGATCGGCTTCTGGACCATGTCTTCCTCCCTTACTAAGATGACACTGAGGGTCTAATCCAAATTGAACAGGTAGAGGTAGAGTACTTCCCTTGGCTCTGGCTTGCTTTGGAGTGAAGGGTTGGCGAGATATGCCTTGAGTTGTTTGAAGGCTCCTTATTGGGCTCCCCCCGCTCTGGCTTGTGAAGTACTTGGTTGGCAAGATCATGAGCTTAGAAGAAGGGGAGGCACTTGTTCCTGGATTTGGAGAGGAAATGTCCAATGGCAGTAAAACACCTTGTGAATTCTGAATTTCTTTGATGTTGGACAGGGAAGGCAAGTTGAGTATGGCCTTGTTCTTTTCTGGATTGGCTTCAATTCCTCTCTAGCTAACCATGAATCATAAGAACTTCCTTGAGGAGACCCCAAAGGTTCACTTCGAGGGGTTCTACCTTATATTGTATTTTTGGAGGACGTCAAAAGCTTCTTGGAGGACAGCTACATGGTCTTTCTTTTTAAGACTTTTAACGAGCATGTCGTCCACATATACTTTCATATTTTGGCTGATTTGTTCCTTGAAGACTTTGTTCACTAGCCGTTGATAGGTTGCTCAAGCATTCTTTAGCCTAAAGGGTATGACCCGATAGTAGATGCCTTGGTCAGTGATGAAGGATGTCTTGGGGATGTCGGAAGGGAACATTTAGATCTGATTGTACCTCGAGAATGCATCCATGAAGTTGTAGAGTTCATGCCCAAAACTAGAATCAATTAGGGCTTCAATGCTAGGAAGACGAAATGAATCCTTCGAGCAAGCTTTGTTCAAGTCTGTAAAGTCGATGAAGATCCTCCATTTGCCATTGGTTGTCTTTTCCATGGCCACATTGGCTAGCCACTCGAGATAGCTGACCTCTGGAATGAAGCGAGCGGCTAGGAGCTTGTCGACCACTTGTTACCTATCAATGGAATACTTTTTGCGCTTCTAATGGACCGGCTTGACATCTAGGTTAACACTTAAACAATGCATGATTAAGTCTTTTGAGATGCCAAACATGTCAGGAGTGGTACAAGCGAACAAGTTTTGGCTCTCCCTAATGCAATTGACTAGTTGTTCTTTGACCATGTAGGGTTTGACCATGTAGGGGAGAGCTTGACTCACCTGGAAACACTTGGACTGGTCCTTTTCGGAGAAGGTCCATGGGCTCGGACTCAACATGATTCCTCTCTGGAGGAAGCACTAAAGGCATCGAGGTGGAGGACTGGGTCCCTCATTGTGGTTGTGTAGCAGGTCTGAGCCACTTCTTGACTTCCCTTAACCTCTCCCTCCCCCACTGAGGTAGGAAACTTCCGCTTATTATGGAAGGACGAAGCTACTTTGTAAAGAGCTGCTAGGCCAGAGCTGCCGATAATAACAATATAAGCAGATTTCACATCGACGACCATGAAGTCCATGATGATCGTTCGAGGAGTTGGGGTTCTTCCTAGAGTCACGTCAACGATAACTATTCCTTCCATCTGCACCGGAACCTTGGAGAACCCATGGAGGGTTTACCCGGTAGGTTTAAGACAGTCCCTAGATAGCCTGAGGCCATCGAACGCTTCTAAGAAGATTATTCTCACTGAGCTACAATTGTCCACCAAGATGCGGTACACTTTGTGGTTTGCCATGGAGAGGCTGGTCACTAGTGCATCATAGTGAGGGGTTTGGATTCCCTTAAGATCCTCATCAGAGAAATTTACTAAAATTCACATGATCTTGGATGGGGCGTAATGTACTGAGTTGACCTCTCAGACGTACGCCTTTTGGGAGGAGTTGGACTCCTTTCCCATAGGACCTCTTTGGATGCTAGTTAATTCTGGACTAGACATTGCTGAGGATGGCCATATGCTCTGAGTATTAGGACTTGGGATATTTATCTGCACGCTTGTTAGCACCTTGAGTTGGTGGAGGCTCGCCCATGTCCTTCTAAGTGTAATTGGAGAGGTGGCCAAGACAGATGAGAGCTTCGATTTCATCTTTAAGGACTCGACACTCATCAGTGTTATGGTCATGGTACATGTGGAACCGACACCATCGGCTCTCATCCCTTCTCTTGTTAGGGTTCATCCTAGGGGGAGGAGGAAACATCCCGTTTCTCTTAATTTTCATGAAGACCGTTGATATGTCGACGCTGAGCAGGGTGAACTTGTCGAAGCGAGGGACCAGAGGAGGGTGACATTGGCTTGACCCATCTTTCTAGGACTTCTTAGGCCATTCCTCAATTTTTATTTCTTTGTTTGTTCCCGGATAAGGGTTCAATTTGGTTCTGGGGATGAAGAACATCCTCAGCTCAGATGTATTGATCACTTCTTTGTAGTAGCTCGGAGAAGTTCTGAGGAGGTTTCTTGGCAAGGGATGTTATGAGGTTGGCATCACAGATGTTGTGGGGAAAGGCGGCAACTGCTACCACCTTGTCATGGGCAGGTATGGATCTAGACTCGGCTATGAAGTGCCTCATGTAGTCTTTGAGCGGCTCCCCGACCCTTTGTTTCAATTCGAGCAAGGAAGCACTCGTCTTCTCGGTCTTGAGACTACTGACGAAGTGTGTGAGGAAGAGCTCTTCAAGATTATCAAACAAAGAGATAGACCGTGAAAGGAGACGGGAGTACCACTCTCGTGCTAAATCCTTCAAGGTGGCTAGGAATGTTTTGAAGAGGAGCGCGTCAGAGACTCGGGGAATCATCATAAGAGTTCTAAAACTCTCGATGTGATCTACTGGGTCAGACTCACCATCATATGGATCAAAGGTTGGAGGTTTGAAGTTCTCCGAGACATGGGCTTCAACGATAGCTCCGGTGAAGGGAGGTATGATGGGGTGGTATCCTCTGCCTCGATGGCCTGCCTTTTGACCAATCCGATCAAGTTGGCTTTCCATCTCTTGGAGGCGAACGGAAGACCACATCGTCTTGGTCCTCGGATCGAGTTGACCCGCGGGACTCTTCTTCTTGCTCAGTCCTATGGTGCAGATCTCTTGTTTGGTTTCCCATACTCAGGGCACCCTAGAGGGCTTTAAGGATTGTGTCAGTGAATTCCCAGAATTCAGCATGGTTACAAATGCCTCCTCTGCTCTGTTGTTCCTGGGAGCTCGCCGACTGAATGGAGTCGGGCTCCTCTTGCTTCTTCGACATGCCCTTGATAATTGAGTCATTGTGCCTGGCCTGTGAGGGCTCTCACCCCCATGGATAGTTCAATATTCTCATTAGCACCTGACCCCCATGGCGAGGGCATCTGTGGGGACTTCTATTATCGAGGGGATGGGCTCCTGTTAAGCCCCGCTTCCCAAAAAGAATACGGAATACGGATACGTAACAAAAGCCCAGCGAATGATTTTCATCATCCATAAGCTGTTCAAGAATCTTTACAATATCTCACAAAAATAATCAGAGTCAGAAGCAAAAGAATCAACCACACATGCGCAACTGAATTAATAACCCAACAGAATTTACTTGAAACAAAATACAATATTCTCAAATAAATCAGAATCTGGACAAATCAAATATCCTGGGTCACATCGCCTAAATACAAAATAAATATTCAAGTACTCAAAATACATTGTTCAAAAGCAACAATAATAGTAATACTAATAAACTAGAAATTCAGTACTAATATCTCATTTCGCCAATACCATCGAGTAGCTGACCATCCTGATCTGCAATTAATAATTGCAGGAGAAGGAAAGAGAAAACAAGTACCCATCAATTGCAAGTTACGGGCCACTTATAATGTAGGATACAAACACATGGAAAAACTAACTATGAGCATGGAATAACATGTCCACAGTAATAGCTAGCATGAATCAGTAATACAAGTCAACTAGCATGGTATACTAACAGTACAAGTGAATGTGTCAAATGCATTGTCGTATGGTAACTAACAGTGTCTAGC
Source organism: Hemerocallis citrina (assembly GCA_017893485.1). NCBI lineage: Eukaryota > Viridiplantae > Streptophyta > Magnoliopsida > Asparagales > Asphodelaceae > Hemerocallis > Hemerocallis citrina. The sequence continues at coordinate 36,702 of JACEHZ010000249.1, forward strand.
AACATAAGCTCAGTTTATCAGTGATTCAGGATAACAGTATAACAGTATCAGTTTAACAGTATCAGTTTAACAGTATTAGTCTAGCAGTATCAGTCTAACAGTATCAGTCTAACAATATCAGTCTAAAAGTATCAGTTTTATGTTCTTACAGTTTTGTGTGTATTACTAGCTAGGTAGCACTTCATGCATCCCGGTTTTTACTACATGGTTGCTACAACAAATAGTTTCGCTTTTATATTTCATAGTGGACAATAATGGGGCAGTGTACTCAGGTATCAGTAACAGTAGCAGTAGCAGTAACAGTAACAGTAAAAGTAACAGTAGCAGAAAAGTAACAGTAACAGTAACAGTAACAGTAACAGTACGGAACACTAGTTCCCTTCCAAGTACACGTTTCTATATTTTCCACTACTAGATCTTCCCTTAAGATACCCCGGCTTGGTTACTTTTATTATGGTCATCAAACATGCATGAATGTGTACAAAATAGTGTCAAAATAACATGATATAATCAGTATTAGGTTCAGGGAAAAAAATAAACATGCATAGATGAGATACTGTCACATAATGAGCAAAACAAGGTATGTTCATATTCAGAACAGCAAGACAGTACAGTATTAAACAGTGATTCCTGCTACTGCAAACATCCAAATCTAGATACGTCGAAGGATCTGGAAAATAGACTTCCACACGAATCAAGAGAATATAAATAAGTTATATAGTAATTCACAAAATCATAACTCAAATCAGGTTCGAATCCAGAAAACATATTCAGTCAGAAATTAGGAAAATGAATTCTCAGTCAGAAAAACAGCATCGAAACCTCTCAATTAAATCCAAGAAAAATCTGGGGTATTCCCCTATATGTATAAAATCAAAATATAAAGTTTCATAATATTCCAGTAAAATTAGTTTAGTCATCAAAAATAAGAAAACTTCATGAAACAATAGTTTGGCAAATCTGGAATTCCCAACACTGCTGTACGAAAACTATGATATCTCGCAACCAGTGAAACGAAATCAAATTCCGCTAAAGGGATATGAAAATAGATAAAATATACTAACTTTCTTATTCACAATAATTTTTCATACAGTAAAAGGAATCAGGGTGAAAACACAATTCTTTATAGGTTAACGAGCCAAATACAGCAAGTATGACTTTTGTAAACATGCATGAAACGACATATAAAACCCATCAATAAAATCTACCAAAATTCTGGGTAATCCCTAGATAGGTATAGGAAGACTAACAAAAGTTTCAGATCAAAATAATATACGTAACATAGTTCTTTAAAATGGTTTGTCATCAAAATTATCGAAAAACACTCTGTACTAAAACAGTCATAACTCAGTCATACGAAATCAAAATCAAGCAAAGTCAGAGGGTTTTGAAAATAGACAAAATTATCTAAAACTCATTTTTTATACCGAATTTAAGATACTGAATTTAACCTAGTCCCAAACAGCAAACAAAACAGAACAACGACCAAATACAGATTTTTCCCCTTAAAATAAAATCTACATAGATTCAAGAAAATTGGTCCAAACACATCCAAACATGAAAATTGGGTCTACCAAATCTCTAAACATCATGAATTAGGGTTATTAACATGTCCACACCAAATAAATCACATGGATCTCAACCAAAACACGAATTCACACAAAAGTCTCACATATACGATAAAAATCAAGAACGGGCGAATCCTAGGTTAATTCATGTCCATATTGTGTCATGAGTCATCTATGGTCAAATTTTCACAATAGAGACAAAACCCATCAAGAAAATCACAAACAAGAGTCGTCTCTAGACCCAACTACACTATAGGTGAACTTTTGGACTTGTATCAAACAAATGAATTGGAGTACAAGTTACTTGCCTTAAATCGGAATGAAGAACAACGAGAACCAAGAGTAATAAGCAAAACCCACGAATGAATATCCTCGAATCAACGAATCCAAGTGGCGAACCCACGAACAACTTGCACGAACACACGGCACGCTCCTCAAAGCAAAAGAAGAGAAAAACCCACCACACGAAAGATGATGTGCTTGTGGTTCTTGGAAGTGTTGATTGGCAAGGGAAAGAAGTGGTAATCAGGATGAGGGGGATGGAGATCGGAAGTAGGAGATGTGGTGTGCGGGTTGGAGAGGTAGCCGGAAATGGGAGGGTGGTCAGGTTGGGGTGTATGCAGCCGGGAAGGAGAGAGAGAGAGAGAGCGCAACCGGGGGCTAGGGTTTAAGGAGTTAGGGTTAAGGTTTGTGTAAGGGGTTGTAGGGTTTATATATAAGGAGGGGAATAGGGTTAATAGGTATTTGGGTTAATAGGTCTATTAGGAGTATGAATAGGATTGACCCAATAAGACAAATGGGGATCAAATGAATAGGACTCAAACTAGGATTAGGTAGTATGGCTTTGGTAATCAATTAGGGATCAAAATAATAGGATTGGTAATAGGTTGAGCAACCAACACCACCAAGAGCACCCAAAACAAAAATAAAAAGAACTTGACAACAATATAAAGTGAAAACAACAACCATGATCAAGAACAACCAAGAAATCGAAAATAATCCAAAAAAAAAATCAAAAATGAGAACTGAAAATGAAAATATATTGAAACAACTCAATATACGGTTCAGAAAAATACAAGAGAGAGAAAAAATACTAAAACGAAAAATACACTCCAAAATACACAAAAATGACAACCAGGGGTTACAATCCTACCCACCTAACAAGAAGAATTTCGTCTTCGAAATTCAAAAAGAAGATACATAGGGTAACCCCAACAACCAAAAGACCAAGCGAAACAAAACTACTCAAACAAATGAGGAAACTTCTGCTGAATCTCCTCCTCCAGCTCCCTAGTCGAATCACCAGGCGAGTGAGGATTCCAAGCAACACGAACCAACTTGATGACCTTATTCTTAAGAGCTTTCTCCTGCCGATCCACAATAGCAATAGGTGGAATCTCACAAGTCAAATCCGGCCGAATGGTCAACTCAGAATAGTCGATCACGTGGCTATCATCTCAGATATATCTCCTGAGTTGTGAGACATGGAAGACATCGTGCACTCATGATAAAGCTGACGGCAAAGCAAGACGATAGGCCACCTTGCCTACTCGCTCCAAAATCTCAAACGGCCCAATAAACCTAGGGCTAAGCTTGCCCCCACCACCGAACCGAATGACACCGCACCACGGCGATACCTTAAGGAAAACATGGTCACCAACAACAAACTCCAAAACTCTCCGATGGACATCGGCCCATCGCTTCTACCTGTCCTGAGCTACCTGCAATTGCTTCCTGATCTGAACCACCACATCCACTGTCTTGGTGACCAACTCTGGACCCAACAACTACCTCTCACCAATGTCATCCCAGCACACTGGTGATCTGCACTTCCGCCCATAGAGTGCCTCGAATGGAGCAGCTTTAATACTGGCTTGAAATTTATTATTGTACGAGAACTCTACGAGATGCAAATGATCCTCCCTAAAACCACCAAACTGAAGCATACATGACCTCAACATATCCTCAAGAATCTGAATAGTCTGCTCGGACTGTCCATTAGTCTGGGGATGAAAAGTTGTACTGTACTTTAATTTAGTTTCCAAACTGTTCTGAAGACTCTCCCAGAACTAAGATCTGAATCTCGTATCCTGTCGGATACAATACTGACTGGAACCCCACGAAGTTTAACAATCTCTTGCAAGTACCTCCCAGCTAGGCTCTCAGTAGACTGACCGACACGAAAAGGAATGAAGTGAGCACTCTTCGTCAAATGGTCTACAATCACCCAACTAGCATTGTGACCCTTAGGACTCCTCGGCAAAGCGGTCACAAAATCCATGGTGATATGTTCCCACTTACACTCTGGAATAGGAAGAAGTTGAAGAAGTCCAGCGGTTCTCTGATATTCTGCCTTAACCTGTTGGCAGACCAAACACTGAGAAACAAACTGAACCACAACCCTTTTCATACCATACCACCAGAAAGAAGCTTCAAATCTCGATACATCTTAGTACCGTCAGGATGGATAGAATATGAAGACTGATGAGCTTCCTCAAGCAACCTCTGACGAACTTCATTCTTAGAGACACACAACCGGGAACCAAAACGAAGCGAACCATCTGCATGAATAACCATGTCCGTCCTGGACCCAGACTCAACCTCAGCTTGAAAACCCTGCAACTGCGCATCACCAGCCTGAGCCTCTTTGATCTGATCAACAAGAGACGACTGCAGCTGGAGCGCCAAAAAACTCTGACCAGAACTCGGCAACACAACATCCAAATCCAACCTCCTCATCTGCTCAATGAGATTACTCTGTTGAGTAAGAAACATAACTGCTGGTGTCCTGCTCAAAGCATCAGGCACCAAGTTTACTTTACCAGGATGGTATTGCAAACTGATGTCATAATCGGCCATAAGTTCCAACCAACGCCTTTGCCTCATGTTTAACTCCTTCTGGGTGAAGACGTACTTGAGACTTTTGTGGTATGTCAAGATCTCCACACGGTCTCCAAGTAAATAATGTCTCCACAGTTTCAGAGCAAAGATCATTGCCGCTAACTCCAAGTCATGTGTAGGATAGTTCTTCTCATGCGGCCTCAACTGTCTCGATGCATACGCAACAACACGGCCCTTCTGCATAAGAACTGCTCCAAGACCCTTACCAGAAGCATTACAGTAAATTACAAATCCACCTGAACCATCTGGAATAGTTAACACAGGCGCTGACGTCAATCTGTTCTTCAACTCAACAAAAGCCTTATTGCAATCATCATACCAACAGAACTTCTAATCCTTTTCCGTTAGTTTAGTCAATGGTCCCGCTATCTTCAAAAAATCTTAGACGAACTTCTGATAATAGCCAGCCAAACCAAGAAAACTCCTAACTTCTGAAACCAACTTAGGAATAGGCCAATCCTTCACAGCTTCAACCATAGAAGGATCCACAGAAAGACCATCACCAGAAATAATGTGCCCCAAGAAAGAAACCTTGTCGAGCCAAAACTCGAGCTTGCCGAGTTTCCTATATAGCTGATTCTTTCTCAAAGTCTACAGAACCACTCTAAGATATTCAGCATGATCTTCCCAATTCTGAGAATATACCTGATATGGCTAAAAATAGGGTTAAATTGGAACCATCCAAATCAGGTGCGAATCTCAAAGCTTAGGGATAAAATGGTAATTTCACTTACAAATGGGTCTAAGACGGATACTGGGTCTTACTACCTAAGACCCAATAACCCGCAAATGGATCCACCTCAATTGGGTACGGGTTCTAACCCACAGCAAACTCGGTCCAGTAGGATAGAATTAGGGTTTCTGATTAATCCTAATCAACGGCCTTGATTCATATCTATCCTTTCACTGGGAATTACAAATTACATTCCTAATCTGATCCTAGGGATTACATTCCTAATCTAATCCCAACGGCGGCTATAAATACCCTCCATCCACCACCATTAAGAGGTAATCAATCTTTTGCCAATTTACGCTCTCTCAAAATCCTCCTGATTACTGACTTGAGCGTCGGAAGGTGTGTCGCCGGGATCAACCCCGGTGTTTTGTACTTTTTGCAGGTGAACGCGGGAGTCAGCGGTCAAACTGCGGCAGAAGAAATTAAGGTTTGACTATTCAGTTCTCCCCAAGAATCCACAAATACTATCTGTTTGCCCCCACACCAGAATCAGCGGTAACAGATTGGCACCGTCTGTGGGAATCAGCAAATAGCAGCCCTTCCTCTTTCCGTTGGTCAGATCCGCCTAGCCATGCCTCTCCGAAAGCTAAGATCCAGAGGGTCCAACCGTGAACCCACTCCTCCTCAACCACAATAGGAGATCCCCCTCCAGACCGTCCAGCCGGCGGGGCTTCCTCCTCCACCTGATCAGGCCCGGCAGCAGGACCAAACCGACCTTCCTCCTCCTCCTCGGGGGGGGGGGGGGTAACAAGCGTCCTGAACGACGCGATGAGACACCCAAATTCGAAGTAGAGCGTGTCCTACACCTCATTCATAGGGGCCCAATAGGGGGCTCCTCCAACTCCTCTCGAAAGGCTTTCATAAGGGAAGTCAATTCAGTACATGGCATGCCTCCCCATAAAGGCCTCCGAGTACCCGTCACATTCTCAGATGAAGACCTGGTAGGCGTCTTAACCTCCCATTGTGACGCACTAGTCATTAACCTCCATATAGCAAATTTTAAAGTGAAGAGGATCCTAGTGGACAATGGCAGCTCCGTTAACATCCTTTTCCTCGATGCTTTCAAAGGACTTAAGCTATCTCGAGATAGACTTAAGCCCACCGTCTACACACTCCACGGGTTCACGGGAGTGCCAGTGACTATCGAAGGGGTGATCACCCTCGACGTAACCGCTAGCAAAACTCCTACTACTCGAACGGAGCCGATGGACTTTATGGTCGTTGATGTCCCCGTAGCTTATAATGTCATCCTGGGCCAGCCTGGCCTAGCTGCTCTCGAAGCCGTCCCTTCCGCTTATCACCTCAAAATGAAGTTCCCCACTCGGGCAGGAGTAGGGGAAGTAAGAGGCAGTCAGTAGATGGCCCGCAAATGCTACATGACCTCTACTGGAGGTCCAGTCCTCTCCCTCGAAACACTTGAAATCCCCCAAGAAAGTGTCCAACAAACGTCCGAGCCGGTGGATGAACTGGAGGAAGTGCTCTTCTCTGAGCAAGATCCGAGCCGCAAGTTCTTTATCAGTAAGACCCTCCCATCTGCCCTATGCTCCGACATAGTCCGGTACATTAGAAAGAACCACGATCTCTTTGACTAGTCGGCCGCCGACATGCCTGGAATTTGCGAAGAGCTCCTAGTCCACCACCTCAGTGTTGCTCCGGGGTCCAAATCGGTCCAACAGAAGAGGCGCAAGTTTGCTCCCGAGCGCCAGTAAACTATAAAAAAGGAAGTGGACAAGATCCTAAAGGCTCGGTTCATACAAGAGGTCAATTACCCCGAATGGCTCTCGAATGTCGTGATGGTAAAGAAGGCCAACGGGACCTGGAGAATTTGCATCGACTTTACCGACCTGAACAAAGTATGCCCCAAAGATCCATTCCCCCTTCCAAGCATCGACACCTTGATTGACGCCACTTCGTGCCATGAGCTTCTCAGCTTCATGGACGCTTTTTTCGGATATAATCAAATCCGCATGTTCCCCCCGGACTTTCCGAAGACCTCCTTTATTACAGATCAAGACCTCTACTGCTATAGGGTGATGCCTTTCGGGTTGAAGAATGCAGGCACCACCTATCAACGCCTCGTTAACAAGGTCTTCCAAAATCAGATCGGTCGTAACATGGAGGTGTATGTTGATGATATGCTTGTGAAGAGCATTCGTGGGGCCGACCATGTCACCGACCTGCAGGAGGCATTCGATGTGTTAAGGAAACATGATATGAGGCTCATTCCGAACAAGTGTGCGTTCGGAGTCGCGTCGGGAAAATTCCTAGGCTTCATGGTCAGCCAAAGAGGGATCGAAGCCAACCCCAAGAAGATTAAAGCCATACTGGATATGGCTCCTCCCAAAAGTATAAAAGAAGTTCAGAAGCTAACTTGACGCCTCGCAGCTATAGGGCGCTTCCTTTCCAAGTCAGGGGAGAAGTGTCTTCCCTTCTTCAAGGCTCTCAGGGGAGCTAAGGGCTTTGAATGGGGTCAGCAACAGCAGGAGTCGTTCGATCAGCTTAAAGCCTACCTAGTCAACCCCTGACTCCTCAGCAAGCCTATCCCTGGGGAAACTCTCTACCTCTACTTAGCTGCCTCCGAGCAAACCTCAGTGTTGTCTTGGTGAGGGAAGAAGACAAGGCTCAGAAGCCCATCTATTACGTAAGCAAGGTACTTCGGGATGTCGAGTTTCGTTATCCAAGGCTAGAGAAGATGGCATACGCCTTGGTTATGGCAGCTAGGAAGCTTCGCCCGTATTTCCAGTCTCACTCGGTGGTCGTTCTTACCGACCAACCGCTGAAGCAAGTTCTGCACAAGCCGGAGACCTCTGGCCACCTCATGAAGTGGTCGATCGAGCTGAGCCAGCATGATATATCTTACCAACCTCGGACCGCGATCAAGGCTTAGGCCTTAGCTAAATTCATAGTTGAAAGCACCATTCCCGAGGTCGGTCAAGCGGCAAACGGACCTCCTATTTGGACGGTATATGTTGACGGATCCTCTTGTACCGAAGGGAGCGGAGCCGGGGTTATTCTGGCAGGCCCTGATGACTTCGTTGTAGCGCCCCAAATTTCTAATATGAGAGCTTAGAAAATAAGTGGCGAAATCCCAGCAATCCACTTCAATACAACAATAGTCGCAACCAAAATCACTAAGATTTTCTTTCTTTTATTACAACAAACTTTTCAATTACAGCGGAAGTCTAAACATCTCAACACAAATTAATCTTTTGTTTACAACTCAATAATAACTCATTATGTCATTACAATTTTACAACAAACACTAAATAGTCCAACTATCTCAAATTGCCCACTCAAGCATCCAACCTCCAATCTAAGCAATAACCTGCAACATGTGAGGCTAGAGTTGAACCCTAACCCCCAAAACTACGGGGTCAGCCATAAATGGTGTGAGTGGTAACAAATCAAACAAATAACATAAATGAGCTTCAAACATAATATCCAACAAATAAGAATCAAACACTAAAGTATGAAGTAACAACCAAAAGAATAAAGGGTGACATCAAATCCAAAAGCCAAGTGTGTAAAATCAGGAAAACCCAAATGCATAAAAGTGATTCAAGAAAACATCATGACTACATGCTGACAACGATGACTACTAAGAGATGAAGATAAACTATGATAACTTGTCCATGCTTGATCATTCCGGAGATTGATCCCACATCACAGGTATTTTCCCTGGATAATTCAGGAGATCATCCCACATCTAAACATAGACTCATCATCACAATAATACCCCAAAAGCGTCGCCTCGACTCCGATCATTCCGTAGGTCAATCCCACATCTCAAGATAATTACTTGGATAATTCCGGAGAAATACCTCACATCTCAGGTTAACTACCTGGATAATTCCGGAGATAAATCACACATCTCAAGTTAACTACTTGGATAATTCAGGAGACTAATCCTACATCAAAAGCCGTAATGAGGTGCATAACTCAAGTTCTCATTCGTCGTGACACTACTAATGCCTGTCCTTACTAATTTGGGTTACTGAACAAATCTCCTAGAGTAGTGTACCCTATCGGACTAAAAATCTGAATAACTGAAAATTTGCCTCAATGGGCCTCAACAAATAACTGAACAAATATCTCAACACCGGTATACTAGGGTCACTTACCTCTAGAGACTCAAAAACAAATAACTGAACAAATTCCCACTAAACAAGTGGCCCAACAAAATATCTCAAAATCATGTTCTTAACTGAATATCTCAAAATAAATACTGAACTGAACATCTTAAAATCAAACACTAAACAAAATATCTCACCATCAAATACAAAGATCCTTCGGGACCAGTCGACTGCATATCAGATCAGTCGACTGTCCAGAGGACATAATCCAACATTTCTCAAAAATAAACTAAGGCATAATCAGTCGACTTACCAAGGGGTCAGTCGACTACCCCGTGACAAAGACAAATAATTCTCATCAAAAATATTCTAAGTATTTGAGTCGACTGAAGGGTCATAGGTCGACTGTCCCGAAAGGACAGAACAAAATCACAAACAGGGGATCAGTCGACTGACCTCAGTCTAGGTCGACTGTCCCGAACAAATCTCAAGACTCAAAATGCACAGTAGGCTCGTACCAGTCGACTGCTCTGTAGACCAGTCGACTGTCGGCTACAGATTTCCAAACAAAATAGATCTGAACACCAACCAAAACTAGAGTTTTCTAAAGATTTACTGATCATAAAATTAACTTGTATCCAGGCAAATAAGCAACTCTCAATAATCTCCATCATGGATACATTTCTCAATCAAACAAATACTCAATTTCATATCCTCATGATCTAAACTCTCAATCCTCCCATTAGGGTTTTTCCTCAACAAAACTAAATGTCTTCCTCAACACATAATTAAGATTGGTTTGTAATCACTAGATCCAGACGTTTAATATCTGATCACAACATAATCAGTCCTTAATATGTCTCCCAACAATACGATCTCATAGATCAACATTTCCTCAACAAATCTTAACATTTCTCACACATGATCCAAATATCAATAAAGTTCTCATCCTCCATATTAAATAATAGATCCATGTCATACATACAATGAGACTAACAAATCAATAGTGTAACGATCACGAACAAGGCATAACAAAGATCTTACTTCATTCATCATTCAAATCAAACAAAGCAAACAAAACAAAACAAACCAACTCACATTGTTCTCGAAGAAAATCCACGAAATAGCTCTTCTCCTTGCTAGATCCATAAAGCCTCTTCTTGTTCCTCAAACAAATCTCAAAAGTCTAAATATTCTGAATGACGGCTGGGAAAAGAATTCCCTTATATATGCCGGAGTAAAATATTAGGGTTTTATTCCCTCTTTGCAAAATAATCCTTTCCAAAAATACTTTTTACATATATAATTCTTTTCTTGAAAATCAATTCAAATATCGTTTAAATTGGGATCTAATAGAAAATATATTTCTAAACTCAGCAAATACTGATCGGAAAGTCCAGAAAATGCATTTTGCACTCTAACCCTCAAAACTGTCAATTTTGCAAATAAGTCCTTCTTTTGTCAGAAATTGCAAATAGTACTAATTAACTTCAGAAAAATCTGGAAAAATACTACATAAATTCTAAATAATAAATAATGATTTTTCATAAAGAAATCTTAATTTCTCAAACTTCTGAAAAGTCATTTGCACGTGTTTTGCACGTGTACGAAAGATAAATTTCTTGAAAAAACATCAATTAAATCCTCAAAAATCATTTAAATTCATTTTCAAATAATTAAAATAATATTTGAAAATACGGGGTTCTACATCACTCCCTCCTTAGAAGAGTTCTGTCCTCAGAACTACTACTAATGAGTTCAAAACACATACCAACAAAAGGAAATAGTGTTTCATATATATAGAACATAATCCAAACAATTTCTTATAACACTGCAATCAAGCAAAGAATACATCATATATCAGTCAACAGTACAATCATTCAAAGAATCCCAATCACATACAAGAAATACATTCATTCAAACAATTCAGGAAAATCCTTCAACATGCGATTCTCTGGCTCCCAAGTAGCCTCCTCAAACTATTGATTCCTCCACAATACCTTGACCATAGGTATCACCTTGCTTCTAAGGACTTTCTCTCTTCGATCAACGATCTCAACCGGCTGTTCCTTGTAGCTCAAGTTCACCTGTAGATCTTCAGGAACTTCTACCAACTGATGCTTCTGATCGGCCACATACTTCCTTAATAATGATACATGAAACACATCATGCACCTGAGCCAACTCCTCTGGAAGCTTCAATCTGTATGCGGTCTTACCAATCCTCTCCACAATCCTGTACGGACCAATGTACCTCGGCGCCAACTTGCCACCTTTACCAAATCTGATCACTCCTTTGGTCGGAGAAACCTTGAGAAAAACTGCATCCCCAACCTCAAACTCCAAGTCTCTTCGTCGAGTGTCAGCATAACTCTTCTGCCGACTCTGAGCTTCAACTAACCTCTTGCGAATCAGCTCAATCTGCTCTGACGTCTGCTGCACGATCTCCGGACCATACATCTGCCTCTCGCCAACCTCATACCAACAAATAGGTGTCCTGCACCTCCGCCCGTACAAAGCCTCATACGGTGCCATCCCAATACTTGCATGGTAACTGTTGTTATAAGCAAACTCAACCAATGCCAAGTATCTCTCCCAACTACCACCAAGGTCCATAACACAAGCTCTCAACATATCTTCCAGCACTCGATTCACCCTTTTCCGTCTGACCATCTGTCTGCGGATGAAAAGCTGTACTGAAATCAGTCCTGGTGCCCAAAGCTGCCTGTAGGCTCTTCCAAAACCTCAAAGTAAACCTTGCGTCTCTGTCAGACACAATCGAAACAGGAACTCCATGAAGTCTCACAATCTCTCCAATGTATAACTCAGCCAATTTCTCCATCGACCAAGTAATCTTCATGGCTAGAAAATGTGCCGACTTAGTCAATCGGTCCACAACAACCCAAATCGAGTCATTGCCCTTCGAACTCCTCGGCAAACCCATAATAAAGTCCATGCTTACATTCTCCCACTTCCACTCCGGAATGGGTAATGGCTGTAACAAACCTCCAGGTCTCTGATTCTCTGCCTTGATCTGCTGACAAGTCAGACACCTTGCCACGAAATCTGCTACATCCCGCTTCATACCAGACCACCAAAAATGTGGTTTGATGTCCCTGTACATCTTCGTACCACCTGGATGAACTGATAACAATGTGCTGTGTGCCTCCTGCAAGATACTCTCTCTCAACTCTGCATCATCTGGAACACACAACCTCTCACCCAACCAAAGAACTCCATCCTGGACACGAAATTCTGATAGCTTGCCTTCTGCAACCTGCTGCAACATCTTCTGGATCTCTGAATCTGATCTCTGACCTTCCACAATCTTCTCTCTCAAGGACGGCTGCAGCCTCAACTGAGCCAAAGATGCCCCTAAGCCTCGCAGTACCACCTCGATACCTGCCTGATCGATCTCTGCTGCCAACTCTCTTCGAGTAGTGATCAACCTTGACAAACTACTCTTCCTGCTAAGTCCATCAGCCACTACATTCGCCTTGCCCGGATGATACTTGATCTCAGGACGAATGTCTTCCAATACCTCCAACCATCTTCTCTGACGAAGATTCAAATCCCTCTGCTGATAGATATACTTCAGGCTCTTGTGGTCAGTGTACATATTGACCTTCTCACCATAGACATAATGCCTCCATAGCTTCAAGGCATAAATGATAGCCGCTAACTCCAAGTCATGCGTCGGATAATTCTTCTCATGCGGACGCAACTGGCTCGAACCATAAGCAATGACCTTGCCTTCCTGCATCAAGACACATCCCAAACCTCTGAGAGATGCATCACTGTAGATATCATAATCCTTCCCTGCTTGCGGCAATGCTAATATAGGTGCAGTAGTCAACCTTTCCTTTAACTCAAGGAAACTCTCCTCGCACTTTTCTGTCCACACAAATGCCACACTCTTCCGGGTCAAACCTGTCAATGGAACTGCAATCTGAGAATACCCCTGAATAAACCTCCTGTAGTAACCAGCTAATCCCAAGAAGCTTCTCACTTCCTTCACTGACGTCGGCCTGGGCCAATCCTTCACTGCTTCCACTTTCTGAGGATCAGTAGCCACTTCCTCCTTAGAAAGAATGTGACCAAGAAAAGCTACCTCAGACTTCCAGAATTCACACTTCGATAATTTGGCATACAAGCTGTGCTCCTGCAATGTCTGTAATACCGCTGTCAAGTGCTTAGAATGATCCTCCTCCGACTTCGAATACACCAAGATATCATCGATGAAGACCACTATGAAGGAATCAATGAATGGCCTCAACACCCGATTCATCATATCCATGAACACTGCTGGCGCATTCGTCAACCCGAATGGCATCACCAAGAACTCATACAACCCATGACGAGTCCTGAAAGCTGTCTTGCTCACATCTTCCTCCTTGACTCGCACCTGATGATATCCTGACCTCAAATCAATCTTCGAAAATACCGCTGCTCCTCGAAGCCTGTCGAACAAATCATCAATCCGCGGCAGTGGGTACTTGTTCTGAATAGTCACCCTATTCAATTCCCGATAGTCAATGCACATCCTCATCGACCCATCCTTCTTCTTGACCAACAACACTGGCGCTCCCCACGGAAATGAACTCGGTCTGATAAGCCCTTTGCTCAAAAGCTCCTCTATCTGCTTCTTCACTTCATCTTGCTCTACAGGTGCCATTCTGTACGGAGCTTTAGAAATCGGCGCACTTCCCGGCTGAACATTGATGCAAAACTCCACATCTCTCTGCGGCGGTAATCCTGGAAAATCATCCAAGAACACCTGAGGAAACTTCCGAACCACCGGAATGCCCTTGACTTCATCTGCAATAGACTTCTTAGATACCATTGCAGCCACCTGCGGAATCTTCTTCTTCCCTTGGAAAGTTACTGCAGGTCCACCTGGTGCTTTCACCAACACCTCCTTCTGCTTGCAATCAATTGTGGCATCATAAATAGCCATCCAATCGATGCCCACGATGACATCCACTCCCAACACTTGTAGCTCGATCAAGTCGATGCCGAACATCCTTCCACCAATCTCGATATCATAGCCCTCGTAATATCGATCCGCTACCAGCTCTTCTCCTGACGGCGTTGCCACCGACAAAACCCTGCCTGGAAATAACTTAGGTTCCAAACCTAAGATCTTTGCAAAACTTGGCGATACAAATGTATGCGATGAACCAGTGTCAAACAAAACCTTTGCTTTTATTCCATTTATTAAAACAACTCCTGTTACAATAAGAATGATACTCAATCTTAAATTGTTCTGAAATAAAAGCTTTATTCATTACACTGATTCAAAAAGGAAAGAAATCAAAATTCCTGCGTACCCTGTATTACATCTTCCGAGTTTCTCGCATCCTCCTCGGTCAATGCAAATACTCGCCCTTGCCTCTTCGGGACTTTGCTTCCACCCGAACCGTCTTTCTTCAGTTGTGGACAATGGGGCTTTGAGTGTCCAGTCTGCCCACACTGAGAACAAACATGCTCTACCAACTTCGGACATGCTGATCTGTAGTGTCCTACTTCCTTGCAGTAGTAGCAGGTTACTCCCTGAGCTCCAGGTGCCTTCTGCACCGATCCACTGAACTTCGCCTGCTTCGCGGGGAATCCCTTCCCACTCTGGCCTGATGCTGGCCTCTTGTTCCGGTTCCATGATTCCTGCTTCTTCTGAAACAGTTCCATATCTTCTTCAGTCATCGCGGCCCTCCTGATCAGCTTCTCGAATCTCCTGATACCCAACGGAACCATCCTTGACCTCAAGTTCGGCCTCAAGCCCTGCTCAAACTTTTTGGCCTTCTTTGCTTCATCCATGACCAACTCTGGTGCATACCTCGAAAGTTGAGCAAATTTCGTCTCATACTCCCGAACAGTCATGCTCCCCTGCTGAAGGTTCATGAACTCAGTCGCCTTCTTCTCCTGAACATCAAGAGGAAAGAAGCGATCTCTGAACTCCTCCAGAAAGGCTTCCCATGTCAAAGGCTGATCTCCCAGAGTCCTCTTCAGTGACTCCCACCAGACACCAGCGTCTTTCTCGAGCTGCATAGAAGCCAACTTCACCTTGCTGGCTGCTGGAGTCTCTGATACTTCGAAGATCGTCTCCATCTTCTGAATCCAATCGTCTGCTGCTGTTGGATCAGCTTGCCCCTCAAAGACTGGCGGCCTCATCCTCTTAAAGGATTCAATCTGCTTTATGGGGTCGGCATTCACCAATCCATGCCCAGCTCCATGATTTGGCAGCGGGTTCTGCTGCTGCGCTTGCTGCTGCGCCACATTGAGTGCCATCAGCGTATTTAACGTCTGATATACTTTGGCAAACTCAGCTTCAAGGTCGATCCCATTCCCTCGGGAACTACCAGATCCATCCTCATTATTGCCACCATTTCTACCTCTGGGTGCAACCATTTTGAATACTGCAAAACGAGGGTAAAGTTAGAGCACACATACAATTCAAACTCAAATCATTACCCTATGGCAAAGCCATAACCATACCCCAAACCATGATTTCAAACCAAACATCATATTTTAATTCTATGTGATACTCACACTCTGATGTCCACACCTAGGTACTCACTCTCTAGTGTCCACACCTAGGTTGGTTGTCATACTAAGTCTATTATTACATTGAAGCGGAGCTCTGATACCAATCTCTGTAGCGCCCCAAATTTCTAATATGAGAGCTTAGAAAATAAGTGGCGAAATCCCAGCAATCCACTTCAATACAACAATAGTCGCAACCAAAATCACTAAGATTTTCTTTCTTTTATTACAACAAACTTTTCAATTACAGCGGAAGTCTAAACATCTCAACACAAATTAATCTTTTGTTTACAACTCAATAATAACTCATTATGTCATTACAATTTTACAACAAACACTAAATAGTCCAACTATCTCAAATTGCCCACTCAAGCATCCAACCTCCAATCTAAGCAATAACCTGCAACATGTGAGGCTAGAGTTGAACCCTAACCCCCAAAACTACGGGGTCAGCCATAAATGGTGTGAGTGGTAACAAATCAAACAAATAACATAAATGAGCTTCAAACATAATATCCAACAAATAAGAATCAAACACTAAAGTATGAAGTAACAACCAAAAGAATAAAGGGTGACATCAAATCCAAAAGCCAAGTGTGTAAAATCAGGAAAACCCAAATGCATAAAAGTGATTCAAGAAAACATCATGACTACATGCTGACAACGATGACTACTAAGAGATGAAGATAAACTATGATAACTTGTCCATGCTTGATCATTCCGGAGATTGATCCCACATCACAGGTATTTTCCCTGGATAATTCAGGAGATCATCCCACATCTAAACATAGACTCATCATCACAATAATACCCCAAAAGCGTCGCCTCGACTCCGATCATTCCGTAGGTCAATCCCACATCTCAAGATAATTACTTGGATAATTCCGGAGAAATACCTCACATCTCAGGTTAACTACCTGGATAATTCCGGAGATAAATCACACATCTCAAGTTAACTACTTGGATAATTCAGGAGACTAATCCTACATCAAAAGCCGTAATGAGGTGCATAACTCAAGTTCTCATTCGTCATGACACTACTAATGCCTGTCCTTACTAATTTGGGTTACTGAACAAATCTTCTAGAGTAGTGTACCCTACCGGACTAAAAATCTGAATAACTGAAAATTCGCCTCAATGGGCCTCAACAAATAACTGAACAAATATCTCAACACCGGTATACTAGGGTCACTTACCTCTAGAGACTCAAAAACAAATAACTGAACAAATTCCCACTAAACAAGTGGCCCAACAAAATATCTCAAAATCATGTTCTTAACTGAATATCTCAAAATAAATACTGAACTGAACATCTTAAAATCAAACACTAAACAAAATATCTCACCATCAAATACAAAGATCTTTCGGGACCAGTCGACTGCATATCAGATCAGTCGACTGTCCAGAGGACATAATCCAACATTTCTCAAAAATAAACTAAGGCATAATCAGTCGACTTACCAAGGGGTCAGTCGACTGCCCCGAGACAAAGACAAATAATTCTCATCAAAAATATTCTAAGTATTTGAGTCGACTGAAGGGTCATAGGTCGACTGTCCCGAAAGGACAGAACAAAATCACAAACAGGGGATCAGTCGACTGACCTCAGTCTAGGTCGACTGTCCCGAACAAATCTCAAGACTCAAAATGCACAGTAGGCTCGTACCAGTCGACTGCTCTGTAGACCAGTCGACTGTCGGCTACAGATTTCCAAACAAAATAGATCTGAACACCAACCAAAACTAGAGTTTTCTAAAGATTTACTGATCATAAAATTAACTTGTATCCAGGCAAATAAGCAACTCTCAATAATCTCCATCATGGATACATTTCTCAATCAAACAAATACTCAATTTCATATCCTCATGATCTAAACTCTCAATCCTCCCATTAGGGTTTTTCCTCAACAAAACTAAATGTCTTCCTCAACACATAATTAAGATTGGTTTGTAATCACTAGATCCAGACGTTTAATATCTGATCACAACATAATCAGTCCTTAATATGTCTCCCAACAATACGATCTCATAGATCAACATTTCCTCAACAAATCTTAACATTTCTCACACATGATCCAAATATCAATAAAGTTCTCATCCTCCATATTAAATAATAGATCCATGTCATACATACAATGAGACTAACAAATCAATAGTGTAACGATCACGAACAAGGCATAACAAAGATCTTACTTCATTCATCATTCAAATCAAACAAAGCAAACAAAACAAAACAAACCAACTCACATTGTTCTCGAAGAAAATCCACGAAATAGCTCTTCTCCTTGCTAGATCCAAAAAGCCTCTTCTTGTTCCTCAAACAAATCTCAAAAGTCTAAATATTCTGAATGACGGCTGGGAAAAGAATTCCCTTATATATGCCGGAGTAAAATATTAGGGTTTTATTCCCTCTTTGCAAAATAATCCTTTCCAAAAATACTTTTTACATATATAATTCTTTTCTTGAAAATCAATTCAAATATCGTTTAAATTGGGATCTAATAGAAAATATATTTCTAAACTCAGCAAATACTGATCGGAAAGTCCAGAAAATGCATTTTGCACTCTAACCCTCAAAACTGTCAATTTTGCAAATAAGTCCTTCTTTTCTCAGAAATTGCAAATAGTACTAATTAACTTCAGAAAAATCTGGAAAAATACTACATAAATTCTAAATAATAAATAATGATTTTTCATAAAGAAATCTTAATTTTTCAAACTTCTGAAAAGTCATTTGCACGTGTTTTGCACGTGTACGAAAGATAAATTTCTTGGAAAAACATCAATTAAATCCTCAAAAATCATTTAAATTCATTTTCAAATAATTAAAATAATATTTGAAAATACGGGGTTCTACATTCGTCCTCCAATACTCCCTCCGCATCAACTTCAAGGCCTCCAACAACGAAGCGGAATATGAAGCCCTTATAGCCAGTCTCGGAATGGCTCGCAAGGCAAGGGCACAACGCCTCCGCATATTTAGTGACTCTCAGATGGTTTTGAATCAAGTCTTGGGCGAGTATGAAGCGTGAGATGACCGAATGGCTAAGTATCTAGCCAAGGTTCAAAATCTCATGGCTCTCTTCGAAGAGGTACTTATTCGGTGAATCCCCAGGGAGGAAAATGCCCAAGCAGATGCTCTCTCCAAGTTAGCCTCTTCCTTCCTCTAAGGTCTCGAGCAGACCTTCTTGATTGAAGTGCTCCTGAAGCCGAGCATAGAAGAAGAAACTCCCGACTCCATGGAGTCACTTCTTGTTCAACTTCAAGATAATTGGATGAAACCCCTAGTAGAATTCCTAAGGGATGGGCTCCTCCCCGAAGATCCTAAGGAAGCTCACCGAGTCAGAACCAGAGCGGAGCGGTACACCATTGTTAAGGGGGTCTTGTACAAACGCTCCTTCACACAAGTTGACGGCAGACCTTATCTGAGGTGCCTCTCCCCCGAACAAGCCACATACGCCTTGCAAGAACTTCACGAAGGCATAGGCGAAGCACATTCAGGTTCCAGATCACTTGCCCGAAAGGTGTTGAATTATGGATACATCTGGCCTACCCTTCTCCAAGATGCCGAATGACACGTTCGGCAATGTAGCTCTTGTCAAAAGCATTCTAACATTCGTCGCCTACCTCAAGCTCAGATCATCTTCCTATCAAGCCCGATCCCCTTTGCAATGTGGGGAATGGATTTACTGGGGCCGTTTTCCCCAGCTCCTGGCCAGCTCAAATTCTTAGTCGTGGCGATCGACTACTTTTCAAAGTGGATAGAGGCCGAGCCCTTGGCTACAATCACCGAGAACAAAGTCCTTCAGTTCTTCTGGAAGAGCGTCATCTACAGGTTCAATGTCCCTCGGGTCCTCATAACCGACAATGGAACACAATTTACAAGGGTCGCATTCCGAGCTCTATGTGAAGACCTCGCCATCCAACAACGCTTCTCCTCCATCTCCCACTCACAGTCAAATGGTCAAGTAGAAAATGCCAACCGAAAAATCCTCTCTGGTATTAAGAAGAGGCTGGATAAGTCCGCTAAGGGTTTATGGGTCGACCAGCTCCCAAACATACTGTGGAATTACTGCACTACCAAACGGACCCCTACAGGAGAGTAGCCATTTAATCTCACCTATGGGTCGGAAGCTGTGATCCCCTTGGAAGTCAGTGTACCCTCTCCTCGCCTCATTGCCTATGAAGAATAGCAGAATGCCAGAGAACTTCGGGCGAAACTGGATCTGATTGATGAGCTCTGGGAAAGAGCTTCGATTCGCCAACAAAGCTACCGAAGGAGGATCGAGCTGGCCTATAATAAGAAAGTCTATCCCACCAACCTCAAAGAAGGGGACTTGGTCCTCAGAAAGTTAGCTATCTCATTCCCCAGTCAAAAGAGTAAGCTAGCTTCAAATTGGGAAGGACCTTACAAGATCACCAAGGTGGTTCGGCCCGGAACTTACCGTCTAGAAGACCTCGAAGGAAGAGAGATTCCCAGGACTTGGAATGTCGACCATCTCTTAAAGTACCAAGAGAGCGCATGAACGCCTCTCTGAGTATCGTCAGATGTCGAACCGTTCCTCTCCACTTGTAATTTTACTTTTGCTCCTTTATTTCTCCAATGTAATAATGGCTCGCAACTCAGAAGCAGCCGACTATTAGTTTTCAATAAAGAACATTTTTTACTTGTAAAATTGCTTATATCTCTCTGCTTTTACCTTCTTTATACTCAAACGACGAGTTCGGAGTCCAACACTTGGCTCGACTCCGCTTCGCAAGCTCGCTCTTCAGCAAGCCAGGAGCAAGTCGCCATTCGGAATTGCTCCCACAACCGTCGAAACAAACTCAAACGACGAGTTCGGAGTCCAACACTTGGCTCGACTCCGCTTTGCAAGCTCGCTCTAAAGCAAGCTAGAAGTAGGTCGCCATTCGGAATTGCTCCCACAACCGTCGAAACAAACTCAAACGACGAGTTCGGAGTCCAACACTTGGCTCGACTCCGCTTCGCAAGCTCGCTCTAAAGCAAGTTAGAAGCAGGTTGCCATTCGAAATTGCTCCCACAACCGTCAAAACAAACTCAAACGATGAGTTCGGAGTCCAACACTTGGCTCGACTCCGCTTCGCAAGCTCGCTCTAAAGCAAGCTAGAAGCAGGTCGCCATTCGGAATTGCTCCCACAACCGTTGAAACTCACTCGAACGACGAGTTCGGAGTCCAAAACTTGGCTCGATTCCGCTTCGCAAGCTCGCTCTTAAGCGAGCTAGAAGTGGTTCGCCATTCGGAATTGCTCCCACAACCGTTGAAGCTTAAACGACGCACGCGAAATGTCTACAACTACACTAGACATGGGAGAAGAGTACTTGGGGGTGCTGAACCTTTGGTTCCCATGGTTCGTTTAAAGTTGAAGTGAGACATTCCGTGCTTATAAGAAGAAAGATTGGCTTCTGATTTTTAGTAGTTGTTAAAAGTTGGAGGAGTTGTACTTGAATAAATACCTACCAACAAAACACACAAACACAGAAGAGAAACAAGCTTTCACTTATATAAAATTTTAGCGTACAAGAGCGCTCAAGTTACAAGACCAAGTTACTACTACGAGGTACTACAAAAACTCAAAGAAGGATAATTAAAACTCATTCAACGCTCTTAGGAATGGGGATGTTTCGGTTCAAAGACACTCGGGAACGGCGTCTTCTGACTTCGGAGCTCGTCTGTAGACCAACGGACCGAGATGCCTCTTCGGTACTGCCTCTGACCGTAGCCCCAACCGAAGCGCCACCAGACGAGGCAGCCACCCCGCTTTGAGCATTGGCCGGGCTCCGCCTAACGACAGGCAAACGAGTCACAAGCTCGTAAAAAGAGATTCCCCTCTCACTCTCTTCACGCATACACGACGTGCTCTGAACGTTGATTCTTGCCGGCTGAGGCTTGAGTCAAGCGACTTCCTCCTTGAGCTCGATAATCTGATCCTCCAAAGAGTCGTCCTTCACAGATATCTTAAAGCGAGGAAGCCGAGCAGAGCCTTCAGTGCCAGAGCTATCGGCTATGATCTGACGAAGGTGGGACACTTCGATACTTCTGTCAACCATAACCCTCCTCAACTCGTCGACCTTCGCCTTCAACTCGTCGCACTCGGCCATCAACTTACCCACTGCCGAAGTTAACTCGTCTTCCTCCTCCAAAAGTTCTTCCTCAGTTATCTTCAAATCTTGAACTTCCGCCACAAGGTCACCTTCCGCTTGAGTAAGGTCGAACAGTGCCTTTCGGAGCAACTCCACCTCGCCTTCAAGACGAACCTCGCGAGATCGATTCCGTAGTTGTTTTAGCTCGGAAAAATAGCCTCTCGCCATTGCCTTGACCTCCGATAGATCTAACATGATTTTGAAGAGGCACTCTCGGCTGCGAGAGAGAGCTCGCTTCGCCGCTTTCAATTCAGTACGTAGGCGAGAGACCTCAGCCACTGAACTCGACTTGACCTAAAAAGTAAAGGAATATCAAAAGAAGTCTTCAACACTTGAGGTCACAACACGAGCAAAAAGCATTGAACACTTTGTGAAATCTCGAAACTTTCGGCCAAAGATTTCAAAAGGGAAGTCGTTTCATTGAAAATCCAAAATTTACACAAAAGCGGTGGCCAGTCCGCAGTTAGGTGTTACAAAAAAAAATAAAAAAATAAAAAAATAAAAAAATGAGGCGACTAAGTCAGGGGTCGACCTCATGATGTCGTTCCAAAGCATCATCGCTCGGCACGGTGACGATCGTGCCCTCGGCGCCCACCTCGTCCTCGGCATCTTTGCCCTCCTGCCCGGTGGCGAGCTCGGCCAGAGGCAGTTCTTCCTCCCCCTCTACGGGGTCGTAGAAGTAGTAGGAGGAGCCGTCGAACCTAGGGATGCGACCGGCCACATGCTTCAGTGCTCGGGCGTACGCCTCCTCCATGTTTGTCAACATGTGAGCCTCAGCCTCGTCCCGAACTGCCTGCTTCGCGGCCGCCACCTTCGACGCGTGGCTACTCAGAGCCTCCTCCGATGCCCTCAGTGCCTTGGACAACTCCTCTTTGAGACGAGCCGTCTCCTTTTCCAAAGCTTCGACCTTGGCAGCCTCGGCGGCCGAGTGCTTCAGTGCCTCGGCGAGCTTCGCCTTAAGACCGGCCACCTCGGCTGCGCGCAAAGCAGAAAGCAATTGCTTGACCGCCTTGGCACGCTCCGACCGCTCCCGATCGTCCAGCATGGTCATTTCCTTATCCTTGCTCGCAAACTCTTCGAGCAAGTGGTTAAAATGGCATAGGGTCTGCAAGCGACACAAGAAACTGTTAGGCCTGAATGAAAAGATTTGATACTCACCGACATGGTGTTCCGAGCGATCTACATAGCGTCGTCACCAACGGCACCCGCCTTCAGCGCGGCTCTGTCTTTGGGGGTCGGCAGGTGCTTCACCGCCTGCATGCAGATGCCTCCGTCTTCGAGGAACCCGTCCACCTTCATCACCTGCCAGTCGGGACGAAGAGGCGCTTGTGCTCCTCGATAAGGATCTTCTCGACCTCGGCGGTGAGAGGGGGGACCTCTAGAGCCAAGTCCACGCTCACGTTGAACGCTCCGCTCGACGACCCGGGCGCGTCGACCTGATCGACTCGAACCTGTGCCTTCGGTGGAGCTTGGGCGGGCGTCTCCGAGGGAGTGAGGTCAGGCGTACCCGAAGGTGCCTGGCCACCAGGTCCACGATGGTCGGTGGTGCCGAGGGGGCCTTCATGGCTCGACCCCCCTGAGGCCCGGCCACAATCCTCTTCCTCTTTCTCGACTCCTACTCCTTCACCGTACGAGCCTTGGCCATCAGTCCTTTGTAATCCATACTGGGGGTCTCTCGAAAAAAAAACCGAGCGAAAGGAGTTAGAAAGTTTTAACCAAAAGATAAAGCTGAAGCAAGAAAAGAAGAGAAAAGCATACTAGGGTTGATCGGACTGAGACCCCCACGAAACAAGACCTCCTCGGTGATGTCCTTCCAACTAAGGGTCGGAAGACCGAGGAGCTTCTCCACCACCTCTTCCTCTTCTTTAGTGAGCACGGGCTCCTTCTTCGCCCGCTTCGGAACTCCGATCTTCCACTGCGTCGGAAAGACCCACGGCTCGGGAGCACGGATGAAGAAGTACTTCTCTTTCCAGTGCTTGATCGAGTCTGGGTTCTCGATCAGTTTCACGCCCTTCCTCGGCGACAGATAGTACCTCTCCTCCATCTTGCTCATCTGGCAGATGCGGTAGAGGCTCTGAAGTATGACCATCTCCGGCTGCACACCAATCTCTTGGCACTGAAGGATGAAGGCGATTACGTGTCGCCACATGTTCGGCATAAACTGAGCGGGACTCAGGCTGAACCACCGCAGCACCTCATTTACGAAAGGGTGCAGTGGCAGCCGAAGTCCAGCGTTTAGTGCGTCATACGAAAAGACGCAAGTATCGGCCGAAGTAGGTGTGCACGCCCGGACACCGGGGCCGGGGAGTAGAAGAGCGTGTTCTTTGGGGATCCGGAACCCACTCCTGATCCGATGCAGGTCCGACTCGGTCAAGATTGAGGAGATATGATCCACCTCGGAAGGGTCCCTTGGATCATTCTCCTTGTATGATGGAGCCGTGCCCTATGTCACCTTCTCCAACAAGTCCTCAGGGTAACTCCGCACACCCCTAATGCTAGATAAGACAGACGGGTGCCGACCCAATTCACCCACCGTCTTCGGATGTTCGACTATCGTCGCCACCCCGATCGGCTCAGTGATCTCCTTCCCCTTGTCCGAACTAACCATCACCACTCGGCTGAAGTCTTGGTCCGAGGTGGGGGTCTCATCCTCAGAAGAAAACTTAACCATTTTCTAAGGATAAGGGGAGACACTAACCTTGAGGTGACGTGAATGGCCGGAAAAGATCGCCAGAATCTGAAAGCACCTTGCCCCGATAGCTAGTAGCGCCACCCGAGAGCGAAAACTCCGCTAGTAGAAAGTAAAAGTGAAAGTAAGAAATGAAAAGTGAAGAATGAGGAAAAGTGTGAGGGGGGTGAAGACTTATAGTAAAAGAAACGACTCCTGGGCTTCGTAACGTAAAGACGCAACTTTTGGGCCTCCCCTCAAGGCGTTATAAAAGCCCAAACGACTAAGTAGCAAAGAGCGGCGGCCGTTCACGAGAAGTAACGACGGTTCGGTATGAGCCGCTCTGCTCAGCTGCACCTCAAGCCCCAAGTCGCCGATACACCCTACTTAGCAACCAGGAAGCACTCAGATCGGCCTACGATTCCTCGGAAACCGAGCAACTGCCAATCCGAGCTGCGAATTGGAGAAAAATGACTTTCTCCCCAAAATTCGTGCAAGGTCTCGATCAGACGGCTCAGATCGTGCCACCACCACAAAACGACAAGATAGTGTTTTCTCGAGAACTGAGCCTACCTCGAGATCTGCGCCATGATCCAAAAGCGCAGATCTCTCCACGTCCCTCGGAACCAAAGCCCGAGCAACAAGCAATCCGAGCTGATCACACATAGAAGAGGCTCGGAAACCGAGCAACTGCCAATCCGAGCTGCGAATTGGAGAAAAATAACTTTCTCCCCAAAATTCATGCAAGATCTCGATCAGACGGCTCAGGTCGTGTCACCTCCACAAAACGACAAGATAGTGTTTTCTCGAGAATTGAGCCTACCTCGAGATCCGCGCCATGATCCAATGGCCCAGATCGCTCCACGTCCCTCAGAACCAAAGCCCGAGCGACAAGCGATCCGAGCTGATCACACATAGAAGAGGCTCGGAAACTGAGCAACTGCCAATCCGAGCTACGAATTGGAGAAAAACAACTTTCTCCCCAAAATTCGTGCAAGATCTCGATCAGACGGCTCAGGTTGTGCCACCTCCACAAAACGACAAGATAGTATTTTCTCGAGAACTGAGCCTACCTCGAGATCCACGCCATGATCCAATGGCCCAGATCGCTCCACGTCCCTCGGAACCAAAGCCCGAGCGACAAGCGATCCGAGCTGATCACACATAAAAGAGGTTCGAAAGCCGAGCAACTGCCAATCCGAGCTGCGAATTGCAGAAAAACGACTTTCTCCTCAAAATTCGTGCAAGATCTCGATCAGACGGCTCAGATTGTGCCACCTCCACAAAACGACAAGATAGTGTTTTCTCGAGAACTGAGCCTACCCTCGAGATCCGCGCCGTGATCCGATGGCCCAGATCGCTCTACGTCCCTCAGAGCAAAAGTCTGAGCGACAAGCGATCCGAGCTGAGAAAGTAACTCGAGATCCCAATCCAACCGGCCAGAATTCCGAGCTACTCGTAATACCAGAGAGAACGAAGTCACATCACTCGGAATCCGAGCAAATGGCAATGCGAGCTGCACATTTGAAGAAAAATGCAACTGAGCAACCCCAACCATCGGATCGTTGCAAAAATTGTGCCAAAAATGATGAACGGCTCAGATCATGCCATGCCCACAAAACGAAAAGATAGTGTTTTCTCGAGAACCATGCCTGCCTCGAGATCCGCGCCGTGATCCAACGGCTCTGATCGCTCCACGTCCCTCGGAACTAAAATCCGGGCGACAAGCGATCCGAGCTGCTCACACGAGAAAGTAACTCGGAATCCGAGCAACTGGCGATCCGAACTGCTCACACGGAGAAAATGACGCCGAGCTACATCGCTCGGAATCCGAGCAACTAGCCATCCGAGATGCTCATCCGGAGAAAATGGTGCCGAGCGACCTTGACCGACTGATCTTCCAGAAATTCGCGCCAACACGAGATGGGTGGCCCAGATCTCACCACGTCATAATTCAGAATTAAAAATTAGTTTTTATTTATTAAAATCGGGTCATTTATTTAAAAATAGCGAAAAAATGATTAAAAATTCTGAAAAATTAATTAAAAATTCTAAAAAATAATTATAAATTCAGGAAAATATTTTTGAGCCTCTGGGTTATTGCTTAGAAGAGTCAATTAAGACCCCCGAACAACGAATCAACGCTTCACGAAATTAAATAAATGATCCGAAAAATAAATAAAAATTAAGGAAAATTGCCAAAAATCCAAAGAAGCTCAAGAGCGACCTAGGGCACGCGACTAACTCAACAATTACCATAATCCCCCACACAAGGATTCGACACCTCCTATTTGGACTCCGATAAGCCTCTGCAAGCCATTTAAACAGTAAAACTACTCCTCAAAGGCTGATCAAACTCAGTCTTCGGGAGTGGGGGGCTCGTGATATGGCTAAAAATGGGGTTAAATTGAAATCGTCCAAATCAGGCGCGAATCTTAAAGCTTGAGGGTAAAATGGTAATTTCACTTACAAATGGGTCTAAGACGGGTACTGGGTCTTCCCTCCTAAGACCCAATAACCCGCAAATGGATCCACCTCAATTGGGTGTGGGTTCCAACCCGCAGCAAACCCGGTCCAGCAGGATAGAATTAGGGTTTCTGATTAATCCTAATCAATGGCCTTGATTCATATCTATCCTTTCACTGGGAATTAGGAATTACATTCCTAATCTGATCCTGGGGATTACATTCCTAATCTGATCCCAACGGCGGTTATAAATACCCCCCATCGACCACCATTAAGAGGTAATCAATCTTTTGCCAATTTACGCTCTCTCATAATCCTCCTGATTACTGACTTGAGCATCGGATGGTGCTTCGCCGGGATCAACCCCGGTGTTTCGCACTTTTGCAGGTGAACGGCAGAAGTCAGCGATCAAACTCCGGCAGAAGAAGTTAAGGTTTGACTATTCAGTTCCCCCAAAGAATCCACAAATACTATCTGTTTGCTCCTACACTAGAATCAGCGGTAACAATACCAAAATATCATCAATGAACACCACCACAAATCTATCCAAGAACTGAGAGAAAACCCGGTTCATAAGACTCATGAATAAAGCTGGCACGTTCGTGACCCCGAACGGCATCACAAGATACTCATAGTGCCCGTATCTAGTCCTGAAAGCAGTCTTCTGTATATCTACAGCCTTCACATTGACTTGGTAATACCCAGAACGAAGATCCAACTTCGAGAAAATAGCGGCCCCATTCAACTGATCAAATAAATCATCGATCCTGGGCAATGGATAACGGTTCTTCACAGTAACACTGTTCAGTTTCTGATAATCCGCACACTATCGACGACTACCATCCTTCTTGTTGACAAAAAGGACCGAAGCACCCCAAGGCGAAACACTTGGTCTAACGAAACCCAAATCATGAAACTCCTGAATCTACACCTTCAGCTCTGCCAACTCAACCAGTGTCATCCAGTAGGGACTCTTCAATATTGGATTTTTGTTCCAGGCTGAACATCAATACCGAATTCCACTTCCCTATCAGAGGGTAAGCCAGGCAACTCATCTGGAAAAACATCCAAGAAATCCCTAACTACTAGAGGCACATCCTCATAGCCTGAGTGCAATTCCATCGCACAATCCACCTGTTCAACTGCTGTCTTTGCTCGGCCAAGAGAAGACTCCCCGGCATGGAACTCAAGAGAAGACTCCCCGGCATCTGAAATTCTAAAGACAACTTTCTTGGCACGGTAATCAATAATAGCATGGGCTTCACCCAACCAATCCATACCCAAAATAACGTCGAATCCTGAATTTCCAATTATAATCAGGTTGGCTTTGAAATATGCGTCCCCAATAACAACGGGACATTGCCTGCACTCACGGAAATAAATGACAACACCACCACCTGTCACAATGTTCCAAGCCTCTGACATGTTGCTATACTCCAACTGATGGCTAGCGACAAATCATGAGGAGACAAAAGAATGGGTTGCCCTAGAATAAAAAAGAACATGGGCAAGAAAAGAGCAAACAAGGATGATACCTAAAAGAATCAAAAGACAAGGAGAAAGAATAGAGAATCAAGGGTGAGGGAAAAAGAAACAATGCAAGAAAATAGCATAAAGAAGTAAAGCAGAACCAAAAGAAGGATAACAAAAGAGGAACAAAACAACAAAATAATAAAACAAGATATACCTGCCACAACTCCTTCAGCTGTCTCAACATCTGCAGCAGTCAAGTTGAAAGCCTGAACTCTCCTCGGAACAGAGGTCCTCTAACCGACAATCTGGCATTGCAGAGGAAGCGGAGGTCTAACTGGACCACGAGCTGGGCCTGCTTGCTGAAGAGGACCCCTGGATGGAAGAGCCACCTGCTGCTGCTGCAGACAATCGCATATAGAATGATCAGCGGTGCCACACCTAAAGCACCGGCGGTTGATGCACCAACAATTCTTACGCTCATGCCCAGACATCTGACAGAAGTCACAAAAACCACCCTTCTGGAAGCCAGCAGAAGGATACGGAGCTGCCCTGACCGGCTGGGTTGGGACAGGCTTCCGAACAGGACCACCAGAAGACCGAGCAGCAGAATGCGAAATAGTCTGCGGAGAAGGAACCAAACCACCACGAGCCTGCTCCTGAGTTCGTGCTGCCTCAAGAGCTTCAGCGTAAGTACGCAAGCGAAGAGAGACAAGATGCCTCTTGATATCCTGCTCAAGCCCATTTGTGAATCTACGAGCTCTATCCTCTTCGGTTGCCACAAGAACGGCAGCAAAGCAGCTAAATCTAGTAAACTCAGCTGCGTACTCATCCACTGACTTGGAGCCCTATTGCAAGAAAATCCATGTTACAACATTGCGTGAACAATTAGGTAACAAAATTCAAAATAGAATAATGACTTAACCTGTTTTAGGGATAGGAATTGTTGTTCCATCTCAACTCGAGTACTATTGGGGAAGAACTTCTCCAAGAATCCCCGAGTAAAGGTAGCCCAAGCGATAGGCCTCTCAAGGCGCTCAGACTCGGCCATCCACCAGATATGAGCCAAATCCACCAGCTGGATGGAAACCACATCCACCCGATCAGCTTTGGCAACACGAACCACTAACAACAAGCGCTCAGTTCGGATCAACCACTGTTCAGCCTCCAAAGGCGGCTCAGTGTCGAAAAAATGGTTGGGATGCAGCCTCATAAAATCTATAACTGTTCATGGACGAGGCGGAAGATTTACCAGCACAGGCACAACAGGAGGTGGAACCCGGGCAGCTTCAAGAGCAGCCATCACATGATCACTGTGGTTTTACTGCTGATTAACCAGTCGCTCAAGCACAGTAGTGACAGCCTCAATCGGATCAACCTGCGACTGAGAAGAATTTCCACGAGCCATAGTCTGCACCAAACCAAAAATAATTAGCTCCAGAATCAGAGTTGGTATAAATTCATTTACGTATGCATGACTGGTGAAATATTGAGCCGATCCCAGTACGAGCCAAGCTTTTCTAATATATTAGGAAACTAATACATTAGCCAAACCTGGGCTCTGATACCACTAAAAACCCTGTCACGCCCCGCTTTCCAAAAAGAATACGGAATACAGATACGTAACAAAAGCCCAGCGATTGATTTTCATCATCCATAAGCTGTTCAAGAATCTTTACAATATCTCACAAAAATAATCAGAGTCGGAAGCAAAAGAATCAACCACACATGTACAACTGAATTAATAACCCAACAGAATTTACTTGAAACGAAATACAATATTCTTAAATAAATCAGATTCTGGACAAATCAAATATCCTGGGTCACATCGCCCAAGTACAAAATAAATATTCAAGTACTCAAAATACATTGTTCCAAAGCAACAATAATAGTAATACTAATAAACAAGAAATCCAGCACTCATATCTCATTTTTCCAATACCATCGGGCAGCTGACCATCCTGATCTGCAATTAATAATTGCAGGAGAAGGAAAGAGAAAACATACCCGTCAATTGCAAGTTACGGGCCACTTATAATGTAGGATATAAGCACATGGGAAAACTAACTAATAGCATGGAATAACGTGTCCATAGTAATAGCTAGCATGAATCAGTAATACAAGTCAACTAGCATGGTATACTAACAGTACAAGTGAATGTGTCAAATGCAGTGTTGTATGGTAACTAATAGTGTCTAGCAACAGTAAGCTCAGTTTATCAGTGATTCAGGATAACAATATAACAGTATCAGTTTAACAGTATCCGTCTAGTAGTATCAGTTTAACAGTATCAGTTTTATGTTCTTACAGTCTTGTGTGTATTACTAGCTAGGTAGCACTTCATGCATCCCGGTTTTTACTACATGGTTGCTATAACAAACAGTTTCGCTTTTAGATTTCATAGTGGACCATAATGGGGCAGTGTACTCAGGTATCAGTAACAGTAGCAGTAACAGTAATAGTAAGAGTAACAGTAGCAGAAAAGTAACAGTAACAGTAAAAGTACGGAACACTAGTTCCCTTCCAAATACATGTTTCCTTATTTTCCACTACTAGATCTTCCCTTAAGAAACCCCGGCTTGGTTACTTTTATTATGGTCATCAAATTGCATGAATGTGTACAAAATAGTGTCAAACTAACATGATATAATCAGTATTAGGTTCAGGGAAACAAATAAATATGCATAGATGAGATACAGTCACATAATGAGCAAAACAGGGTATGTTCATATTCAGAACAGCAAGACAGTACAGTATTAAAAAAGTGATTCCTGCTACTGCAAATATCCAAATCTGGATCCGTCGAAGGATCTAGAAAATAGACTTCCACACAAATCAAGCGAATATAAATAACTCATATAGTAATTCAAAAAATCATTACTCAAATCAGGTTTGAATCCAGAAAACATATTCAGTCAGAAATCAGGAAAACGAATTCTCAGTCAGAAAAACATCATCGAAACCTCTCAATTAAATCCAGGAAAAATCTGGGGTATTTTCCTAGATGTCTAGAATAAAAATATAAAGTTTCATAATATTCTAGTAAAATTAGTTCAGTCATCAAAAATAAGAAAACGTCAAGAAACAGTAGTTTGGCAAATCTGGAATTCCCAACACTGCTGTACGAAAACTATGATATCTCGCAACCAGTGAAACGAAATCCAATTCAGCTAAAGGGATATGAAAATAGGTAAAATAACTAACTTTCTTATTTCACAATAATTTTTCACACAGTAAAAGAAATCAGGGTGAAAACACAATTCTTTATAGGACAACGAGCAAAATACAGCAAGTATGACTTTTGTAAACTTGCATGAAACGATATATAAAACCCATCAATAAAATCTACCAAAATTCTGGGTAATCCCTAGATCTATACTATTATTAAGCAAAGCCCCATTTTGGCGGCTTTTTACTATTATGCCCTCATGTACATAACACACCTAAGAAATAATGTAGGGTTAAATCTGTCAAATTTTACCCCTGAACCATACACCAAAGAAGGTCACAACCGTAATTCTAACCCAAATCAAACTTTCTCTATCAAAAAAAATTCCCCACCCGTCCATTCCTCTCCCTCCCTCTCCAAATTCCCGCACGTCTGTTCCTCTCCCTCTCTCAAAAAATCAATCCTCTCTTTGCCACCAGCCGTCCCTTCATCGGTCGTCGCAATCAACCCCACCACCGTCGCTTCGTTCGCCGTACCACCGTCGCTTCGACTGCCGTAGACGGTTCGCCGTTGTAGCCGCTACGTCAGCCGTAGCACCGTCGCTTCATCCGTCGTAGCCGCTTCACCCGCCGTATTCGCTGCGCCCGCCGCCACACCCGCCGTAGTCGCTTTGCCTGCCGCAGTCAACCATACGCCATTACTTCGTTATTAGGGTAAGTGGCCAACAACTCCAAATCATGCTGTTTTCTGAATCAGTTGTTAGATCCTGGGAGATTAAGTTTTTCATTAATCAATTAACTCTTTTATTGCTCTTTTACATATATATTGGAATAAAAATTTTTAATATGGAATTGAAAATTGTATTTTCCTTTATTAGTTTAGTTACATATATTTGTTATCTTTGACAGCGATCGCTTCCTCCCTGATAAGGCTATTGACTTGATGGACGAAGCTGGTTCCTGTGTTAGGCTTCGCGATATTCAGGTACAAAACAAACACCTGCTACTTTATCGATATATCGCTTCACCCATGATGATAAACGGATAACATGTTTATTGGAGGATGCCTATGATTCGAGTAAATTTATTTTGATAAGCTTACCGTCACTAATAATCTGATAGTAAGTAAAGTCATACAACCACTCTTTATAGATTCACTTAAGATCAAAAGTATATTGATTTGATGCGTACAAAGGACCTTCATGATTGATGAAGCAATCCACATAATACTAACTAGAATAACTGAAGCAAAATTGTAGCGTAGAAAATTCTCAGTTAAAGCTCTGAAACACTAACAGCAAACTCCCTATTATTTGGTTTCAATTTTTCAGGTATTGATTTTTGAGTAGTCACGGGACAGTGCTAATTAGTCTGAAAGTAGCATAAGAGGAATGTACAAATTTAGTAAAAGAATATCACAGTTATTATGAAAGAACTATTGTAATAACATAAGAAGAATATTACACACAGGTAAGTTTGTTTTTTTTTCTCTAGCCAAATCTCAGTTGATATAAAAAATATTCCGTCTTTTCCAGTGCTCTTTCTTTCAGCTGATTGGGGATATCACCATGTTCCATACCTCTTGAGATCAATGTAGGATAAACTCGAGAAGTGATGCATGTTATTCCCCCACCACCACAGTTCTCTGACTGAATGATCTACTAGAAATTCTAATAGATATAACTTCCATTGGAAAATCTATTAGATATACAAATGTTCAAAAGTATGGCTTTCTTTTTTTTTTTTTTGGTATTTAATAGGGATCTGAGACCTTCCTTCAAATCTTTCATTGTGATGGTGATCAGTGTATCATCAGTGCCAACAATATCCAATCTCAAATCCAAGTTCTCCAAAGCATTGACAAGCAAAGAATAGACATCTATAGAAACTCATACATAGAATATTTTTTGAAAGACTTTGAATCAACAGATGTCACTAAATTGGTTGCAATTTTGTACTCTTTATAGAAATTATATAACATGTATAAAAAAAAATTGAATTTTTTTGAATCAACAGATGTATAATTTTTTTATCAACATTCCTCATCTATGCAGTATAGTTTCATTCGAACTTTTTTATAAGATTTGAGAAATTTGTGTTTATCATTAACAAACTTTTGTGGCATACTTTTGTAGTTAATTTTTTGAAAAACTTAGTTCTCATAGTGACAATATATGCTGATAGAATGAATATAGCATCCTTTTTCTGAAATGCTTCATTGTTAATTACTCTCATCTCTTTCAGTCGCTTTAGATTATTGACCATGAGGTCTAACTCAGTTTTTGGCCTTAGAATGTAACATAGTTTGAGTAGTTATACTGCCTTGAGTAAGGACCACAATGTTCTACGATGCAGGCAATTTTGAGTATTTTCAGTTCAACCTGTTACTTCAACATACTTCTTAAAAGCGTCGGTTTGGAATTTTGTTTATCCTAATCTAGCCTCCATGCCGACTACATGAAAATGCAGCGAATATTTAATGGTGCTTTCCGTTCATGCTTTTGCATTTGGCAGATTTCATATCTTGGACTATTTAGCTATTTAAGTCATGTTGGAGGTCTTTTCTTCCCTGGGATAATTAATTGTAAGTCTTTCTTATCTCTGTTTATGGTTTCTGAATTAACATACTATGTATCTTCAAATGCTTATTGTTTTGAAAATATTCTTATCTTAGTGTTCTATTGCAATAGGTGTTTCTTCTTGGCATTTGCTATCCCTTTATTCTTGATTTCGATATTTGGTCGCATTTCTGAATAACATAGATTTTAGTTTTTTATTTTTTTTATACCTCAAAATAGCTAAAGTTGTGTACATGTTTATGCTGTTTATGTATTTACATTGTTTGTCCAAAGAATTAGTGCAGACTTAAAAGATCAACAGAGATATGAAGTGGACGCAAAGTGCAATGCGTGGAATGTATAAGCCGAGTCAGACTCTGACACTGCTATTTATGTGATTCTGTTGGACTGAAATGCACAAGAGATACGTATGGGAATGAGGTGGGGGCAGGGGTTGGCCATTGCGGGATGAAAGTTCAGGAATAATACTTGCCATAATTGTATAGTTTTGGGCCCCCTTAAAGGGTTGATCATAGGACCACACTAACTCTCTTCATGCCTTATGTGACTTACAGTGAGATTTGTCAGCATTCCTAAATTGGTTGTGATTTTGTACTCTTTATAGAAACTCATATATAGAATATTTTTTGAAAGACTTTGAATCAACAGATGTTACTAAATTGGTTGCAATTTTGTACTCTTTATATAAATTCTATAACATGTATAGAAAATTTTTAAATTTTTTTTTTTTTGGATCAACAGATGTATAAATTTTTTATCAGCATTCCTCATCTATGCAGTATAGTTTCATTCGCACTTTTTAAGCTTTTGAGAAATTTGTGTTTATCATTAACAAACTTTTGTGGCATACTTTTGTAGTTAATTTTTTGAAAAATTTAGTTCTCATAGTGTCATATATGCTAATAGAATGAATATAGTCTCCTTTTTCAGAAATGCTTTATTGTTAATTACTCTTATCTCTTTCAGTCTACTATAGATTATGCAATGCTTTAGATTATTGACCATGAGGTTTATCTCAGTTTTTGGCCATAGAATGTAACATTTTCTTAATTACGTTGTGAGTATTTGGATTTCCTTTTACCTACAACACTGTCGAAGAGAGCACTCTCTGCCATGCAGCTTATATATACATCAACGCTAAATTTATAGCAAATGCATACTGACCTCAGTAAATGTGCACATATATATATTGAGCTAAGTATATTGTTCATGTTTATTCAGTCCTTGGTTAAAAATCATTCGTATGAATCGACCAAAGAATAGTGGTTACGTAATAATTTTGATTTTTTTCTTTTATGTATTGTTGAAGTTTGACTCTATTATCGTTCACGCTGATTCTATTATTGAAGCCTGCTGTTTTGGCGGTTAAATGTTTTACTATTTCTTTTCTTATATGATATACAAATTCATTTAATTTAAAGACTAAATTTTTTATAGACGTGCATCGCACGTGCATTATACTAGTAGGTATAGGAAGATTGACAAAAGTTTTAGGTCAAAATAATATACGTGCATAGTTCTTTAAAATGGTTTGTCATCAAAATTATCGAAAAACAGAATCTGGAAAAGATCGACACCTCTATACTAAAACAATCATAACTCAGTCATACGAAATCAAAATCAAGCAAGGTCAGAGGTTTTTTTAAATAGATGAAATTATCTAAAACTCATGTTTTATATCAAAATTAAGATACTGACTTCAACCCAGTCCAAAACAGCAAACAAAACAGAACAGTGACCAAACACAGATTTTTTCCCTTAAAACAAAATCAACATAGATTCAAGAAAATTGGTCCAGACAAATCCAAACATGAAATTGGATCTACCAAATTTCTAAACATCATGAATTAGGGTTATTAACATGTCCACACCAAATAAATCACATGGGTCTCAACCAAAACACGAATTCATACAAAAGTCTCACATACACGATCTAAATAAAAAACAGGCGAATTCTAGGTTAATTCATGTCCATATTGTGTCGTGAGTCATCTATGATCAAATTTTTACAATAGAGACAATACTCATTAAGGAAATAACAAACAAGAGTCGTCTCTAGTCCCAACTACACTATATGTGAACTTTTGGACTTGTATCAAACAAATGAATTGGAGTACAAGTTACTTGCCTTAAATCGAAATGAATACAACGAGAACCAAGAGTAACGAGCAAAACCCACGAACGAATATCCACGAACCAATGAATCCAAGCGAAGAACCCACGAACAACTCACACGAACACACGACATGCTTCTCAAAGCAAGAGAAGAGAAAAACCCACCACACGAAAGATGATGTGCTTATGGTGCTTGGAAATGTTAATCGGCAAGGGAAAGAAGAGGTGATCAGGATGAGGGGGATGGAGATCAGAAGTGGGAGATGTGGTGTGCGGGTTGGAGAGGTAGCCAGATATGGGAGGGTGGTCGGGTTGGGGTGTATGCAGCCGGGAAGGAGAGAGAGACAGAGAGAGCAACCGGGGGCTAGGGTTTAAGGAGTTAGGGTTAGGGTTTGTGTGAGGGGTTGTAGGGTTTATATATAAGAGGGGAATAGGGTTAATGGGTATTTGGGTTAATGGGTCTATTAGGAGTATGAATATGATTGACCCAATAAGACAAATGGGGATCAAATAAATAGGATTCAAACTAGGATTAGGTAGTATGGCTTTGGTAATCAATTAGGGTTCAGAATAATAGGATTGGGAATAGGTTGAGAAACCAACACCACCAAGAGCACCCAAAACACATAAAAAGAACGAGACAACAATATAAAGCGAACACAACAACCATGATCAAGAACAACCAAGAAATCAGAAATAATCCGAAAAAAAATCAAAAATGAGAACAGAAAATAAATATATATTGAAACAACTCAATATACGGTTCATAAAAATACAAGAGAGAGAAAAAATACTAAAACAAAAAATACACTCCAAAATACACAAAAATGACAACCAGGGGTTACAGCTCCTTTCACTTCTGCAATGTTCTGAGAAGGAACATTAGCTTGACAGCGCCTTTCATCCAAGCAATGGTGGATGTTAGTAACCTACTGTTGGGAGTTAATGACATCACAGAGGTATGGCTGCGTAAGGGGCACCGTAGGTGGCACTGTGGAGGTGGTCGAGTTGTAGATCGACCCCGGATCTCGGTAGGACGACGCTTATGGTGAAGCTATTAAGAGTTGGCTGGCGCTGCTCTACCTAAAGAAGGTAGCGACGGTGGAAGATGAGGTTAAACAGTGAAGAAGGAGGTTCCTCTTGGTGGCGGGCGGCAGCAGTCGCCTTCACCTATCTTGTTGGAGGCATGGACGAAAGTGGTTTTTTGTCGAGGAGATATGATCGGAGAGGTAGATCTTTGCTTTCCAATAGTCGACATCAATATGTTGCTTCTTTTTTCAAGTGTGGGAGTAATCAGATCACGACTTCTTTTTTACGAGGAAAGCAATAATCTAGACTATCGACCAGGATATAAATTAGGATGGATGAAAGCTCCTTGATCTAGATCTGAAGGGCTGAGAATGTCTAGATCTGGATCTTGATGGCTAAAAGCGTCCGGAGAACCTGCGAAAAGTCTTAACACTGGAGGCGTCACTGATGAAAGTCCCTCCGATGCTCAAGTTAGTAACTTAGAAAGGAGATTAGGGTTTTGGTTGGAGAAATATTGATTACCTTGACTGAATGAGGGGGGAGGGTATTTATAGACTAAGAGCTAGTTGTAGAAGATATACCTAAAAATGTATCTTTTAGGATTTGATTAAAGAGTCTCATAGTGAAGAGATAGACCAGTTAATAATTGTATTTTACATAGGAGATTTGACTGAAAACCCTAATTAACTAGAAATCCCTCTTTCTTGGGCTATAAATAAGCCTTAATTGGGCTTAATGAAGCTTATGGGCCTAAAAACGACCCATGTCTTCTTGTAGATTGACTGTAGTTGCAAAATTACTTAATTGCCTCTGAGAAGCTTTAAGATGCACACTGAGAACATGTTGTACTGATTTTACCCATATCAAATAACATTATGATGCAAGTGCATGCCTCTAAATATTCTGTTTTTCCTATTGGTGTATAACCTAAAGGCCAGTCGTATATTGATATTACTAGTTTACATTGTATCATGATACTTATTTCATATATGAGGCATTTCATTTATTGTGTTGTTTATTGTGATTAAATAAATATAATAAAGTCCTTAGAATAGTAGGTTCAATACCATGGGATATCAAGTGCATGACTTGATTGTGAGATCCTATTGGTTGTAATCAGAACACTATTTTTAAATGTCCCTGGTCAAGTATAATTGTGAATTACGAAAACAATAATGCATAGAGACTAGTATGTGCGTAAACTGATGACCATATCTCACGGGTCATGAATATGAGATATCAAGTTTTCACATGAATACATATTAGAGTAATAATGTACTGGACTGACCCACCATGAGAACATGCATGGATCCTCACGTGGCCATGGTGTATGTAGTCCTTTAACTTGAAGTCACTACGATTACCCGCATGAGAAGTTATATATTTTAATGTCGTCAAACGTTGCCTGTAATAAGGTGATTATAAAGTCAACTATTGGATATACTACAAGTCATGCGGAGGGATGTGAGTGACTTAGATAGGATTTGTCCCTCTTATATAACATGAGCGATATCTATGGGCTCCTTGATTGAATGAGACTGCAAAATGCATGGCCATGCTCAAATGAGTCAATATGAAATATTGAGCTCATTTGTTTTAGTAAGTCTACTCGGACATGAAGAAACCAAAGATTGAACTATACAAGGGTGACATGCTCTATGCCTTGTGGTCAATTAAGATATCTAGACAAAGGGACTAAACTGCATGGTAACATTGGTCATGGATAGGTTATGTCTAATTACTGACATTCTTGTTACTTGAGTAGCAGTGATGTATTGCTAGATACTGCTCACTATTTTTAATACTAGAATATAATTTTAGTATTACTGTTAAGGAGAACCTACAGGGTCACACACTCAGAATAGATCGAAATTGAGATTTAAATTCATAAGATGAATTTAATTGGGGATCCAAGTAAGACTTGGACTCCTGACATTGGTTGGACATTTAATTAAATTAAATGCGTAGTTTAAAGTTCAAAGGCCCACACACGAATCTGAACCAGGTCAGATTGTGAGTCTAACAGCCTCATGACTCTCTTAGGGTTGATTTTCTGTAACTATATATATGATACGTATCTATGGAAAAGGGTTACATGAGAAAACCCTAGCCGTCACAGCAATTGTTAGAGAGAGAGAGATCATGAGGATCATCTCCTTCTCGTAGCTAGCACCGCGGCGTAAGGGAAAGCTTGATTTGATCTATTCGTGTGCATACCGTAGAGGCACAGCAATATTGTGCTGTGATCGATATTCATTGGAGACAGCACATCCATCTTCAGGGTATAACTCCTAAACACGATTTATAGTTTTCGCATGGATCCATGGCTAGGTTTTGAAATTTCTTTGTAATTTTTCCGTTGTGTATTTGATCTGAGATTACTATCGAAACCCAACAATTCATTTCCTCTGAAATTCCCCCGCAAGTGGCAACCGTTGATGTATCCCAAAGCTCCTGGAGCTCCTTGTGATCTCTTCTCTTTCTCCACTCCCTACACAAGGACTTCACCAATCCTAGTGCTCCCTCTATACACAACTTAAGCCTAATCGATGTCCATAAGACTCATCGCATAAGGACACTGAAGACTTTTCCAATGGAGATAGCAAAAGACTAATTTTGTAGGCCCCTCCCATTATTGCTTAGAGGGATTCTATTGATGCTATAGGCATAGATTTTATATTCCCATATAATTATATAATTAAGTTGTATCGGGACACGAGCTGTAGACGTATCTATCGCCATAAATATCAGATAATTAGGTAGAGGGCCTTATAACCGGTTTACCCATTACGATGTCACTTGCCCAATAAGTCGATATTATGTTATATATGTTGACTAGAAGCAATATGCTAGGTATATTGAATATCTAGAGTATTATGCTTTAAGAAAAAACAATGGCCACCATTATTTGTTCTTAAGAAAAACCCTAATTCCGTATTTAAGATCTAACAATGTTAAAGCATTTAATTTGGGTCTGAGTGATCCATCGATCAGCATTGTCATGTTCAATTTTTTATATCGTGTGTTTATTTCCTTGTAATTCTCATACTTTTGTACTATCCATTATTAATATATATTGATTGCGTGGCTGGAGCTTTCGGGCTCTATCCGGTTCATCAAAAAACAATGTTAAAGCATAATAGTTATTTATATTACATATTAGAAGAAGTACAAATAGGTGAGAGAAAGAGAAAAGATATGTTTTCGATTTTATCATCATCATATTGTTCTTCTTTTCGATCCCCTTACTCCCGAAACACAGTTGAAACCCATCAACGGCTGTCCCCGTCGTCACTGCCACTGTTGTTGGACTAGCTGCCATCCCCCAGCCCTCTAGACCACTGCAGCCACTTTGTGGTTTCTACTGATGCTGCTGCACTGATCTATGTTCTCGGGTTCCAAATCAAGACCAAACCCATTCTGATCCAAACCTGACCCCGCACGCTTCAACTCAACCCAGCGCAACCCAAACCTGGATCAACTAATCTGACCCTCAGCACTCCTATTCTGACCCAACGCAACCCGACCCGGTCCAGCCTAACCCACACCTACACCCGTTGCTGCTGCTGTTATGGATCCGACATGTTTGACCAGTCAAATCCAATCTCCTTGTTGCTGACATCATTAATCCTTTTGTGACATTATCGAGTTGGTAAAATTTTAATTTTTATTATTTTCGTTGGTTATTTGATATTATTTTCTAGATTTGCGTTCTAGTTCAAGATGAGTTTATATCAGGATAGTGCATTTGTAGGGTTTTCGATCTTAAAATTGTACAGATTTTCTACAAGCGATTCAAGACTTGGGTCTTGCAAAGGCAACTTTAGATGAAGTGGATGCAGGTGGAGTACACATTACTGACCATGGTTGTGAACAAGAAGTTCCTGATGAAGAGCAGGAGAACAACAAAAATCTTTGCCGATTGTATCTTCTTAACTGCTTGAATCAAAGGCTTTTAGAAACATACAGAGAGTTTGAGACTGCCAAAGAAATTTGGCAAGGACTCCAGAAATAGTTTATTGAGGAGGAGGAACTCTCCAAGATGCATTTCACTGGT
Organism: Hemerocallis citrina; assembly: GCA_017893485.1. Taxonomy (NCBI): domain Eukaryota; kingdom Viridiplantae; phylum Streptophyta; class Magnoliopsida; order Asparagales; family Asphodelaceae; genus Hemerocallis; species Hemerocallis citrina. The sequence continues at coordinate 78,233 of JACEHZ010000249.1, forward strand.
AAACTTATAGGCTTCAGGTTTGAGGAAGATAAGGACATCTTCTCGCAGATATCTGAAATTGAAACGATTACTAAGAGCATCCACAATGGCAGTTGCTATATTTTGGCAAAATGAAAAGAATAGGAATAGAACAGATTGCATCGTCTACAATGGTCATTTCTTAAAATTTTCTTATTTCTTTCTGAGACGATACAAGATGTATCGTCACTTAAAAAAAGGAGTAAGACGAAACACCTTGTATCGTCCCTTTAAAATAATTTCGAAAACCTCCTGCGACGATACATGATGTAACGTCGGAACAAATTTTTTTTAGCGGGCCGAGACATGGTGTCTCGTCCGCAAAGAAGTATTTAAAAAAAAAAAAATTAAGTTGGAGGAGTTGTACAGACAAAGAAGTATACTTATGTTTATACTTATGTTGAGAGCAACTCCAAAGAGCTTGATGCCACTGTCAGTAGCCACTGGCTCTTCCTCTACTTCTTCGGTCATCTTCACGGACCTCGACGACGCAAAAGGCTTGTTGTTGTTGTAGTTGCACTGATCTTGATGAACAGTAGTGACATGGTTTTGGATGAAGTAGATGATGTCATTGTAGAGTTTCTTCATGTGGGTCAGCTCTGAAACCAGGACAGAGTTCTTCCTCTTCAACCTCTGGTTGTCCTCTGCAAGTTCTGAGAGGAAGTCATGGCTATGGCTAGCAGTGGAAGAAGTAGTAGGAGGAAGTGGAGGGTGAGGGAGTAGATGGTCATCATGGGAAGAAAAAGAAAAAAAAAAAAACCAAAACAAAAATAAAAGCATACCTCGGACGGGACATCATGTCCCGGCTGATCACAATTTGTGAACAACCGGGACATCATGTCCCGTTGGAGGTTAATGCCTTTATTTTTTTAGATAATGGGAAGGACGATACATCTTGTATCGTCCGACCCATTTAAAAAAAAAAAAAAAATTAAAATTTTACGGGACGAGACAACTATTCCCGTCCGATTACAATAAAAAATAATTTAATCTTTGGAACGATGCATCATGTTCCGTCCTCTATTTTCCTATATTCGCTTCTCCACTTCTCATATATGAGAAGTCACTGTTCACCTTTTGCTATTTTTTGAGAATATAGCAAACGATTGCAGGGGTCAATTCTCAAATTTTTCTCAAATTATGAGAAAATAGAAATTATAGCAAACGACTGTGGATGCTCTAATAAGTCAAAAAATAAGAAAATTCTTATTTGTGATACATTGCTTGCTGGTATGATTATTTTTAAGTTTCCTAATAGTTGGTAGAACTTCAAAACTGACATGTATCATAAGAAAGTCCAAACTGGCTTAGCTGATGTGAAGCACTTCATACTGATTGAAGACCAGACTAGGAATATCAACAAGTTGAAGGTTATTGGAAACAAAAAGTTGAAGCAAATTATGTGAAACACTCCAATAAGTTTCCTAAGTCCAATGTCGTGAAGCCAGCTAGCTTTACTACCGGTAATTCCCAAAAAGTTAAAACCTATATCTAAAACTGGGAAGCGTAAGGGCCAATGCAGGAACTGCAAAAAAGTGGGGACATTGGGCTGTACATTATAGAGCACCCTAGAAAACTCAAATTATAGGTAATGTTGAGAAATTGAACTTGATCAAATATGAGAAAGCCGAATTCGCAGGCATGGGAAAAGATTCAACCACTGGGATGAGCAATTATGTTCTGGATTTAGTTGCTATAGTGCATGCAACAAACGACAGATCTAGAATGAAAGAGAATCAGCAAGGCAGATCAAACTGTGTCCACGACAGATAGGAGCACGGTTGAAGTTAAAGAAAAGGGAGTTGTTAAGCTTCAACTCTCATCAGGTAAAATGTAAAACTTACATAATGTTCTTTATATTCCTAGTCTAGCTAAGAGTCTATTTTCAATTAGTAAGTTATGCAAACTTGGGATAGCTTTTCACATGACTAGTTGATGGATATGGATAAAAATCAGAGCCACTTGATCTTATTGTGCATCTCAAAGCTTCCAAGGATAGTACAGTAATTTCACAGTGACAACATGCCTACTAGAACAGTATGGGCCATCTTCAAACCCATAAACTCATCTAGATCCACAGTGATGGCTTACTTGCAGTCCAAGAAGAAGGGTATTTTCAACTAATTACAACTATCACTCAAATTCCCCCAAAACAGAGATTAGTTGCTAATTCTATCCCTTGACTATGAGAATCTTCAACCAAATCTTAAAGATATTTTTTCATATCTATCTTCTATAACTAAATCCTAGCCTATAAATACCCCCCCCCCCATATATCAGTCAAAGGTAATCAATATTTTTACACAAAAAATAGTAAACTTTGTTCTGGGTTGCTGACTTGTACGTCAGAGGGTTTTACACTGGAACAACTCCGGCATTGAGACTTACTGCAGGTCCTCAGACATTTTCAACCGTACAGATCCAGATCTAGGTGATTCTAGCCATCCATATCGAGATCCATGCATTTCCAACCGTCCAAATTCAATCCAAGCGTTTCCATCCGTCCAGACAGATCCTGATCGAAGGTCCTGATCAGTGCTTTCTCTCTCAATAAAAGAACTAATAATATGATTGCACCCGCACCAAAATTAGCAGCAACATAATTGGCACTGTTTGCGAGAAAGCTATAGATCTACCTCTCCGATAAGATCCATCTACCAAAACTACCCTTAGCCATGCCTCAGAGAAGAAAGCTGACGGTGACTGCCATCAGCCGTTAGGGCAATCCTCTTCCTTCGCCATTGCAACCACCTCGTCCGCCATTGCAGCCTCCTCCCAGTAGGGCTGCGAAAGTGGGCTTCAGACACAACCATCCCCAACTTTGTCCGACCGAGAATCGTGGGTCGGTCGGAACTTCAACCCCCACCTTGGTGCCTCATTAACTGTCGGTTCTCCGCGAGGTCATCAACACCCGGCTTGAAGGGACGAACCTCCGTCAGTGCCTAGACGAGGAGCGCTCCTATGTGGGCATTTCCAGCTTGGAATGCCACAGGAGCTAGAGGAGTCCTTCGCCTCGGCGACAGTGGTTTCATCGGATGCCCTCACTGAAGGAACAAAGATGCCAAAGGAGCTCGACTCCAGTCACATAGCTAGCTCTCAGGAACAACAGAGAATAGGAGGTTCCTATGACCCGGGATGAGTTCCGCAACTTCACCGACCAAGTTCTTAGCGCCCCGAATAGGGACCGCCAGACGAGTAGTTCACACCCCAGAAATGAGCAAGAAGAAGAATCATGTGGGTCAACTCGATCCGAGGGTCGAGAAGATGCGGTGCTCCATCGCAACCGAGAGATAGAGAACCATCTTGATCAGATCCGACCAAGCAAAGGGTCATCAATGCGAAGGATATCGTCTAGTACGGCCTCCCTTCACTAGAGCTATTCTCGAAGCCCCCATCTTGGAGAAGTTCAAGTATCCTACCATCAATTCATACGATGACAAAGCTGACCCCACAGATCACATCAGGAGTTTCAAAACTCTTATGATGATCCACAGAGCATCCCATCACTCCTCTATAGGACTTTCCCAACTACCCTAAAGGGGTCCGCAAGGGAGTGGTACTCATGTCTCCCTCTAGGTTCCATCTCTGACTAGCTCAAAGAGCTATTCCTGATGCACTCCATCAGAAGGCGCAAAAACAGAGAAGACAAGTGCTTCCCTGCTGGAGCTAAAGATAAGGAAGGGTAGATCTCCAGGCCAAAGACTTGGAACCTCTGGCCATTCTCCATTCCATTCATGGAGATTCCATGGAAAAGGAGTCCTACTCCTCCTGAAAGGTGTTCATCAAAGAGATCAACTGAGTGCACAACATCGCCCCCTACCCCCCACCAAATGTTGAGGAGTCTCAATAACCTTCTCGGATAGAGATCTTGAATGTGTCTGAACCGCTCATTGTGATGCACTTGTAATTAGCCTCTCCAATGAGAACCACGAGGTACAATGCATCTTGGTAGATAGTGTAACACCCCAAATTCCACACACAGGTAATTCATAGCAAATACAGAATATTTTACTTCAAATTCGTACAAATTTACAAGGAATTTAAAACTTTTATTTACAATATGTTCTTTACAATAGCACAACGGAATTAAATGAATACAATATAATCTATAATAATGAAAATCCTTCAATCTTGTAATAAACTCATCATAGTGACTTCAAGCCCATGCCAAGTCCAAACCTACATCTGGGAAACTTTGGGCATGTCAGTTGCATACAACTGACCAATGCTATAACACAGCGATTCTTTAACTTAGCAATCACACACTTGAATGCAAACCAGAAAAGTGACTATCCTAGTGGTGTCGATGTATAATTTGACTTAATGCCTAATGAAGATATTTACACTATGTTGACACTAATGCATACTTGTTCGGATTCTATGCATCTCATACTACATAGGTTCAAGAGCAAGCACGAACGTACTCCACATTATATGGATAATTCCCTCGCCATGCAACCTACTACTATGACTACTACAAGATTTGGACACTCTACAACTATTGGTTCTCACCCCGGAATACTAGAGATCAATCCCGCTCCTTGGATCATTCTGTGGCCTATTTTATCCATCATCCCAGAATACTGGAGATTATCTCACTCCGCGAGTCATCTTGGAACCCTCATTCCACAAATGCCCTATGAGCGTCGCTCTCTTCCTAGAATACTAGAGATCATTCCTGCTCCGTGGATCATTTTGTGGCCAATTTCATCCATCGTCCCGGAATACTGGGGACTGTCTCTCTCCGTGGATCATTCTAGAGTCCATAACTCATGTTTGCTCTTATTTCATCATATCTCCAACTAGTGTCTGTCTTTAAGTTTAAATTATAATTATTAAGACCTAGAGCCCTGTTACCCAACGGGCTTAAACAAAAACACTGAGAAAGTTAGCCCATACTAGCCATTTCTCAAGAGAAAGTCAACCTACATTGGTTACTTCTCAAATTCTATATATCACAATTGCCGGTATTCTGGGTCCCGCTCACTCTGGAACAAACATCCATCTCAAAAGACACCACACAGGTTACACCTCATCATAAATATTTCATTCATTACCCATCATTCTTTTTTATCTATTCTCTTTGTTATTATTAATCATGAAGTAACCATCTTCTTATAGCAACATTCGATAACACTTGATGAGTTAAAACCCTTATAAAAATCACATGTTTAATATTCCAACTTCATCATTTAATTATATCCTAATTCCTCATAAGGTACATCTTACTAACATTTCAATTTTTCAATCCAATTTATATGTTGTAAAAGTTTAAGGACAACTAGATAAAAGACATCAACCCAACGGTATTGAAAAAATCATATAAATTTCAATACAACTCCAAAAATAGATTTATTAGTTTTATAGAAATCATAAATTAGTCAATAATAACTTTGTAGCTATTATCATCTGCATTCATCCTCAATTACTTCGTCTAAACTCATTTGCAAAACAGTAGGTTCAAAATCCGAAAACTGCAGCTTGTGCTACTTGTAAAAATCATAGAATATTACATACTTAACAAAAATTTGATTTCTTTAGACCAAAATAAAGGTATACAAGTCTACTATAACTTCTTAGTTATAAGTTTCCCCAAAATATGGTGTTTATAACCCTGAATTCTTTGAAATCTATAGTAGGATCGAAATGTTAATGTACCGCCACTTGTTCAGTCTTGTAAAATTTATTATAAATTCAATTATTCATGAAAAATTGATTTCTTAGACTTGACCGAAATGTTAATGAGTCTACTTTAATTTCTTAGTTTTGATCTTTCTCAAAATACTTCATCTAAGATGCTGTGATGATCAAAATCCGAAATGTGTACAAATTTCTAGCTATTAGCCAACTGCCAACTAGTCCTAAGTTTGGATTTTATTAAAATAATAAACGACATCTAAATATTATGAAATTTTAAGGAGATGTTCTTGAAATATACTAGATGCTCCTATAAAAATTTTAGCTCTAGATTCAATCTAGTTTAATAGATATGATTTTTTGAATTGCAACAAAAACTCAAAACAGAACCTTATGAAAATGCGCCCAAATCAAACATATCATAATTTCACACATTCGGTCAAAAACAAATAATCTAAATATGAATGTTCGATCCATATAAGTTATCATGCATCTAGTAATTTACACATGTCAAGCATTCCACTACTAAAACTATATTAGAAAGTTGAAGAAACACCCACCTTAAATGTAGAATTCCTAGTAGTAGAACTACTAGAAAGTAATGCTCCAAAGCTCCAAGCTCCCTCAAAATGGTCGGCCTCTTCCTAGCACAATCCGTAAGCTCTTCTCCCTCTTTCACTCTTTTGTTTTTATTTTTTAGTTGTGTTGTTCATGACAAAAGTAGGGACAATTTATAGGAAAATTGTGTGGTCAAAATAGCTTCCCACTTCCCACTAACTCACACCACTCTCCCTCACTCTCAACCATGGTACGAAACACGTGCATGTGTAGTCAATGTGTGTGCACTCTTCATACAAATTTTATTATTAATTTTTATTAGGTTAGATGTGTGTGTTACACATGACAAGTGTACCAAACTAAATATATTTTAAATGTACACTTTAGTGCACACAAAATCAATCATGAGCTTTAAATTAATTTTAGTGGGCTACAAAATAGATTTAGGCCTAATGGGTTTTAATGAAAAATAAATCACACAATTATGACTGAAAAATTAGAAGAAAAATATTCATGACTCAAGAAAATTTTAGGAACCAACATGTGCACTGAAAACACATGTGTTGCACCACGTATCATACAAAATAAATTTGAGAGAACGAAAAACAGTCTAAATATAAAATACGTAGAACATGTATATTAATAATGTTACAGATATTTCACGTAACGATAAAACATACGTAATCAACACGTGTATTAAAAATAAGTGCAATACACGTAAAAACACAAAGACTAAAATTAATATTTGTGCTGAATCAAAATAGGATAAAAATGAATTTTGAGAGGACGGAAAACATACAAATAATTGAAATATAAAATACGTATGATATTTATGTAAAAATACGTTACGAATATTACTCGTAACAGTACAAAATACATGTGCATAATATCCATGTGCAAAATTGTCATAAATCAATATTACGAGGTGTTACAGTCTCCCCCCATTAGAACATTCTGTCCTCAGAATTTACTAGGGTAAGAGTTGTATCTTGTGCACACCAAAGAAAAAATCATTATTGTATAGAGAAAAGCTATCAATACCAAGAAAAAAATATAGTGTGTAATGTGGAAAACAAAGCAAACTTATATAAGAAAACTATGAGTATCAAAGTTAATAAGAACGAAACCAGAAAAAACTAGAAGAATACTATAAAAGAAACGGGACCATGAAAGGTAATATAGATTGAAAGAAATTTTCATACAAAATAATATTAGATGAAACATTAGATAATATAAAGTACAAAGAAAATACAAATTAAGTTATCAATATGAAAGAAATTGGAAAGAATTAAGGGAAGCAATAAATTGTTAATAGGGTTAGTAATCAAAATTTATCAAAGTAATAAGCGGTAGAATAATTAAAATATCAAACTGGACTAGTACTAAATATTACGAGATAAAAATTAAATTAGCAATTTAAGAGAATGTCGTTGGATAAAAATCTGAAAATATATGAGTGTTAAATTTTAGTTGAAAGAATAAACAATATAATATAAGTATAATAATAAAATGATAATGATGTGTATAAAATAATGTCATAAAATTTTCATTTGTAAAAGTTACATAATAATTTTATAGAATAATGATTAGTTTAAATAAGATATATATAAGTTGTCAGGTATAGCACGAAAATCAATATATATAATATTTGTACATAAATACGCAAAAAATACTATACGACGAAACAACAATACTATAAATTGGTAGTTGTAAGCAAATGGAGAAATAAAATAAAATAATAGTAAAAGTAACAATATATAATTGAAACATAATATTAATTGGGATAGAAATAAAATGTAGATAGTAAATGAAAGTATTAATAATAAAAATCATATTATACGAGTAGCTAGCAAACATATCGAAGATAGGTTAGCAAAAATATAAGAGTGGAATTGTATAAAAATACAAAGTAATAAAATAATTCATAGTAACCATTAATATAGATTGAAAAATAAAATAATAATAATAACACACATATGATAGATGTAGAAGCAAAAATAAATAGTAATTAATTAAATGCGTATATAAGTATATCTATATCATAGATAGTAAAGTTGAAATAGTATAAGCTAAGTTGTAAAACATTATAAAATAGTATAAATTAGTACAAAAGAATGGAATAGTGGTAAATAATATATATAGGAACAAAATGGGGGTTATTAAAGTAGAAATTTCTCTTTTGTCGTGGGTTCGCCTTGTTGGTGTCCAACTGCAGGCTGCCTCCTTGACATCAAGTTGTAGATTAACTTCCACAATATCCGGTTGTAGTTTGCCTTCTGATATTCGGTTGCAGACTTTGCCTCCCCAAAATTCAATTGCAGTTTGCCTCCATTTTTGTCTAGTTGCAGATTTGCCCTCTCGACATCAGGTTGCACCAAAACGGTGAATGGAATGATATAATTTTCCATATGTACTTGGATATTGGATGTTTAATGAAGTATGATGTTAAGTTTTTGAAATAGATATAAAAGTTGAAGTAGAAAACTACAACGATGAAATATTAATATATAAGTATAGATTTTAAATATCGAATATATAAAATTAGTAGTAATGAAAAAGATTTATAACATTACGACAAGAATAATATAAAGTATATGCATGAGCTTAAAATACAAATGCGAATGAGGACAATAATTATGTAGTTTAGTAAATTAGGATAATAAACGTAAATAATTATATGAAAAAAATATATAGTAATGTAGTAATTGGATAAGTGCAAAATGACATGTATAGTATGTATATTGAAATATATGATATATATATGGAAATCAATGGAAAGTATATGTAGTAACCAAGAATATAAAGATAATAAAAATTGAAATAAAGATAAAATATAAATAGTAAGTGTATGTATTATATTAAAGAAATGTAAAGTTACAAAATTAATAAGTATCTATTAATAGTGAAAAGTAAATATGACAAAAGGTTGAAAATACTAAGTATAACAAAATACTAATAAAAGGAAATTTAATTGTGTAGAGGTATACTATATTTATATAAGTAAAAAATATTACCATCATGTTAAAATATACTGAAATAAATAAGATAATATAATAGAAAAATATAGTATCGTGAAATCAAAATATTTGCAAAGTGAATGAAAACATACAAAAACCAAAATTCAAAATCTAATAGAAATAATAACATAGGAAAATGATAGTCTTAATAATAATTAATAAGTAGTAATTCAAAACTTAATAGAATACGAAAAAGTAATAGCAAAAAAAAATTAACGTAAAAGGGCATAAAAGTAAGGAGGATAAAACATCAAGAAAGAAAACGAGTAAGTCAAACTTAAAAGATTACGACTAAGGGTTGTAGATAATATAATAAATATCAAAGTGAATTAATAGTATAAGAAAGTATTTATTTGAAAAATATTTAATGTTAAAGACGAAAAGTACTATGAGAAAAATACACGAAGAAAATAAAAGAGAAAAGCATAGTCTACGTATAAGGTATCATGAATGTAGGTTCAAACCAACCATAACACTCGTGATACCAGGAGAAAATATGCTCGCATACAATATCACATCAAAGTATACGAGGAGAGTATCATGAATGCAAGTTCAATAACTATAATATTCATGACTCCAAATTGACACTCACACTCTAATGTCCACCATAATGTGTTTTTCTTATAATTTTGTACTACTTATTAAAGTTAGCTCTGATACCATTCTGTAATACCCTGAATTCCAAACTCAGGTAATTCGTAGCAAATACAGGATCTTTTACTTCAAATTCGTATAAATTTAAAAGGAATTTAAAACTTTTGTTTACAATATGTTCTTTACAAAAGTACAGCAGACTTAAATGAATAAATATATAAATACAATAATGAAAATCGTTCAATCTTGTAATGAACTCATCATAGTGACGTCAAGCCCATGCCAAGTCCCAACCTGCATCTGGAAAACTGTGGGCACGTCAGTTGCATACAACTGACGCAATGCTATAATACAACGATTCTTTAACTTTAGCAATCACACACTTGAATGCAAACCAGAAAAGTGTCTATCCTAGTTGGGTCGGTGTATGATATGACTTTAATTCCTAATATAGATATTTACACTACGATGACACTAATGCATACTTGTTCAGATTCTATGTATCTCATACTACATAGGTCCGAGGGCAAGCACATACGTAATCCGCATTATGAGGTTAATTCCCTCGCCATGCAACTTAATACTATGACTACTACAAGATTTAGACACTCTGCAAGTATTGGTTTCACCCCGGAATACTGGAGATCAATCCCGCTTCATGGATCATTCTCTGGCCTATTTCATCCATCGTCCCAGAATACTCGTGATTGTCTCAATCCGCGAGTCAGCCTGGAACCCTCATCGCACAAATGCCCCATGAGCATTGCTCTCGTCTCGGGATACTGGAGATCATTCTGTAGCCTATTTCATCCATCATTCCGGAATACTGTGGACTGTCTCGCTCCGCGGATCATTCTGGAGTCCATAACTCACGTTGGCTCTTGTTTCATCATATTTCAAACTAGTGCATGTCCTTAAGTTTAAATTATAGTTATTAAGACCTAGAGCTCGTGTAATATCCCGAACGGATATTACATTTATATAATTATTATTTTGTTATTATTTTATTTTTATTGAAATATTTTTGGTGGATATCACCCTATTTTGTTTTTTTTTTGATGAACCAGATAGAGCCAAAAGGCTCCAGCCATGCAATTAAATATATAAATCTGAATAAAGTACAGTCAAAACATGAAAGTAGTAGGAAACAATTTACAAGATGTAAACAATATATACAACTAGGATGGCTTGAAGAAACAGTGGATGATCGGCCCCAGCAATGGCAGGAAGCGTTAGCAATAGTTGCGCATCACGGGCCAAGTACCACCACTGAAGCAGATACACACAGAGGGGCCTAAATCCGAATCCCCCAGGAACAAAAGAACCAATCATATCAAGCGATTCAGGCGCCATCAAGCAACTCACAAATGCAACAGGGCATATAAAGAAGATGATCAGCAGAGAAGTTAATAATCAAGACAGTAAAAGAAAGAAATGTATTCAACGAGTGGCTAAATCGCGATAGATCCCAGCGTGTACTGTCGCTCAGGAGGCAATATCGACAATCCAATAGCCCCAAAGGGAAGACAGTAAGTACTCAAGCAGCCGAGACTAACAAACCAAAGCAGAGGAAACCGCTTAAAAAGTGCTTCCAAAACACATAATAGTAACAAGCACAGTCACATCCAAATCTGGGGATAAAAGACTCCCCAGATGTATATCACATCAAGCCTAACTAAAGCGTAACAGAGAACATGATATAAGGGCTAAAGACCAACCGAGCCAACAAAACACTGGCCAACAACTATACCATTGACAGCTGAAAAATGGCGCTACATCACAATCATCAAACAGAGCACAGCTGAAGGTCACAATATAAAAGCCCGGGGAGATACAGAAGAACAACAACATAAATAAAGACAGGAAGTGAAACTACTGCTAGCAGATGCAGTATCACAAAAGTAAACCCCCTTGATGGGTGACAGTAGAGCTAGTCCACCAAAAGTCCCAAAAGAAACCATACAGAGCCACTTTACTCCTGCGAAGAAAAGAAAAAGAACACATATAAGGGATTGGGAAAAGAACACTCAGAGCAAAACATCAATTATAAAAGAACAATCATAAGGGAAAGGGAGAAGACTTAATTAAATAGCATGCAAAGCTCGAAGACATTGAGTTGCTTCGATCAATCTAGGTCCATGAAGCTCATTTTTAGCTTCTAACTTTCATGAGGATGACCAAAACTCGAAGAGGAAATTAAAATCTTCAATGATGGAGAAGGAAGATGACGCTTGTTGCCTAAATAATCTTTTGTTCCTTTCCAACCAAATAATCCAGATAATGATTTGAACAGAAAAGTTCCAAGAGCGGAGGTATTTAATGCTCGATTGAGGCTTGGACCAACATGAATGTAAACTAGTAGGAAGGGTGGATCTCTCCCAAGCTAGGGTAGCAATTTTCCAAAGTGGACGAGAAAAGACGCATCCCACAAAAAGGTGGTTGGCGTCCTCCAACTCAGAGACACACAAAGGACAGTTTTGTCCCCAAGCCAGATTTCTTTTGTTAAGAACATCGGCCGTAAGAAGTCTGTTGTTGAACTCCAGCCAAGAAACAATTCTGACCTTAAGCGGGGCACAAGAATGCCAGATAGTCTCAGCGAAAGGAGATCGGATACCTCTAAAATTGAGGAATTGATAAAAAGATTTGACAATGAAAATACCTGACGAATGCCAGCGCCAAGAGAAGTCCTCCCTGGGGTGCCAATCATAATGGTTCAACGTTGAGATAAGATCAATGAACTTAGATGCTAAGTGGGAGGGAAGACTACAAGTGAAAGGAACGTTCCAAACACGATTCGAGTTAATGAAGTTGTAGGATGCTGCTACCGTCGCGCGCGGTGCAGCAGCTAGACGGAAAAGGGCTGGAAAGGAAGAAGCCAATTTGACATTACCGATCCAAAGATCATGCCAGAAAAGAGTCTTGGAACCATCAAGACAGACATGGGATAGACCACATTGGAAGGCTGCAGCCGCCTTCCAAATACCTTTCCAGAAAGGGGAGGCTAATCGATGGACGTGGTTGGGAAAAACCCACCAGTTGCCATCCAGGTAGCAATTCGCCTTGATACTTTGTATCCAAGGTAAATGATCACTTTTGAGGAATTTCCAATGCCATTTACCTAAAAGAGCAATGTTATGATTGCGAAGATTAAGAACACCCAGCCCCCCTGCTTCCTTGGAAGAGCAGACAAGGGTCCAATTGGCGAGGTGAGATCCCCGATGGTGAATAGGGGAGCCTGACCAGAAAAAGTTGCTCCAAATCTGGTCAATTCTCTTAATGACCCAGGTCGGGATGAAGAAGAAAGACATGATAGAGGAAAGCACCGAATTAAGGAGGATCAGTCTGCCTCCTCTAGAGAGCAGCTTGCCCATCCAGACGCTCAGTCTGGACTCCACCTTATCCACCAGAGGAACCCAATCCGATCTATGCAGCTTGCCCCATCTCAGGGGAACTTCCAGATACATAATGGGAAAAGACGCTATAGGACAGTTGAAGAAGTTAGAAATCTCAATCTGTCGGTTAGGTGAGCCTCCCAACCAAAGAACAGACGATTTTTGGAAATTGATAGAAAGGCCTGAGGCCATTTCGAATAAATAAAGGAGAAGTTTTAGATTACGGAGAGAGTGAGGGTTTGGTTTCGCAAAGATGATAGTGTCATCTGCGTACTGAAGATTTAGAACACCAGTGAATGACCGAGATTCCCCCAATCCATCAATGGCGTGGACTTCCCACGCATTGCGCAACAGCTTGCTAAATACATCTGCAACCAGAGCAAAAAGGAGAGAGGAAAGAGGGTCGCCCTGTCTAAGGCCCCTTTTAATTTAAAATTTGTGACCTTCAGAGCCATTGATGAAAATGGATGAGGTGCCAGACATTAAACTGGACTTAATCCAAGAAATCCATTTGGGCCCAAAACTCCTATGGGCCAAAATATCCAGGAGAAAATCCCAGTTGACGTTGTCATAAGCCTTTTGAATGTCTAATTTGAGAAGAATGCCTTCAGAGTTAGATCTATGACAATGAGAAATAATTTCTTGAGCCGACGCAACGATATCGAGGATAAAACGATCCTTGATGAAACCTGATTGAGCAGGATCAATCAGGGAGGGCATAACCTCACTGAGTCTCGAGGAAAGAACTTTCATGATAATTTTAAAGGAAGTGTTAATAAGACTGATGGGTCTAAAATTGGAAGCCATGTTAGCCCCCGCAATTTTAGGAATGAGGACTATATGGGCATAATTGATACGATCAAAAGAGAAGTTGCCTTGATGTAATTCCGAGAACATACGGAATAGATCATCTTTAAGGCAATGCCAAAACTTTTGGAAGAAGAAGGCAGGAAAACCGTCAGGCCCTGGCGCGGAGTCGCTTTTTAAAGCAAAGACCGCAACGTTAATCTCCTCCAATGAGAAAGGAGCCTCAAGAGAGGATAGGTCGATAGAAGGGGGACCATAAAGATGTTGCCAATTAAGAGTAATTTCTCTCTGTTTTTGAGAACCAATAAGATTTTTATTGAATGCGAGGAAGGATCGATGAATCTCTGCATCAGTGCAAAGATCAACACCATTATCGGAGATCGAAGGAATATGATTACAACGCTGTTTGTACGACGCATAGGAGTGGAAAAACGCCGAGTTACCGTCACCTTCCTTTAACCATTGCACCTTAGCTCTTTGAGCCCATTTAATGTGATCTTGGTGAAGGATATCAGCATAATCTTTTTTGCAGGATTGCCTCTCGGCACGAGCTGAGTCAGAGAGAGGACCCAATTCTTCCTGCTGGTCAATCGCTTCGATTGACGCAAGGAGAAAGTTTTTTAGGAAATTGGTACTAAACTGCCTGTTATACCTCCAAATTTTACAGCCGAATTTGATGGCGTGAAGTTTGAGAAGGATAGTAGCAAAACCAGATGGTCCGGAAACCGCCGCTAAACATTCTTCGACCATATTGATGAATAAAAGGTCTTGCAGCCAGAATTTTTCAAACCAGAATTTGCGCTGATGATAGAAAGGGAAGTCTGAATAAAGAGCTATGGGAATGTGATCAGACGATGGGTTAGGAAGGGCCTTGGAAAACGTATTGTGATACAAGAAAGCGGTCAAGCTTGGCCAAAGAAGGAGACTGGCGCTGATTAGACCAAGTGAACGATCTACCATTGAGGGGAATGTCCGTTAATTGCAAATCTCAGATGCAATCATTAAAACAGAAAGAATGGAGATCTACGGGGGCATCAGAGGATCGTTCGGAGGAGAATTTGGTGACATTGAAATCACCACAAAATAAGCAGATACCATTAGAAAAGGTCTGGAGAGACTGGAATTCCTCCCAGAATAAAGGATGCCCTTCTGGGGAAGATGGACCATAAACTGAGATAACCGTAATGGCACAATTGAGAGACGACCATAACAGATTAGTGATGAGAAAGTAGGTGAGCCGATGATAAGAAATAAGGGAAAATACCGACTCTTTGAAACCCAAGAGAATACCCCCTCGTGTACCTGTAGTGTCTAATGAGATCCATTTAGAAATAATGATCCTCCTAAAGTCCGATAGACAGCAGGGGAAGGGGAGTCCATCTTAGACTCTAGGATCGAGATCAGATCACAATTAGAAGAGGTTATTAATTGGAAAATCGCCCTTTGTTTGATCGGGCAATTGAGCCACCGAATATTCCAAGAAATACTAATCATAAGACCTATGCTCACAAACTCTTTTACGTTCGATACTTCTAATCGAGGGAATGAAAGAGAAGTTATTCGCCTCTACCCTAAAACCCAGAGAGTGAGCGTGTTGAGCTAGTTGATCATCAGACCAGTGATCAAATTGGGAATGGAAAATGGATCCTAAGCACTCAATATCCAGTTGAGGCGAAGGATGAAGGGAGGTAACACTTGGTGGCTGACTACTAACCAAGGGATTGGAAGGGTGCAGACCAGACTTCTTAGCCAGGATCCTAGCACTTGAGCGGATAACACGAGGCGGGGGATATCTAGCCGGGAGAATAAGACCTTCAACCCCGCCTAACTCTCTAATCGGGGTACCAAAGGATGATATCCTGGAAGAGTCGGAAAGACAGGTATCAGGAAAGACCTGATATGGAGAGGGATGAGGAAAGACCTGATATGGAGAGTGGGAGGGTCGCCGCAGATCTCTGCCGCACCTCTAAGGTAGCAGAACGGTGGGACCCCCCACCAAAAAGAATAATATGCCACTTCATCTTCTTCGCATAGAAGGGATAAGTAAAGAAAGATAGTAGAAAAGAACGATAGGAATGGAATGATAGGCCTAAACAGCAACATTTAATCACCAAACCTCCATCGAAAGCATAAAAAATACCAAGAAAAACATTTAAAGCATAACAGTAATCAGTTACCTGCGGCTGCGAGGAAACCTTCTTGGACGATAAGAACTCCTCATCTAACAGATCATCCTGCTCAATCCATCCATCGTCTTTAGCTGACGATTTGACTTTGATCAGAGGAAGGGAAGGAGCCGAAGAGATCATGCTAGAGAATTGCGATTGTTTGATGAACTTATCCCAATCAGACGCATAATGAGGATTAGGGTCCCACTCCGACCATTGAGAAACAGGGAGAGGCGGGTTGGGTGTGGCAGAGGGCACCTCAGGGTGAGGAGAGATAGGCAACCTCTCAGAGCGAGGAGGAATGACGTGAGTACCTTGAGATATAGAAGATAAAGGGTGGCCCGGCTTCGCCGCCGCAGTAGCGGGGTTGATCCATACTAAATTTGGGGGTTTGGAAGGAGAGAACTTGGTGGAGGACGGATGGTCCAATTGCTTCGCCGATGGATTGAATTTCTTCCTCGAGGCCAGTTTCAGGGATCCTTTCCAAATGGGTTTAGACGCCGAGGAGGAACCTGGGTGGAAGGAGGTGTTGGAAGACACCGGCTTGGGAGGAAACTTAGAGAGAACAGTAGAGGGAATGGGATGTGGACCTTTCGAAGCCGCCGAGTTGTGATAAAGAACAGAGACAGTGAAACTATTGAATTCGTCGAAGAGGGAGTAGGCCTCGATATGAGGGGATTGGCTTGGAATTAGAAACAGTCCTCCACCTGAAGGCATCCCGAAGCCATCTTGGACGAAGATGAAATGCTCACAACCTCCCCAATGCATCTAGCCATTAATCCCACAACTTGAAGAGTGGAACAGCAAGGAGGAAGGCCAATAAGCGTGACCTTGGTCTCAGCGGATGCTTTGGTTTGCGATGGAGAGCAGAAGTTAAACCATTTACGGAAGGTCAGAGAGATTGAACCGATAGCAAGAGACGAGTTGGATATCAATTCTTCGAGTACTTTGGGAGAGGGGCAGAGAATAACCACATCTCCGTTGGAACACGGGTTGATCCTCCAATCCCAATCTTTCTCATTACAAGTTTCGCAGAGAAAAGAGTTGAGGGTGAATGAGGGAACTGATCCCTCACTGAACGAAACAGCGCCATAAGTATCAAAAAATTTTAGTCTGTCCGTTAATTCTAAGTGAGAGATGAACACCTGGGGGATGGATGGCTTACTAGGAGAGGATTGGGCGACCGAGATCATCTGCGTGGTCGGAGGGTAGCCACCAGAGATACGATTTTCAATAGGGGAGTAGGGAGAAGAGGGGGAGGTAAGGCATCCTTCGATTTGGGGGTCTTTTGAGGTTGCTCCGCCGCTAACTTGCGCTGCAGAGAAGGCAAATCGAGGGCCTTCAAAACCTGTTCTGAGATCGGGGCACCCAAAGTAAGGCCTAGCAGTCACTGTAGAGCAAAGCATCTAGAGCGACCGTGACCAGATTTCAGACAAAAGAGGCACTTCATCGTGAGGACACAACTTTTTTTAACGTGCCCCGACTGCAAACAGTTGAAACAACGAATAGAGGACCGGGGATAAGGAAGGGCGGAAGATAGGTTAGAGTGGGGGATAAATGCAGAAGAGAGGCGGGAAACTGATGGGGTAGATGAAGCCAGAAGCTTCTCGGATATGGGCTTCGATGATTTATCCTCGAAATAAGCCAGGCCTTCGGTTTTTGGATTTTTTTTAATATTATAGATTTTTTTTTACCACCTCAACCCAGGAGGTATCCATGGCCCACTAACAAACCGAAATTGCCGAACGTGGGCAACCAAATAAACAAGCCCACAATTGGTAAGTAAGAGGGAGAAACTGCACTAGAGATAGTGGCTATTGAAATGGCCAGCAGAGACTCGCTGGCAGAGAAATGTTGAAGAAAAATATTGTTACGAACAAACTGGCAAACCCCAGTAGAGGGCAATTACAAGTTACAATGGGGAAGAGGAACAGCAAGAGAAAATAATTGATACGGTGCAGTAAGTGAGGGATCAATACCACAATCCGTAGATCCCCTCACAGCACCACTAAGAAATGACTGATTACCGAAGGCTAGAAGGGAAAGAAAGATACAGCCAGGTGGAGAAAATAAGAGAGACAGCACAATCATAAAAAGAAACAATAACTATAATAATAATGGGAAAACTTACAGTGATTGTCTACCGGAAAAGTAGAGACGACGAATGAATAAACCGATGATGGAGCACCGGAAGAGGAGGCCGCAATCCGGTGTGATAGTCTTCTGGAGTAGCAGGAAGCACTGAAGAGGAGAAGCCACCAGCCAAAAGCAAGAAAAGCTGAGCCTTCAGAATGCCAGATCCCTGCCACCGGAAGCCGTAGATCTGAGGATGAGAAACCACCTCGAACGGACGCTTGAGGATAGGCAGAGCTTCTCCAGAGGACGAAGCTGCCATAAAGGAACGACGAGCAGAGGTAAATGGAACGGAGAGAAAAAATTGGGGGGCGCCGGAATAGAAGAGGCTTGGGGAGAAATGAAAAGGGTATGGAGGCCTAGAAGAGGTGAGGAGAATTAATGAAGGGAGATGGGGGGGAAGGGGTAAGGGAACGTCGGATCTGATCGAGGAAGGAATGAGGAAGAAGCCAGGAACAAATCGCCTTCAAAATTGCCTAAGAGGGTTGATCAGTATTTTTTCAATTCCTGAAAACTAGCAGGGTTGACCCTATTTTGTTAAATAACATTATCTGTATATATATATAGCAGTCTGTATACATTTGTATTATATCAAATTGGTACTGCCGATAATAAAATTTATTTTATTACTATTTTGAAATTTATTTACTTTATACGGATTATGCGGTTTAACAAACGGAAACTATCGGTATACATATATATGCATACGTATGCGTATTGTATCGATTCGTATGTTTGTACAAATTGTGTTGTGTGTAATTTTGGACAAAAAATATCTCTTTTGTCATAATAAATCATTTTGCATGACTAGGTTTTGTTGGAAGATTAAACCTAGGATTAATTAAGGAGACATAAGACATGAAGTGTCCTTCTAGAAGCTTCTCTCCTCCACCTCACCCCTCCCCCATCCCTTGGTATGGGCTGGCCATTACCCCTAGGGGGTTTTGTGCAAATGTGTGGGTGCATTTTACAATCTTCACCTTCTCTTCCACCTATAAATACCCTCTCCCACTTCACCTCTTGTCTCTTTTTACAAGAACAAAAAAAGAAAGAAAAAGAAAGAGAGAACAAACCCCTAACTAGAGAGTTTTCATTGTAGGTTTTTAAGAGATTTTCTTAGGAGCTAGGAGAAGGTAGAAGGAAGGTTGGCTAGTTCTTCCAATTAGAAATAACCAAGGTGGGGGCTCTCTACTTCTTTTGTGTATGTGTTTTTGTTCTCTTTTATGGTTTGTTTCCTCTTTTATATATGTATGTGAAAAAGAACCCATCTTTTGATGGAAGTTTGTTGTAGGATAAAAAGAACTCATCTTAAGATGAGGGCTTGTTGTATGTGTGTGTTTCTAACAACTTGGACTAAGACTTTAAGCATAAACAAGTTATAGGGATCAGAATGATCCCAAGAAAGTATTGATGGTAGAACTCAAAACAATGGCATAAAGATTAAGTCTTTAAGACTTGTATGATTATTTGAACTACTTGGACTAAGATTGTGCATAAGAATGGTTGAAAAATCAAGGTGGGGATTCTCTTTTTATTTGTGTTGATTTTTGTTCTCTTTTGTGTGTATGTACTCTAAACATAACTTGGACTAATTATTAAGCATAAGGTGGTTGTAGGGATCAAAATGATCCCATGAAAAAGAAGGATGGTGGAACTTGAACAAAACACATAAAGGGTGAACCTTTAACCTTGCTATGTTTATTGTTGTTATTATTGTTGTTTTGTTAAACACCAAACTACAACTTGGACTATGACTAAGAGCACATAAAGTAAGAATACTCACATACCCATTTTTGGGATGGTAGAACTCATATTGACTAATAAAAGATAAGTCTTTTATTGTATGTTGCTCTCTACCTTATAAAAAAATTAAGTCTTTTCTAATCTTAGCTCATAAAAGATAAGTCTTTTAGTAGTGTTGTATGTTTACTTTAATAGTTGTTAAAAATCAAGCTTCTTTTGCTTCTAGGTTAAAAAAGGTTAAGCTTCTATTTTTTTACTTCTAGGACATGGAAGATTAAGTTTCTATTTCGCTTCTAGTTCATGAAATGTTAAGCTTCTATTTTTACTTCTAGATTGTAAAAGACTAAGTTTTTATGTTGCTTCTAGATTGAAAAAGATTAAGCTTTTATGTTGCTAATTAACCCCATGCTTGAGTTGTAGAAAAGATCCATGTTTAAGTAGTAGTAAGTATTCATGCTTAGTAGTAGAATCATGTTCTAATTGTAGTATTCTAGTAAAGAAACCATGCTTTGTTTTAGTAAGAAACTCATGCTTAAATTGTTGTAGTGATTGTAGAAGAAGCCCATGCTTATGTTGTATCCATGCTTAAATAATTGTAGGGTTAGATTTGTTTACATGTGTTAAAAGTAGAATTTTGACCCGAGATTTATATGAGAAGTTCGTAGGGGTGTTATTACCATGCTAGAATTTTGGTAGATTTTTCGGAGCTGTTTTTAGGGGTGAAATGATCGTTTCCCCCAAAACAGCGAGCTTTAGGGCAAAACAGTGAAGTCTGCGTTTTCGGGTTAGCGTCGCAGTAGGTTCAAGGGGATAAAACTTGGGGCTCCTCTCGGAATTAAAGGTTTAGACCAACTAGGAAGTTGTAGTAGACATTCTTCCCTTTCCGAATTGACCTCTCGAGTTAAAATCTGATAAGAGACGCAAAAGTTATGACCATTACAAAAACAGGCAACTAGCTGTTCGGCTGAAGGTTGCTGATTTGGTTGCTTGATACTTTTGAGCCTTTTACTGGTTGAATTTGAGGTTCAGACTAACTAGGGAGTTGTAGTAGAGTCTCTCCCCTTTCCGAATTGACCTCTCGGGTTAAATTCTGATAAGTGAAATACGAGTTATGGTCTTGGGAAAATACAGCAACTAGTTGTTTGACAGGTTGCTTGCTGTTGTATTTGTTTGTTATTTTTAAGGGTTTTACTTGATGAATCTGAGGTTTGGACCAACTAAAGAGTTGTAGTAGACACCTTCCCCTTTCCGAATTAGCCGCTCGGGCTAGATTCCGATAAGCGGAGTAGGAGTTATGGTATTTGGAAGATGCAGCAGCCAGCTTCGAGCTGAGTGTGCTCGCTGTTTGAGTTCTCTGGTGTTTTAGAGTGTCTTACCTGTAGATTCTGAGGTTCGGGCCAACTAGAGAGTTGTATTAGACACCTTCTCCTTTCCGAATTGGCCTCTCGAGCTAGATTTCGATAAGTAGAGTAGGAGTTATGCCATTTGTAAAGTACAGCAATTGGCTGTCTTGACTGGATACTTGCTGTTTGCTTCTTAGATTGTTTGTAGTTTCTTCTGTTACTTTTAATTATAGAAGATCAAGTTTTATTAGAAGCATGTTTGGTTGCTTCTAGGTTGATTACCTGTATGGTTATTTTTATGTGTGGTTTTGCTCATACGTGGCTAGCCTGGCCCGTATTGCTGTTAGTCTCATACGTAGCTTATGTGGATCGTATGTATGTTATTGTCTCATATGCGGCTCGACTGACCCGTATGTAGCTGTTGGTCTCATACGCAGCTTATTTGGCTCGTATGTATGTTGTTGTCTCATATGTGACTCGCCGGCCCGTATGTAGTTGTTGGTATCATACGTAGCTTATTTGGCTCGTATGTATGTTGTTGTCTCTTACGTAGCCCGCCTGGCTCGTATGTAGTTGTTGGTTTCATACGTAGCTTGTTTGGCTCGTATGTGTACTGTTTACTCGTATGTAACTTATTAGCTAGTACGCAGTTTTGTTGTGCTCGTCTAGGGCGGTTTTATTGCCCTAGGGCTATCGACCATCAAGATGTGTGTTTACCTTACTCCTAAGGGACTGTGGACGAGTCACTCCTTGTGTACCATCGGATCTTAACCGGGTTGGTTGATCGCGGACCGGAGTGTTGACAAAATCCAAGTTCAGGGTAATAGCATGCGAATACGTTCGTATTACGGGGGTCTTGGATCGATAGGCCGTGAACCAGATCCTTAGGGATTCTGGTAAGTCTAGGTTGAGAAACCTAGTAGTGTTATTTTGCGAAGTCTAACTTAAGACTCAGTATGTTGTGTAAGTTCTGTCGTCATCTCTCAGTTTGTTTAGGGTTAGTGACATTATTAAGGTAGTAACTTATGGCTATTACTACTTAACCATTACTTATTATCATTATTTGCCGAACGAAAAGAGTTGGTGTTAAGGGTGATACCTTATGTTCCGACCTGTCCTATAGGCCGGCACTAGGCGGTGTTATTGGGTTGTACCCTTCTTGTCAAAGGGATACGGTCTGTGCCTTCTCACGAGTTGGGAGCACGAGATCCGTATCTCGTCTGTTAGTTTCTGAAGTGCCTTGATAAGCGGGAGCGATTCCTATAGGAGCTAGGGGATGAACCCCGCGGAACTCCGTCTTGTCTTGTATCTAAGGGCGAGAAGCCATAGACTGGTCTGGCTAGGGGGCAGCAGGGGATGCTTTGAGCTTACCTGCATCTGTAGAAACTCTAAGGATTTATCAGATATTTGAGTGAGGTCCGGTGCGCCTGGCGGAATTAGACCATTTTAGGGCAACCTCATCAATCATGTCTAATCTTCAGAAACAAGTCGAGTACAAGAATAGAATTCATGGTGCGGGTTCAAATCCCTATATATGAAGAAACGGCTTGATATGGGACATATGTAGTATGGGCTGCATACGGTCCCAGAGTCTTGCTTGCATTAGAATAAGAGCATCATTGCATTAGAAGTCTTGCATTAGAGTCTAAGTCACAGCATACACTGACACATCATTATATATACACGTTTCCCTTTTTATCAATCTGTTTGCTTTAAGTAGAGAATCGCTGCTAGCCATCAGTCTTAAAATGTCAGTATATGTACTGACGTCCCTATTTCAATAGGTACTGGATTGCAGAAGTACAGGTACAAGATTCAGGAGTACTCAAGGCGAGAGAAGCAAGAGTCGTTTTTATTTCCGCTGTACTATATGTTGTTTACTATTGTTCCATTTGTAACAATTACTGTATTTATTAATTGTTGTAATTTATTTATTTGTTGGGAAGTATCCAAATGAAATACCAAGTGTTGTTCTTTATTCATTGTACTCTGATGTAAATTGTTGGAAGTTGTAACACTTGGGATTGTAAAGGTATTATTGTAATACTGTTGTAATGTATTGCAGTTTCATAACATTCGGACTTGTAATACATTAGTGTTGAATAAAAAGTTTTAAATTTTCCTGTTTTTCTATGTATTATGACTAATTGAAGGAAAGATTCTGGCTTATGTCACGGTTTTCCAGTTACCGAAAATCGGGCCGTTACAGCTCGCTTACCCACCGAGCTTAAACAAAAACAATGAGAAAGTTATCCCACACTGGCCATTCCTCAAGAGAATGTCAAACCACACTGGTTACTTCTCAAATTCCATATATCACAACTGCCGGTATTCTGGGTCCCGCTCACTCTAGAACAAACAATCATCTCAAAAGAGACCACATAGGTTACATCTAACCTCATCATAAATATTTCATTCATTATCCATCATTCTTTTTTATCTATTCTCTTTGTTATTATCAATCACTAGCATAATGTACGTGGGATGCACGTCTACAAAAAGTATAGTCATCAAATTAAATGAATATACATCGAATAAGAAAAAACTAGTTTATATTTGAATGTTTTGATTTGGGCTACACGTTCGGTGCACATTTATATTTGTTGCTTATAGTTTGGACGTATAATATACGTGTTTATATGGTTACAAACTTAGTGTTCGTTTGTTACAAACCTCAACTCTCCCATTAAAATAGTAGAGATGAAGTAACCAACTTCTTATAGCAACATTCGATAACACTTGATGAGTTAAAACCCTTACAAATATCACATGTTTAATATTCCAACTTCATCATTTAATTATCTCCTAATTCCTCATAAGGTACATCTTACTAATATTTCAATTTTTAAATCCAATTTATACGTTGTAAAAGTTTTAGGACAACTTGATAAAAGACATCAACCCAACGACATTGAAAAAATCATAGAAATTCTAATACTACTCCAAAAATAGATTTATTAGTTTTATAGAAATCATAACTTAGTCTAATACAACTTTGTAGCTAAGATCATCTACAGTCATTCTCAATTACTTCGTCTAAATTCATTTGTAAAACAGTAAGTTCAAAATCCGAAAACTGCAGCTCGTGCTACTTGTTAAAATCATAGAAAATTATATACTTAATGAAAGTTTATGTTCTTTAGACCAAAATAAAGGTATACAAGTCTATTATAATTTCTTGGTTATAAGTTTTCCCAAAATATGATGTCTATAACCCTGGATCTTCAAAATCTACAGTAGGGTCGAAATATTAAAGTACTGCCATTATAAATTCGGTTCTTTATGAAATTTTGATTTCTTAGACTTTACAGAAATATTAATGAGTCTACTTCAAGTTCTTGGTTTCGACCTTTCTCAAAATACTTCATCTAAGATACCGAAATGATCAAAATCCGAAATGTGTACATATTTCTAGCTACTAGCCAACTGCCAACCAGTCCTAAGTTTAGATTTTATTGAAATACTAAACGACATTGAAATATTATGTAATTTTAAGGAGATGTTCTTGACATATACGATATGCTCCTATAAAAATTTTAACTCTAGATTCCATCTAGTTTAATAGATATTATTATTTGAAGTGCGACAAAAATTCAAAACATAACCTTATGAAAATGCGACCAAATCAAACATATCATAATTTCACACATTCGTTCAACAACAAATAATCTATACATGAATGTTTGATCCATATAAGTTATCATGCATCTAGTAATTCACACATGTCAAACAATCTACTAATAAAACTATATTAGAAAGTTGAAGAAACACCCACCTCAAATGTAGAATTTCTAGTAGTAGAACTCCTAGAAATTAATGCTCCAAAGCTCCGAGCACCCTAAAAAATGACCGGCCTCTTCTTAGCACAACCCGCAAGCTCTTCTCCCTCTTCCTCTCTTTTGTTTTTTTTTTGAGTTGTGTTGTTCATGACAAAAGTAGGGATTATTTATAGAAAAATTGTGTGGTCAAAATAGCTTTCCACTTCCCACTAACTCCCACCACTCTCCCTCATTCTCAATCATGGTAAGAAACATGTGCACATGCAGTCAATGTGTGTGCACACTCTTCATAAAAATTTTATTATTAATTTTTATTAGGTTAGATGTGTATGTTACACATGGCAAGTGTACTAAACTAACTATTTTTTTAAATGTATACTTTAGTGCACACAAAACCAATCATGGACTTTAAATTAATTTTAGTGGGCAACAAAATAGATTTAGGCCTAATGGATTTTAA
The DNA here is from genome assembly GCA_017893485.1 of Hemerocallis citrina. Taxonomy (NCBI): domain Eukaryota; kingdom Viridiplantae; phylum Streptophyta; class Magnoliopsida; order Asparagales; family Asphodelaceae; genus Hemerocallis; species Hemerocallis citrina. The sequence goes on from JACEHZ010000249.1 coordinate 103,882, forward strand.
TTAAAAATAAACCACACAATTGTGACTAGAAAAATGAGAAAAAAAATATTCATGACTCAAGAAAATTTTAGCAACCAACATGTGCACTGAAAACACGTGCATTGCACGTATAATTACAAAATAAATTTGAGAGAACGAAAACAGTCAAAATATAAAATACATAGAACATGTATATTAATAATGTTACAGATATTTCTCGTAACGGTAAAACATACGTAATCGACACGTGTATTGAAAACTCGTGCAATTCACGTAAAAATACAAAGACTAAAATTAATATTTGAGTTGGCTCAAAAGAGGATAAAAATAAATTTTGAGAGAACTAGAAAACATACAAATAACTGGAATATAAAATACGTATGATGTTTATATAAAAATACATTACGAATATTGCTCGTAACAGTACAAAATACATGTGCATAATACCCGTGGACAAAATTGTCATAACTCAATTTTGTGGGGTGTTGCAGATAGTAGTAGCTTGGTGAACATACTATTCCTAGAAGCTTTTGGAGATATCCAGGGACCTTCTGAAACTCGTCGGGTACACCCTCCATGGGTTCTGCGGGGTTCTTGTCTAAATCGAAGGAATTTTCACCCTTGACGTGACAGCTAGCAAAGCCCCTAATCTCCGAACCAAAGTCATGAATTTCATGGTTGTTAATGTGAAGATTTCCTATAATACTATTCCCAGCTGCCCCACTGTAAAGATCTTCCACGTTGTAGCATAGGTGTTTCACATGAAGATGAAATTCCGCAAACCAGTTGGGGTGGGAGAAGTCAAGGAAAGTCAAAAAGTGGCTCAAATATGTTACACGACCATATTGGGGGACTTGGTCCTCCCGCTCGAAGACTTAGAGTTCCTTCAAGAAAGGAATCAAGTTGTGTATGAACTCATTGACGAGTTAGAAGAAATCCCCTTCTTCCATGAAAACCCATCCAATTGCTTTCAAGTTAGACAAACCCTCTCTCACCGAGTTAAAGAACAACTTGTTAGTTGCATCAGAGAGAATCGAGACTAGTCCTCTTAGACCACCACTAACATGTCAGGCATCTCGAAATATATGATCATGCACTGCCTAAATGTGAACCCATATGTCAAGCCGCTCCAACAAAAGTGCTGTAATTTCCCTCTCAATAGGAAACAAGCTGTCAAAGAAGCAGTAGAAATACTCCTAACCGCTTGGTTCATTCAAGAAGTCAGCTACCTCGATTAGCTAGCCAACTTTGTCATGGTGAAAAAGGCCAATGGTAAGTGGATGATTTGCATCGACTTCACGGATTTGAAATTTCGAAGGATTCCTTTCCTCTTCCCAACATCGATATCTTGATCGACGCCACATTCGGACATGTGCTCCTCAGCTTCATGTTAGCTTTCTCAAGGTACAATCTTATCCGAATGTTCCTTTCCGACATTCCGAAGACATCCTTCATCACCGACCGAGGCCTCTACAGCTATCGAGTCATGCCCTTCATGCTAAAGAAGGTTGGAGCCACTTATCAACGGTTGGTGAACAAAATATTCAAATATCAGATTGGCCGAAATATGGAAGTCTATGTAGATGACATGCTTGTAAATCCTTAAGAGGGATGGCCATGTGTCCCTCCAAGAAGTCATCAATGTCCTACGGAAGCACAACATGAGGCTAAACTCCTTGAAGTGCGCCTTCAGAGTCTCCTCAGGGAAGTTTTTAAGATTCACGGTTAGCCAGAGAGGAATTTAGGTCAATCCAGGGAAATTCTGGGCCATACTCGACATGTCACCCCCGTCCAACATCAAAGAGATCTAGAAACTCACAGGGTTCCTCACCTCCATCAGTCGTTTCATCTCAAAGTCTGGAAAGAAGTGCCTTCTTTTCTTTAAGGCTCTCTGAGATTCAAAGGGCTTTGAGTAAGGGGAAGCGCAGCAAGAAGCCTTCGAACAGCTCAAGGCATATATAACCAATCTGCCACTAATAAGCAAGCCCAGACCGAGGGAAGTACTCTACCTCTATCGGGTCACTTCAGAGCAGACCCTCAGGGCTATCTTGGTGAGAAAGGAAGACAAGATCCAGAAGCTGATCTACTATGTTAGCAGAGTACTGCACGATGCAAAACTTCATTATTCCAAGAAGGAGAAAATGGCCTACACCATAGTAACGGCCGCCCATACTTACAAACACACTCTATCTCGGTCTTCACCGACCAACTACTCAAGCAAGTACTTCACAAGCTGGAGAACTATGGGTAACTTGTGATGTGGTCCATCGAGCTGAGCCAACACGACATCTACTAACGGCAGAGGACGACAATCAAGGCCCAAGTATTAGCCGAATTCATCGTCGAAAGCACCAGCCGGGAGTGTCTACATGGATGGCTCCTCAAGCATCGAAGGGAGCGAGGCCGGTGTTATCTTGCTAGGCCCAGATGAGTTCACTTTCCAATACTTGCTTCGTCTCAATTTCCAAGCCTCCAACAATGAGGCTGAGTATGAGGCGCTATTTTTCGGGCTCCTCTTAGCTAGGAAAGTAGTGGGCCAAAAGATCAATGTGTTCTATTCCGTAACTCCCAGCTAGGGGTAAATCAAATATGAGGAGAATGTTAGGGATGACCGCATGATCGAGTACCTAGCTTGCGTTAAAAAAAACTCATTGCTACATTCCAAGAGGCAGTGATCACTCGCGTCCTCCGCAAGGAGAATGGGTAAGCAGACGATCTCTCTAAGTTGGCCTCCTTTTTCTTATAAGGTCTAGACCACACTGTGTTTATTAAAGTCTTACTGAAGCCAAACATCGAAGAAGAAGTTTTAGAGCTTCCACTTTGAATTAACTCTCAACAATGGTAGTATTAACCTGAGTGATGTGAATTCTGACTCAGTTGTTAGATGATAGGATACCAGTCCATGAATTGAAACAAAAAAAATAAACAAAGAGTCAAAACATTTTAGCAGTAAAGCTTGATTTCTTAGCAAAAATCCTATATTTTTTTTTTTTTTTATAGGTTATGGCCACAACCCCACCCCTCACATACACACTCAATTCATAGTTGGGGAATTGTGCAAGTGCATTTGAATCTCCACCCTCTTTTCACTAACAAAGGTGCCACTAAGTCACTTGCTAACCCTTACAAAGTTAGTCTTTCCTTGTACCTTTGTCCTAGCCATTTTACGAAGCCGCAAAAGTTAGAAGTATAAAAGGAATGAAGAAACAAATGGTGAGCAGTTTCATAATCCATTTCTTTCTGTTTTTTTTTCATTATTTATTTTTTTTGTTTGTTGATATTTTTTCATTAGGGTACCATAAAACATACATTTCAGACCAAACAAGATTTCTCTTGTTCCTTGGTGAGAAATTTTATGAGCTAACAACCTTTAACGGGAAAAGTGACCATCTCCAGCCATCCTGAACTATGTGATCAACATTTTATATGAAAGAATCAATATTTTAATGGTGATAAAAAATGTTGGAAATATTTTTGGCATATTTTTCGGGCCGGATTCCAATGGGCTCCGGCCACCGGCGGTACCGGAAAGTGATTGGATTACGTTCCTCTCATTGAGTACTATTCCGTAATGTACTCATTTGCCAAAATGTAGGTCTAAAGTTGGGTACTGGAAATGTACTAACTTGAGAATTTGGAGAAAATGGTTAGTCGCACATCGAAAGATGGAAAAGATTTCTCTAGTATATAAGCTAAAGAAATGGAATAAAGGCCGTAGCCCTTGGGTTACCACTAAAGTGTAGTGGAGAGAGGACCTAGCCAAAATTACAAACACACGCGCGCGCGCCCGGCTCAGCTCCAGCTCGGCTTGGCTCTGGCCTACATTATTTTTTTGCCTCACTCAAATTTTTTTGCTTGATCTAGTTTTTTAGGCATTTGAAATTTTATAACTGGTGCCATTATTCTGTAGCAGCAAAATAATGGATCCATCAGTTACGTTTTTACTACTACTCTACTGTTATAGTGTAATGGATAATTACTCTACTGTTACAGAGTAATGGATCCATGATCCATCAATTATGCCCTCATCACCTATAAGACCCTACAATTTTGTCTGCCAGAGACACAGATTTTTGCACTTCATAATCTTCTTATTCTTCTTCCTCTATGTCTGAGAGTACAACACAACTACTGGTTCGCTGATATCTCTGAAGCTAGGATGCTGCTCTTCAGCGAAAGGTAATATACAGTTGTATCCTGGGAGACAATTCGTCAACTACCGTCACACTACAGGGTGAATTTTGCTTTAAGGACAGAGATCTTAATCTCGACTCTGTATTAAAGTGTTTGGTTTGTTCTTTCATTCCTGTAATTGTAGTTCTTCACAAATATTGTTAGGATTTTACTAATTTATGATATTCGAGTTCTAACAATCTTAAAGCAAAATTTTTTCTCTATTTTAACAGTTTTTTAGAAGATTCTTTACAAGTACTGTTATCATTTCGGAAAAACCAAAAACAAAAACTAACAGTTGAATTTTAACTATTTCAAAAAAAATGGAAACCACACAAAATGAGAATGTCAGTGGAGTGCTCAGTGCTCAAACACTAGTGACCCAGAATGTGACTGCACAATCGGTTGCGGCACAAACGGTCGTTCTGCCCACACATATAACTGTGGGAGAAAAACCAGAAAATTTTAATGGAATTGGATTCAAGAAGTGGCAATGGAAGATGCAGTTCTACGTGACCACCTTGAAGCTAGACAGGTTTCTCACTGAAACTGTCCCTATGCTGGCCCCTATAGATGCGCACCCCATTGCTGCGGTTGATGCATGGAATTAGGGTGATTATCTATGCAGAAATTACATCGTGAACGGCTTGGTAGACCCACTATACAATGTCTACTATGTCTTCAAGACTTCCAAACTTCTGTGGGGGTCTTTGGAGAAGAAGTACAAAACAGAAGATACCGACTCCAAGAAGTTTATAGTTGGTAAATTTCTGGACTACAAGATGGTTGACTCCAAAACTGTTGTAAGTCAAATTCAGGAACTGCAGATGATAATGCACAACATCGCTGCAGAGAACATGATGCTGTGTGAACCATTCTAGATTGCTGCGTTCATTGAGAAGCTACCACCTGGATGGAAGGACTTCAAGAACTACCTTAAGCACAAGCGAAAGGAGATGTCTCTTGAGGACATGATTGTCAGGTTGCGGATTGAAGAGAAGAATTGCAAGGCTGACAAGTCCTATAGAAATCAGTCCATAGAAAAGGCCAACATAGTGGAGCACAAATAGAAGGGAAAAAAGAGGAAGTTCTTGCCACAGGCCTCGAACAAAAAACCTGCCGCAAAGAGATTTGCTGGAAAATGCCACAAGTGTGGTAAGCTGGGGCACAAAATCTCTGACTGTCGCAACAAGGATAACAACAGTGCTGGAACTGGACAGGCAAAAGGGAATGACAAATCCCATGTGCACATTGCTGAGAACCTGTCCACTGGTCTCTCTAACTTGGACCTTTGTGCTGCTGTATCAGAGGTCAATCTGGTGGGGAGCAATCCGCGTGGGTGGTGGAATGATACAGGGGCTACCAAGCACATCTGCTCGAACAAGGATATGTTCACTTCATACCAAAAGTGCAACAAGATTGAACGGTTTTTCATACTTCCACCTCCTAGATTGAAGGAACAGAGAAGATAGTGCTGAAGATGACTTCCGGCAAGGAACTAACACTAACCAATGTCTTGCAATTTCAGGATATTCGAAAGAACCTGGTCTTGGGATCTTTGCTAAGCAAGAATGGATTTAGGGTCGTTCTTGCATCTGATAATTTTGTACTTTCAAAGAATGGGGTGTACTTGGAAAAATAGTATGTTAAGGATGGACTGTTAAAATTCAATGTAATGACAGTCATCCCAAAATCTGTTGTTCATGTTGTTCCCAAAATTAATGAAATTAATCCTGTTGCTTATGTTGTTGAGTCTTCTTCTGTATGGCATGAAAGACTATGCCATCTTAATATCAATTTTCTACATCGATTAGTTAACATGAATTTACTATCAAAATTTAAGGTAGACAACTGCGAAAAATGTGAAGTTTGCACAGAGGCTAAAACTCCATCCCGTTCTGTAGAAAGAAATATTGAAACTCTCACGGATTTGTGTGATTTAAAATACGTGCAAACCAGAGGCGATAAAAAGTATTTTGTGACGTTCATAGAAGATTGCACAAAATACTGCTATGTATACTTGTTACATAGCAAAAATGAGGCATTGGATAAATTCAAGGAATATAAGCTTGAGGTTGAGAATCAACTTGGCAAAATGATTAAAATTGTTAGGAGTGATAGAGGAGGGAAATATGATGCACCGTTTAATATGTTCTGTTTTGAACATGAAATAGTTCATCAGACCACTGCTCCTTATTCGCCTGAATCAAACGGTACTGCCGAGCGCAAGAACCAAACTCTAAAGGAGATGATGAATGCCTTGTTGTTGAATTCTGGGTTATCCCAGAACATGTGGGGGGAAGCATTGCTAACCGTTAACTATATTCTCAATAAAATGCCTCACAAGAAAACTGGCAAAACAGCATACGAACTGTTAAAAGGTAATGTACCTTCGTACAAATACCTCAAAGTGTGGGGGTGTCTAGCAAAAGATAACAGTACCTAATGCCATACAGGTCACAATAGGACCTAAAACCATTGATTGCATATTCATAGGCTATGCACATAACTGCAGTGCATATCAGTTATTGGTATATAAATTGGATATACCGGACATCCATGTGAATACAATAATGGAATCAAGGAATGCCCCTTCTTTGAACACGTGTTTCCGTGCAAAGATGCTATGTATCCCAAATGTACACGTCAGCAAGGGAGTACAAGTACCTCGGTTGATGAACCAAGAGATGATAATGATAAACCTAGACGAAGTAAACGGGTTAGAACATCAAAGTCATTTGGTCCTGACTTTGTAATGGCCTTTCTGTTAGAAAATGAGCCCAGAACATTCAAGGAAGCTATGTCTACCCCTGATGCTCCTATGTGGAAGGAAGCAATCAAAAGTGAAATAGACTCCATTATGCAAAATCATACATGAGAGTTGGTCGATTTGCCTTCGGGGTGTAAAGCTCTAGGATGCAAATGGATTTTCAAATAAAAATTGAAACCAGATGGTTCAATAGAGAAACATAAGGCGAGACTTGTGTTACAAGGATTTAGGTAAAAGGAAGGCCTAGACTTCTTTGATACATATTCCCCGATCACAAGAATAACTTCCATAAGAATGCTGATAACTATTTTAGCTCTGCGTAACCTCGAAATACATCAAATGAATGTCAAAACCACATTTCTAAATGGGAAGTTAGAAGAAGAAAACAAGGTGTGCAATCTTGTAAAATCTTTGTACAGACTGAAACAAGCTCCAAAGCAGTGGAATGCAAAATTTGACAATGTTATGATGTCAAATAGTTTCAAAATAAATGAATGTGATAAGTGTATCTACATCAAAGATACTCCAAATGGATACATTCTAGTGTGTCTATATGTAGAGGACATGTTCATTATTGGTAACAATAATGACATTATCAAACAAAGTAAGAACATGCTTAGTGGTAAGTTTGATATGAAAGATTTGGGTGTTGCATATGTCATACTAGGAATCAAAGTTTCCAGGACGTCTGAGGGAATTTCTTTGTCTCAAGCTCATTACACTGAGAAAGTATTTGAAAGATTCAAGAATTACTCTAATGGGACTGCCAAAAGTCCTGTGGATCCCAGTCTTCACTTTTTCAAAAACACGGGTGATAGCATATCACAATTGAAATATGCACGTGTAATCGGTAGTCTGATATACTTAACGAATTGTACAATATCGGACTTGGCACATTCAGTAAATGTACTGAGCCGCTACACAAGTAATTCAGGACGAAGTCACTGAAAAGGAATAACTAGAGTATTGAACTACTTGTGACATACTCAGAGTTATGGGCTGCATTGCACCATATTCAGCAGTACTAGAAGGCTACAGTGATGCCAACTAGATATCGAACTCCAAGAACTCGAAATCCACAAGTGGGTATTTCTTTACTCTTGATGGTGCAGCTGTGTCATGGAAATCATATAAACAAACGTTACTGGCCAGATCTATCATGGAATCTGGGTTTATTGCTTTAGACAAAGCGACAGAGAAAGCAGAGTGGCTTCAAAACTTTTTAGAGGATTTTTCCATCTGGGATAAATCAGTGCCTGCTATATGTGTACACTGTGACAGTCAATCGTCTATAGCAAGGGCACTGAGTTGGAAGTATAATGGTAAGTCTCGTCATATCAGAAGGCGACATAAAACCATTAGACAACTGCTCTCAAATGGAATAATCTCTATAGAGTATATAAAATCGGCCGACAACCTAGAGGATCCATTTACTAAAGGTTTGTCACGAGAGCAAGTTGTGAGATCATCAAGAGAAATGGGTTTAAAGCCTATGACGAAAGAGGATACTTGATGGAAAGCCTACCTAAGAATTGGAGATCCCAAGATCAAGGTTCAAGGGGATAACTAAATCGTGTTGAATCGACGTGAGCACTGAGAGATTAAAATCTCGTACCCACTCTTAGGATAATAAAACAGTATTGCCTGCAAAGGGTTAGGATAAGCTTGACTTTTAATGATTTTCATAGCTTTGAAATAAAAGTGGGGTATGGAAGGATACTCTTTATGGGCAATCACTTTGTGAGTATGAAATGAGGCCGTTTCTAGGAGAATGAAGAGTGGCTACATTCTCCAAGTTCACTCACGATTAATCAGGGTTGTTCAAGGCCAAAATGAACACAACAAGATAACCTAGTTCTGTGAGGAGATGAAACTGTGTGATAGTTATTGTTTAGGTTCACATTAAAGCCCAGGTAGTTCAAGACATCATGTTTACTACCTGGTCAAGTGAATCTGATGGCTACTCACTAAGGGTGGTTCAAAGTTGAAAAATTACTACCATTCCTGATGCAGTGATTTTCTGATTGTACTCTCAGAGTTTTTTCTATCATGTCTTTTTTCTGTCATGTCTAGATTGCATAGTCTGATAATTTCCATTCATGTGGGGGATTATTGGAAATATTTTTGGCATATTTTTCGGGCTGGATTCCGGTGGGCACCGGTGGGCACCGTCCATCGGCGGCGCCGAAAAGTGATTGGATTACATTCCTTTCGTCGAGTACTATTCCGTAATGTACTCATTTGCCAAAAACAGTTTCTGTATGAATGAGAAATGTAGGTCCAAAGTTGGGTACTCGAAATGTACTAACTTTGGAATTTGGAGAAAATGAATAGTCCCACATCGGAAGATGGAAAAGATTTATCTAGTATATAAGCTAAAGAAATGGACTAAAGGGCGTAGCCCTGTGGTTACCACTAACGTATAGTGGAGAGAGGACCTAGTCAAAATTACAAATACACACACGCACGCACGCCCGGCCCGGCTCGACCCCGGCTTCGGCTCTGCTCGGCTCGGCCTACATTAATTTTTTGCCCCGCTCCAATTTTTTCGCTGAATCTAGTTTTTGAGGCGTTTGAAATTCTGTAACTGGTGCCATTATTCTGTAACAGCAGAATAATGGATCCATCAGTTATGTTTTTGGAGCAATTACTAAACTGTTACAGAGTAATGGATCCACGATCCATCAGTTACGCCCTCATCACCTATAAGACCCTGCAATTTTGTCTACCAGAGACAGATTTTTGCACTTCATAATCTTCTTCTTCTTCCTCCTTTGAGCGGAGAGTACAACATAGCTACTGGTTCGCTATATCTCTGAAGTTAGGGTGCTGCTCTTCAGAAAAAGGTAATATATAGTTGTATCCTCAGAGGCAATTCGTCAACTATCGTCACACTACGGGGCGAATTGTGTTTTAAGGACAAAAATCTTAATCTCAACTCTGTATTAAAGTATCTGGTTTGTTCTTTCATTTCTGTAATTGTAGTTCTTCACAAATATTATTAGGATTTTCCTAATTTATGATAATCGAGTTTTAACACAAAATACATAAAATTATCAAAGGACTAATCAAGCATCCATATGATACAGTAATTAATTATAAGACTTCTTTTGTTAGTTTTTTTTGTTTTTGTTTTTGTTTTTCTTCTGATAATTTGTCGATTATATGTGCTGATTAAAATATAAGTCACATGCTCAGTATTTTAAACAGACTCCTGACATGTCATCTCATAAAGATGCAATACACCCTAGTTGTACATGGACCGAAATCAATAAATCAACAAAAGATAAGGAGCATGCATCACGTGCTCTTTAAAGAAATGCTGGTGGTTGGATCTTTGTTTTGCTATAGTACTGTTTTCAATTTGTAGCAAGCAACGGCAGTGAGCTACCGTATTTTTCTAATACTAATAACCAATGGCAGTGATCAAGAAATGGAAAAGTGACACATGCAGCTTCCCTGACCTCCCTGTTTTCAAGGTATTGTTTTGTTTACTTTAGTTTCTGAAAAGTCACAGGTTTTCGACATTTTGAAAATATTCAAGGCTGAGGTTGAAAGAAACAGAAAAGCAGATCAAAATTGGTAGATCATATAGAGGAGAAAAATATTTTGATAATAATTCTGAAAAGGGACAACATAAAGGCCCTTTGGCTTTATATGTGGAGGAAAGTGGCATTGTTGCTCAATGTACAACTTCATACATTCCTCAACAAAATAAAGTTTCTGAGAGAAGAAATTGAACCTCAACAAAATAAAGTACACACTGATTATGGTTCCTGGTAATACTATGCTTCATTCAACAGACTTTGGAGATGTTATGCAAATCAAATTCCTGGCAATAATGGTGTTAAGAATGCAGAAAATGATAGAAATGCAGCTGTTGCAGAAAACAATGAAGTACCAGAAGAAAATGCTAATGTAGTTATTACAGTAAGGAGGTCCACTCCAGACAATATCAAGTGATTATGAGTTGTACTTAAATGAAGTTGAATTTTATTTGGGGAAGAAAATGATCCAACATCAGTCAATGAGGCGATGCAGTCCAGAAATAGTGAAAAATTAGCTATGGAAGATGAGTTTTGAGTATGAGTAAAAATGGAGTTTGGATTCTAGTTGATAGAACAGATGATATGAAGCCGATAGGAAGCAAATGGATTTTCAAAACCAAAAAAGGTTGCTAATGGGAAAATAGAGAGTAACAAAGCTAGACTGGTTGCAAAAGGATATAATCAGAAGGAAGGAATTGACTATAATGAAACCTTTCACCAGTTTCAACTAAAGATGCTTTCAAAGTTTTGATGGCATTGGTGGAATTGAACCAAATGTAGGTCAAGTCAACATTCTTAAATGGAGCTTTGTCTAAAGACATATATATGCTGCAATCTGAGGAGTTTATTAAGGATGAAAAGATGGTTTGCAAGATTAAAAGATCAATTTATGGACTTAAGCAAGCATCCCGACAATGGTACTTGAAATTTGATGTTGTCACTAAAATTGGATTCACAGAAAACCAATTGGGTGAATGTATATACTGTAAAATCATTGGGAGTCATTTCATTTTTCTGATCTTGTATGTGGATGATATTTTGTTGGCTAGTAGCATCACTGACTTACTTAAATCTACAAAGGATTTTCTGATGAAGAATTTTGACATGAAGGACATGGGAGAAGCTCATTATGCGTTTGGCATAGAAATTTCGAGAAATAGAAATCAGTGTGTACTTGGACTCTCGTAGAAAAATTACATTGATAAAGTGTTGCATAGATTTGGAATGGAAAACTGCAAGTCTAGTGATTCACCTATTTCAAAAGGAGACAAACTACATAAAGGGGCGGTGTCCTCAGAATGCTTTACAAAGGGAGACTATGGAAGGTGTGCTTTATGCTAGATTAGTTGGGAGTTTAATGTATGCATAGGTCCGTACCAGACCAGACATGGCATTTGCTGTTAATATGGGTATAAGTCAAATGCTGGACCTGAACATTGGGTGGCAGGAAAGACGGTTTTGAGATATTTGAAAGACACTAGAGATCATCTGCTAGTATATAGAAGAGCATAATGTCAGGACTTGATAGCAGAAGGTTTTACGGATGAATCATATAAACATGATGTGGATGATCTCAAGTCTACATCTGGTTACATTTTTATGCTTGCTGGAGGTGCAATATTGATAACGGTAAAAATCGCAGCAAATCATGGCTGTATGATTCCAGCACAGATCATAAAGCTTCTATAGGCAAATTAACAGTAATGGACATCTTTAATAGGTCCTGGCCTTCTTTAGGCTCATTAGCAAGACATGAGCCACTTTCAAGCCCATTAAAAGCGACTGGGCCCACTAGGAGAGACCCAACCTATGTGGGCTGTAAGTCAAATCTCTTATCCCTGAATAGGAGAATAACTGATTCTACCTCTTAAAAGGGGGAGAATCTGACAGGAGGTAACAAATTTATATCAATCTCCTAACTGTTTCTCAAACCTACAAATACCCTCCCCCCTCCCTCAGTTAGAAGGTAATCAGTAATCAGCAATTTCTCTCTCAAACTCTTTTTCTCTCTCTGGTTCTGACTTGAGCGTCAGAGGGTTTGTCACCGGGGCCATACCCTGGTGTTTCAGTTTTTTTGTGGGTCCATCGGCATCAGCAATCATCACATTCAGATTAAGGTGCTCTTTTAACGATCCAGATCCAATCTCAGGAGCTCTAACAACTTTTAACGGCGACGATAAAGGTTAGATCTTTAGTAATTTCCTTCAAAACATAAACTCACTATTTATTTACTCCTACACCAAAATGATCAGCAACAGATTGGCACTGTATGAGGGAAACTACACAGATCTACTTCAAAGGTCAGGACTTGCCATGAGAAACTCCGAATTCTCCCGCCATGCCACCGAGACTAAAAGGGAGTGCAGCGGCCTCAAGCCGTCTAACCAACTCTCTTTGTCAGCAAGCTCCTCCCGTGGTGGACCCAACCCAATTCCTCCTCAACAGCCAGATCTGCCCCAACAGCCTAATTAAGCTCCTATCAATAGAGAGGCACCAGGGGGCTCCAGCCAAAGCCGTCATGAGCCGCACCATGAACATCACCCCATACATGACCATATCTTAGAGAATAATGCTTCTAGCGACTCGATGCCCTCGCAAGGTCCCTAGGGGTCAAGAGATCTCCATCAAATCATCAATGTTAGATAGTAGGGGATTGATCTACGGACCCGTTTGGATGAAAAGCGTACAAAGGTAGAGGCCCCCCGTTTAGAACGTCAAGTGAATAGGAGAAGCAATTCTCCCTGAAGGCAGAGATCAAGAAACTCCTCTCATAGGAGGCGCACTGTAGAAAGAAGACTGACTCGTGAGAGTCGAAAGCATCTTGAGAGAAACAAAGAGCAAGAGGCCCCAGTCACTAGGGGCGAATTGGAAAACTTCAAGCATGATTCCTCCTAGCCATCCGAGGTATTCATGGGGCAATGCTCATGGATCCACCACTTTACTCCTTCAAGACAAGAAAAATCTAGCAACTCAACTACATCCAAGGGGAAGGACAACCAAGTCCTTCGTCGCATCCAAGAAGAAGAAGATTACTTGGAATAGATAAAACATAAAGGGAACTGCTCCAGCATGGCTTACCGCCCCATTTGACCTCCTTTCAACAAATCCATCCTCGACTTACCCAATCCAAAGAACTTCAAAGCTCCTCAGTTTGAATCTTACGATGGTGAATCTGACCCGACTTGTAAGACCCCGAATTCCAAACACCTGTAATTCGTATCACAACCAAGATCTTTACTTCAATTTCGTACAAAAATACAAGGAATTTAAAACTTTTTCATTACAATGTTATCTTTTACAATACGCAGCAAAAAATTACAAAAAGAAATACAATTTATAACATCCAATATCTTCTACATTGCAACATCTATCAGCATCAAACTCATCTCCACGTTGCTATCTAATCCAAGTCCAGTAACTTGAAAACTGCGGGCACGTCAGTTTCATACAACTGACGCAGTGCTATAATACAGCGATTCCTCTATTTAACAAATACAAACTTGAATGCAAAACAAAATGTGGAAAGTGACTATCCTAGATATGTCAGTGTATGATATGAACTTAATGACTAATGTAGACATTCATAGTATGATGCAACTCTAATGCGCACTTATTCAGATTCTATGCATCTGGCACTACATAGGTCTGAGGAAAGCCCTTAACGTACTTCTCATTATAGGGTTCAATACCTCATTATGCAAACATAAAACCGTGACGAAGGCAAGGTTTATACATGTAATACCCCGTATTTCTGAAATAATATATATATAATAAATGAATTTGGGGGTTGTCCTATAGAATTATTCTATAGGATGGTTTCATGAAAGATCCGGTCATTAAAGGGAATTGAAGCCTACGGTTTGATAGGCTGTTGGTTTGATATTTGTATATGGATGCTGATGTCATCCAGAGGAGATTGATTGGTGATTTGATATGGTATTGTATGCTGTGGATGTATTTGAGATTTGTTAAAAAGATATGATTTGGAATTTGGCATTTGAAAATGCTCCGGTTTGGGATTGATTCGGGATTAATAAAAAACGGGATTTGTAAAGGGGATTTGAGAAATATAGTCCCACATGGGAAGTATACAAAAATAGTTTGAGTATAAATATAATTGCCTATGATCAAGAGTCACCTAATCGGTTAACCACCTTTTAAAAGGCAGCCTGTGGTGGGCAGTTGTACTACAAAGTATCTAATTTGTCTTCTAAAAATATTAAAATTGTAGCGCCCCGAATTTCTAATATAATATCTTAGAAAATACATGGCACAATCCCAGCATCAACTTCAATGTAATAGTACACATAGCCAAAAAAACACAAATAATTTTATTCCAAACTTTTATTTCAACAATCTTTACAAACACAGCGGAATACAAAACACCTTGAATTACAACATTCTTTTTACAACACTTTTTTTTACAAAATTTTTACACAAAGCTCTATTCCATCAATTTATCTCCAAAACTATCTCAAGCATCCCAACCTCCAAACTCTAAGCAACAACCTGTAACACATGAGGCTAGAGATGATCCCTAACCCCCAAAACTAAAGGGGTCAACCATAAATGGTGTGAGTGGCATAAAAACATACAACATAATTAAATCATAAAACATAAAGTCATCAACAGCATGTATTAATAACACGGATAAACGAATGTGAAATAACAAAGATGTAAAGCATGAAAACATTATGGAATGAAAAACAACAAGTGAAGCTAGACTAAGTGTCAAGTGTAAGAAAACTGGAAACACAAGCATAAAACCAAGTCAAGAAAATACAATTCTATATGCTGACTCTCTAATGCATACTTATCGGAGTCTATGCATTCCATAGTACATAGGTCCGGTGCAAGCCCTTAACGATCTCTACGACATAGGGATAACCCCTCGTTATGCAACTAATCCTACTACGGTGATGGGAAACAAGATTCAGAATACTCCACGAATAGGCGTCACCGCCCCCGACGCGCAAGCATCAAGTAAGATAACTCAAAACAACAACCGGAGAATTATCTCCCTGCCGTGTACCCCACAAATAGGCCTTTAAGACCCCCAACGTGCAGATACACCCGGTACCTACAAATGTACCCTGCCTGCTCCGTGATTAGGTCCGTAGACCCTCGACACGTGAACATATCCGGAGAATCATCTCCCTGCCGTGTACCCCACGAATAGGCCTTTATGATCCCCAACGTGCAGATACACCCGGTACATACAAAATGCACCCTGCCTGCTCTGTGAATAGGCCCGTAGACCCACAACACGCGAACATATTCGGAGAATCATCTCCCTGCCGTGTACCCCACGAATAGGCCTTTATGACCCCCAACGTGCAGATACACCCGGTACATACAAATGCACCCTGCCTGCTCCGTGAATAGGCCCGTAGACCCACAACATGCGAGCATATCCGGAGAATCATCTCCCTGCCATGTACCCCACGAATAGGCCTTTATGACCCCCAATGTGCAGATACACCCGGTACATATAAATGCACCCTGCCTGCTCCGTGAATAGGCCCATAAACCCACAACACGTGAACATATCCGGAGAATCATCTCCCTGCCGTGTACCCCACGAATAGGCCTACATGACCCCCAACGTGCAGATACACCTGGTACATACAAATGCACCCTGCCTGCTTCGTGAATAGGCCCGTAGACCCACAACACGCGAGCATATCCAGAGAATCATCTCCCTACCGTGTACCCCACGAATAGGCCTTTATGACCCCCAACGTGCAGATACACCCGGTACATACAAGTGCACCCTGCCTGCTTCGTGAATAGGCCCGTAGACCCACAACACGCGAACATATTCGGAGAATCATCTCCCTGCCGTGTACGCCACGAATAGGTCTTTATGACCCCCAACGTGCAGATACACCCGGTACATACAAATGCACCCTGCCTGCTCCGTGAATAGGCCCGTAGACCCACAACACACAAGCATATCCGGAGAATCATCTCCCTGCCGTGTACCCCACGAATAGGCCTTTATGACCCCCAACGTGCAGATACACCCGGTACATACAAATGCACCCTGCCTGCTCCGTGAATAGGTCCGTAGACCCACAACACGTGAACATATCCGGAGAATCATGTCCCTGCCGTGTACCCCACGAATAGGCCTTTATGACCCCCAACGTGCAGATACACCCGGTACATACAAATGCACCCTGCCTGTCCTTAAGTAGGTTATTATTAAGACATCAAAAATCCCTATCTCTAGAGTTAGTGTACCCTGCCGGACTTCAACAACAACTAAACCAAAACTCCTTAGGCCTAACTCAATAAATCTGAACTGCCAGTTCACAGGACTCCCACTCACCTCAACGAGACCTCAATCAGGACCAAACTCACTAATCCATCGTCAAATGATCAGAGGAGAAATCCCTCCTCTCAACAAAACCCAACTCTTATAAATTTCCAACATCCAAATTCAACGATGAAGTATCTTGAAAACATATGTTCTATAGAAGAATAATATTTAGAATAGTAAGTTATAGATCCAAAACATTTAAAGAATTAGTCGTTTAAAGAACATCAAAATACCTTAGGAAAAGCATCAGAACCAATCGACTGCAAAAGGTCACCAGTCGACTGTCCAGAACGAAAACTAACATTTTTAAGAAAATAAAATCTAAGTATCTACAGTCGACTGCAAAACTCACCAGTCGACTGTCCAGAGAGAAATCTAGTAATTTTCGGAAAATAAGTCTAAGTATAGTAGAAGTCGACTGTTAATAGTATAGGTCGACTGTCAAGAGGAAATTCCAACATTTCTTTAAAAAAATATTCTAAGTGTTGTAAGTTGACTTAAAAAGTCATAGGTCGACTTACCAGAGAGAAAAACTACAGTAACTTTAAAAGGAATCTGGGTGGTACCAGTCGACTGTAAAAGTCGTCAGTCGACTGTTCAGAACCCAATTTCAAGAAAACTAATATTCGTAGCAGCTGGATCGTATCAGTAGGCTGAAAGGTTGTAACAGTCGACTGTCGGCTTACAGTCTGAAGGATTTAGGTCGTACATATGACAAAACTAGGGTTTTTAAGAATCAGCCATATATCAAAATAACTTTCTTTTATTTTCCAAATCTTGTTAATACTAAAATAATTAGATTTAAACTTAGCATTTGAGAAATCCAAATTCAAACAACATCTTTTACAAAAATCACAAATCCCCAAATTAAATCCTCATAACTCAAATCCTCAAAATATGGTCCTCTAAACCAGTAATCATTCACAACATTCCTCAACCAAATCTCAACTATTCTCTATAGTTGATCAATGAACAAAACTAATTTATCCTCAACATGGTCAAGTTGTCTTTATCCAACTCACTAATAGTCCAAATTCTCATCTCTAATTTAATTTATGCATGGCATCTATCGAACTCAATCAAATCAATATTAATCCAATATTTTAAGAAAATATGACCTAAGCAGTAGCAGTCGACTGTTTCGACTCACCAGTCGACTGTTCACCACGAAAATCTAACATTATTAGTCCACTAACAGTTTATATTAGGTTCTCAACAGATCTAACATCATTCATATGCAGATATCCAGAGTTCTTCTCGGAGATCCAAATTTTCATCTATTCATACATATACATATTCATCATCCAATCAATCTAAACATTCATATTGTTCTCATATGACGTACACAAATCAAAGAGAAACAAACTAAAAAACCAAACAATTATATCTACTCATCTACAACATACACAAACAAAACAAAACAATGTCACTCACCTTAGGAATGAAGAGATCCAACAAGAAAGCCTCTCATTTTGCGAGATCCAAAAATCCTCCTCTTGATCACCAAGAAAATAATAATAAAACTTGTGTTGTGCAGCGAATGACGGCTGCACACCCTCTTTTGTATAGGCCAGAAATAAGGAATTAGGATTTTAGAAATACATTTGCAAAATAGTCCTTTTTCAATTTATTACTTTACATATATAACTTTTCTTAGTTAAAATAAGTTAACTAAATTAAAACCAAATCAAATCTTCTTATCACTGAGTTGTCCAGTAATCCAGCACAGCCTAGTAAATAAGAAAAATTCGGATTTACAACTCAGGGTGGCGATTTTGCACAAAAGCCCTCCCTTTCGTAATATTTGCAAATACATCATAAAATATTCATAAAAATCTAGAAAAAACAGAAATAATATCTAATAATGTATATAATATTTTTCAATAAAAATATCTGACCTTTACTTTCCAGAAAAATATTTGCACAAGATTCTACATAAATTCCATATTTGCAAAAACACCATTTTTGTTTAAATCTTCACCAAATTGACTTTAAATAAAATCTAGATATATTTAAATTTAAATGCTAACCATGAGAAACCAAAATATCAGTAAAAACGAATTTTCATAACTGATTTCAGATCCAAACGGCTTTTTACATAAAAGCCCCTCTCTTTCGAGGTATTTACAAAAATAGTTTCTTTATTCAGAAAAATTCCAAAATTTAGAATATACTGCATTATAATTAGGAGAATTTACTAAAAATATAAAATTAGTTATTTACACCAAAAATATTTGCACGTGTAAAAAGATAAGTATTTATTAAATCTCTAGAAAATCATTTTAATTCATTTTCAAATATTTAAAATAATATTTGAAAATATGAGGTTCTACAGTTTAGACATTCTGCGAATATTGGTTCTTGTTCCGGAATACATCCGCCCGACCACAGAGAACACCCATTAAGCAAACATCTTGTAAGCATCGCTTTTGTAGCGCCCCGAATTCCCACCCGGAAACTCAAGACACAAGCCATAATCTTACTTCAAATGAATCCAAACACAGAAAAATTAAAGAAAATTAAAATCTTTCATTGCCACAAATGTTATTACAACGTACAAAATTGTTCAACAAAATTTATATTGTGAATTTACATCGATCATTTCCATCAACAAATTACGTTGTACAACAATTAGGAATCTCATCAACGAATTTGACAACGTATCTCCACTAAATGTTTTCCGTAGCTCGAGTCTCCCGCTCCACGATCAGCAATCCTGCAAATCTAATAAACCGTAGGCACGTCAGTGGAATACAACTGACGCAATGCTATAATACAGAGATCCTCACTATGCTATAATATAGTGATTCCAAACCTCAACAACCAAAATTTGATGCAAAAGAAAAAGTGATGTCAAACCAAGTGTTGGTGTATGCCATGGCCTACATCTAATGCACGCAAAAATGCACACGATGCTCTTATTCTAATGCACTTCATTTGGGATCATATGCATCACATACTACATAAATTTTCAAATGCAACTTCAATAGAAATGTATGCATCCCATACTACATACATTCCGAAGAGTTTGTAGTCTCCAGATCATAGGGTTCGATCCCTCGCTATGCATCCTACCCTTGTACTCGTCCCTACTCCTAATATGAACCTAGTGACTTGTAGAGTCTGCAATCGATGCGGTCTAATCCCGCTACTGCAATCGGATCGTGGTCCTTCTCCACTCTGAACGATAGTGGTCACTCTATTCATTTAGATCATGGTCATTCTCCACTCCGACAAGATCATGGTCCTTCTCCATTTCCGGTCAGGTCGGTGATCATTCGGCTTTCGCCGCAGCTCTGTCGGAATCATGGTCCTTCTCTACTCCTGCCTCCACCCAAAGTTATCGTGAACATAAGGCGAATCGTAGGGCCACCCCTACTCTGCTAAAGGCTGCAGAGTTGAACTCTTACTCCCCATTTGCACTGATAACTCAGAACATAAACAGAAGTGTAGGGTTCCATCCACTAAATTCCAAATGACTTGCAACGCGTGCCCGCGTTCCATTCTCATCACTAAACTCCAGAAATTAACAGTCGAGACAACGCCGCCCGTGTCTCCTTGGCTAGATAAGATGGTGCCACGCGTGTCCCTCTGACAGGATGAGTACAACACCTGCTAGTGCATGTCCTTATATTCAATAATGACTCGAACTAATCCTACAACACCACAAACCAAAGGCACAAGAGCTAACCCACTTATGACCAAGACTAAGAATAAGGTTAATTATACGATTACTAGCTTTTATCTGCTTATCTGATTATCTAAATTCCAAGACTCTAATCAATCTGTAATCATCTTTCATTATCTCATAAGATGTATGAATTATTAGGCGAGTCTAGGTTTATTTTATTTTAACCAATTCTCTTAGTTTGGCGATCTATCAAGTATTTTCAAGCTCTAACTTAGTAAACAACTTTGTTTATTATGAACAACTTGTTAAATTCTACTTGTAGACTCTTCTCTAGTTAATTACCTTTTTCAATATTAGGACTTAACCCATCCCACAATAGGACTCAATCTAGCCCTCCAATCCGGCCCAAGGGTTGGCCTGCCTCGGCCCACACTTGGCCCGAACCCACGATAAACCGACTCCGTCGATCGCCGCAACCGCTATCTATGTTTAGAGTTCGATCACAACCTTGGCCCGATCCAAAAACGTTGCTCCCGCTATCCTCAAGCGCCTCCTCGACAAGTTGTAGCATCAAACACAACTATAGAATCCTTCCATGAACGGTGAGTACGTTGGCACACGAGCCGTCTCCTCCCACGTGTTCAATGCGACACAGATTCCTATTCTACCCGTCAAGATATACCATAGGACTTAATCCTAGAGTTTCAAACTCAACCAATGAAGCTCAACAAGGGTAAACACTCTAAGAATAAACCCTGCACTATGAATATCCAAAAAGAGTGCCAAAAGCTCTAAAAAAAAAAATTACATTTCCAAACAGCAAGCATTTATTGCATTCATGCCAAAACGAAGTCGTTCCCGGTTCCGTTTTATTGAAGAAACGTGATCGGGTGCTCCCCATGCTTCTACTCAAAGTAGAAAGCAGGAACAAGCACCAATTGGGCATGAATCTCATCCCAAAATGGTTCACATCAATTCACAATTACTTAACACAACATCTACTTCAAAATATTGAACAATTAGGTCGAAGTTGTAGCTCTACAAAACATATGTGAGCTACTCACAACATAAAACTTAGTAAATTTAAGTCTAAGTTCATTCCCACATCCAAAACATGATTTATAACTCACAAACAGCAACTAAAAACTCAAATCTACAAATTCTAACTCAATTTCATGGGCATAATGCCAAACAATGCACTTTAAGAATCTGTGTTTCTGTTATCACTTGTAAAATTTATTATAATTCGTGTACTTATCCATATCTTGAGTTCTTAGACATTACAGAAAAATCTATGTGTCTAATACAACTTTCTAGTTACATACCTATTCAAATTAAGTCATTTAAATGTTCAAATAAGTCATTGTTTAACATGCATGTAATAATTTTCAGAACAGAGCAACAACTAACTAGTGTTAACATAAAAATATTTTTAAAATATCAAATGATCTCTAAACTTCATGAAATTTGAAACATAAGTTCTTCATACATGGTAACATAACATATTTAAATTTCAAGTAAATTTCAAGTGATTCTACGAAGTATTTTTCAAGTTATGATTTCTTAAAAATTAGCTAAAAACAGAACAAATCATCTTCACCCTGTCTTTTCTTTTCAGAATAGCCAATGGTTTCGGATTTAATAAAAATAGCAAACGATGTCTAAAAATTATAAAATTTTATATTCAAGCACTGAACACATATTAGAAGCACATACTAAAATTTTAGCAAAATATATCAAGTGGTTACAAAGTTATGAGCTTTGGAGTATCTTAGTAAGATCCTATGCTAAATCTGTTTTCTACACAGTCAATATTCAAGTTCGTATTTAATTAAAATAGTAAATAAGTTCTAAAAATTATGAAATTTGTAATCAAGGTTTATAACATGCATAAGAATCTACATTTAAAATTTCAAGCTCAAAATCAAAGTAATTTTTGAGTTATAGCATCCGCCCCTAACACACTTCTCTGTTCAGCTTTTTACTAGGTTTTTATTTAGTCTTCTACTAATAAAACTACCATGCAATGAATTTTAACACTTAATCACACATTCCACGACCCACTCATGCTGTCAAGACCACATCAAGATTTTACCACAAAAATTTAAACACAATAAAGGTTTAGAAACACCCACCTTTTGTTTGTAGATGAAATGTACTCTCTAAGTTTGGCCTCGTTGTTCTTGCTCCTCCTTGCTAGCACTTTTTGATCCTACTCTCCTTCTCCTTGTCTCCTCTTGGCTCCTTCTTGCCTCTAATTTCAGAATGTAAAGAAGTAGGGGAGTGTATAGAAGTGGTTTTTAGGATATGAGAGATAATTGGATGTAGTAGAAAATGAGAAAGTGAACTAGAAATTTTAGGGAGGGGTATAAATAGAAAGAGGGAGAGTTTGGCCTGATGTAGAGAGAGAGGGTGACGGTGAGGCCAACATGCATTGGAGGGGAGGGGAGGGGGAGTGTGAGAGTGGTATTGCCTCTCAAGGTTTCTTAAACACTCAAGTGTTTTGAGTCCCATCAAAAACCCTAGATTCCTTGCCATTTAGATCCAAAACAATTGCACTCATATCTCCCTTTCCCTCCAACATATGGCTGGCCAAAACTAGTGCATGTGCACAAAATTTTGTTCATGTCATGCACAAAACAAGTTAAGTTAGGTTGGGTCAACTTGGGTTCAAGCTAGAGTGTGTTTGTTTGGGTCTAATTGAGTCATATTGGGTTTAATTAGATGATTTAAGTCACAACGATCTCACACACAATTGCAATCAAATACACACAAATAATGTCAATACAATTTGTATATACAATTTGAAATAACACATAAAATCGTATTATCACCATACAAAATAATAATACAATATTACACGTCCTAACTCAATTATAGTTAAGACTAATATACGACTTAATTGAGAAGATATCTCAACTCTGGTTCTACAATTGCACCTTCGTTGAGTTCAAAATATATCGAATAATAATACGTTTCAATACTTACCCAAATAAAATTGAGAAAAATCCATTAATATGTGCAACTCTTAATCGTGCACAGATTAAAAATAAAAAAATAAATATATACTATTTTGCGGGGACTTACAGCTCTAGCTTAGAATACTAGAGATATGCCTCTCTTTCACCCGACTAATCATAATCCCAGAGTACATCTGCCCGATCATTCATAGTCCTGGAAATAATTGAGACACGTCACGCATGAATGTCGCAATCCTGGAATACATCCGCCCGGCTGTAACCAAAGTCCCGGAATATATCCGCCCGACTGCAACCATAGTCCCGGAATACATCTGCCCAACCATGTAGAGTCCACTCCAGGAATACATCCGTCCTATAGTCCCGGAATACATCCGCCTGACTATATAAAGCCCCCGACTCACGTTTGCACAAGCTTCATAATATCTCCTTTTCTAGTGCATGTCCTTAGTCCAAATTTAGTTATTATGACCTACAGCTAGCTTACCCTGCCGGACTTACACAAACTCACCGAAAATGTTAGCCTACAGTGGCTACTTCTCAAATTTTCACAAAATATAATCTGCCGGCAATCCGGGTCTCGCTCAGCCTCTAGAATCCATCCATCTCAACACAGAGGTTTTCTAGGTCATTCTTAACCTCTTTATAAATTTTTTCATTCATTACAAATCATTTGATTCTTTCATTCATTCTCTTTAAATTATCATTCTTGAAGTAAATAAATAACATCTTATCCTTTTATAACAACATTTCAATAGCATTTCAACTTGATAAAGCCCTTACAAATATCATACGTCAAATTATCCAAATTCATACTTTAATTATCTCTTAATTCATCATCTAGCACAATTTACATAAATTCCAAATTTAAAACTCATTTTCATACGATTTAAAATTCTAGAATAAATCTAGATTAAACCCATCATATTTCAATCTTCTAATCACATTCAATTTACCACGAAATAACTCCATAAATAATTTAATTTAGAATGTAATTTGTTCACAAAATAATCCTTGATTTAATGTATTTACTATTGTCAAAATATTCCATTAATATCTAAATTCTTATCTAAAAATAAAAGGGTTTATAAAAATAAAAGAAAATAACGAAAAACAAAACCAACCCCCTTAGGGATCGAACCAGAGCATTACAGCCCCGCTCTAAACTGCACCCAGCAGCCAAAAAGTCCAACTCAGCGTAGGTGTAAAATTGACAGACAATTCCCTATATGGTTCTGATTACTATTTTGAATATTTCATAAAGATTTTAAAGAAAAACAGAGCCCCAAGGACTCGAACCTGTGACCTTGTGCATTGTACAGAGCGCCCAATCTACACGCACTAGCTAGGCTCTCAAGGCTCTTAAACTGTCTACGTTTGTAATTCAATTGACTTGAAAGTGAACCTCTCTATTTCACATATGAAGATACAAATTAAGCCATAATTCAATTCTACAATCATTCTCACAACTTCTACACACTATATTACGAATTCTAAGGGAACTTATTTAATTTAGCACATTTCAACATGAATTTGTATTCATCTCAATCTACTTAGATTTAATATGAAAATTTAACACACAATTTGCATGTATGACTTTGTCACATTTAAAAGTTAATTTTATAGCAACAAATAGAATCACATTGATAATGTTCATACAATAAAATTAAAGAAACAATCATCTATCACATTTGACAAGCATGAGATACTTACTATGATACATGTTATTAAAGATTAAATTTCTCCTATATTAATTTAGACAAAATCTTAAGAATGTCCCTACACATACATATTTCACATAAGAAATTTAATCATCATCTATATATTTACCTATGCATGCATCATTTACAAAGCATTAGAAAACTTTGGAAACACTCATATCTTTTTTGTTGAATCCTTAACAATAAGAACTCGAAAATAATACCCATGCCTCCTCCTCCAAAATTTGAACTCCTAGAAACCAACAACAAGATTTTTGAAAGTGGACAAATGAGAACTTTGTTTAAGCATAGGCTGGGATGATATAAATGGGAGGGAGAGAGAGTGGAGCATGATTCTAATTTTAACTAATCATACTCCTAATTAAACTCTCCACTAACCAACTATCTTAACTTAATTAAATTCCCCACTCAAATTCAAATATGGCTAGCCAATTAGCATGGTTTAAGCACGTGCTTCGAATGGGTTGTGTGTGCATGGGCTTGCTGTGTGTTTGTGTGAACATAAACTACACACAAAAATATTATGAGTTTTATTTAGTAAAATTCGTGTGTTACTCAATTTAATAAAAATATAATAAAACTAGTTTAAATTAATCATAATAAAAAGTTTTTATGAAAAAAAATAAAATAAACATACACACTTTATTAATTTTATTTTGAAAAAGAATACAACCAACACATGCACTGCAAGCACGTGCATTGCACGTATCAATAAATATTTAAATACAAAAATGGATTTGAGAAACGAAAAAATGTTTACAAACTATTGAAATACAATATACATAAAAATATTTATATTAATAATTTATGGATATTACACGTAACGGTACAAAATACATATGTGTAATATAGAGCAAAATTGTCAGAATTCAATTTTGCGGGGTGTTACACGGCTGACCATATTGAGAGGTTTAATACTCTCATGAAGATCTATAACGCCACCGATATACTTATGTGTCAAACATTCCCCACAGTTTTGAAAGGATCAGGGAGGGAATGGTACTCTCACTTCACTCTAGAGTCAATATTCTTCTTTGACTAGCTCAAGAAGCTTTTCATAGCGCACTTCATTACTAGTCGCAAGGCTGAAAAAATAAGTGCTTCCCTGTTAAAATTAAAGCAAAGAGACGGAGAACTACTGAAAGAATTTTTCAAGCGCTTCACAGGTGAAGCAAAGTCCATCTTCTCCCTAAACTCGTCAATGGCGGCTGCCGCATTCCGCCACAACGTCGCTCTGTAATACCCCGAATTCCAAAACAGACTGAATTCGAAGTTCCATAGGATCTTTACACTTCTTTCGTACAATTTTACAAGGAAATAAAATCTTTTTGTTACATCAGAGTTTACAATTACACTACATATTTACAGCGGAAGCAATTTACAACAATTTACATCAATTGAAATGTGCAACTCTTGAATCAATCTTTAATCAACATGCATTCTTTAGTCTTGTTAATCACTTTACCCTGCATAGAAACTGTGGGCGCGTCAGTTGCTTACAACCGACAAAATATTATATATGGCTATCCTCTCTGTACCGAACAGTAAAACGATTCTCAAATACTTAAACAATCACAAACTTGATCACAAACAGAAACTACAAGGGACTATCCTATAGATGTCGTGTTGTGCGGTGCACTTAGTCCTTAATGCAGTTGTTTATATTATATGACACTAATGCGCACTTATTCAGATTCAATGCATTCCATACAACATAGGTCTGAGGTCAAGCCCTTAACCGTTCTTCATCTTGTAGCGTTCAATCCCTCGTTATGACTTAAACTACTACTGTAACTACGATAAGTATTCTAAATGTTCTATGAGTTGCGAGCTCATGTCTAGACAGCCTGGAGGAGAATCCTACATCATGTCACGACGCATCGTGAAGAACCTAGAGAATATTCAGCCTCCGTCATGGGACATGACACCACCCGTAGTCACCAAACACCCCACGAGCGTCGCCTGCGGTACGAACTCCTGGAGACATATCCACGTCATGTCACGATGCATCGTGAAGACAGCCTGTGAATACTCTCACACCGTAGCTCCGAGGCTTTCATACTCGTGTTTTTCTCTTATTTTCATCACGTCTTCACTATGTATCTAATCCTTAGTTATTTGAATCATGAAAAAAATCAATTCTCTAGAGTTAGCCCTTCGACTATACCGGTTTTAACCATTTATTCAACATGACCTAATTCTTGGTCCTTTCATCTCAAATTTCATTTCAACATATTTCTTTTCAATGCCAGTATGAGGCTTAACTACACTCTAGTTCTCAATTTCAATTCAGAATCACAAACTTGAGTCTTTCAAACTCATAAGTTCTCTTTTCATGATTAACATTAATTTTCAATTCATTTTCATGACATTTGTATATTCATGTTCTTTCATAATTCATCAAGTCATTTAATTTCAATTTCATACACAATCCCATGCAGAAACAATATAATTTCATTTTTCTCAGGTCAGTCGACTGTTAAGCATGGCCAATCGGCTGTTCTGCGAGGTTTTAAAGCTCGAAAATAAATAATCAGAGTATTCGACTATCAAGCTATGGTCGGTCGACTGTTTCGTAAAAGATTTGAACTCGAAAACAAATAATCAGGACGGTCGACTATTTCAATATAATCGGTCGACTGTGCTACTGGGTTTTTCAAATTCTCAAAATGTTTTTAGTTCTTTTTCTTCTCCAAATTCATTCAAAAATTTCAGATTTTATTTTTCATCTTATTACATCATTTCAGTAAAATAAATTTTGATTTTTGATACAAAACAACATAATTTGCTCTCTACTTCATTTTATTCTTCAATTTCGAATTTATGGGAAAATAAGCATAATCTCCTTATAAATCACACTTAAAATTTCTCTATATTACTTATAATATTTTTATTAACATTGTACAATTATCTCAGTAATAAAATTCATTTTTCATGTCATTTAACAACACATTAATAAAAATCACCTATATCCATGGTTCTTTATTCAATTGTTCAACATACAAGCATGTATTTGTTTATCTAGCACATCACAACAAAATTGAGCATGGTAATCATTTAACAAATCATAATTTGGCAATCAATTTGACACTCTTTTAGCATATAATCAAACAAACAACAATTTGTCTCATTTTCGTAATGCATGGCTATATTAGTTAGAGTTTCTCCTTAATTTGTCAACAACATCCTAACATAATGTCTAATTAGAAGTTTAAGAGAAACACCCACCTTAAATGGAGAGAAACAATCAAATAGACTCCTAGAGAATCTCCTACAACGAATGAACAAAGCCTTCTCCTCCTAAATCAAGCCACGAAAATCGCCTTCTCCTTGTTGCAACCTTGAACCCGAGCCTCCCCTATGTAGTCTGGCCTCCTTCTCCTTGGGTTGAAGAATACACACAACACTCACTCTTTTCAACTCACAACTCCTCAATCTTTTGCCTTACTACTTGTATCCTTTTCTCTCTTTCTATTCTTTCTTTAAAAAAATTTCCAAGTGTGAGAATGAAGAGTGTGGGAGGGGGTATTTATACAATTTTCTAGGGTGAATGGAGGGTCAAGATTAGATCAAATGGTTAAAGATTAAGGGCCAAGATGAAGTAGGGAGTTGAAATAACTTCCCATGATGAGAGTAACCAACTCTCCACAACTCCCATCTCCTAATCCCACCCGGCCAACTACAAAGTGTGCACATTGCACATGCTAGTGCATGAACGTGCCACTCTAGTGTCCCCTATTTACAAATTTTTTATGTGACAAATTTAATTGTTCATGAAATGAGTCTACACTACAAATTAGACCATTTCAAAAGAGAATTAAAGTAAATGGGCTCACTAATGGCCCAAACTAACCATGGACTTGAAAATAATTAGTTTAATTAAAAAATAGAGTGGGCTTAAAAGACAATTAGGCCTAGATTTTAATTAGGCTTTTAAAGAGAATATTTTTTGTAAAAATAAAGAGAACAAATACTATGTAAAAAAATATTTTATAAAAGAAATTATACAAATGAAAGCATACATGCACAACACGTAAAATCACAAAATCTCATAAATGAAAACTAGGGTGTTATAACACTCCCTCCTTAGAATAGTTCCGTCCCCGGAACTACACTTAAACAGTGAGAAAATAGGAATACAACAAAAAGATAAGAAAAGAAAAGAAAAGAAGATACAAATTACTCAAAGAGCTCAGGATGATCTTTCATCATCCTCTCCTCAGATTCCCAAGTAGCATCTTCAACCAACTGGTTTCTCCAGACTACTTTGACCATCGGTATCGTCTTGTTCCTCAAGGCTTTCTCCCGACGATCGACAATCTCAACCGGAAGCTCAATGTAACCCAGATCCAACTGCAAACCCTCCGGTACTTCGGGCAAATGGTGACTAGGATTTTGGATGTACTCTCTCAGCATAGATACGTGAAAGACATTGTGCACCTGACACAACTCTTCCAGCAACTCCAACCGATAAGCAGTTTTCCCAATCAGCTTCAATATCTTGTACAGGCCTATGAACCTCGGGGCTAACTTCCCACCTTTGCCGAAGTGAATCACACCCTTGCTAAGTGAAACCTTCAGAAAGACAAAGTTGCCAACCTCAAACTCAAGGTCCCTCCTCCGGTTGTCTGCATAGCTCTTCTGCCTACTCTGAGCATGCACCATCCTCTTCCTGATTAGATCGATCTTTTCAGATGTCTGCTGCACAATCTCAGGTCCAAACATCTTATACTCCCCAACTTCGAACCAACAAATAGGTGTTCTGTATTTCCTGCCATACAAAGCTTCGTACGGTGCCATCCCAATACTAGTCTGAGAACTGTTGTTGTAGGCAAACTCTACCAGAGCCAAGTGCCTTTCCCAACTGCCTCCAAAGTATAGTACACAACACCGAAGCATATCCTCAAGAATACGGTTGATTCTCTCGGTCTGCCCATCGGTCTGCGGATGAAAAGCAATGCTAAAATCTGTCTTGGTACCCAAAGCTGTCTGAAGACTCCTCCAGAAATTCAAAGTAAACCGCGCATCCTGATCAGACACAATAGTTAACGGAAAACCATGAAGCCTGACGATCTCACCAACATACAGCTCAGCCAATCTGTCCATTGACGAAGTGAGTTTCATCGCCAAGAAGTGAGCAGATTTGGTTAGTCGATCGACTATGACCCAAATCGCATCATTGCCCTTGGAACTCTTGGGCAAACCCGTGATGAAATCCATACTAATGTTATCCCACTTCCATTCAGGAATAGGTAACGGTTGCAATAGATCTCCGGATTTCAGATTCTCAGCTTTGACCTGCTGACAGATCTTACACCACGCCACGAACTCGGCCACATCCCGCTTCAAACCTGACCACCAGAAATGCTGCTCAATGTCCCTATACATTTTAGTACTCCCAGGATGTATTGACAAAAGAGTAGCATGTGCTTCCTAAAGAATACTATCTTTCAAGTCCGACTGATTCGGAACACATAGCCTCTCTCCAAACTACAGCACTCCATCCCTGATCTGGAACTCGAACAACCTGCCAGCACCGACCTGCTCCTTCATCTTCAGAATCTCTGCATCTTCCTTCTGACTTGCGATAATCCTTTCTTTCAGCATTGGTTGAATCCTCAACTGCGGTAAAGATGATTCCAAGCCTTTCAGAACAACTTCAATACCATCCCGGTCCAACTCCTCTGCCATCTGCCTTTGAGTTGTGATCAAACTAGCCAGACTACTCTTGCAGCTAAGTGCATCAGCAACAACATTAGCCTTTCCAGGATGGTACTTAATCTCCGGACGAATGTCCTCAAACATCTCCAGCCATCTCCTTTGCCTCAAATTCAGATCTTTCTGCTAATAGATGTATTTCAAGCTTTTGTGGTCCTTGTACATGTTCAGCTTCTCACCATACACGTAATGTCTCATTTGCTTCAAGGCAAAGATAATCGTAGCCAACTCCAGATCACGAGTCGGATAATTTTTCTCATACGGTCGTAGTTGCCTAGATCCATAAGCGATCACTTTTCCTTCTTGCATTAAGACACAACCAAGCCAACGATTGGAAGCATCGCTGTAGACATCATACTCAACACCTGCTCTAGGCAAAGCCAAAATGGGTGCAGTAGTTAGCCTCTCTTTCAACTCCTAAAAACTTGCCTCGCACTGCTCAGTCCACTTGAAGTTCACATTCTTCTTGGTCAGTCCAGTGAGTGGCACGGCTATCTGAGCATAGCCCTGGATGAATCTCTTGTAATATCAGTTAGCCCAAGGAAACTCCTGATTTCCTTCACTGTAGTAGGCCTTGCCCAATCCTTCACTGCCTCTTTCTTTTGCGGATCAGTTGCCACTTCCTCCTTAGAAATGATGTGACCCAGGAATGCTACTTCAGATTTCCAGAAATCGCACTTGGACAATTTGGCATACAGTTCATGCTCCTGAAGCTTCTTCAAAACTATCGCCAGATGCTCTGTGTGCTCCTCCTCCGACTTGGAGTACACAAGGATATTGTCGATAAACACCACGACGAAAGAATCAATGAACGGCCTCAGAACTCTGTTCATCATATCCATGAAAATTGCAGGTGCATTCATCAGTCCAAATGGCATAACTAAGAATTCGTAATGCCCTTGTCGAGTTCTGAACGCAGTCATATGCACATCTTCAGTCTTCACTCGAACTTGATGGTAATCGGACCGAAGATCTATTTTGGAGAAAATAGCTGCTCCTTGTAGACGATCGAACAGGTCGTCAATTCGTGGAATCGGATACTTATTCTGAACAGTGTCCTTATTCACCTCTCGGTAATTGATGAACATCCTCATCGAACCATCCTTCTTCTTTACCAAAAGCACCGGCACTCCCCATGGTGACGCACTCGGTTGAATAAAGTTTTTCTCCAACAGTTCCTCAATCTGCCGTTTGATCTCATCCTGCTCCACAGGTGCCATCCTATACGGTACCTTGGAAATAGGTGCACTCCCTGACTGAATAATGATGCTGAACTCCACATCACAATGCGGGGGTAACCCAGGAAAATCTTCCAAGAACACAGTCGGATAATACCGAACCACAGGAATTTGCTACACCTCCGCAGGAACATCCCTCTTGCAGATAGCTGCCACCAGACCAGAACATCTCTTCTTCCCTTGGAAAGTGACTTTAGGTCCACCTGGAGCCTTCACTGTTACTTCCTTGGTTTTGCACTCGATGCTCGCACTGTACACCGATATCCAATCAATGCCAATGATAACATCGACTCCCAGGACATTCATCATGATCAGATCAATCCCGAAAATTCTGTCTCTAATCACAATCTCGCAATCCACATAGTACCGATCAGTGGTTAAAGTCTCCCCTGATGGAGTAGCTACTGCCAAGACCTTGCCTGGAAAGACTTTCGGTTCGACTCCCAAAACTTTAGCAAATTTAGGTGATACAAAAGTGTGAGAGGACCCAGTATCGAACAAAACAACAGCTTTCTTTCCATTCAAAATAAGTTCTTCTGTTACATAACACACACTTGTTAGATAACAGTTCACTATATCAGGCGGGAAAAAGAAACAACAGAAAACACTCTAAACATCCTCCCTCGTACCAGTGATGACGTGATCCACCTCATCAGTGTCAGCTTCAGTCAAGGCAAATACACATCCCTGCTGGTACGGCTTCTTCCCAACTTGCTACGTTGGTCCACTATGGGTGACATTCTGCAGCTTGGGGCATTGAGACTTGTAATGTCCCGTCTCACCACAGTTGAAGCAAGTCACCACAGGAGGTCACACCCAATTGTTTTCGGGTTTCCCAGCTATGTTGACAGCATTCGCTCCCGTTGGTTTGAACCTCTAGGCAGGTGGCTATCCCCTAAAGTTGCCAGAAACTACGGGCCTCTTCCCAACATTCCAATTGGTCCTCCAATTTTGAACAGCATGGAACTGCTCCATATCTGCCTCAGTGGCTGCAGCTCATTTGACCAATTTGTTAAACCTCCTGATACCGAGGGGTATCATCCTGGATCTCAAACTTTGGCCTCAAACCATGCTCGAACTTTTGAGCCTTCTTCGCCTCATCCATCACCAGTTCGGGCACATACCTCGAGAGCTGAGTGAATCTTGTCTCATACTCCCTAACCGACATGCCGCCCTGCTGCAGTGCCAGAAACTCCATGGCCTTCTTCTCCTGGATGTCTGAGGAAAAATAATGACTGCGGAATTCCTCCAAAAATTCATCCCAGCCAAGAACAATACCTCCATTGTCTGCTTCTTCGACTGCCACCACACAGCCGCAGTCTTCTCAAACTGCAGTGCCGCCAACTTCACCTTGCTACCCTCCGGAGTCTCCAAGACTTCTAAGATAGTCTCTACCTGTCGGATCCAATTATCAACCATGTCAGGGTCTGACTTTCCCTCAAATACTGGTGGTTTCATCTGCTTGAATGATTCCACGAGTTTGATTGCTTCGGGTATTGGATTCGCAGGCACCCTTCCTTGATTCTGATTCATGGCAACGACATTGAGTGTCTGATAGGCCCTCGCTAGTTCCGTTTTCAAGTCCAGACCTTCGCCATTTTGAGCTCCACTTCTAGCCATATTCTGATGCAAAAGATCCATTAAATTCAAAGTATAAACATGAATTCTAAATCAACTTTTCCAATTCATTGAATTTCAACTTTATACATTAGAATTTAAAACATTTCTGAAATCAAAATGAAAACAATAAGAAGATACAACAGTCTAGTTCCTACGGCTCCACTTGGCTCCTCGAAGCTCTTCATGTAGTTCCTCCACTTCTTCCTTCAGTACATCGATCATGTTTTTCCTATTCTCGAGTTCCCAAACACGATGACTGAGAATTGCAATATCATCCTTGCGCTTTGCCAACTGAGTCTCCAGTAGCCCGATTCTCTCCGGTTGAGTCTCTACCTGCCTCTGAAGAGACACAATGAGAATACTTGGGACTTGTTCTTCCTCGTCAGAAGAATCATCAGATGAATCCGGAGGTGGAGTGATCTCTTGGAACTCAGGCCATTCCTCTTCCACTTCTTCAGGATCTTCCTCGTCTGAATCAGCTTGCCCGGGGTAGTAATCTTCCTCAACGATGTGCCAGTTATCATCTCCAGCTGGGTCGAAGTGGTTCGCCATCTTAGAGAAAGAGGACAAGAAGCATAAATCATAGAGCAACACAAATGTAAGTGACTTACATTTAAATCTCTAGACTCAACACACGCCCTAATGTCCACTTCTAGGGTGTCGTTCCATATAAATTTGTACTACTTGGAAGCGTGGTTCTGATACCACTCTGTAACACCCCGAATTCCAAAACAGATTGAATTCAAAGTTCCACAGGATCTTTACACTTCTTTCGTACAATTTTACAAGGAAAATAAAATCTTTTTGTTACATCAGAATTTACAATTATATTACATATTTACAGCGAAAGCAATTTACAACAATTTATATGAATTGAAATGTACAACTTTTGAATCAATCTTTAATCAGCATGCATTTATTAGTCTTGTTAATCACTTTACCCTGCATAAAAACTGTGGGCGCGTCAGTTGCTTACAACCGATGAAATATTATACACGGCTATCCTCTCTATGCCGAATAGTCTCAAATACTTAAATAATCACAAACTTGATCACAAACAGAAACTACAAGGGACTATCCTATAGATGTCGTGTTTTGTGGTGCACTTAGTCCTTAATGTAGTTGTTTATATTAGATGACACTAATGCGCACTTGTTCAGATTCTATGCATCCCATACTACATAGGTCTGAGGGCAAGCCCTTAACCGTTCTTCATCTTGTAGGGTTCAATCCCTCGTCATGACTTAAACTACTACTGTAACTAAGATAAGTATCCTAGATATTTTATGAGTTACGAGCTCATGTCCAGATAGCCTGGAGGGGAATCCCACGTCATGCCATGACGCATCGTGAAGAACCTATGGACAATTCAGCCTCCGTCATGGGACATGACACCACCCGCAGTCACCAAACACCCTACAAGCGTCGCCTATTGTACTGACTCCTAGAGACATATCTACGTCATGACACGACGCATCGTAAAGACAGCCTGTGAATACTCTCACACCGTAGCTCCGAGGCCCTTATACTTGTGTTTTTCTCTTATTTTCATCACGTCTTCAGTATGTGTCTAATCCTTAGTTATTTGAATCATGAACAAAATCAATTTTCTAGAGTTAGCCCTTCCACTATACCGATCTTAACCATTTATTCAACATGACCCAAATCTTGGTCTTTTCATCTCAAATTTCATTTCAACACATTTCTTTTCAACACCGGTATGAGGCTTAACTACACTCTAGTTCTCAATTTCAATTTATAATCACAAACTTGAGTCTTTCATACTCATAAGTTCTTTTTTCATGATTAACATTAATCTCCACGTCATTTTTATGACATTTGTATATTCATGTTCTTTCATAATTCATCAAGTCATTCAATTTCGATTTTATACATAATCCCGTGCAAAAACAATATAATTTCATTTTTCTCAGGTCAGTCGACTGTTAAGCATGGCCAGCCGACTGTTCTGAGAGGTTCTAAAGCTCGAAAATAAATAATCAGAGTATTCGACTGTCAAGCGATGGTAGGTTGACTATTCCATAAAAGATTTGAACACGAAAACAAATAATCACGACGGTCGACTGTTTCAATATAATCGGTCGACTGTGCGACTGGGTTTTTCAAATTCTCAAAATGTTTTTAGTTCTTTTTCTTCTCCAAATTCATTCAAAAATTCCAAATTTTATTTTTCATCTTATTACATCATTTCAGTAAAATAAATTTTGATTTTTGATACAAAACAACAGAATTTGCTCTTTACTTCATTTTATTCTTCAATTTCGAATTTATGGGAAAATAAGCATAATCTCCTTATAAATTACACTTAAAATTTCCTTATATTACTTATAATATTTTTATTAACATTCTACAATTATCTTAGTAATAAAATTCATTTTCAAGTCATTTAACAACACATTAATCAAAATCACCTATATCCATGGTTCTTTATTCAATTGTTCAACATACAAGCATGTGTTTGTTTATCTTGCACATCGCAACAAAATTGAGCATGGTAATCATTTAGCAAATCATAATTTGGCAATCAATTTGACACTCTTTTAGCATATAATCAAACTAATAGCAATTTGTTTCATTTTCATAATGCATGGCTATATTAGTTAGAGTTTCTCCTTAATTTGTTAACCACATCCTAACATGATGTCTAATTAGAAGTTTAAGAGAAACACCCACCTTAAATGGAGAGAAACAATCAAATAGACTCCTAGAGAATCTCCTTCAACGAATGAACAAATCCTTCTCCTCCTAGATCAAGCCACAAAAATGGCCTTCTCCTTGTTGCAACCTTGAACCCGAGCCTCCCCTATGCAGTCCGGCCTCTTTCTCCTTGGGTTGAAGAACACACTCAACACTCACTCTTTTCAACTCACATGTCCTCAATTTTTTGCCTTACAACTTGTATCCTTTTCTCTCTTTCTATTCTTTCTTTAAAAAAATTTCCAAGTGTGAGAATGACGAGTGTGGGAAGGGGTATTTATACAAATTTCTAGGGTGAATGGAGGGCCAAGATTAGATCAAATAGTTAGAGATTAAGGGCCAAGATGAAGTAGGGAGTTGAAATAAATTCCCATGATGAGAGTAACCAACTCTCCACTCCCATCTCCTAATCCCACCTGGCCAACTACAAAGTGTGCACATTGCACATGCTAGTGCATGCACGTGCCACTCTAGTGTCCCCCATTTATAAATTTGTTCATGTGACAAATTTAATTGTCCATGAAATGAGTCTACACTACAAGTTAGACCATTTCAAAAGAGAACTAAAGTAAATGGGCTCACTAATGGACCAAATTAACCATGGGCTTTAAAATAATTAATTTAATTAAAAAATAGAGTGGGCTTAAAAGACAATTAGGCCTAGATTTTAATTAGTCTTTTAAAGAGAATATTTTTTGGAAAAATAAAGAGAATAAATACTATATAAAAAAATATTTTATAAAAGAAATTATACAAATGAAATCATGCATGCACAACTTGTAAAATCACAAAATCTCATAAATGAAAACCTGAGTGTTACAACACTCCCTCCTTAGAATACTTCCGTCCACAGAACTACACTTAAAGAGTGAGAAAACAGGAATACAACAAAGAGATAAGAAAAGAAAAGAAAAGAAGATACAAATCACTCAAAGAGCTCAGGACTCTGTAACACCCCGAATTCCAAAACAGACTGAATTCGAAGTTCCACAGGATCTTTGCTCTTCTTTCGAACAATTTTACAAGGAAATAAAATCTATTTGTAACATCAGTGTTTAAAATTTCATTACATATTTACAGTGGAAGCAATTTACAACAATTTACATGAATTGAATGTACAACTCTTGAATGAATCTTTAATCAACATGCATTCTTTTAGTCTTGTTAATCACTTTACCCTGCATAGAAACTGTGGGTGCGTTATTTGCTTACAATTGACGAAATATTATACACGGCTATCCTCTCTATCCCGAAATAGTATAACGATTCTTAAATACTTAAGTAAACACAAACTTGATCACAAACAGAAACTACAAGGGACTATACTATAGATGTCGTGCTGTGTAGTGCACTTAGTCCTTAATGCAGTTGTTTATATTGGATGACACTAATGAGCACTTGTTCAGATTCTACGCATTCCATACTATATAGGTGTGAGGGCAAGCCCTTAACCGTTCGTTGATTGATTGGAGATAGATTCGCATTCGGCACTTTCAATAATTGTAGTTCGTTCCATCAAATAGTGGTGGCCGTTGTGTAGATTGGCCTTCATGGTACTGATTTGTATTTGACGTAGTTGCCATAGCCTGTAACCTTGCTCTGATACCATGTGTTAGATCCTGTAGGCAAGACAACAAACACTAGAGGGGGGGTGAATAGTGTTTAATAAAAACTGCGGAAATTTTTCTCGGTGCAGTCGACTGAGTTATGGACCAGTCGACTGATAAGTCAAAAATAATTGAAAGTAACAACTCTGTGCAGTCGACTGATGAATGAAACAGACGACTGAAAGCACAATGAAATTACAACTACAAACGGTACTGACCAGTCGACTGATGGTGCAATAAGTCGACTGTCCAGAATCTTTTTGCTGAATTAAAATAAACAAGAATGAATGCAAACACAAGATAATCAATCACAGAGTACACAAGATATATCATGGTTCGGTCCTCCCGACCTACATCCAGTCCCCAAGCAACCCACTTGAGATTTCCACTATTCTTGAAAAATTACAAGAATACCCTACGGCGTTACGACAACAACCTTGTCTAACCCATAGTCCTTTCTCTCAACCAGAGAAAGCAGACCCACTCTACAACCAAGAGTGAAAAGACACCGACTCTACAACCAAGAGTCAAAAACACTCTCCAACCGAGAGCAAGAGTACAAGAATACTTTACAGTCAACCTATAGCCTTGTTGGTGTATGTGTTGATGCACGTGGCTAACAAAATAGGTCGACTTCTATACTCAGTCCAGAGCGAATTCAATGCTATACTGGACTGAATGTAGAGAACCAAAGTGTATGAACTTGAAAGCTTTGTTTCTCACAGAAAATCACTTAGAATGCTTTTTTTTCACAAGAATGCTCGAGTGTATGAAAATCATGTAGATCTTTTTAGTGAGATCTGAAACTCTATTTAAAGAGTTTGATCTCCTGAACGTTGGGAAAAACAGTTACTCAATTGTCAACCAACGGATCTGAGCTTTTGAGTTTGAAAAAATTCGATTTTGAAAAACAGAAAACGGTCAAAAGCTCTCGAACAGTCGACTGGGTTGCCATATGAGTCGATTGATCAGAGTTTGAATAATTTTAAACAGTTTTGTACTATCAGTCGACTGGCAGAAGCTTAAGTCGACTGGTACTTAAAAGTTAAAATTCTTCAAACTGTTTTGACTTCTTTTTGGGGGTTTTTAAGAGACACACATTATGAAATTTTGAGTGTGTGTGTGTGTGACAAGGCTTTACATCAGACTAAGACTCAACAGAAAGTAAAATACAATGTTTACAAGACACAACAATATAACACATTTGAGCTTGAAGTCTTGAGTCTTGAGTCTTGAATTGAGTCTTGATCCTTGTCTTGAAGTCTTCATCTGTTATCCTTTTGAGCTTGTTCATTTGTTCAGCTAGAATTGTCTTTGGTCTGTGCACTGCAATGTTAGCTGTATAACATAGACACATGTTGCACTATGTTGTGATCATCAAAATCAAGAATCAACATTCTCCCCCTTTTTGATGATGACAACATAATAGCTGATAAACAGATAATATACAAGCATAGTGATGAAATGCTCCCCCTTATGAAAACACAATATGCATACACAAAATAGATGTTATTATAAGGAATGTATCAGTCGACTTAACAATAGATCAGGCGACTGAACAGACGAAAAACATAACAGATGCAGTAGTTAGCAGCAGTCGACTGTATCCCTTGGGGAAGTCGACTGACCAGAGAAATTTCAATAACCAGAACAATGTTACAATGTTAACAATTCAAAACAAAAAATAACACATAACACAGATAGGCAAAATTAACACATAACACAGATATTTCTCTCCCCCTTTGGAATCATCAAAAAGCACAAAGTAACAAGCGTTTGCATTAAACAGAAAACAAAGATAAAGTCTAATACATAAAAATAAATACATTAAAAAGAAGATTACATAATAAAAAGAAATAAAAATCTTCAATCTTCTTCATCGGAGTCTTCATCGACATCTTGAGAAGGAGGATGAAATTGAGAGGTGAAGAGATGAGTGAGGTTGTCTAGTTTAGAGTCTAGGGTATGGAGTTGGGTATCTACAGAGACTGAGTGCTTCATTAGATAGGAAACACAGTCATACAAGGTACGAGGGTCATCATAATTGGCTTGAAGAAGAGGTGGATCATCAGATGTAGAAGGTTGAGAGGCTCTAGGTCTAGAAGTAGAACCTAAGGGAGCTTGGGAGAGTGGAGGAGACCTAGGGGGTGATCGAGTAGGAGCATCAAGGAGTTTCATACGTGCCAAACTAGCACGATCGAAATACTCATAACGAGTAACAACATTTGTCTCCGAATCTAGATCAACACCAAAAGCTATAAAGACTCTAGTAAGAAAACCTCCAAAAGGTAGAAAATGAGAGTGGTCTTGATTAAGCTTAGAAAAAATAACTTGACCCCAATTAACGGCAATTTTACCAAAAATTGCATATATAGCTTTTTGTAGTTCAATAGAATATTGGTCATAACTACCCTTTTTAGGAAGGATGTTATAGGCTAATATTCTTCCTACAAGCTTAGCAATTGGTTTGATATTTTTGCTTGTCATTGGAGGGCCATGATTGGGTAGGAAAATTCTAGATAAAATAGTAGCATCATCTAAAAGAACGTCATCAAGAAATAATCCCACATCATCAATACCTAACATCTCATTAATCCTAGTCGGTGTGAGTGTCATTTTCATATTTTTCACAGACGACCGGATTAAGACATCCCCATTTGGTTTTTGCACAACTCTCATATTTGTGTAAAACAAATAAATGAGTTGGGGATAGTAATTAGGTTGGTTTGATAATGAGAGAAAGTCATAAAGACTGCAATTTTGAAATAGTGGAATGAGATTAAAACGGTCTAGGTCATCAAAATTTACAAATCTTCCAGGGAAGATTTGAATGGTACAAAAGACATACCAACGATCAAGAAGATCGGGACTCAAGAGATATTGGGTGTATTCTTGGGAAGAGGAAGTACCCTCATGAGAACGTTTAGAGCGTTTGGGTGCCATGAAAAAGAAAGTGGAAGGATTATACCTAAGAAAAGAGAGAGAGTCGAGCAGGAGCAAACACAAGCAGCACTGAGAGAGCAGATCACCTTCTTCTCCAAAAGCTAGGGTTTTGAAATTGGGGGTAAAAACTTGAGAACGGT
Organism: Hemerocallis citrina; assembly: GCA_017893485.1. Lineage (NCBI taxonomy): Eukaryota > Viridiplantae > Streptophyta > Magnoliopsida > Asparagales > Asphodelaceae > Hemerocallis > Hemerocallis citrina. Next base: position 144,991 of record JACEHZ010000249.1, read on the forward strand.
AAGGAGTGAAAACGGCTGGTGAAAGGGGGTTTTAACTGTGAGGGAACGGCTGAGATCAAGGAGAGGTGAAATCGACGGTGAGGATTAAAGATCACGGGTGAAAAGATGAATGAATTCCATCTCAAAAGACGCGATGAATAGTCGCTGAAGATGATTTAGCTCGCGACAGTCGACTGGTAGGGAGATCAGTCGACTGAGTCGAGAAGAAAATAAACATTTTATGTCGACTAATCAGTCGACTGGTATAGGAACCAGGCGACTGGTCAGATGAAAAAAAATTGGTATGTTTAAAAAGCCAGTACAGTCGACTTACTCAAAAGTATAGTCGACTTAACAGTAACAATTTTCAGCAAATATCAATAAAATCACAAATTCCAAGTTCTCGTCTTAAATTAATGAAAGTATCTTCTTTAAGGGGCTTGGTAAATATATCTGCTACTTGTTTATCAGTAGAGATAAAGTCTAACGATATATCTCCTTTTAAAACATGATCACGTAGAAAATGATGTCGAATATCAATATGTTTCGTACGTGAATGTTGAATCGGATTTTTAGATAAATTAATTGCACTGGTATTATCACACATAATTGAGGGTTTCTCAAATGAAATACCATAATCTAATAAGGTTTGTTTCATCCATAAAATTTGTGCACAAGCCAAACTTGCAGCGATATACTCAGCTTCTGTAGTTGATAGGGATACGGAGTTTTGCTTTTTACTGCACCAAGATACTAGGGAATGTCCCAAAAAGTGACATGTACCACTAGTACTCTTGCGATCAGTTTTGCTTCCAGCAAAATCGGCATCGCTATAAGACAAAAGTTGAAAATTATCGGTGCGTGGATAAAATAAACCATATTCAGATGTGCCTTTAATATATCTTAAAATTCGTTTCACTGCTTTTAAATGAGACTCTTTAGGACTAGATTGATATCTAGCACATAAACATACGCTGAACATAATATCTGGTCTACTTGCAGTAATATATAAGAGTGAACCAATCATACCTCGATAGAGTTTTTGATCAACACTCTTACCTAATAAATCTTTGTCAAGAGTAGTAGTAGTAGCCATAGGTGTGGATTTACTACTAGTACTATCCATGTTAAAACGTTTGAGTAGTTTCTTTGCATATTTGCCTTGATTGATAAATATGCCATTTGAGGACTGTTTAATTTGAAGTCCAAGGAAATAATTGAGTTCACCCATGTGACTCATCTCAAATTCATTTTTCATGGTATTAGCAAATTCTTGACATAGATTATTATTAGTAGAACCAAAAATTATATCATCAACATATATTTGTATGATTAAGATATCATTCTTAACTCTTTTGATAAACAAAGTAGTGTCTACTTTACCTATTTCAAATCCTGTTTCTAAAAGAAATGTTTTTAAACGATCATACCAAGCACGAGGTGCTTGTTTAAGACCGTATAAAGCCTTTTTCAATTTATAAACATGATCTGGAAATTGTTCATGTTCAAAACCTGGTGGTTGTTTAACATAAATATTTTCCTTACTAAACCCATTAAGAAAAGCACTTTTCACATCCATTTGATAAAGTATAAAATTCATAAAACAAGCAAAAGATAATAAAATACGAATAGATTCTAGTCTAGCAACAGGAGCATATGTTTCATCAAAATCTATACATTCTTCTTGATTATATCCTTGAGCAACTAATCTAGCCTTGTTCCTTACAACTTGTCCTGATTCATCTAACTTATTTTTGAATACCCATTTGGTACCAATGATAGTCTGATCAGGAGGTCTAGGAACTAAATCCCATACATCATTTCTTATAAATTGGTTTAGTTCATCTTGCATGGCATTCATCCAATATTCATTCTCACAAGCTTCTTGTATATTTTTCGGTTCAAAATCCGACAAGAATGTTGTATGAGAGATCATATTAACATGTGAACGTGTCTGAATACCATGGGAGATGTCACCAATTATTAAGTCATGAGGATGATCTTTAACTTCAACAAATGATTTTGGTAAAGTTGAAGATATCTCAATCGGATCAGTCGACTTGACTTGTTCTTCAGTCGACTGCTTTACGTCAGTCGACTGGTAGACCTTATCAGTCGACTTATCAGACAGATTAGTTTGTTCTAAGGATTTAATCACATTATCTAAAGGTGATAAATCAGTTTCATCATCTTTATTTAAGGTTGATGAAGGTAAGGATTCATCGAATGTAACATGCATTGATTCTTCAATAGTCATTGTAGACTTATTGAAAATTCTATATGCTTTACTCCTATTTGAGTATCCTAAAAAGATACCCTCATTAGATCTAGGATCAAATTTGTCTAAATTATCTTTTGTGTTTAGAATAAAACACTTGCAACCAAATGTCTTAAAGTAAGAGACTTTAGGAATTTTATTAAAAAATAACTCGTAACAAGTCTTCTTTAGTTTAGGTCTTAGAAGAATTCTATTTAAAACATAACAAGCTGTAGCAACAGCTTCAGCCCAAAAATGCTTCGGTAGATTGCTTTCAACAAGCATAGTACGTGCGCATTCTTGCAAAGTCCTATTTTTCCTTTCAACCACTCCATTTTGTGGTGAAGCTCTAGGAAATGCAAATGAATGTGTTATACCATTCTTGTTGCAATATTCTGTAAATGTTTCATTTTCAAATTCTCCACCATGATCACTTCTAATAGTGACTATGGTTAGAGATCTTTGATTTTGAACACGTTTACAAAAATGTGTAAATTCTTCAAAAGCATCATTTTTATGTTTTAAAAAGAATGTCCAAGTGAATCTTGAAAAATCATCTACTAAAACAAACACATATCTACTTTTATTTAAAGAAGCAACTCTAGTAGGGCCAAATAAATCCATATGAATTAATTCAAGTGGCCTACTAGTAGAGATTACGTCTTTTGCTTTAAAAGTGGATTTGATTTGTTTTCCTACTTGACATGCATCACATAACTTATCCTTTTTAAATGATAGTTTTGGCAGTCCTTTAACTAGGTTATATTTAGATAATTTTGAGAGATTTTTCATGTTCACATGTCCAAATCTTCTATGCCATAACCAAGATTTATTGTTAGAGGCTATTAAACAAAAATCATTAGAAAAATCAATTGCATTCAAACACAATTCATAAATATTATTTTTACGAAAACCTTGAAAAACAACATTTTGCATAGTAGAATCATAAATCAAGCATGCATCTTTTTCAAAAACTATTTTATATCCTTTATCACACAATTGACTAATGCTTAAAAGATTATGCTTTAAACCATTAACCAATAGCACATTTTCTATAATAGGGTTAGATATTTTACCGACCATGCCAATACCGATGACTTTGCCTTTGTTGTTATCTCCAAAGGTGACAGTTCCTCCATCTATACTTTGAATGGTGGATAGTAGGTTGGCATGCCCTGTTATGTATTTTGAACATCCGCTGTCTAATATCCAGCGTTCTTTCTTGGGTACCTATAAAAAGTTTAAGGTAAATATGGTACCCTTTTTATTGGGTCCAAAACACATTAGTTTGGGGGAAACCAAACCCATGAAGAGTTTGATCTTCCTCCATAAGCAGGAATATAATAAGTAGAATTACATACATTTAATATATATGAGTTAATATAAGCAATTCTATCATTCTGATTCAGACTGACTGGAACACATACTAATTTGTTCTGTCCAGTCGACTTATCAGTGTCCTTCAGTCGACTGTTGGTGTACATCAGTCGACTGGTAGATACACTAGGTCGACTTATAAGAGGTTTTGATCTCATCGAATAAGATCCACTTTCTCTGGACAGGCGACTGGTTGTATGGTTCAGTCGACTTAACCGAATGTTAGTTTTGCTTTTATCACTGAAATTAACAACCTTTGGCTTTGCAAAGAAATCATACAACTTGTGTGTAACACTAGAAATAGATGCTGACTTATTCTTACTAGTGTTTACAACAGGAGATTCTTTTACAGAAGATTTTTTAAAACCAAGTCCAAATTTTTGACTAGATGTAACTTGATGATGAAGCATATCATTTAAATTCTCTTTGCCTTTGTTAAACTTAGATACGTTCTTTGAAATCTCTTCATAATTCTTTTTGAGAGTTTCAAGATCAGTATCTAAACTTGCAATGCGAGAATTTAAGGATTTTACTTCCTTATCAAGGTTAAGATTTTCTTGATTAAGTATTTGATTCACTTTCTCAAGATTCTTAATTCTAATCTTTTCTTTCTTCAATTCTTGGAATATTTCATTAAAAGCATCAAGAAGATCTTCGGAATCATAATCATTACTTACATGCTCTTGTGCAGCCATGAAACAAACATTTGCCACTTCGTTATTTTCATCCGTTTCTTCTTCGGAAGATGAATCACTATCATCCCATGTAGCTTGATAAGCCTTCTTGTTTTTGGCAAATTTGTTCTTTGGATATTTGTCCTTCTTGAAGTTGGATGATTTTCCCTTGTTCTTTGCATTTTCTAAGGGACAATCCTTCTTCATGTGACCTATTTTATTGCACCTGAAACATGTAGGAGGGTCATTAGAATCTTTAACTTTAGAATGAAACTTACCCTTCTTTAAGAACTTCTTGAATCTCCGAGTGAACATTGCTATTTCTTCTTCATCTTCTTCTTCATCTTCTGAATCTGTCATGGCTTTAAAAGCCAATGATTTCTTCTTTGCTTGGTGTGATTCTGTATCTTTCTTTCGATCTTCAAGTTGGACCTCATATGCCATGAGATTGCCAACAAGATTCTCGAGAGTAAGTGTTGACAAGTCATTCGCTTCCTCTATTGCTGTGGTCTTCTTCTCCCATTCTGGAGTGAGTGCACGCAAGACTTTTCTGACCATCTCTGCTTGAGTATAAATCTTTCCAAGTGCCACTAGAGAGTTTGTGATGTCTGTGAATCTGGTAATCATCTCAGATACAGTCTCATTGTCCTTCATTCTGAACATCTCAAACCTGTGGACAAGAACAGAAATTTTAGACTCTTTTACTTTATTCGTTCCTTCATGTGTTACCTCGAGTGTATGCCTGATGTGTGGTTGTAGCATTTGATACACGGTTGAATTCTTCCTTTGTAAGTGCACAAAATAAGGCATTCATTGCTTTGGCATTGTTCATAGTCTGATTCTTTTGATCATCATTCCATTGTGCATATGGAATGGTAGGAGCAGTGTATACCGTCTCTGTCATTTGCCATATCTCGTAGTTGATTGATTGGAGATAGATTCGCATTCGACACTTCCAATAATTGTAGTTCGTTCCATCAAATAGTGGTGGCCGTTGTGTAGATTGGCCTTCATGGTACTGATTTGTATTTGACGTAGTTGCCATAGCCTGTAACCTTGCTCTGATACCAAGTGTTAGTTCCTGTAGGCAAGACAACAAACACTAGAGGGGGGGTGAATAGTGTTTAATAAAAACTGCGGAAATTTTTCTCGGTGCAGTCGACTGAGTTATGGACCAGTCGACTGATAAGTCAAAAATAATTGAAAGTAACAACTCTGTGCAGTCGACTGATGAATGAAACAGACGACTGAAAGCACAATGAAATTACAACTACAAACGGTACTGACCAGTCGACTGATGGTGCAATAAGTCGACTGTCCAGAATCTTTTTGCTGAATTAAAATAAACAAGAATGAATGCAAACACAAGATAATCAATCACAGAGTACACAAGATATATCCTGGTTCGGTCCTCCCGACCTACATCCAGTCCCCAAGCAACCCACTTAAGATTTCCACTATTCTTGAAAAATTACAAGAATACACTACGGCGTTACGACAACAACCTTGTCTAACCCGTAGTCCTTTCTCTCAACCAGAGAAAGCAGACCCACTCTACAACCAAGAGTGAAAAGACACCGACTCTACAACCAAGAGTCAAAAACACTCTCCAACCGAGAGCAAGAGTACAAGAATACTTTACAGTCAACCTATAGCCTTGTTGGTGTATGTGTTGATGCACGTGGCTAACAAAATAGGTCGACTTCTATACTCAGTCCAGAGCGAATTCAATGCTATACTGGACTGAATGTAGAGAACCAAAGTGTATGAACTTGAAAACTTTGTTTCTCACAGAAAATCACTTAGAATGTTTTTTTTTCACAAGAATGCTCGAGTGTATGAAAATCATGTAGATCTTTTCAGTGAGATCTGAAACTCTATTTAAAGAGTTTGATCTCCTGAACGTTGGAAAAAACAGTTACTCAACTGTCAACCAACGGATCTGAGCTTTTGAGTTTGAAAAAATTCGATTTTGAAAAACAGAAAACGGTCAAAAGCTCTCGAACAGTCGACTGGGTTGCCATATGAGTCGACTGATCAGAGTTTGAATAATTTTAAACAGTTTTGTACTATCAGTCGACTGGCAGAAGCTTAAGTCGACTAGTACTTAAAAGTTAAAATTCTTCAAACTGTTTTGACTTCTTTTTGGGGGTTTTTAAGAGACACACATTATGAAATTTTGAGTGTGTGTGTGTGTGTGACAAGGCTTTACATCAGACTAAGACTCAACAGAAAGTAAAATACAATGTTTACAAGACACAACAATATAACACATTTGAGCTTGAAGTCTTGAGTCTTGAATTGAGTCTTGATCCTTGTCTTGAAGTCTTCATCTGTTATCCTTTTGAGCTTGTTAATTTGTTCAGCTAGAATTGTCTTTGGTCTGTGCACTGCAATGTTAGCTGTATAACATAGACACATGTTGCACTATGTTGTGATCATCAAAATCAAGAATCAACACAAATACTATTTAAAAAAATATTTTATAAAAGAAATTATACAAATGAAATCATACATGAACAACACGTTTAATCACAAAATCTCATAAATGAATACCTGAGTGTTACAACACTCCCTCCTTAGAATAGTTCCGTCCCCGGATCGGATCACTTCTTCTTCTTATAGATTAGTTGAGAATGATTCTAAAACAGGAATACAACAAAGAGATAAGAAAAGAAAAGAAAAGAAGATACAAATCACTCAAAGAGCTCAGGACTCTGTAACACCCCGAATTCCAAAACAGAATGAATTCGAAGTTCTACGGGATCTTTACACTTCTTTCGAACAATTTTACAAGGAAATAAAATCTTTTTGTTACATCAGAGTTTAAAATTTCATTACATATTTACAGTGGAAGCAATTTACAACAATTTACATGAACTGAATGTACAACTCTTGTATCAGTCTATAATCAGCATGCATTCTTTCAGTCTTGTTAATCACTTTACCCTGCATAGAAACTATGGGCACGTCATTTGCTTACAACTGACGAAATATTATATACGGCTATCCTCTCTATCCCGAAACAGTATAACGATTCTCAAATACTTAAGTAAACACAAACTTGATCACAAACAGAAACTACAAGGGACTATCCTATAGATGTCGTGTTGTGGAGTGCACTTAGTCCTTAATGCAGTTGTTTATATTGGATGACACTAATGAGCACTTGTTCAGATTCTATGCATCCCATATTATATAGGTCTGAGGGCAAGCCCTTAACCGTTCTTCATCTTGTAGGATTCAATCCCTCGTCATGACTTAACTACTACTGTAACTACGATAAGTATCCTAGATGTTCTATGAGTTACGAGCTCATGTCCAGATAGCCTGGAGGAGAATCCCACGTCATGTCACGACGCATCGTGAAGAACCTATGGACAATTCAGCCTCCGTCATGGGACATGACACCACCCGCAGTCACCAAATACCCTACGAGCGTCACCTACTGTACGGACTCCTAGAGACATATCTATGTCATGTGTCACGACATATCGTAAAGACAGCTGTGAATACTCTCACACCGTTGCTCCGAGCCCCTTATACTCGTGTTTTTCTTTTATTTTCATGACGTCTTCAGTATGTATCTAATCCTTCGTTATTTGAATCATGAACAAAATCAATTTTCTAGAGTTAGCCCTTCCACTATACCGGTCTTAACTATTTATTCAACATGACCCAAATCTTGGTCTTTTCATCTCAAATTTTATTTCAACACATTTCTTTTCAATGCCGGTATGAGGCTTAACTACACTCTAGTTCTCAATTTCAATTCATAATCACAAACTTGAGTCTTTCATACTCATAAGTTCTCTTTTCATGATTAACATTAATTTCCACTTCATTTTCATGACATTTGTATATTCATGTTCTTTCATAATTCATCAAGTCATTCAATTTCAATTTCATACACAATCCCATGCAGAAACAATATAATTTCATTTTTCTCAGGTCAGTCGACTATTAAGCATGGCCAGTCGGCTGTTCTGCGAGTTTCTAAAGCTCGAAAATAAATAATCAGAGTAGTCGACTGTCAAGCTATGTTCGGTCGACTGTTCCGTAAAAGATTTGAACTCGAAAACAAATAATCATGACGGTCGACTATTTCAATATAATCGGTTGACAGTGCTATTGGGTTTTTCAAATTCCCAAAATGTTTTTAGGTCTTTTTCTTCTCCAAATTCATTCAAAAATTCTAGATTTTATTTTTCATCTTATTACATCATTTCAGTAAAATAAATTTTGATTTTTGATACAAAACAACATAATTTGCTCTCTACTTCATTTTATTCTTCAATTTCGAATTTATGGGAAAATAAGCATAATCTCCTTATAAATCACACTTAAAATTTCTCTATATTACTTATAATATTTTTATTAACATTGTACAATTATCTCAGTAATAAAATTCATTTTTCATGTCATTTAACAACACATTAATAAAAATCACCTATATCCATGGTTCTTTATTCAATTGTTCAACATACAAGCATGTATTTGTTTATCTAGCACATCACAAAAAAATTGAGCATGGTAGCATGGTAATCGTTTAACAAATCATAATTTGGCAATCAATTTGACACTCTTTTAGCATTTAATCAAACTAATAGCAATTTGTCTCATTTTTATAATGCCTGGTTATATTAGTTAGAGTTTCTCCTTAATTTGTATACCACATCCTAACATGATATCGAATTAGACGTTTAAGAGAAACACCCACTTTAAATGGAGAGAAACAATCAAATAGACTCCTAGAGAATCTCCTACAAGGAATGAACAAAACCTTCTCCTCCTAGATCAAGCCACAAAAATCACCTTCTTCTTGTTGCAACCTTGAACCCGAGCCTCCCCTATGCAGTCTGGCCTCCTTCTCCTTGGGTTGAAGAACACGCACAACACTCACTCTTTTTTACTCACAACTCCTCAATCTTTTGCCTTACTACTTGTATCCTTTTCTCTCTTTCTATTCTTTCTTTAAATTTTTTTCCAAGTGTGAGAATGAAGAGTGTGGGAGGGGGTATTTATACAATTTTCTAGGGTGAATGGAGGGTCAAGATTAGATCAAATGGTTAGAGATTAAGGGCCAAGATGAAGTAGGGAGTTAAAATAACTTCCCATGAGGAGAGTAACCAACTCTCCACCACTCCCATCTCTCCCACCCGGCCAACTACAAAGTGTGCACAGTGCACATGCTAGTGCATGCACGTGCCACTCTAGTGTCCCCCATTTACAAATTTGTTAATGTGACAAATTTAATTGTCCATGAAATGAGTCTACACTACAAGTTTGACCATTTCAAAACAGAATTAAAGTAAATGGGCTCACTAATGGGCCAAACTAACCATGGACTTTAAAATAATTAGTTTAATTAAAAAATAGAGTGGGCTTAAAAGACAATTAGGCCTAGATTTTAATTAGGCTTTTAAAGAGAATATTTTTTGTAAAAATAAAGAGAACAAATACTATGTAAAAAAATATTTTATAAAAGAAATTATACAAATGAAAGCATACATGCACAACACGTAAAATCACAAAATCTCATAAATGAAAACTAGGGTGTCACAACACTCCTTTCTTAGAATAATTCCGTCCCCGGAACTACACTTAAAGAGTAAGAAAACTAGAATACAACAAAGAGATAAGAAAAGAAAAGAAAAGAAGATACAAATCACTCAAAGAGCTCAGGATGATCTTTCATCATCCTCTCCTCAGATTCCTAAGTAGCCTCTTCAACCAACTGGTTTCTCCAGACTACTTTGACCATCGGTATCGTCTTGTTCCTCTAGACTTTCTCCCGACGATCGACAATCTCAACTGGAAGCTCAATGTAACTCAGATCCAACTGCAAACCCTCCGGTACTTCGGGCAAATGGTGACTAGGATCTGGAATGTACCCTCTCTGTATAGATACGTAGAAGACATTGTGCACCTAAGACAACTCCTCCGGTAACTCCAACCGATAAGCAGTTTTTCCAATCCGCTTTAATATCTTGTACGGGCCTATGAATCTCGGGGCTAATTTTCCACCTCTGTCGAAGCGAATCACACCCTTGCTAGGTGAAACCTTCAGAAAGACAAAGTTACCAACCTCAAACTCAAGGTTCCTCCTCTGGTTGTCTGCATAGATCTTCTGCCTACTCTGAGCAACCACCAACCTCTTCCTGATCAGATCGATCTTTTCAGATGTCTGCTGCACAATCTCAGGCCCAAACATCTGCTGGTCCCTAACTTCGAACCAAAAAACAGGTGTTCTACACTTCCTGCCATACAAAGCTTCGGACGGTGCCATCCTAATACTAGTCTGAAAACTGTTGTTGTAGGCAAACTCTACCAGGGCTAAATGCCTTTCCCAACTTCCTCCAAAGTCTAGTACACAACACCGAAGCATATCCTCAAGAATACGGTTGACTCTCTCGGTCTGCCCATCTGTTTGTGGATGAAAAGCAGTGCTGAAATTCGTCTTGGTACCCAAAGCTGTCTGAAGACTCCTCCAGAAACATAAAGTAAACCGCGCATTCCGATCAGACACAATGGTTAACAGAACACCATGAAGCCTGACGATCTCACCCAGGATGGTACTTAATCTCCGGACGAATGTCCTCAAACACCTCCAGCCATCTCCTTTGCCTCGGATTCAGATCTTTCTACTGATAGATGTATTTCAAGCTTTTGTTGTTCGTGTACATGTTCAGCTTCTCACCATACACGTAATGTCTCTTTTGCTTCAAGGCAAAGATAATTGTAGCCAACTCCAGATTATGAGTCGGATAATTTTTCTCATGCGGTTGTAGTTGCCTAGACCCATAAGCAATCACTTTTCTTTCTTGCATTAAGACATAACCAAGCCAACGATTGGAAGCATCGCTGTAGACATCATACTCAACACCTGCTCTATGCAAAGCTAAAATGGGTACAGTAGACTTTGCAGATTGGCTGAGCTGTATGTTGGTGAGATCGTCAGGCTTCATCGTGTTTCGTTAACCATTGTGTCCGATCGGGATGCGCGGTTTACTTCGCATTTATGAAAGAGTCTTCAGACAGCTTTGGGTACAAAGACAGATTTCAGCACTGCTTTTCATCTGCAAACCGATCGGCAAACTGAGAGAGTCAACCGTATTCTTGAGGATATGCTTTGGTGTTGTGTACTAGACTCTGGAGGCAGTTGGGAAAGGCACTTGGCTCTGGTAGAGTTTGCCTACAACATGAGTTTTCAGACTAGTATTGGGATGGCTCTGTACGAAGCTCTGTATGGCAGGAAGTGCAGAACACCTGTTTGTTGGTTCGAAGTTGGGGAGCGTCAGATGTTTGGGCCTGAGATTCTGCAGCAGACCTCTGAAAAGATGGATCTGATCAGGAAGAGGTTGGTGGATGCTCAGAGTAGGTAGAAGAGCTATGCAGACAACCGGAGGAGGGACCTTGAGTTTGAGGTTGGTGACTTTGTCTTTCTAAAGGTTTCACCTAGCAAGGGTGTGATTCACTTCGACAGAGGTGCGAAGATAGCCCCGAGATTCATAGGCCCATACAAGATATTGAAGCGGATTGGGAAAACTGCTTATCGGTTGGAGTTGTCGGAGGAGTTGTTTCGGGTGCACAATGTCTTCCATGTGTCTATGCTGAGAGGTTACATTCCAGATCCGAGTCACCATTTGCCCGAAGTACCGGAGGGTTTACAGTTGGATCTGAGTTACATTGAGCTTCCGGTTGAGATTGTCGATCGTCGGGAGAAAGTCTTGAGGAACAAGATGATACCGATGGTCAAAGTAGTCTGGAGAAACCAGTTGATTGAAGAGGCTACTTGGGAATCTGAGGAGAAGATGATGAAAGATCATCCTGAGCTCTTTGAGTGATTTGTATCTTCTTTTCTTTTCTTTTCTTATCTCTTTGTTGTATTCCTGTTTTCTCACTATTTAAGTGTAGTTCCGGGAACGGAACTATTCTAAGGAGGGAGTGTTGTAACACCCTAGTTTTCATTTATGAGTTTTGTGATTTTACGTGTTGTGCATGTATGATTTCATTTGTATAATTTATGTTATAAATTTTTTTTATATATAGTATTTGTTCCCTTTATTTTTCCAAAAAATATTCTCTTTAAAAGCCTAATTAAAATCTAGGCCTAATTGTCTTTAAAGCCCCTCTATTTTTTAATTAAATTAATTATTTTAAAGCCCATAGCTAGTTTGGCCCATTAGTGAGCCCATTTACTTTAATTCTCTTTTGAAATGGTCTAACTTGTAGCGTAGATTCATTTCATGGACAATTAAATTTGTAAATGGGGGACACTAGAGTGGCACGTGCATGCACTAGCATGTGCAATGTGCACACATTGTAGTTGGCCGGGTGGGATTAGGAGATGGGAGTGGTGGAGAGTTGGTTATTCTCATCATGGAAAGTTATTTCAACTCCCTAATTCATATTGGCCCTTAATCTCTAACCATTTGATCTAATCTTGGCCCTCCATTCACCCTAGAAAATTGTATAAATACCCCCTCCCACATTCTTCATTCTCACACTCGGAAAATTTTTTAAAGAAAGAATAGAAAAAGAGAAAAAGATTGAAGAAGTAAGGCAAAAGATTGAGGAGTTGTGAGTTGAAAAGAGTGAGTGTTGTGTGTGTTCTTCAACCCAAGGAGAAGGAGGCCGGACTGCATAGGGGAGGCTCGGGTTCAAGGTTGCAACAAGGACAAGGCGATTTTCGTGGCTTGATCTAGGAGGAGAAGGCTTTGTTCATTCGTTGTAGGAGATTCTCTAGAGTTTATTTGATTGTTTCTCTTCATTTAAGGTGGGTGTTTCTTTTAAACTTCTAATTAGACATCATGTTCGGATGTGGTTGACAAATTAAGGAGAAACTCTAACAAATATAGCCATGCATTATGAAAATGAGACAAATTGCTATTAGTTTGATTATATGCTAAAAGAGTGTCAAATTGATTGCCAAATTATGATTTGTTAAATGATTACCATGTTACCATGCTCAATTTTGTTGTGATGTGCTAGATAAACAAATACATGCTTGTATGTTGAACAATTGAATAAAGAACTATGGATATAGGTGATTTTGATTAATGTGTTGTTAAGTGACATGAAAAATGAATTTTATTACTGAGATAATTGTACAATGTTAATAAAATTATTATAAGTAATATAAGGAAATTTTAAGTGTAATTTATAAGAAGATTATGCTTATTTTCCATTAAATCCGAAATTGAAGAATAAAATGAAGTAGAGAGCAAATTATGTTGTTTTGTGTCAAAAAAATCAAAATTTATTTGACTGAAATGATGTAATAAGATGAAAAATAAAATCTAGAATTTTTGAATGAATTTGGAGAAGAAAAATAACTAAAAATATTTTGGGAATTTGAAAAACCCAATAGCACAGTCGACCGATTATATTGAAACAGTCGACCATCCTAATTATTTGTTTTCGAGTTCAAATCTTTTACGGAATAGTCGACCGACCATAGCTTGACAGTCGACTACTCTGATTATTTATTTTCGAGCTTTAGAACCTCGTAGAACAGCCGACAGGCCAAGCATAACAGTCGACTGACCAAGAAAAATGAAATTATATTGTTTCTGCATGGGATTGTGTATGAAATTGAAATTGAATGACTTGATGAATTATGAAAGAACATGAATATACAAATATCATGAAAATGAAGTTGAAATTAATGTTAATCATGAAAAGAGAACTTATGAGTATGAAAGACTCAAGTTTGTGATTATGAATTGAAATCGAGAACTAGAGTGTAGTTAAGCCTCATACCGGCATTGAAAAGAAATGTGTTGAAATGAAATTTGAGATGAAAAGACTAAGATTTGGGTTATGTTGAATAAATGGTTAAGCCCGGTATAGTGGAAGGGCTAACTCTAGAAAATTGATTTTGTTCATGATTCAAATAACGAAGGATTAGATACATACTGAAGATGTGATGAAAATAAGAGAAAACATGAGTATAAGGGCCTCGGAGCTACGGTGTGAGAGTATTTACAGGCTATCTTCATGATGCATCGTGACATGACGTGGATATGTCTCCAGGAGTCCGTATAGTAGGCGACGCTCGTAGGGTGTTTGGTGACTGCGGGTGGTGTCATGTCCCATGACGGAGGCTGAATTGTCCATAGGTTCTTCACGATGCGTCGTGACATGATGTGGGATTCCCCTCCAGGGTGTCTGGACATGAGCTCGTAACTCATAGAACATCTAGGATACTTATCATTGTTACAGTAGTAGTTTAAGTCATAACGAGGGATTGAACCCTACAAGATGAAGAACGGTTAAGGGCCTGCCCTTAGACCTTTGTAGTATGGGATGCATAGAATCTGAACAAGTGCGCATTAGTGTTATCTAATATAACAACTGCATTAAGGACTAAGTGCACCGCACGACACGACATCTATAGATAGTCCCTTGTAGTTCTGTTTGTGATCAAGTTTGTGATTGTTTAGGTATTTGAGAATTTTTATACTGTTTCGGCATAGAGAGGATAGCCGTGTATAATATTTCGTCGGTTGTAAGCAACTGATGCACCCACAGTTCTATGCAGGGTAAAGTGATTAACAAGACTAAAGAATGCATGCTGATTAAAGATTTATTCAAGAGTTTTACATTTCAATTCATGTAAACTGTTGTAAACTGCTTCCGTTGTAAATATGTAATGTAATTGTAAACTCTGATGTAACAAAAAGTTTTTATTTTCTTATAAAATTGTACGAAAGAAGCGTAAAGATCCTGTAGAACTTCGAATTCAGTCTGTTTTGGAATTCGAGGTGTTAAGTGTGCACATTGCACATGCTAGTGCATGCACGTGCCACTCTAGTGTCCCCCATTTACAAATTTGTTCATGTGACAAATTTAATTATCTATGAAATGAGTCTACACTACAAGTTAGACCATTTCAAAAGATAATTAAAGTAAATGGGTTCACTAATGGGCCAAACTAACCATGGGCTTTAAAATAATTAATTTAATTAAAAAAATAGAGTGGGCTTAAAAGACAATTAGGCCTAGATTTTAATTAGGCTTTTAAAGAGAATATTTTTTTGAAAAAATAAAAAGAACAAATACTATATAAAAAATATTTTATAAAAGAAATTATACAAATGAAATCATACGTGCACAACACGTAAAATCACAAAATCTCATAAATGAAAACTAGGGTGTTACACGCTCACAGAAACTTGAAGGCCTCTCTCGCAAAGAAGCCTCCTAACAATTACACTGAGATCCTGGAAAGGAGTGACAAGTATATCAGAGCCGAGGAAGCTTTTTATCCTCAAGGCATGAAGGATTCACCTTCCGGGAACAGAAGAATATGGGTGGGGAAGGACCCAAGAAGTTTCAGAAAGATGGCACAACTCAACGCCGTCCTCCTCCAACACAACGCTTCGGTAAGTTTACTCCTCTTATTACAAGTATGTCTGCCATCCTCATGGCTGTTGAAAAGAACGGAATAGTCTGCCCTCCCCAGAAGATGACCATAACCAGCAAGAGAAAGGTTAGGAACAAGTGGTGCACGTTTCACAGAGACCATGGACACACCACTGACAACTACCGAACCCTCAAAGATGAACTTCAAGGGTCGATTCGCCATGGCTATCTATCTCAATTTGTCCAACAAAACAACAACACTGAAACCCCTCCGGCACAGAGGCTAATACAGCAAGAGAGGCCCTCCAAATCACTTGACTCAGAAACACATCGTCATTCTTCATTCTATTCACGGAGGGCCGATGGGGGGGGGAGGGTGATTCCAACTTTTCCTGCAAAGCCTTCGTCCGAGAGATAAACTCAATTCATAACAACCCCCTGCCAAAAGCATTAAGCTCTCGATATCTTTCTATGAGAAGGACTTAGAAGGCGTCCGAACACCTTATTCCGATGCATTGGTCATAAACCTTTGCATGGTGAATCATAAGGTACGTTGTATCCTGGTCGACAATGAAAGCTCAGTAAACATCCTTTTCATGAACACTTTCAACGACCTCAAGCTTTCTAGAGATCGACTCAAGCCCACCGGCTATACACTCCATGGATTCTCCGGTGTCCCCATTTAGATCAAAGGAATCATCACACTCGATGTGATGGCAGGAAAGCCTCCCGCTACTCAAACAGAAGCACTGGACTTTATTGTAGTTGACATCAAAGCCGCATACAATGCAATATTTGGCCGTCCAGTCCTGGCAACCTTTTATGCAGTTGCTTCTGCCTACCACATAAAAATGAAGTTCCCAATCATAGCAGAAGTAGGCTAAGTTGTATGGAGCCAACAGGCAGCACGAGCATGCTATACCGCCATAAATGGGGGGATCGGTTCTCTCCCTCGGCGCCATGGAACTACTGCCAGAAAGTAGCCACAACAACTCCAAGTCCGTAAACGAGTTTGTAGCTATAGCCCTGGATAATCCTGCCAAAAATTTCCAAACCTACCAAGTCATCTCCCACTAGGTCCAAATTCGTTCTCCTCAGAATACCTTAATAGACTTGAATCCCTTGCCCGAGACCACTTGGCAAACTTGAAGATCTCCCTTTCTCTCTACAAAACAAGGGGAGGCTCGCTCCAACACAGACAAGTTCAGGCAAGGTCTACCAAGTTGTTCGCCTAATAGCTCATCAACTTGAAGACCTGGGGAAGAAGGAGATATCAGCAGAGACTTGAAAAGTAGAACACCATATGAACTTCAACAAGGGTGCTTAACGCTCACCTTCTCTATATATTTTCAATATTTTCTAATAAAGGTCAGCCACTAGAGCAGTCGTTTAGTTTTATTTTTCAATAAAGTTCGCTTTCGCTACCAATCAGTACATGTAATAATGGCAAGCCACTACAGCAGCCGCTTAGTTTTATTTTCTAATAAAATTTAGTATCAATTTTTGCAGAATTATTGTATAACTCTAGAGATACAAACAATGAATTAAATACCAAGATTACTCCTAAAAATGACACCAAAAACTCATTAAAAACTCCTCAGAAGATGAGTCTGGAGTCCACACCCGTGGCTCAAAATTGCTCTAGAAATTTGCAATGAAGTAAGCTCAGAGCTCAACTCAACATTCGATCTACTCCCACAACTCGTTAAACACCTCAACGAAAAGTTCAAAGTCCATACCCATGGTTCTGAGTTGCTCTACCAACCTGCAATCAAGAATGTTCAAAGCCCAACTCATCATTCAATTTGTTCTTGAAACTTGTTAAAAACCCCATGAAGACGGATTAGAGATCCATAATCATGGATTGCAATTTTCCCAGCAAACCTGCAAACAAGCAAGTTTGGAGCTCAACTCGCCACACGAAGCACTCTCACAATTTGTTGGAGGACCATACACCAAGTTCGGAGTCCAACTCCCTCCTAAAGTTTCTCCTACAACTAGCTAAGTACAAAACTGCAAGTCTGGAGCCCAACTCCTCCTTAGAGCTACTCCTTCGACTAGTTGATACCCAAGATGAAAAATCAAAGGACAAGGCACATAAATGTAAAAAATTTCTTATTTCAAATACAACATGTCTCGTTGCAAACTGCATAATTATAATGAGTCTATATTTCATGCCTAAGCATTGCTCCAAAAGCCATTGCAAAAATTACACAATAAGTTGTCCTATGAATCGTCCTTCCAGGTACATCGTAGGGGATGTTTCGCCCAGGTGACCCAAACCTCTTCACAGGCCTCCTGCCAGCTAACAACTTCCCAGGGCCGCCTAAACTTAAAGATAAAATTCAAGACAAGCCTTCCTTAGGCAGTTAAGCTCCAAGTCTTTCCTACCACCTTCACCTGAGCAAGCTCTATCTCCGTCCTGCATGACGCGCCACACAAATGGACATGTCCCAACTCCTTCTATTGCAAAGGAGAATGAGCTCGGCATCCGAAAGACCTCATTCGGTGTCTACGACTACTTATCAGCAAAGAGAAGAACGAAATTTCTTTAACACTGAACAATCACAAAGGAATTCACTTCAATATCAAGAAGACTCAGAACACCCAAAACTCATTCGCTCCACAAAATAATTCAGCGCTCTGCGCGACACTTAAGTTCCTCCAGCAAATAACTCGTTAACACCATACAACGAGTTCGGTTTCCCACTTTCTGCTCGAGCTCTATCAAAAACTAGTTAACTCCAAACAACAAGTTTAATGCCTTGCTCTCCACTTGTGCTCCATCAACAACTCGTTAGCTCCAATCAACGAGTTCGACGCCTCGCTCACCGCTCAAGCTCCATCAACAACTCATTGATTCCAAACAACGAATTCGACATCTTCCTCACTGTTCGAGCTCCACTAACAACTCGTTGACCCCAAACTATGAGTTCAAAGCCTTCATCATTGCTTGAGCTTCATCAACAACTCGTTGACTCCAAACAATGAGTTCAATGCCTTCCTTACAGCTCGAGCTCTATCGATAGCTCGTTGACTACAAACAATTAGTTTGATGCCTTCTTCACCACTCGATCTCCGTCAACAGCTCGTTAACTCCATACAATAAGTTCAATGTCCTGCTCTTCTCTCAAGCTCCGTCAACAGCTCGTTAACTCTACATAAAGAGTTCAATGCCTTGCTCTTCACTTAAGGACATGTAAGTTCCATACAATGAGTTCAATGTCTTGCTCTTCTCCTGAGCTCTGTCAACAACTTGTTTACCCCATAAAATGAGTTTGGTTGCCGCTTTTCACTAAAGCTCTGCCAATAACTTGTTAGCTCCATAAAATGAGTTCAACGCCTTGCTCTCCGCTCAAGCTCCGTCAACGACTCGTTAGCTCCAAACAATGAGTTCAATGCCATGCCCTTCTCTTGAGTTCTGTCATCAACTCTTTGACTCCATACAATGAGTTCAATGTCTTGCTCTTCGCACGAGCTCCATCAACAACTCGTTAGCATCATGCAAAGAGTTCAGTGCCCTTGCTCCTCACTGAAGAACCACCGACAACTCGTTAACTCCATATAACGAGTTCAATGCCTTGCTCTCCGCTCGAGATCCACCAACAACTTGTTAACTTCAACGAGTTTCACGCCTTGCTCACCGCTCGAGCTCCATCAACAACTTGTTAACTCCAAACAACGAGTTTAACACCCTGCTCATCGCTCGAGCCCTGTTCGCAACTCGTTAACTCCAAACAATGCATTCAACGCTTTTCTCTCTGTTTAAGCTTGTTAATAGCTTATTAACTCCCAACAACGAGTTCAGTGCCTTGCCCTCCACTTGAGCTCCGTGAACAGCTCGTTAGCTCCAAACAATGAGTTCAACATGTTGCCTCCACTCGAGCTCCGTCAATAGGGTCGTTAGCTCCAAACAATGAGTTCAATACCTTGACCTTTGCTCGAGCCACATTAATAAATCGTTAACTCCATACAACAAGCTTGGTGCTCCACAATTTGCTCGAGTTCTTCCAACAACCCTTTATCTTCATGTGAGGCTCGGTGTCCAACAAAGGCCTAGAATTGCCTCTACAAAACTTGTTGGGCGCAAACGGCAAGTTTCAACGTTCAAATCCATCTCAGGGTTGCCTGTCCAAACTTGCTGGGCTCAACCGGCAAGTTCAAACGCCCAACTTCTTCTCAGAGTTATCTCTATAAACTTGCTGGAATCAGAAAACAAGCTCTACATCAACTTCATCATAGAGTTGCCTTTGTAAAACTTGCTGGGTGCAAACGAAAAGCTCTACGTCCTACTCCATCCCAGAGTTGGCTCTACAAAACATGTTGAGCACAAACAATAAGTTCAACATCCAACTCCATTTCTGAGTTGTCTCTATAAACTTGCTGGATCAAACAACAAGGGCAACATTCAATTCCGTCTCACAGTTGTGTAACACCCCGAATTCCAAATAAGTATGAATTCGAAGTTCCACAGGATCTTTAGACTTCAATTAGTACAATTTTACAAGGAATTTAAAACTTTTTATACAATAACATTTACATCAACACAGCAGAAACAAATTACAACATATTACATAAAATAACACTTGAAACAATTCTTTAAGCAATGTTCCTCTTTAGTCCATTCATTCATTTTATCCTGCATGGAAACTATGGGCACGTCAGTTACATACAACTGACACTAGGATATAATACATCAACTTCTCTTACTTGGAAATCATAAAATTAAAAACGCTCGGAAGTAATTTTTGTATATCAAGTTAATATCATTAAATGATTCGTAAAGTAAATACAATAACTATATATACGATTTAAAAATTAAATATATAGAAAACTGGTTGGTATATATCAAAATATTTTTAAATTGTCAAGTAGAGCAAGAAACTAGCATATAGTATTATAATTAATCGTAAAGGCAACAAGTTTATAAATATGAAATCTATCATCAACCAGAGAAACAAAAGTGAAAGTAACAAGACATTATTGATATAAAATATAATATTAATTTCATAGAAATAAAACATAGATAGTAAACGAAAGTAGAAATAAAAAAATTAATATTATGAGTAGCAAACATATCGAAGATAGGTTAGCAAACAACAAATGGAATTGTATAAAAATACAAAGTATAAAATAATTAATAGTAACCAGTAATATAAATTGAAAAATAAATAAAATAATAATAACACATATATGATCGATGTAGAAGCAAATATAAATAGTAAGGTAATTAATTAAATGCGTATATAAGTATATCGTTATTATAAATAATAAAGTTGAAGTAGTATAAGCTAAGTTTTAAAACATTTAAAATGGTAAAACTAAAATTGTAAAACTTGATGTGATTATTTGCAAATGTACAAAATCACAACAAGTAGTATAGATAAGTGAAAAGAGTGTCGAACCCACAAGGACTAATTATTTTATCGAGTACCGAAATTACTAGATCAACTACTATTTGGAAGATCGAAAAGATGATAAAAAATAGCAACTAAATTAAATTAATCCAAATGAAAGAAATAAACTAATTAAAAGAGAACGAGATCTGAAATTTTATTGTTTGTTAATGGAAAAACTAATTCTAAGGCTTTTGATTTCACCTAGTTTATCCTACAGAATTCATACTTCCATATAATAACAAATTTTACTTTTCCAAGTTGTAGACCAAAATCCCAACTATTTTCGGGTCTTCCAGCCACATTGACAGTGTTCGCCCCTATAGGTTTGAATCTTTGAGCTGGCGGCTGCCCCCTGACGTTCCCAGAAACTGCAGGCTTCTTCCCGACATGCCAATTGTTCTTCCTGTTTTGGGCGGCATGGAACTGCTTCATATCTTCCTCTGTAGCTGCAGCTCGCTTGACTAACTTGTCAAACCTCCTGATACCAAGGGGTATCATCCTCGATCTCAGACTCGGCCTCAATCTGTGCTCGAACTTCCGAGCTTTCTTTGCCTCGTCCATCACAAGTTCGGGTGCATACCTCGAAAGTTGAGTAAACCTTGTCTCATACTCCCTGAAAGACACGCCTCCCTGCTATAGTGCTAGGAACTCCATCGCTTTCTTCTCTTGGACATTGAAAGGAAAGTAGTGACCGCGGAACTCTTCCAAGAATTCCTCCTAGCCGATAACACTATTTACCATCGTCTGCTTCATGGACTGCCACCATACAGCTGTATCCTTCTCAAGCTGCAATGTAGCCAGCTTCACCTTGCTACTTTCTGGAGTTTCCAAGAATTCAAAAATAGTCTCGACTTGCCTAACCCAATTATCAGCTACATTTGGATCAGACTTCCCTTCAAAGACTGGTGGCTTCATCCTCTTGAATGATTCCACAAGTTTGATCGCCTCAAGGACTGGATTTGCAGGCATCCTCCTATGGTTTTGGTTCATGGCTATGGCATTGAGGGTCTGATAGACTCTAGCCAACTCCGTTTCCAAGTCGAGTCCACAATTGGGCCCTTCTCCATTTCTTGATCTTCTTCCAACCATACTCTGATTCAAAAGATCAATTAAATTCGAAGTAGAAACATGAATTTAAATCAACTCTTTCATTTCATTGAATTCAAACTTTGTACATTCAAATTTAAAACATCGTTAGACATCAAGCGAAAAACAATGAGAAGATTCAATATTCTAATCCCTACGGTTCTTCTTAGTTTTCCTAAGTTCTTCCCATAGTTCTGTCCCTTCTTCCTTCAGTACATCATACATGTTCTTTCTCTTCCCGAGTTCCCAAACACGGTGACTGAGGGTTGCAATGTTCTCCTTGAATTTCGCACACTGGGCCTACAATTGGTCTGTTCTCTCCTTCTGAGTCTCCACTTGCCTCTCGGAACTGACTCTTCCTCGTCGAATGAAATGTGTGATGAGCCCGAAGGCGGAGTGATCTCTCAGGACTCAGGCTATTCTCCTTCATACTCCTCAGGATCTTCTTCGTTGGAATCTTCTTGTCCGGGGTAGTAATCCTCTTTAATTATGTGCCAATCATCATCGCCTGCTGGGTCATGGTGGTTCACCATCTTGAGGGAGGGAGAAGAAGAAGCATCAATCATAGAGCAACACAAATGTAAGTAGCTTACATTTAAATCTCTATACCAAACTCACACTCTAATATCCACTCTAGGGTGTCATTCCTTATAAATTTGTACTACTTGGAAGCGTGGCTCTGATACCACTTGTAACACTCCAAATTCCAAATAAGTATGAATTCGAAGTTCCACTGGATCTTTACACTTCACTTCGTACAATTTTACAAGGAATTTAAAACTTTTTATACAATAATGTTTACATCAACACAGCGGAAACAAATTACAACATATTACATAAAATAATACTTGAAATAATTCTTTAAGCAGTGTTCCTCTTTAGTCCATTCATTCATTTTATCCTGCATAGAAATTGTGGGAAGGTTAGTTGCATACAACTGACACTAGGATATAATACATCAACTTCTCTTACTTGGAAATCACACACTTGTTCACAAACAAAACTAATGGGGACTATCTTATTGATATCGTGTGTGAATGTGCACATAGTCCTCAATGTAGTTATTTATATTTAATGACACTAATACACTCTTGTTCAGATTCTGTGCATCCCATGCTACATAGTTCCAAGGGCAAGCCCTTAATCGTACTTCATCTTGTAGGGTTGGATCCATCGCCATGAGTTTAACTACTACGGTAACTACAATAAGTATCTTAGATGCTTTATGAGTTACGAGCCCATGTCCAGACGTCCTGGAGAGAATCCCACGTCATGACATGTTGCATCATGCAGACATCCTATGGAAAATTCACCTCCGCCATGGAACGATGGCACTACGAAGTTACCAAGCACCCCACAAGCATCGCCACGGTCCCGATATGCTGGAGATGTATTCACGTCCTGACATGACGCACCAAGTAGACATCCTGTGAATACTCTCACACCGTAGATCCGAGCCCTCATACTTGTATTTTTCTCTTATTTTCAACACATCTCCATTATGTGTCTAATTCTTAGATAATTGAATCATGAGTAAAATTTACACTAGAATTAGCGTTACCTCTACATCGGTCTTAAACATCAATTGTTAACCACGACCCAATCTTGGTATTTTATTATCACATTTCTCTTCCAAAATTTCATTCATGCAGATATAAGGACTTACCTAAAACTCTAGTTTCAATCTCTTTTCAGGTTCATCAAATGAGTGTTCATACTTACAAATTTCCACATTTCATCACGATCTTTGTATTTCATTTTCCATGCATATTTGCATAATTTAAACAACAATTTCATATTTAACTACTCAAATTTTCCATGTCAAAATCTTATTTTTAATCTCTACACAAAAGTTCTTTATATTCAAAATATTCCCTTTCTTCAGTTAATCAAAATCATATTCTAAGAATTTTATCAATGTATTTTTTCTCAAAATTACTTCTAATTCTCATTTTAAAAGGTCAAACATTGTAGAAAAAATTTTCATGAAGTCTAGGGAATTGTAGAAGAATTCTAGTATTTTTTCCTCAACTTTTATACACTAAAAGCTCCAAAAAAAAATCCAATAAGTAAAAAAAAAAATCAAAAACTCAACAAAGGCCAGAGGCCGGATTCGAACCAAGACCCATGCCCCTCGCTCATGAACAGTAACCGACCCAAAGCGCACCCATTGACCAGAAAAGCCAGAGTGATTAACCGATATAGGGAGAATTTAAATTATGCTTAAGATCTGGTTTCGGGATTTGATAAAAATCAAAATTTTCAATAAAACAGAGCCACTTGTCAGTCTCGAACCCAAGACCAGTACCCCCGCCTAGCTACAGTAACATACCCAAAACGCACCCGAAGACCAGTAGATCTTGAGTGACAAACCGATACTAAGTTGGTTAAGTGCTTTTTGTTTAAAGTGTACTGTATCAACTCTTCTTTTAGTAAACTCGATTTTTCAATCAATTGTACTTATTCAAAAAAATATAAATCTCTTTCCATAATATTTTTCTTTGAAAAATATATATATATATATATATATATATATATATATATATATATATATATATTAGATTTCCAAATTCTCTTTTTAACTCAACATGAAAGAACTAATCTCCTCATTTCTTTTGAAACATGAAACATTAGTGTTTTTTTTTATTAAAGATTTCTATTGTAGATAAATCTTTTACTTACTGATTCCTCATTTATTCACAATATATTTGTACAATTTTCCATTCTTTAACCCAATCAAAAGCCCTTAAGTTAATCTTCCCTTTACAAAATTAACTCATTTTTTTTTAGATTCAAAGAGAACATAATTGACAATCTGGTGAATATAAACTTATTCATACACTACAATTAAAATTTAACAATTATTGTAACTTTTCAATGCCAATTAATTTATTTCACAAATCATGGGTGTTAATTTGCATTCTACCATGCATTCACAAGCACAATTTTATGCAAGCATGATTTATCAAATTTATATGTACTCTAGCATGAAAATATAGTAATAAGGCATCATGAAAACTCTTACTTAACACATTTCAGTTTATTTTACTAACTTTTCATGTAGATAAACTGGACCTTTCTCTCTTTCATACTAGTCTCTTCAAGCAAGTATATGGCAATTTTTTTTTCTGTTTGTTTCTAACATATTCACAAATTAAAACCCTAGCATGGCATCTATATTAGAAGTTTGAGAAATCACCCACCTTTTGAAGAAACAAATGAAAAACTCCTAAGGAACTCCCTGAACGCACGATTGTCTCCCTTCTCCTCCTAGTTTGATGCAGTTTCGAGCTTCTCCTCCTTACTAGTGTGAACCCAAGACCTCCTCCTCCTTGATGCTTTGGCCGGCCTCCAATTGGAAAGGAACACACACAAACACTCAATCTTTTACTCACACAACTCTTTCTTTTCCTCACAATTGCTTCTTCTTTTTTTTCTCTTCTCTTTGAAATATTTCTAATGCAAGTAATGAAGAAGGCAAGGGAGGGGGTTATTTATACACATTTCAAAAGTGAATGGAGGGTTGAGATGAGTTTTGATGAATGGCTAGGATACATTTGGGAGTTAGAAGAACTACCCATCATCTAGTAACCACTCTCCA
Source organism: Hemerocallis citrina (assembly GCA_017893485.1). NCBI lineage: Eukaryota > Viridiplantae > Streptophyta > Magnoliopsida > Asparagales > Asphodelaceae > Hemerocallis > Hemerocallis citrina. Next base: position 170,734 of record JACEHZ010000249.1, read on the forward strand.
CTCTTCCACTCTCTCCCTCCACTCGCAAATGTGGCCGGCCAAGTCCTTGTGCTCCATTGCACGTGCATGTTCAATGCACGTGTCATCACATGCACACTAGCTTAGGTTGTACAATTATTAATTGTTCATTTATTTGTTACATGATCATGTCTACACTACAAGTTGTATTAATTATAAATAAAATTAACTAGTGGGTTAATTAGGTGGGCTAAAATCTATGGGCTCTTTAATTAATTAATTTATTTATTTAAGTGGGCTAGAATTAGACTATTAGGCCTAAAGATTAATAATCGGTTTTAATTTTAAAAGAGAGGAAAATATTTATTCATGACATAAGAATAAATTTTAAAGCTAAAAACACATATTAAATTGCATGTGCAAAACACGTGAAAACAAATAAAAAACTTTATACTAAATTATTTGAAAAATTCAGGATGTTTGAATTCCCAAGTAGCCTCTTCAACCAACTGGTTTCTCCAGACTACTTTGACCATCGGTATCGTCTTGTTCCTCAAGACTTTCTCCCGATGATCCACAATCTCAACCAGTCGCTCAATGTAGCTCAGATCTAGCTGCAAATCCTCCTGCACTTCGGGCAAATGGTGACTTGGATCTGGAATGTAACCTCTCAGCATAGACACATAGAAGACATTGTGCACATGAGAAACTCTTCCAGCAACTCCAAGCAGTAAGCAGTTTTCTCAATCCTCTTCAATATCTTGTATGGGCCTATGAACCGTGGGGCTAATTCCCACCTCTGCCAAAACGAATCACACCTTTACTAGGCGATACCTTCAGAAAGACAAAGTCACCTTCCTCGAGCTCAAGGTCCCTTCTCCTGTTGTCGGCATAACTCTTCTGCCTACTCTGAGCATCCACCAACCTCTTCCTGATCAAATCAATCTTTTGCGAGGTCTACTGCACGATCTCGGGCCCAAATATCTGTCGCTCCCCCACTTCAAACCAACAAACAGGTGTTCTGCACTTTCTGCCATACAGAGCTTCGTACGGTGCCATTCTGATACTAGTCTGAAAACTGTTGTTGTAGGCAAACTCTACCAGAGCTAGATACCTCTCCCAACTGCCTTCAAAATCTAGAACGCAACACCGAAGCTTATTCTCAAGAACTCGATTGACTCTCTCAGACTGCCCATCAGTCTGAGGATGGAAGGCAGTGCTGAAATCCGTCTTAGTACCCAAAGCTGTCTGAAGACTCCTTCAGAAATGTGATGTAAACTGCGCATCTCGATCAGACACAATGGTCAATGGAACACCATGAAGCCTAACGATCTCCCCAACATACCGCTCGGCTAACTTGTCCACAGACGAAGTGAGTTTCATTGCCAAAAATTGAGCTGATTTGGTTAGTCGATCGACTATGACCCAAATCACATCATTACCCTTCAAACTCTTGGGCAAACCTGTGATGAAATCCATGCTGATGTTATCCCACTTCCACTTCAGAATGGATAACGGTTGCAATAAACCTCCGGGTTTCTGATTCTTGGTTTTTACCTGCTGACAAATCTTACACCTCGCCATAAACTCAGCCACATCCCGCTTCAGACCTGACCACCAGAAATGTTGCTTGATGTCCTTGTACATCTTGGTCTCCCAGGATGTACCGACAAAAGAGTAGCATGTGCCTCCTAAAGAATACTCTCCCTCAAATCTGATTGATCCGGAACACATAGCCTCTCTCCAAACCACAACACTTCATCCCTGATATGAAACTCTGATAATCTGCCAGTGCCAACCTGCTCCTTCATCCTCTAAATCTCTGCATCTACCCTCTGACCTGCTATAATCCTTTCATTCAGCGTGGACTGAAGCCTCGGCTGAGCCAAAGATGCTCCCAAGCCTTGCACAACTACCTTAATACCAGCCCGATTCAACTCCTCTGCAAGATGCCTCTGGGTCGTGAACAAACTGGCCAAACTGCTTTTACAGCTAAGTGCATCAGCAACAACATTAGCATTCCCCAGATGGTACTTAATCTCTGGACGAATGTCCTCAAGTACTTCCAGCCATCTCCATTTCCTCAGATTCAGGTCCTTCTGTTGATAGATGTACTTCACGCTTTTTTAGTCCGTGTACATATTTAAATTCTCACCATACACGTAATGTCTCCATTGCTTCAAGGCAAAAATACTCGCAGTCAACTCCAGATCATGAGTCGGATAATTCTTCTCATGCGTTCTTAATTGCCCAGACCCATAAGCGATTACTTTTCCCTCTTGCATCAAGACATAACCAGGGCCACAATGTGAAGCATCGATGTAAACATCATACTCAACACCTGCTTTAGGCAAAACCAAAATGGGATCAGTAGTCTGTTTCTCTTTCAACTCCTGAAAGCTTGCATCGTACTGCTCAGTCCACTTGAAATTCACCTTCTTCTTGGTCAGACCAGTGAGCGGCACAACTATCTGAGCATAGCCTTGAATAAACCTCCTATAGCATCTAGTTAGCCCAAGAAAACTTCTGATTTCCTTCACTGTAGTAAGCCTTGTCCAATCCTTCACTGCCTTTATCTTCTGAGGATTAGTAGCCACTCCCTCCTTAGAAAGGATGTGACCCAGGAATGCCACTTCAGATTTCCAGAAATCGCACTTAGAAAACTTGGTATACAACTCATGCTCTTGAAGCTTCTTTAGAACCTCAGCCATATGCTCAGTGTGCTCCTCCTCTGACTTGAAGTACACAAGAATATTGTTGATAAACACCACAACAAAAGAATCAACAAACGACCTCAGAACTCTGTTCATCATGTCCATAAAGATTGCAGGTGCATTCGTCACTCCAAATGGCATAACTAAGAATTTGTAATGCCTATGTCGAATTCTAAATGCAGTCGTATGCACATCTTCCACTTTCACTCGAACCTGATGGTATCCTGATCGAAGGTCTATTTTGGAGAAAATAGTTGCTCCTTGTAGATGATCGAACAGGTCATCGATTCGTGGAATATGATATTTATTCTGAACAGTGACCTTATTCAGCTCCCGGTAATCGATGCACATCCTCATCGACCCATCTTTCTTCTTCACCAACAGTACTGGTGCTCCACAAGGTGACGCACTCGGCTGAATAAAACTTTTTCCCAAAAGTTCCTTAATCTGCCGTTTAATTTCATCCTGTTCTACAGGCGCCATCCTATATGGTGCCTTAGAAATAGGTACCTCCATAGCTGGATAGTGATGCTGAACTCTACATCACGATGCGGGGGTAACCCGGAAAAATCTTCCAAGAACACAGTAGGGTAATCCCGAACCACTAGAATCTGCTGCACCTCCACCGGAACCTTGTTCTTGCCGATGGCTGCCACCAAACCTGAACATCTCTTCTTCTCCTGGAAAGTGATTACAGGACCTCTTGGAGCCTTCACTGTTACCTCCTTGGTCTTGCACTCAATGTTCGCACGGTACACCGACATCCAGTCAATGCCAATGATAACATCGACCCCTAGAATATTCAGCTCGATCAGATCAATCCCGAAAGTCCTGTCTCCAATCTTGATTTCGCAGTCTACGTAATACCGATCAGTGGTTAAAGTCTCCCCTGATAGAGTACCTACTGCTAGGATCTTTCCTGGAACGACCTTCAGTTCAACTCCCAAGACTTTAGCAAATTTAGGAGATACAAAAGTATCAGAGGATCCAGTATCGAATAGAACAATAGCTTTCTTTCCATTTAATAAAAGTTCTCCTATTACATAACACACTCCCATTACATAACCGTCTTTACTAAATAAAACAGGGAAAAGGAACAACAAAAAATCCTAAACATTCGTCCTCATACTAGTAATGACGTGATCCACTTCATCACCGTCGGCCTCAGTCAAAGAGAATACTTGCCCCTGCTGGTATGGCCTCTTCCCAATTTGCTGCGTTGGTCCATTTCGGGCGACATCTCACAGCTTGGTGCATTATGATTTGTAGTGGCCTGTTTCTCCACAATTGAAACAGGTCACGGGAGGTTTCACCAAACCATTTCCGAGTCTTTCAGCCACATTGTAAACATTCACCCCCATAGGTTTTAACCTTTGAGCTGGCGGCTGCCCCCTGACGTTCCCAGAAATTACAGGCCTCTTCCTGACATGCCAATTGTTCTTCTATTCTGGGCGGCATGGAACTGCTCCATATCCTCTTCTGTAGCTACAGCTCTCTTGACTAACTTGTCAAATCTCCTGATATCAAGGGGTATCATCCTCGATTTCAGACTCGACGTCAATCCGTGCTCGAACTTCTGAGCTTTCTTTGCCTCGTCCATCAAAAGTTTGGGTGCATACCTCGAAAGTTGAGTAAACCTTGTCTCATACTCCCTGACAGACATGCCTCCCTGTTGCAGTGCCAGGAACTCCATCGACTTCTTCTCTTGGACATCGGATGGAAAGTAGTGACCGCAAAACTCTTCCAAGAATTCCCCCCAGCTGATAACACCATTTCCCATCATCCGCTTCATGGACTGCCACCATACAGCTGCATCCTTCTCAAGCTGCAATGTAGCCAGCTTCACCTTGCTACCTTCTGGAGTTTCCAAGACTTCAAAAATAGTCTCAACTTGCCTAACCCAATTGTTAGCTGCATCTGAATCTGACTTCCTTTCAAACACTGGTGGCTTCATCCTCTTGAATGATTCCACAAGTTTGATCGCCTCAGGGTCTGGATTTGCAAGCATCCCCCTATGGTTTTTAGTTCATGGCTACGGCATTGAGGGTCTGATAGACTCTAGCCAACTCCGTTTCCAAGTTGAGTCCACAATTGGGCCCTTCTCCATTCCTTGATCTTCTTCCAGCCATACTCTGATTCAAAAGATCTATTAAATTCGAAGTAGAAACATGAATTTAAATCAACTCTTTCATTTCATTGAATTAAAACTTTGTACATTCAAATTTAAAATATTGTCTAACATCAAGCAAAAAACATTGAGAAGATACAATAATCTAATCCCTACGGTTCCTCTTGGCTTTCCTAAGCTCTTCCCGTAGTTCTACCACTTCTTCCTTCAGTACATCATACTGTTCTTTCTCTTCTCGAGTTCCCAAACACGATGACTAAGGGTTGCAATGTTCTCCTTGAATTTTGTACACTGGGCCTGCAATTGGTCTGCTCTCTCCTTCTGAGTCTCCAATTGCCTCTGAAGTGATTCGTGAGACCTCTTGAAACTGGATCTTCCTCGATGAATGAAATGTTTGATGAGTCCGGAGACGGAGTGATCTCTCGAGGCTCGGGCCATTCTCCTTCATACTCCTCGGGATCTTCTTCGTTGGAATCTCCTTGTCCGGGGTAGTAGTTCTTTTCAATTATGTGCCAATCATCATCGCCTACTGGGTCGTGGTGGTTTGCCATCTTGAGGGATGGAGAAGAAGAAGCATCAATCATAGAGCAACACAAATATAAGTAGCTTACATTTAAATCTCTATACCCAACTCACACTCTAATGTCCACTCTAGGGTGTCGTTCCTTATAAATTTGTACTACTTGGAAGCATGGCACTGATACCACTCTGTAACACCCCAAATTCCAAATAAGTCTGAATTAGAATTCCACGGGATCTTTACACTTCACTTCGTACAACTTTACAAGGAATTTAACACTTTTTATACAATAATGTTTACATCAACACAGCGGAAACAAGTTACAGCATATTACATAAAATAACACTTGAAACAATTCTTTGATGCTCTATGAGTTACAAGCCCATGTCCAGACACCATGAAGAGAATCTCACATCATGACATGACGCATCATGCAGACATCCTATTGAAAATTTACCTCTGCCATGGAACGATGGCACTACGTAGTCACCAAGCACCTAACAAGCGTTGCTACGGTCCCAATATTCAAGAGATGTATTCACGTCCTGACATGACGCATCATGTAGACATCCTGTGAACACTCTTGCACCGTAGATCCGAGCCCTCATACTTGTGTTTTTCTCTTATTTTCATCACATCTCCACTATGTGTCTAATCCTTGGATAATTGAATCATGAGTAAAATTTACATTCTAGAATTAGTGTTACCTCTACATCGGTCTTAAACATCAATTGTTAACCACGATCCAATCTTTGTCTTTTATTATCACATTTCTCTTTCAAAATTTCATTCATGCCGATGTAAGGACTTAGCTAAAACTCTAGTTTCAATCTCTTTTCATGTTCATCAAATGAGTGTTCATACTCACAAATTTCCACATTTCATCACGCTCTTTGTATTTCATTTTTCATGCATATTTGCATAATTTAAACAACAATTTCATATTTAACTACTCAAAATTTCCATTTCAAAATCTCATTTTTAATCTCCACAAAAATTCTTTATATTCAAAATATTCCCTTTTTGTATTTAATCAAAATCATATTCTAAAAATTTTATCATGGTCTTTTTCTCAAAATTACTTCTAATTCTCATTTTAAAAGGTCAAACATTGTAGAAATAATTTTCATGAAGTCTAGGATATTTTATAAGAATTCTAGTATTTTTTCCTTAATTTTTATACACTTAAAGCTAAAAAAATCCAATAAGTAAAAATAAAAAAAAATCAAAAACTCAACAAAGGCCAGAGGCCGGATTCGAACCAAGACCCACGCCCCCCGCTCATGAACAATAACCGACTCAAAGTGCACCCATCGACCAGAAAGGCCAGAGTGACTAACCGATATAGGGAGAACTTAAACTATACTTAAGGTCTGGTTTCGAGATTTCATAAAAATCAAATTTTTCATTAAAACAGAGCCACTTGCCAGGCTCGAACCCAAGACCAGTACCTCCACCTAGCTACAGTAACATACCTAAAACACACCCGAAGACCAGTAGATCTTGAGTGACTAACCGATATGAAGTTGGTTAAGTGCCTTTTGTTTTAACTGTACTGTATCTTCTTTTCTTTTAGTAAACTCGATTTTCAATCAATTGTACTTATTCAAAAAAAAATTCTAAATCTCTTTCCATAATATTTTTCTTTGAAAAACAGTAAATTATTTTTTTCTTAGATTTCCAAAATTCTCTTTTTAACTTAACATGAAAGAAATGTTCTCCTCATTTATTTTGAAACATGAAACATTAGTGTATTTTATTTTTTTTTGACATTATAGATTTCTATTCTAGATGAATCTTTTACTTACTTATTCCTCATTTATTCACAATATATTAGTACAATTTTTCATTCTTTAACCCAATCAAAAGCCCTTAAGTTAATCTTCTCTTAACAAAACTAACTCCTTTTTTTAAGATTCAAAGAGACAACATAAATGACAATCTAGTGGGTATAAAATTACTCATACACTACAATTAAAATTGAAAAATTATTGTAACTTTTTCATGCCAATTAATTTATTTCACAAATCATGAGTGTTAGTTTGCATTCTACCATTCATTCACAGGCATAATTTCATACAAGTATGATTTATCAAATTTATATGTATTCTTGCATGAAAATATTGTATTAAGGCATCATGACAACTCTTAATTAACACATTTCAATTCATTTTACTAACTTTTCATGTAGATAAACTAGACCTTTCTCTCTTTCTTACTAGTCTTTTCAAGCAAGTATATGACAATTTTTTTTCTATTTGTTTCTAACATATTCACAAATTAAAACCCTAGCATGACATCTATATTAGAAGTTTGAGAAATCACCCACCTTTTGAAGAAACAAATGAAAAAACTCCTAAGGAACTCCTTGAACGCACGATTGTCTCCCTTCTTCTACTAGTTTTGTGCAATTTCGAGCTTCTCCTCCTTACTAGTGTGAACCCGAGACCTCCTCCTCCTTGATGCTTTGGCCGACCTCCAATTGGAAAGAAACACACACAAACACTCAATCTTTTACTCACAGAACTCTTTCTTTTCCTCACAATTGCCTTTTTTTTCTTTTTCTCTTCTCTTTGAAATATTTCTAATGCAAGTAATGAAGAAGGCAAGGGAGGAGGGTATTTATACACATTTCAAGAGTGAATGGAGGGTTGAGATGAGTTTAGATGAAAGGTTAGGATACATTTGGGTAGTTAGAAGAACTACCCATCATCTAGTAACCACTCTCCACTCTTCCACTCTCTCCCTGCACTCCCAAGTGTGGCCGGCCAAGTCCTTGTGCTCCATTGCACGTGCATGTGCAATGGATGTGTCATCACATGCACACTAGTTTAGGTTGTACAATTATTAATTGTTCATTTATTTGTTACATGATCAAGTCTACACTACAAGTTGTATTAATTATAAATAAAATTAGCTAGTGGGCTAATTAGGTGGGCTAAAATCCATGGGCTCTTTGATTAATTAATTTATTTATTTATGTGGGATAGATTAGACTATTAGGCCTAAAGATTAATAATATGCTTTAATTTTAAAAGAGAGGAAAATATTTATTCATGACATAAGAATAACTTTTAAAGCTAAAACACATATTAAATTGCACGTGCAAAACACGTGAAAACAAATGAAAAACTTTATACTTAATTATTTGAAAAATTCAGGATGTTACAAGTTTTCCCTACAAACTTATTGGGAACAAACAACAAGTTCAAATGCCAACTCCACTCTTAGAGTTGCCACCACAAACTTGTTGGGTGTAAACAGCGAGTTCATATGTCCAACTTTGTCTCTGGGTTGTCTCTACAAACCTGTTGGGCGCAAACAATAAGCTCTACATTCAACTTCGTCTCAGAGTTCCCTCTCCAAACTTGCTAGGTGCAAACAGTGAGTTCGATGTTCAACTCCGTCACAGACTTGCCTCTCCAAATTTTTTGGGCGCAAACAGCAAGTCCAACATTCAACTCCGTCTCAGAGTTGCCTCTACAAAACTTGCTGGGCACAAACAACAAGTTCAACGTCCAACTCCGTCTCAGAGTTGCCTTTATAAATTAGCTTGGATCAGACATCAAACTCTATGTTCAACTCTGTCTCAGAGTTGCCTCTGCAAAACTTGCTGGGCGCAAACGATAAGTTCAATGTTCAACTCCATCTCAGAGTTGCCTCTCCAAACTTGCTGGGTGCAAACAACAAATTCAACATTTAACTCTGTCTCAGAGTTGCCACTACAAAATTTGATGGGTGCAAACAGCAAGTTTCAGAGTTTTCCCTATAAACTTGTTAGGGTCAAACATCAAGCTTTACGTTCAACTCCGTCACAGAGTTGTCCCTACAAAACTTATTAGGCACAAATAGCAAGATCAACGTTCAACTCTGTCTCAGACTTGCCTCTACAAAACTTGCAGGGAACAAATAGCAAACTCAACGTCTAACTCCATTTCAGAGTTGTCTCAATAAACTTGCGAGCTCAACGTTTAACTCCGTCTTAGAGTTGTCACTACAAAACTTGTTGGGTAAAAACGACAAGCTCCACATCAACTCCATCTCAAAGTTGTCTCTACAAACTTGCTGGGCACAAACAGCAAGCTTTATGACCAACTCTGCCTCAGAGTTGTCTGTAAAAACTTGCTGGGATAAAATATCAAGCTCTACATTCAACTCCATCGCAGAGTCGTCACTCCAAACTTGTCACGCACAAACAGCAAGGTCAAGGGTCCAACTCTGTCTCAGAGTTTCCTTTACAAACTTGCTAGGCACAAATGACAAGTTCAAATGTCCAACTCCATCCAAGAGTTGTCTCTATAAACTTCTGGGATCAAACAACAAGCTCTACGTTCGACTCCGTTGCAGAATTACCTCAACAAACATGCTGGGATAAAATAGCAAGCCCACAATCTGACTGTCTTTCAAATTTCATCCTTGCAACAGTTCTTTCTAGGTCAGCAACATAAGCAATAGCCAATGGTAAAAGCATTCAACTCCCAAATCAATAGGAACACTCGTCCAACGATGAAATGCTCGATTGACAAAACAATTGAACAACACAATGTTGGTCGAAAAAAAAGCAATTTAACGAAACGAACGATTGGACATTTTGATCGATGAAACAAGTTGATATGTCCACAAAAGAAGATTCTACTCGTTGATATATAAACCTAGGCTTATAAAATAAACTTTGTATGTGCATGTATATATATGTATGTATATATATAATTCCAAGCATGCATAAAAAAGATAAAAACTCGATATCAAGCTTCAAAAACTCAACTCAAACAAAAAGCCAAGCTAGATCAAACCCGAACCCGATATAAAGCTTGGAAAAACTCTAATCTCCTCACAACCCGAAGTTAGTGAAGACGAGAACACGATATCGAGTTCCTTGGTCGACAGCAACTCCAACACTCGACTGCAATAAATTCAGAGGTGGTCAAGCACATACTTCGACCCGAGCACCACTTGGCCTAACTCCGAAGATAGCAACCCAGCATCGAAGAAATAGAGAACTTCACGCTAAAGCCCAACTCAACTCTAATCTGAAGCTCCAAAAGACCTGAACACCAACTTCAAATCAGAAAGGCTCTGAGAAGGCAGCACCCAACTCCAACTGGAGCCCCACAAAGGCCTCGGAGTCAATCAAATCCCAAGCACCTCACAAACACAACCCGAAAAGCTCTAACCGGATCTCCGAATCTTTGCCAAGCCCTAGCTCTGCCAAAGCTCTGACTTCAAAGCTTTGACCTGATACTAGCCCACTTCGGAGATGAATATTTGAGTTTAAATCCCAACTTCAAAGCTCAAAGCTTAGAGCAAATACGAGAATGACGAAGCCCAAAGAGTTGGTTTCCTGAAAACTGCTCACCTCAAGGTCCATATAGTAACATCAAAACCCAAAAGAGCTCGCTCAGCCCAAACCTAGGTCATCGAAGAAGTGATTGCCCAAAAGCTTGGTCATCGAGATCTTTGGTTGCCTGGACTACTGGTCGCTAGAGGCAGTGGTTGCCCAAACTCCGAAGTTGCCAAAAACCGTTGGTCCCTGCAAGATAGTGGTTGCCTAAAACTTCGAGGTTGCTGAGGCTGATGGTCGCCCAAGGTAGTAATCACCCAAAAGCTTGGTCATCGAAGAAGTGATCACCCAAAAGCTTGGTCGATCAAGACTGGCAGTCGCCCAAAGAGTCCTTGCTCGATGAAGACTGCTGGTCGCCTAAAAAGCCCTTGCCCGATGAAAAGATTGGTCGACTGCCTCTGTGCTCGACAAGGAAGAAGAAGCTCTGCTTGCTGAAGGGGGGTATGATTGCCATGTGTATGGTTGCCAAGAGCTTGGTTGCCGAAGATTGTTGCTCACCCAAAGGTCCTTGCTCAACAAAGAGAGTGGTCGCCCAACTTGGTCGCCCACAATCTTTGTCGCTGAACTTGGTCCCCCACAAGCTTCCTCGTTGAAGTCCTAGCTCACCTAAAGCTTTGCTCGATGAAGAGGAGGTCACCAAATCACCTTGCTTGACCGTAGAAGAGTGGTCGCCCAATGACTTGCTTGCCCAAAACAAAGAAAACAAAACGAAGAAAATGAACAATGCTCACCCAAATGGTCGGGCGACCAAGGGAGTACTCGTAGTCATCGACAGCCATTGGATCACTCAAAAGCATCCGCCCTCTCATGATCGATGCGCCAGATAAGACCACGTTGCCATCCCCTTTCGCTCGCTTCTCGGTCGTTCGATCTCACTCAGCGGGCAAGCCCCACTCTGATCAAGGCCCTAGATGAAGCCATGTCGCTTCATCATCACAACCTCCTCATTGTAGCCACCCAATCTCACCAGCGGACGAGCCAGATCATGATCAATGCACCAAATTGCTCCAAAATCTGTGCTGAATTGATAAGTTAATAAAAATATCCCTAAAAAAATAATTTAAAATTCGAAAATTTAATTACGAATTCCTAAAATAATTATTAAATTCAGAAAATTAATCAAAATTTCTGAAAAATAATAAATCTTGAAATAATTAATTAAAAAAATCAAAAAAAGCAATTATTAATTGGGGGAAAAATAATAAAAAATTGAAAAATTATGGAAAATTCCAAAAAAATTCAGAAAATTCTAGAAAAATATTTTCCACCTCCAGAAGCTTCTGACCAGTTCCAAGTATCTCCATGCATCCCTGAATGCTACGATTGTACAGCAGAACTCTGAAACAAGGCAAACTACTTCCAGAAAGCCAAGAAAATTATCTTTCGGGAGTTGGGAGGGATTATAATAATGGTAAAAATCACAACAAATCTGGGCCATATGATTTCAACACATATCTTAAAGCTTCTACAGAAAAATTAACAGTAACGAGCCTCTTTAATAGGTTCGGGCCTTTTTCCGGCTCATTAACAAGATATGAGCTACTTTCAAGCCCATTAAAAGCGACTGGGCTCACTAGGAGAGACACTTATCCCATAAGGGCTGTAAGTCAAATCTCTTATCCCGAACAAGAGAACAATCGATTCTATCTATTAAAAGGGGGAGAATCAGACAGGAGATAACAAATTCATATCAATCTCCTATCTGTTTCTCAGGCCTATAAATACCCTCCCCCTCACTCAGTCAGAAGGTAATCTGTAACCAGCAATTTCTCTCTCAAACTCTCTTTCTCTATGGTTCTGACTTGAGCGTCGGAGGTTCTGTCGGCGGGGCCATCCCCAGTGTTTTAGACTTTTTTCAGGTCCATCGGTCGCGTCAGCAACCTCAAATTCATATTCAGGTGATCTTTCAACGATCCAGATCCAATTCCAAGAGCTCTAACCACTTTTTACTGTGACGATCAAAGGTTAGATCTTTAGTAGTTTTCTTCAAAATATAAACTCACTATTTGTTTGCTCCCACACCAAAATAAGCAGCAACAAGTATCATGGAAAATAAATAAACGGTCATTGATAGCAACATCTATTTTCTAGCTGAGTATATAGCCTTTTTTGAAGCTACTGCACATGCTTTGTGGTTGAGAAGTTTTGTTTCGAGATAAAGGATTGTGGATTCAATAGAGATGCATTACCAATTTACTGTGATAATGCTGCACCTGTGTTCTTTTCTAAGAATAATAGATGGACTTCTGGTTCCAGGAGAATTGATGTGGAGTATTTTTCTATCAGAGAAAGTGTTGGAGACAATGAGGTGGAGGTGATCAAAATTGGTACCAAAGATCAATTCGCTGATCCTTTGACTAAAGCATTACCATTTTCAGTTTTATTAGCCATGTTAAAAATATGGGTGTGTTAGCCAATATTGAATCAGTGCAGATTTGATGTGTGATGCTTTCATTGTTATGAATATGCTATCTAAATAAATCAACCTTCATGTGTATTTCAATTTTCGTATCTGCATTTAATCATCATGTACATATATTGCTAATGACATTGGATTTAGCAAGATTGCAGACATCAGTAGAACTGTTTTCATTAATTGAAACTTTTATTAGGATCAAGATATTTGAACATTCAATTTATACAAATCAAATGTCAAACACATTATTGGACTTGAGGTAACTTATGTAATTATATTAGCTATGTGGTGATTTCTGGATTCATATGAATTTTTAACTTATCATGTTTCCTTTGGTTGTGCATAGTGAATATAATTGACAAAGTTTTGAAAACATGTAGTACATTTTGAATTCTGGTGCACATTAAGAAAGTTACTTATTCACATCTGATGAGCAAAGTGAATTGCCTAGTTCAGTGGGAGATTGTAAGATCTGCAAGAACTAGCACTTAGTTTGCAGCTATGAGTTCTGGTAGCTTTGGAATAAATGGAAAGTAGGCAATAAATTTAAAAATATGCATCTTAACCAAGTAAAATACATTTCTAGGATAATTTTCCAAAAAGGTTTAAATAGCCATTTCTTGTATAATAAATATTGTTTTATTGGATCTTTTGGGGTTTCAAGTGAGAAAATCATTTATCAGTACTGCAAAATTTGTACTACAGCATCTACACAACAATAAAATTATAAGCAATAATGATAACATTCAATTCGAAATAAGCATTCATGATAAAAGCTGACAGAACAAATTTAAGAAAAACATCACATTACTCTCCCCGTCAACACGAACAATTTATTCACTTTCCTCAAAGTTTCTCCCACATATACATAGTTTAAACCACAGGCTTGACAATAATTCGATTACTTTCTGTCAATATGATGCCTATGTACAGAACCTTGATTTCCAAACTACTAGAACTCATAGCTGCAAACTAAGTAAATTCTAGTTCCGGGGGATGACTGGAACTAAGTGAACTAGAATTCACTTAGTTACTCCGACATAATTCGATTACTTTCTGTTAATATGATGCCTATGTATAGAACCTTGAATTCCAAAGCTACTAGAACTCATAGCTGCAAACTAAGTGAAATCTAGTTCCGGGAGATGCCCGGAACTAAGTGAACTAGAATTCACTTAGTTTGTTTTACAGCGACGATCAAAGGTTACTCCGAAGCAGGCTGGCTCAGACCGAGGGGATTATTGGCTGCCTTCACAAAGAGGCGACTGATCGGGAATGGGTGTTCAGCTTTCACATTAGACGGTGGCAAGAGGTGGCAGAGGAGTTGGCTCGTCTGAAGACGCTATTTCCTGATGCTGACATGGCTCTCGCCTATGCTGAAGTTGGTGAGCTTTCTCGTCCTTCTGAAAGAAACTCCCCCAATTTTATCCTTAAGTGAATGCTCGTGGTACATGCATTTGAAATCTACCGACTGAGGGTCAAGCTGGGAGAGGTGAGCCAGACGTTCACCTTTTATAACTCGTTCTCGAGGCTGGAGCCTTACTCGGGGGGTTCATTTGAGGGTTGGAGCTCCGGGGGATGCCCAGCGTGGAGTTGCGGGATCTTCAGTGTGGCCAGTGTGAGAGTTTTGGAGGCACCTAGGCTGGGGGTCAGTCCCCCGGTGGCAGAAGCAATGTTCGCAGTGTTGGAATCTGAGGAGGACCTCGGGATCCGAAGCTCTGTGCCTTGAACTTGTGACTTTCACTGTACTTGTGTGGATGTAATAACCTCTTTTTGTTCTATGATAAAGATCTTTTTTCAAACTTTGGTTTTCCACGAGGGATACTAGGGTGAATGCAGTGGTTTTTTGGAAGCTTTTCTCATGAGGGTCGACCTCGGATGCCATTCTGAGGGCGAACAGAGAGGCGGTGCCTTGAGGAAGTTTTTCTTATAAGGTTCAACCTCGGAAACCCTACCGAGGGCAAGGAAAGGCAATACTTTGACGAAGGCTTTCTCCTGAGATTCGGCCTCGGACACCACTCTGAGGTCGAAGAGGGGCAGAAACTATTGCATGCTCACGTGTGCGTCCATGTGGGATCACGTGTTTGGCGCGATAATCAATATCTCATTTCTCTAGCTCTTTATTTTCATTCATTCATCTTTCTTTCACCCCAGCACTCCTTGAGTCTTGCCTTTGCTTCCCGCTTTCGCCCATCAAGGATGGTGACTCCCGAACTGATTAAGGCGAAGCGTGCATCCTTGAGGGCCAAGAAGAAGGCGCGGGAGGCTGCGGAGGCTGCTGCGAGGATGAAGGCCGAGGTCGACACCAAGGCCCCCGAGAGGAGGTGTCACCAAAACGACCGCCTCCAGAGATGGAGGAGCTCCCGAAGAAGAAGGCTAAGAGCGCCGAGAATATTTATTTTCTCCAGCTCCCACTCACTCCACGCATAAACCAATCCTTGAATATTTATTTTACGTGCGACACACGTGTTTACAGTGCACGTGTTAGTTGTATCCTCTTTCAAAGTAAAATTTATGAAGTGTGTGTGTGTATTTATTTTTATGTGTGCATGAAAACCCTAATTTTAATTAATTTAAACTAGTTCTATTAAATATATATTACATAATATAACATATGCATTTAATTTAAATAAAAAACTCTTAATTGTGTGCACACACGTAACACGCACGTGCATGTGCTTTCTCACACTTGGATGGTTGGTCGGGATGTGAGTAGAGCGAGTGGGTGATTTTTTTGATTAGTGGGTAGTTAAGATTAAAACCCCACTAATTAATTTCTTTAAAACCTCCACCCCCCATCTTGGCTTTCGAGAACACCAAAAAGAAACCCCCAAAAAAAAGAAAAAAAAAGAAACATTCCATTCCCTTTTCATTCTTAGCTATTGGTTTACTTTTTTGGAGTTTTCATGCTTTGCTAAGGATTCTTTTGGGCTCAGCTTTCGAGGAGAGATGGGAGAGCTTGTTAGGAGTTGTATTTGCTAGGGAGTACATCAACAAGGTGGTGTCTCTTTAATTTCTAATTTAGTTATTTTGATGCATGAAATTATTAGATGTTTGCTTTATGTAATCTAGAATGTGATTGGTAAATTAATTTGAGTATGAATTCATGCTAGATTAAATAGATGAATAGTTGAAGACAACATAGAAATTGATTTGTCATGCTTCTAAAATAAATGTGCATAAAATTTCTTGTGTGTTA
This sequence comes from Hemerocallis citrina, assembly GCA_017893485.1. NCBI lineage: Eukaryota > Viridiplantae > Streptophyta > Magnoliopsida > Asparagales > Asphodelaceae > Hemerocallis > Hemerocallis citrina. The sequence goes on from JACEHZ010000249.1 coordinate 187,010, forward strand.
ATATCATGTGTGTTTGCTCAAGTACATTAATTCATAATTAGTGGTTCATGTTAGGTTTTTGCTACGCCATGACTGAATTGTATATGTGAAATTGAGAACGCATAACTATTTGCAAAATTGAATAAATTATGTTAGACTGGCATGTAGATTTGCTAGTAGATTGGGGTGTGGGTATTTTTCCTAATCCCATAATAATTGGTAAGGCATTCATACTAATTTTATAATTTTATAACAAATTGTAGTCTAATTTGAATCAATAAGGAACAAGAATGTAAAAGTGGAAGATTGCACTATCTAAATTGATTTGAATAATTTCCAAGTTAAAATATATTAAATTAGAGAGATTTTTCGTTCTGGAAAATTTAGAGGTGCTGTGAATAGCAATGATCATGAAAATATTTAAAGAAGAAGAAAATTAGAAGTTATGTAATTAGACTGAAAATAATCGAGAGACATAAAGTTGGTATAAGAGGAGTTTAATAGAGATATAATCGATTGTGGCGTTTGGCTTCTTGGTCAGTGTGTGAAGGGAGTTTGGTGCCTCTGGGTTTGTGCAGGTTTGAGTCTTGGGAGGCTCTGTTCTTTTCCAAAATTTTCATTTTTTTTATAAATTAATAGTAGATGAGGTGTATAAGCTATAGAGTGGGGTTTTCTTCACCAATTGAGAGTGGCCTAGTGGTTGTTAGATGCATGTGGGTTGCGATGGGTGCTGTGCGGTCTGGGGTTCGAACCCGGCTATGCACATTTATTATTTTTCTAAGCACATTTATTATTTAAGTGTTTTTTTTTTTCATGTTTTAAAAGGTTGAGAAATTTGTAGAATTATCTTAGAATACCACTAGAACTTTGGGAAATAATTCTACACGATTATAAGATATATTTTGGGAATAAAAGGAATAGCAATTGATTTGAATAAGAGATATCTTATTTTGAACTAGAATTATATTATGAGACTTAAAATATGAATTAAGGAGAAAACTTGGGGATCGGGTTGAATATAAAAATTTAGTTTGGAACTAAATAAATACTAATTTACATTTTTATTAAGAAGCAAATTTTGATTATTTCGACTAGTGGTATTTTAAAAGTTTTATCATTTAGATTAAACTCGATGTAGAGTTAATTTGAGTTTGTTAAAGAATAAAATTGGAAGTTGAATATTATACTGTTTAGAAAAGGAACCTATTGAATGTAATAGGTAAAGTTTTGTCAAATTATAACTTTTTTAAGAATCCTATTAGAAGGGGAGGAATAAACTATCTATTTTTCAGAGAGAATAGTGATTTGAAATTGTTGAATAAGACTATGAAACTAGTTATACAAGAAGCAAATTTTGACTATTTCGACTAGAGTTATTTTAAAAGTTTTATCATTTAGATTAAACTCGATATAGAGTTAATTTGAGTTTGTTAAAGAATAAAATTGGAAGTTTAATACTATACTGTTTAGAAAAGGAACCTATGGAATGTAATAGGTAAAGTTTTTTCAAATTATAACTTCATTGAGAATTCTATTAGAAGGGGATGAATAAACTATCTATTTTTCATAGAGAATGGTGATTTGAAATTGTTAAATAAGACGATGAAACTAGTTATACAAATAACTGAGTTGTGTGAACAAGGAAATAATTGGATATGTGAATGAACGAAATTTTAAAATGTGAATAAAGAGGGTATGGATAACCCATGAATGCTGTGAACATAAATTGTGTTAATACTAGAGGCTAAGTGAGACACAAAGTACCGGCAAAGTGATGAAAGTGATAAGTGATTTTGAGAAATGGCCAATATGGGCTATCGTTCTCGGTATATTGTTTAAGACCGGTAGGAGGGTGAGTTAGCTCTAGGTGATATTATTATTCATGTCTAAATTTATGGATAGGCACTAGATGAAGATGTGATGAAACATGGGCAAACATAAGTAGGGAGATTCTATATAGTCTGATGGTGGATTCTTGGACTATTGACCGAGTCAGACGGTGGATTCTTAGACTGTGGTTGCTTATAGAGTGAGACAAGCCTCAATTAAGGTAACCCCCCGTTCCTGCAAAAACATATTCCTGAGTATTTTCTGTATTTTGATTATTTATAAATTCATTTTGGACCTTCTATTAAAGTCTTTTCTAATCGAAAATTATATTTATTTCGAATGATGATATATTTTAACTTTATTTTCTATTCCTAATTGATCGACTATTTATATTTTAGCCCAAATCAAATATATTATTCCTATTTGGATTTTAATAAATGTGTTAAACTCAAATCCAATTTTGATATATATATTATTATTATTATCATTATTATAATAATAATTATTGTTAATATTATTTCTAGATTGTTTATTAAAATTCATCTGTCGTTATTTATTAATTTGTGAAAGCCTATAGATCTTAATCTATATTTTATTATTATTGGAGTATGAATTTTGTGTATACTATCTGATTTAATTAATTAATATGTACTACTATATTGCTATTTATTATATTTTTGCCTAATATTATTTTTTTTATTCCTTCTTTAATTGTTTATTAATTTGTGAAGGCCCATAGATCTTAATCCATCTATTAAAATTATTTATTATTTTAAAGTCCAAACAAAGTATATTATTAATATATGATTTGTGAAAAGTTAAGTCTTAATCCAATTGCATTCTTCTAATTAATTTTATTTTTGTTGAATCATGAAATTTTGTTGTTCATCCTATTCAAATTTTTGCATATTGATACTTCAATTAATCTATAATTAATCATATTTATTTTTCCTATTGAATTTGAACCCAAACCCTATAACCCTCTAATTGTACATGCTACCCAATAACCCACCATCTTAATTACTCTATAAATACCCACTATTTAACCCTAAACCTAATTAACCCTAATTATCATTGATTATCCAGCCGCCTAATCCCCTATCCTGTTCATCTCACTACAATATATAGGACTTTCTACAACGGACTTATTATAGCATTTAAGTGTTAATGCTATTGAAAGTGATCAATAATAGTATTTTTGGAGAAAATGTTGTCTTTGATTAATTTTGAAATTTACTCTTAGTATTGACCGTGTTTTTAAAACGCTATATTATTTACGACATTTTAGAAACGCTATTATATCTGTAAATAAACAAAATAAATATTGGCAAAAAATAAAATTCTAAGTAAAAAATCCAAATCCATGAAAACCCTTTAACTTCTCCCCATTTCCAAAACCCCTCCTTCACCAAAACTATCCCTAATTTCCCCTCCTCCGCGTCTCCCGAATCCCCGACCCGCTGCCAAAAGAAACCCTTCTTCTCCCCCCCCCCCCCAAAAACCCTAATCGTCTCTTTCCCCAAACCCTAATCGTCTCTTTCCCCAAACCGAGCCTTTCTTTCACTCTCTCTCTCTCTCCCCTACAACAAAATCGATCCCTCTATCTCCTAATCGTCCACTCTCTCTCTCCCCCTAAGCCAAATCGGCCCGTCGCAAACGACTCTCTCTCTCCCCCAAGCCCAATCGACCGTCGCCATTCGCCTCTCCCTCTATCGTCGTCGCCGTGTGCCTCTCCCTCTACCGTCGTCGCTGTGCGCCTCTCCCCTTCCTGTACAGTTTGTGATCGCATTCGTTATATTGTCCTTTTATGATCTTGATTGGGTTTTTACTGTATTGCATCATGTGGAATTGGAGAGGTTATCGCATTCGTTATCAATTTGCTGGAAAGGATGGGCCTGCATTAATTTTAATTCATGGCTTTGGGGCGAACAGGTGTACGTCATACGCATTTTTGCTTAATATCTCTCTAGTGTCAAGACGGTGATTTTTAATTATTACCATTGTTGTCAAGTGTTATTTAATAGAGTACTCATTCATCAATTTCTGCAAAAGCATCTTCAGTTCTCATTATTTTTCCATCTATTTTCCATTAATTTGTTTTAACGATAAAGTTAGTATAATTGTGGATTGTTCAAATTGTGCATATGGCTCATGTTGTACATTTCATTATGTCAGTACTAAAAAGTCATGTACATGTTTTGAGTCGGTTGAGTTGTATACAATTATTAGGTATCACCATAAAAGATGGTTAGAGATGGTTGGACTAATTATAGTGCCTCTGGAATACTTTGTCATGAAGTATAAATTTATATGATCCAGCACTGTGGTATCAATAGCACAATAGCAACAGTTGGCATAAGATGAAAAATGATTATAACTCTTCTAGAGGCAGTACAACTTAGGCACAACAAGCCATTTTTGAAGTGAGAAGACTTATTCTTATGTCAATCAACAATAATAGCTCTAAACTGTAGGCTCAATAAACCATGAGAATTTCAAATGACAAAATTACGGTAATTACTTACAAGAAGGCAAGACAAAAAGTTTTTTAAGAAAAATAAAACATCAACAATTCATGAGATAATTGAGTGATAGATATGTTATTCACTTACCTTATTAGTTTGAAGCAAAGAGCTAAAAAAATTTGACAAACAAACAATGGCCTTTTCTGTTATTTTCCTTTTTTTTATTTATTTAACGTGCAAAATTCGACACGTCATCAACCTCACCTTCTTTCTATCTCATTCCCTGAGGGCAGTCATCCTAGCTGGCTTTTCGGATATGAAAGGCACTGTTAAGCAGCCTGCTTGCGCTCGTTTGTACTACATGTACATGTTGTAGGATTGTTAATGTTGCAAGTTATATTATAATTTTCAACATAACTTGAATGTGCTTTTGTTTACATTCGTTAAAGTCACATACTGAATTTAAAGTATCAAATTATGAACAATTAAAATCCATGCCATTTAAATTATGTCTTAAAGTTTACTTTTTATCATCAGTTGAACAAGTTTCACTGATAAGTCTTACTTTTTCAATATGTTCTTACAATAGCAAACTTTCAGCCATTTGCAAAAGATTTCTTAGAAGATCAGCTTAAACTTTTCCAAGTCTGACCCAGTGCCATAGAGTGTGAGTTAATGAATCCTATGACTTTCCTTGTTATTTTGCCTTGATCTCTCTCTCGGTTGTGATTCCTTTGTTATTATAACAGAATGATGGGGATGTGAAAATTGTTGTTGGAAATAATTTTGACAATGTTGTCTTGGATGAGTTGAAGGATGTCCTTATAGAGGTAAGCAATTCTTGTGAAGATATTAAGCATAGCATATGCTCTTTATGCAATTCAATTTGATATATGGCACTTGATCAGATTTATGCACCATGGTGCGGACACTGCCAAGCACTAGAGCCAAATTATAACAAGCTTGAAGCATCTTCGCAGCGCTGAGTCTCTTTTCATTGCAAAGATGGATGGAACCATAAATGAGCACCCTCAAGCTAAGGTGCACTATAATTTTAATTGTCCTATTTACACTTATAGTAGGACTATAACCTAGCTATAGTTAGGTGGGTCTGATCTTGTTCAGTCTTGGAATGATTTCCGTACACTTTGGTGGTTATGAACATGTATTTATGTTCATAGATTTCAGCTACCCCAATTTCTTAACCAGTACATAGGTTAATCAGACACTAGTTAAATTGCTTGTTGCCACATCCAATCTGAATTCTGAATAACACACTAGAATAAATCTGAAAATAACACACTAGAATAAATCTGAAATACTATATTGAAAATGCACATCCGACACGTCTGATACAACAATGCTTCCAAAAGAAGTGTCCTTGCAGTCTTACTGATCACTGAACACTGGAAAATCATCAAATGCAGACTAGGAAGCTCTGTTCAATTGATCTAATCAGTAACACTCCTTACAATATTGGCAGAACAACAACCAAAACTGCATACTATTTAGAGTGTGCACCTCAGGTCTGAAATGATAAACGAGATAGTATCTGAGAGATCATACTGGACTATGGAAAAAATTTGATGCTCTTCATAGAAAACATTCATAACGATATTACTATCATTGGAGCAAAAGATTTATCGATTATCAATGGATGAAGGCACCCATGATAATGTACAAGATCAAACATCATCTACAAGCTTTTCTGCTGCATTAAAACAATTTATTATGACACTAATACACCATGATGCAGCTGGAGTCAACATTTATTATCTCCTCCCTGCTCAACATTTAATCACTGTGACCTTTTTATGTACTTGTCATACCTGAAAGCTGGGTATTATAAATTTCAAGGAGTAAATTATATAAATGTTTCCTTCCTTGCCTACTTGTATAGGAGTTTGAGAGTATTAAATCAATACTAATGTTATTAGGAAAGATTGTTTGCCAGGACATGTTTTTCTGTATCCTCAATGAGGTGATTTGTTTTATTTAGTTCAAAAGGTTTGTCATTCTCCTCCTCAACCACTTAATATGTTTATTCTTTTGCATATGTTAATATCCCAATAATGAGGTGCTTCATACTCATTGAGCTCAGGCTTTTGTACAAGTGTATAATGTTATATACATCTCTTTAACTCTCATTGCAGGTCATGGTCACGAGCGTGGGCGAGGAAGAGGTCAACATCGTCAGGGATGCTAAGAAATGATGTTTTCTATAATCAGCGCAGAAATACATAGAAATATGTATGTTTTTTTAGGAGTTGGGATGAATATTACCTTTGAAGCAGGAGATTTTTGTTCTGCCTCGTATGGGTTTTGAGCTGCACATAACTGACACAAAGTGCTTTAGAAGTTGCTCTGTATAGCTTTCGAAACTCTTATTCTGAGCTGACGAATCTGTTAACGTATTGGTTCTTACACTGCTGAATCTTTATGTGCTTTGCATGTGCTAATTTTATCTTGTTACAATTTTTTTATATAAAAATATTGGTGTTTTGGAAACTGAGGATTTTATGTACAATTGTATCGACCTTGAGCTTTATAGCATTGATCATGGATGCTGGAGAACAACATTGACTAAACTATCAGCAAATTGATATCTTCTAGAGAATTTTCAAAACTTTCTATGCATTTGTAGTTTTTTTTGCATACAGGTCAAAAAAATGGCATTTTTAAAATGCTGTGAAAAAAAAACATCACTCTTACAAACGATAGCGTTTCCGAAACGTTATTAAAGGCGTGCGTTTGGAAAACACTACAAATACAATAGCATTTCGACAAATGCTATGGTTTTTATAGCGTTTTCAAAACGCTATAAAAACCATAGCGTTTGTCGAAATGCTATGGTTTTTATAGTGTTTTGATGGTGTTTATAGCGTTTTCAAAACGCTATAAAAACCAAAGCATTTGTCGAAATGCTATGGTTTTTATAGCATTTTGAAAACGCTATAAAAATCATAGTGTTTATCGAAACGCTATCCTTTTTATAGCGTTTTGAAAATGCTATGAATATCATAGCGTTTGTCGAAACTCTATGGTTTTTATAGCGTTTTCGAAACCCTGTGCTTTTTATAGCGTTTCGCAGAAACGCTATAAACTTACCATAGCGGGGGCTTTGACAGCATTTTGCAAACATTGTCATATGTTTTTAATAGCATTTACAAAATGCTATCAAATGGCATATATGTTGTAGTGTCTTCCTCCTCGCGCCTATATCCGAAACCCCACTCCTGCTTACCATCATTGACCTCCCGCCTGCTCCTCCACCCTCTCACGGCTCCAGCAACCATTGTCATCGTCGATCCCCATCATCATCTTCATCCTTGTCCCCCTCCTACTGCCATCGCATCCTTATCAACATCCTGCACGACCACTGTAACCCCGTCCCTGTCTCCAACCCAACACCTCGACCACCACTCCCGATTGCCTCATCGCCCTCGTCCTCCACCATCGTTAACAGCATCCTCCTCACTGCAACCAACTGCAATCGCCCCGACCTTCTTCTTCCTCTGTTCTGCGTCGAACCCGACCGCAGCACTGCCCCTCGACTCCCGTCGTCTGCAGCCTTCGACCACCTTCTTCCTCTCCCCGAAGCCCTGTCCCGTTGTCGATCTCCACCACAGAGCACCACTGCAGCCACCTCATCATCGTTGTCGCTGCCGCTACTCGAGCAGCCACCATCGTCGACCTCGCAATTCTCGACCAGCAACTCCACCACCGCCAACACCACCTGCAGTCCACCGCAATCCAGTCCTCGACCACCCCGAAGCTGTGCCACAGTTCCGACCCATCCCGTTCACCACCCGAGCGCCACCTCTTGCTGTTGTTGTTGTGCTTATGTTGTTGCTACGTGTGTTGCACGTGTTGCGTGTATCGCACGTGTGGTTGGTGTACGTAAATTGCACGTGTCGCCATCGAAATTCTCATCCCGTTATTCTTCTGTATTCGAATTAATCGTCGGTAAAGGCAAGTCCTCTTGAACCAATTTATTATTTGTGTTCAAGAATTCTTTTGATCTCCTGCAAGTAGTTCACATTACACTTATCTTATATATTACCTTAATATTTGTTCAAGATATTATCAAGGATTTTGGAAAAACCAAGTGATAATTCTCTTTTCTTGCTGATATCTTTGACTCAAACCCATGCTCTAGTACACATTGCATATGCACGAAAAACATGAAAATAATTCGATCCATGCCATAGAATTGATTGATGACTGTAATGTTCCCGATTGAATATGATTTTCATGAATTAATAGTCATGCTTGTAAAATGCCTCGTTAGTGTTAGAATTTGCATGCGAATAACTAAATAGAGCTTGGTCAATTAATCGCCATGAAATTGCATGCGTATGTATTGAAATTTCTGTCAATTCTTGTTAATTTTACTTTTTGGCCTAATGTGTAACACCCTAGATTTTTAAATAATTTTTTTGAGATTAATAAATGAATTAAAGTTATTTTTGGTGATTTAATAAATATTTTTCTAAAATTTATCTTTTTGCACGTGCAAAACGGTGCAAATATTTTTTGGAAGTTCAAAGTCAGAAATTATTTTGAGAAAACCTAATATTTATTAGTAGGTGTTATTTATGAATTTTTTGGATTTTTCTGTTATTTATTTGACATATTTGCAAATATTACAAAAAAGAGGGGCTTTTGTGCAAAATTACCACTTGGAGTAAAACTCCAGAATTTCAATTTTCTGGGCTGAGCATGATGGCTAGCCAACTCATAGGTAAAGAGTTTACTTTTTATTCTACTAGATTTGGTTTATTTCGCAAATTTGTTAAAGAATGGTCTTTTTGCAAAATTGCCACTTGGATGCCAAAATTACAAAATTTGTTTTTATGGGTTTGAAACTAGTGCCGGCCAGATCTGGGTGGTTATTTTTTATTTTAAATCTCAATTGAATTGGTTAATCTAATTTCCTAGTATAAAGATATATATATGTAAATTGTAAAGATATCTTCTAAAGGAATATTTTGCAAAATCTTCTCAAAACCCTAGAAACTGAATTTTAGCTATTAAAAAGTGCAGTAGCAGTCATCTCTTTGCTGCACTAAAACAAAAGGTTTTCTTTATTATTAATTTCTTGGAGTTTCGAAGCGAGGATCTTGGATTTTTGCGAAAAGAATGACTTTTCTTAATTCTTTATTATCTTCGATTGATTCTCCATTGAGGTGAGTGGCATACGTTTGCTTTCTTACTGTTCTATGCATGTTTTATGTGATGATTTGTCTAGTAGAATGCATGTTAGATGATTGTATGATGATATAACGAATATATTGATGGATGGATGATTAAAAGTAGAATTTTTATGAACGTTATGATTAGAATCCCTATATAGATGGCTTGAGATTGTTAAAAACCTAATAGAAATTACGGGTATGCTGTTTCTTTATTATTCTTGCTATTTGATTGTATACATATTGAAATTATATAATTGAGATACACAAAAATTGAATGAAGATGAACACTTTACTCTTAAGGGTTTGTATGATCTGTTTTGATATTTGATGAAAAGAACTTGACTAAATGAAGTTGTAGATGCTTATAATCATGAAAAAATTAATCTAATTAGTTGTAAATGTGGATAACAACTTGTAAAGGGACTTTTTGAATCAAAAAGATTAAGTTTGTATACATTGAAAGCTTGGGGTTTGAGTTCGGATCTAATGTGCAGGCCGAAGGGGAGAAAGTTGGCTTTTGTGAAGTTTCAAGTAGACTTTTGGTTTATTTTGATATAACCAATTTGTATATGTGTTTAAATAATTTTTAAGAGGATTTTGAGATCAAAGAATCATGTTTTGAATGATTTGAACATGGGTATTTTTCGAATCTGACTTGTGCAGGCCGAAATTGATTTTCTTCATGTTTTGTGAAATGTCGATTGAATATTGATTGTATAGATTCTGAGATTTAATTGAACCATATACTACTTATATCCAGTGACTTCTTGATGTTCTAACTACTGCATATATATATATATATATATATATATATATATATATATATATATATATATATATATATATATATATATATATATATATGCGAACATGTTTTACTGTTTCGGAGAAAGATTGATGAGAATTTGATGTTTTATGAACTTGATGAGATTTTGATATGTTTATTTGTGTGTTGTTGTGTCCCGAGAGGACAGTTGGTATGTTCGCGTGTCGAGGGTCGGTAGGCATATTCACAGAACATACGGTGCATTCGCGTGTCGAGGGTCGGCAGTCCTATTCACGGGATATATTGTGTATCTGCACGTCGATGGTCAGCAGGCCTATTCGTGGGGTACACATTAGGGAGGTGATTCTCTGGTTTTAAGCTATTCTTACATGATGCTTGCGCATCGAGGGTTGTTAGTCCTATTCGCGGAGTAATCTGGATCTTGTTTCTATCACCGTAGTAGGATTAGTTACATAACGAGGGATTTAACCCTATAAAATGGAGAACGATAAAGTACCGGACCTGTGTAGTATGGAATGCATAGAATCTGACAAGTATGCATTAGAGAGTCATCATACTGCATTTGTATTTTCTTGACTTGTATTATGCATGATGTTTTCTGTCTTCGTACACTTGACACTTAGCTTAGTTTCACTTGATATTTTCAGACATTATTTATCGTTATTTCATTATCCATGTGTTACTACTATTGGTAGGTTTGATTATGACTTTATTTTTTATGTTTCAATTATATTGTACTTCTTTGGATGACACTCACACCGTTATGGCTGACCCCTGTAGTTTTGGGAGTTAGGGTTATCTCTAGCCTCATATTTTACAGGTAGGTTTCCTATAGCTTGGGATTTGGATGCATGTGGTAGAATGATAATGTGGCTTATGCAAATTGTAAAAGAATGTGTCGTAAAAGAAATTGTAATTCAAGGTGTTTAATTTTCCGTTGTGCTTTGTAAAGAATTGATGTAATAAAAGTTGAAAAATTATATTATGTTTTGTCTATATTTACTATTACATCGAGGTAGATGCTGGGAATTATACCACGTATTTCTGAGTTTATTATATTGGAAATTCGGGGCGCTACATGCTGTATGCCTCTTTTTGCATTAAACTTTCGAACCAGTTGTTGTAGGAATTTAAATGAACTTTGTAAATAAGAATTGTAGCTATGTGTGTCTACTTTTTAGAACATTCAACGAATTTGAGTTTCGATTCTTAATCTGCTAGATATCATACTTTTAGTACTAGTAGGTCTGAATTTCCAGATTCACAATTATATGTATATCAACATGAATAGTTAATGAAAAGAAAATATTAACACTGGAATTAAAATATGAAATTAATCTGATTGAGACTAGACATGACTAGGAGTCACCCTGAATTTTTGTGAAATTAATTGATAAATTCTCAGACCCATTACATATATGTAAACATGATCTTCAACCTGCTGCATTAACATAAAATCTGTAAAGAATAAGAATTTGAACATAGTTTTTGTGATTTCTATATGTTGTGTGTATATTCGCTGGAACCGGCAGAGAGTCTACTTTCCAAAATCTTCGACGGAACCGAATTTTGCTTTCCTGTAGCAACGGGAAAACCTGTTTTTGTACAGCAACGTCTTGCTGTCCAAAATGTGTGCTTTGTATTGTTTTAGTGTAAACACTTTTGCATTGCATGTAATGAGTAAATTTAGTTACACCTTGCATTACACAACATTGACATCTTCTTGCATGCTCACATTAGGATGTAATAAAATAATAACAAGCCGGGATATTAAGGGTTGACTTGTTATTGAATAATCGGAGACTGTAATCGATAGGGCCCTTATTATTACATTAATTATTTTCATGGAAGGTGGAGTATTGATTGTTAATTATTGTTTATCGATACCGAGTACATGATCTATTGAGTTCACCAGCATAGTCTAAAACAATCACTGTTTGCATGCACCGAACCTATGGTATGGGACACAGTTTACATGCATTAGATAAGTTAATAAAATAAATAATAACCCTAGATTGACATTGCATATTTGATCCCATATATTGTCATCGATATTGAACATGAATTGTAACTATTGATTATTGCACAATTAAATATAGACCCTTGACATTATTGCCAAACTTTGTCTTTGTTCTTGACTTTGATCCAGTCATTTATTCTTGATATATTATGTTTTTATTGTTCTCTGTTTTCCGCTACTTGCTGTCTGTGACTTGCTCTAACGGACATTATTTTTCAACTGTAGATCACGATTTTGCAGGTACTGAATGAGTGATACCAGAAGGACTTGGTGAGCAACAATTTTAGAAAATGGAACTCAAGAATTGACTACTTTAATTATCTTTATGCTATTTTTCCCTTTGAACATTGTTATTGCTATTGTACTCTGTTTATGGGCTTTGTTGACCCGGAGTTTGTTTTCCAAGATGTTGGATATTATGTTTTGGATTCTTTCAATGATTATTGAAGTTGTTCTTTGTTTATGTGGTAATTCTTTCTTGCGAGGTTGTGATTTTATCTTGTATTTTTGAGTTAATCTGTTACAGCTTATGGATGATGCTCACATCATTCGCTGGGCCTTTGTTACGTGCTCGTATTTCCGTATTTTGGAAAGCGGGGCATGACAATTAAATTCGGAACTACGATTGATTGGACGGTGGATTCTGGGATTATGAATAGTTAGGCGGATAGGAGGCAGATCTCCAATATATGTATATACTGGGGCTAGAGCAACACTTGCAGGATACTTGCACGACGATGATTCTGTATAGTCTGATGGGGGATTGCAGGACTGGAATCCGTACTCGTGGAATGTCTAAATCTTGGTTTTGTTACCGTGGTAGAATTTTCATAACGAGGGATTGAACCCTATAATGAGGAGTTTGACAAGGACTTGTCTTCGGACCTTTGTAGTATGGGATGCATAGAATTCGAACAAGTATGCATTAGTATCATCGTAGTGTAATGTCTGCATGAGGCATTAAGTCATATCATACATGGACACGACTAGGATAGTCACTTTTCCTATTTGTATTCAAGTTTGTGTTTGCTAAATTAAAGAATCGATGTATTATAGCATTATGTCAGTTGTATGCAACTGACGTGCCCACAGTTTTCTAGTTGCAGGATTAGACTTGGCATGGACTTGAAGTCACTATGATGAGTTGTTACAAGATTGAAGAATTTTTATTATTGTAGATTGTATTGTATTCATTTAATTCCAATGTGGTGTTGTAAAGAATATGTTGTAAATAAAAAGATTTTAAATTCCGTGTAAATTTGTACGAATTTGAACTAAAAGATCCTGTATTTGCTATGAATTACCTGTGTTTGGAATTCGGGGCGTTATAGAGTGGTATAAGAGCCAACTTCAATAAGTAGTACAAAATTCTAAGGAAGACACAATTAGGGTGGATATTTGTAGCGTCCTGAATTTTCAATATGATATCTCAGATATACGTGTCACAATTCCCAGCATCAACTTCAATTATAATAGTAAACATAGCCAAAAATACAGATAATCTTTTTTTCAACTTTTATTACATTAGTCCATTATAAAATACAGTGGAAAAACAAACACCTTGAATTACAATCTTTCTTTTACAACACATTCTTTTACAATTTACATAAGCCATAACATCAATTCTATCGCATGTATCCAAATCCCAAGCTATAAGCACCTACCTGTAAAACATGAGGCTAGAGATAACCCTAACCCCCAAAACTACAGGGGTCAGCCATAATGGTGTGAGTGACATAAAAATAAAAAAATGCAACATAAATAAAACATAAATCATAGTATCATAAACATGTATCAACAGCAAGAATAAATGAAATAAGAAATAACAGTAAATAAAACATGAAAACATCAAGTGAAACTAGACTAAGTGTCAAGTGTAGAAAAACAGGAAACAATATGCATAAAACCAAGTTAAGAAAACATCAATGCTATATGTTGACTCTCTAATGCATACTTGTCGGACTCTATGCATCCCACACTACATAGGTCCGGTGCAAGCCCTTAACATTCTCCACTTGATAGGGTTTAATCCCCTCTATGCAACTAGTCCAACTACGATGACTACTACGAGATATAGATAAACTGTGAATATTAGCCCATGCCCCGATAATTTTGGAGGTCAATCTCTATTCACAGATAATTCTGGAGACTATTTCACTCACACCTGGGAATCTTCGAGAATACCCCACACCGCAAGCTATGGCGCCTCATCACACGAATACCCATTGAGTGTTGCTTCAACCCCGATAATTCCATAGATCAATCCCATACTGCAGGTAATTCCGAAGACTATTTCACTCACACCTTGATAATTCCGGGGATTTTTACACACTGCAAGCCATACTGAGGTCCATAACCCATGTTTTCATTTCATCATATCACCATCTAGTGCCTGTCCTTATCTTTTTAAGTTAATTAAATTAATTCACGAATCTCCTAGAGTTGGTGCACCATACCAGAGTTAACTCAACTGATCAACAACAAGTCTCAACAGGCCAAACCACAAACTCTCAACTTTCGGTATACTAGGGTCCCACACACCCTCTAGAGACTCATACTCAACCATCAAATCCAAACTTTCATTACAACTCATACTTCTTTTATATTTAGAAAACATCTTGAAAATACTATAATCTGTAGCAAAATGATATTTAGAAGAGTAGGTCATTAATCCAAAAATATTAAAGAATCAATCGTTTTAAAAGAACATTAGAAAAGCTCAAGAAAATGTCAGTCAGAGCTGTGGCAGTCAACTTCTTACTGTAGTCGGTCGACTGTCCCGCGTAAAAATCTAAAACCTCGAGAAACACTAATCAGACAGTCGAATGTGTAAAGTGGTCAGTCGACTGTCCCGCATGAAAATCCAAAACTTCAAGAAAACACTACAGCCAGGATCGCGACGGTCGACTATCGAAATTAACCGGTCGACTGTCGTACCTACAGACTGCAGTTTGAGTTTATGCATGTTTTAACTGATACGGTGTTTTACTTTATAAATTTTTTTTTGTAAATGTACATTCCTGAGATGATCAAATGTGACTTGTAGAGTATATAGGATTTCATAAAAACAAATCAAAACACCTCAAATTAATAAAATAGCAATTTATTGAATTTCTTCAAAATAAGACATGAATATGTGCATAGATCAGAATATGGTATTTGAGAATCAATTATGCATCAAAATAACTTTGTAAATAGGGAATACATTGTTCAAAACTATCTCAGTGCTAAAATAATCAAGATTAAATCAGATATCTATAAAACTCACAAAGTTCAATTTCTTAAAAAACAATGAAATGGAGCGTAGGCATACAATGAAATGGAGCGTAGGTGATGTATCTAAATCATCAAGAAACCATTGTAAATACGCAATATAGAATTCTTATTCATTTCAGTAATTCAAAACAACTCAAATACAATTGAAGACTTCACACATTCACAAAATCCCAAAGTGGTCATAATGCATCAGCCCCAAGTCTAGTTATCCCAATCCAACCTCAAAACTTGATCTTTTAATTCGTTAGACTTTCTTATAATTCATTTAATTCATATACCATCATTCGCAACAGTTAACCCATGAATATATGTGATTGTAACATGTTATAGTCAAATTTGCATTCATCCAAACTCATCAACAGGGTATTCATACATTTTTTTATCCATTTGTGCATAACATTCATCATACTCAATCAAATTAGCAATAATCTGAAAGAAATAACCTACTCATGATTTCTATTAGGTTCTCTAACAATCTCAAATCATTCATATACAAATTTAATCATAAATAACTAGGTTTTCATAAAAGATCCAATTTTTAACTCATCTACTCATCAAATCCAGTATATCTTTATACCAATCCCTAACATGCTTTCTAATAGATAAATAATCACATACAACATTCAAAGAACAATACAAAACAAACATATATCACTCACAAGAATCAACCGAAGAAAAATAAAGAATAAGAAAAGTCCTTCGCAAGAAAACCAAGAATCCCCACTTGAAAACTCCAAGAAATAATAATAAGAAATCCCTTCTTTTTGTGCAGCAAAGAGATGGCTGTACCTCACCCTAATATAGGCCGGAATAAGGGTTTCTAGGGTTTTTGAGTAGATTTGTAAAATGCCTCTTTTAAAATATACCTTTACATATATAAATCCGTATACCTGGAAATTGAATAAAGCCAATTTAGTTGAGTTTTAAAAACAAAAACAACTAGCCTACAACCAGCCGACATTGTTTGAAAACCCAGAAAAATAAATTTGCACTTTTACCCCTCTAAATAGCAATTTTGCAAAAGGACCCTCCTTTACCAAAACTTGCAAAATAAACCAAATTTATTATAACAAAAAGTAAACTTTTTACCTCTGAGTTGACTAGGCATCATGCCCAGTCCAAAAATCCAAAAATCTGGAGTTTTCGCTCCAAGTGTTAATTTTGCACAAAAGTCATTTTTTGTAATATTTGCAAATAGGTCCAATAATTATCAGAAAGACAAAAAAAATCAAAAATAATATTTAATAATAAATAATGAGTTTCCCCAAAATAAATTTTGACTTTGAACTTTCCAAAAAAATACTTGCACATGTTTTGCATGTGTAAAAAGATAAATTTTCAGAAAATATTTATTAAGTCTCCAAAAATCATTTTAATTCAATTATAAATCTTAAAAATATTATTTAAAAATCTGGGATATTACAATATTAGAGTGTGAGTGTCAGTTTGAAGTCATGAATAGTGTAGTTATTGAACTTGCATTCATGATACTCTCCTCATATACATTGATGTGATATTGTATGCGTGTATGTTTTCCTTTGTATCACGAGCGCTATGGTTAGTTTGAACCTACATTCATGATACCTTATACATAGACTAATTTTTCTCTTAATTTTTTTTCGTGGATCTTCCTCTTATTAATTTTCATCTTTAACGTTTAATAAATTTTTTCAAAGAATTATTTTCTTATACTATTAATTCACTTGGATATTTATTATTTTATCTATCTTCCTTAATCTTGATCTTTTAAATTTGTTTTACCTGTCTTTCAGTCTTAAAATCTTGCCCTTCTTGTTTTTATGTGCCTTTATGTTTATTACTTTACGTATTTTCGTAGTTTTAAATTACCACTTATTAAATTTTATTGCAACTATTATTTTCTTTTATTATTATTTCTATTATATTATAAATTTTGATTTTTGCATATTTACTTCCATTTTATATATGCTTTGATTTTGTGATACTATTTTTTTCCATTATTTTATATTGTCTTATTCATTTCAGTATATTTTTAAACAAGATTGTAATATTTTACTTATATAAATATGACATACTTCTACACATTATAAATCTTCTTTTTCTACTATTTTTGTTTTATAGCCTATATTCAATACCATTGTTATTCCATATTATTTGCTAGTTTGTTTTGTTATATTTACTTTTCACTATTATTAACTACTTATTAATTTTTTCACTTTATACTTCTCTAACGTACTATGTACACTCACTAATTATATTTTACATTCTTGGTTACTACATATAATGTCCACTGATTTCCATATATATATATCATATATTTCAACCTACTTACTATACATATCATTTTACACTTATATAACTATTTATGTTTATTATCCTAATTTACTAATCTACATAATTATTGTTCTCGTTCGCATTTGCATTTTAAGCGCATGCGTATATTTTTCTATTCTAATGTTATAAATCCCTTTCACTACTACTAGTTTTATATATTCGATATTTATAATCTATACTTCTATTTTAATATTTTATAGTCGTAATTTTCTACTTCATTTCCTCCTCTTACTATCCCAACTTTTACATCTACTTTATATCATAAATTTCAAAACATAACTCCATACTTAATTAAGCATCCAATATCCAAGTACATATGGAAGATTACATCATTCCATTCACCGTTTAAGTGCAACCTAAT
This sequence comes from Hemerocallis citrina, assembly GCA_017893485.1. NCBI lineage: Eukaryota > Viridiplantae > Streptophyta > Magnoliopsida > Asparagales > Asphodelaceae > Hemerocallis > Hemerocallis citrina. Next base: position 205,239 of record JACEHZ010000249.1, read on the forward strand.
GTCGAGAGGGCAAATCTGCAACTAGACATCAATGGAGGCAAACTGCAACTGGATGTCGGGGAGGCAAAATCTGTAACCGAATATTGTGAAAGCAAATCTGCAACTTGATGTTAAGGAGGTAAGCCTACAGTTGGACACCAACGAGGCGAACCCAGAATAAAAGAGATTTTTCTACTTTAATAAACCCCCACTTTTAGTTTTATATTACTTACCACTTTGCCATTATTTTGTACTAGTTTTACCATTTTAGTTTAACCATTTTAAATGTTTTAAAACTTAGCTTATACTGCTTGAACTTTATTATTTATAATACAGATATACTTATATACGCATTTAATTAATTACCTTACCATTTATATTTGCTTCTACTGATGTGTCTAATTTTTATATAAATATTTGTACTCATTTACCTATAAAAATTGCTTGTATTCGTATATCTTGTTAATGATTTATCTTATTTCCGTAGATTTTAGTTAATAAATTATTTTTGAAGGAATAAGATTTTATTGATCCAAAAGGTGAATATTTTCAGTAAAAATTAACAAAGAAAACAAGGAGAATGAATGATAAATTTTTATTGATTTATTGAATTTTGAATTTTACAATTTGGCCATGTGGAAAGCAAAATAGAAATTTTAATTGTCAATTAGGGGGTGAAATAAAATTATGTAATTTAAAAAAAGGAAGATGAAATGGATGGAATTGTGTTGGATTTTAAGATGCATTTGGTTAATTAATTTAACAACAAAACATTAATTTTAATATTAATATGTTAATTAATTAACTGTTTAATTAAACCTAATCTGAATTAACTAATGCTAATTTAATCTAACCTAAACCTACTCCTTTTCCTATATAAACAGGTGTTGTGCGTGGGTAGGAGGCGGTAGGTAGGCTCTTGGTGTGTGGCGGCTGGGCAAAAACGAGGAAAAGAAAAAAAAAAGAAAACAAAAACAAAAACAGAGAGAGAGGATAGAGACCAGAGGAAGAGGGAGGCTCTATGTGCTGGGGTGCAGAATACGAGACGAAGGCCAGAAAGAGAAAAGGAGGAGAAGGAAAAAAAAACTTCGCAGCACGGATTTCGTGACGTCGATTTTCTGCAAAAACGAGTTCATTTTTTTTCTCTTCTCCTTTTTATTATGCAATCAAATACTATGTTTGTTTGTTGCAAAACCATTATGAACTAATTTTATTTTTCTAGGACTTGGATGTAGCCTAGTTTGAGAACACAATTTTTCTTCCATATTATTTTTCTATTTTTCCATGGTTGTGTGTTTGATTTTTATTCTTAATGCTTACAATTGTTTGACCAATTTTTGTATAATTTAGTGGATCATGGAAAGGCCGAGAGGTAATTTGTGATTTAGAACTAAAGAATTAAACACCATTAATTGAGCGAAATTAGAGATGATTTACCGCGATTGATGTGACTATAAAGAAATCCATAAAACTTAATGAGTCTTCAATTAATTAAATTTGCATAAAGATATAACAAACTGTTAGTTGGAGATATTTTTTATGTTGTTCGAGAAAAAACATTGAATAATTAGGAGATTTTGGTCTACAACTTGGAAAAGTAAAATTTGTTATTACATGGAAGTATGAATTGTGTGGGATAAACTAGGTGAATTCAAAAGCCTTAGAATTAGTTTTGCCATTAACAAACAATAAAATTTCAGATCTCGTTCTCTTTTAATTAGTTAATTTCTTCATTTAGATTAATTTAATCTAGTTGCTATTTTTTATCATCTTTTTGATCTTCCAAATAGTAGTTGATGTAGTAATTTCGGTACTCGATAAAATAATTAGTCCTTGTGGGTTCGACACTTTTTTCACTTATCTATACTGCTTGTGGCGATTTTGTACACTTGCAAATAATCACATCAAGTTTTACCATTTTAAATGTTTTAAAACTTAGCTTATACTACTTCAACTTTATTATTTATAATACAGATATACTTATATACACATTTAATTAATTACTTTACTAATTATATTTGCTTCTACATCTATCATATATATGTTATTATTATTTTATTTATTTTTCAATTTATATTGCTGCTTACTATTAATTATTTTATACTTTGTATTTTTATACAATTCCATTTGTTGGTTGCTAACCTATTTTCGATATGTTTGCTACTCATATAATATTATTTTTATTATTTCTACTTTCGTTTACAATCTATATTTTATTTCTATGAAATTAATATTATATATTGTTTCAATAATGTCTTGTTGCTTTCACTTTTGTTTCTCTGGTTGATTAAAGATTTCAAATTTATAAAATTGTTGCATTTACGATTAATTATAATACTATATGCTAGTTTCTTGCTCTACTTGACAATTTAAAAATATTTCGATATATACCAACCAGTATTCTATATATTTAATTTTTAAATCGTATATATAGTTATTGTATTTACTTTAAGAATCATTTTATGATATTAACTTGATATACAAAAATTAATTTTATCTTATATTGTTTATACTTTTAACTAAGTTTAATGCTCGTATATTTTTCAAACTTTTTATCCAATAGTCTTCTCTTAAATTGCTACTTCATTTTTATCTCGTAGTATGTACTACTAGTTTAGTTTATGCTCTTAAACATTGTATCATTCCCGTTTTCCTTTAATTAATTTCTCTTTCCGTAATTTTTCAAATTCTTATTAGCTACTGCTAACTATGTTAAATTTTTTATGATTTTCTTAATTATTTATTGGTTTGTTTTACGTCTTGATATTTTTTTTATCATGCTGCTCTCTTTGTTATCATTACTTTTAGCTACCTAATATCCCTTTCTGTCCTTAACCTATTTTCAAATTTTTCCTACTGCATTATAATTTATCTATAATATACCAATGCTTTTATCCTTTGCACTTACATTCTTCTTCCTTCCTTATTTATTTCCATACTTCCATTTTATTTTACTCCTTTCATACTGCTTCTTACTACTTTTATCATTTGATTATTATACTCATTTTTAAGCATCTAATTTTTCCTTTGCTCTTACCAATTTACCTTATTGTTTTCTAACACTCTCGTATTTCGATCCTATTCACTTCGATACGCATAGTTTCCTTACATAATTCTGTTTCATTTTCCACATTACGTATCTCTATACTACAATTATTTTCTTAGTATTGACAACTTTCATATATACAATAATAAATTTTTCTTGGTGTGTACAAGATACAACTCTTAGCCTAGTAAGTTCTGAGGACAGAACTATTCTAAGGGGGGGAGAATGTAACACCTCGCAAAATTGAATTATGACAATTTTGCTTCACGTGTGTTATGCACATATATTTTATACTGTTACAGGTAATATCTGTAACGTATTTTAATATAAACATCATACGTATTTTGTATTTCGACTATTGATACATTTTTTGTCTTCTCAAGATTCATTTTATCCTATTCTGAGCCAACATAAATATTTATTTTAATCTTGGTGTCTTTACCTGTATTGCACGTGTTTTCAATACACGTGCTGATTAGGTATATTCCACCATTACGTGTAATATTTCTATGTATTTCAATTGTTTATTTTTATAACTTGTTCAAATTCGTTTTATAAATTGAAATTCATTTTTCTCCTATTTTGGCTCAAATATAAATTTTATACGTGTGATGCACGTGTTTTCTATATACCTGCTGATTACATTGTGGTATATATAAAATTAATGGAATGTATTTTTTGTATATTGTATTTTGATTATTTATAAACATTTCCACTTTGATAAAATTTATTTCGTATTTGAATATTTATTTTACGTGCGCCGCACGTATTTACAGTGCAAGTGTTGGTTGTATCCTCTTTCAAAATAAAATTTATGAAGTGTGTGTGTGTTTATTTTTATGTGTTCATGAAAACTCTAATTTTAATTAATTTAAACTAGTTCTATTAAATACATATTACATATTATAACATATGCATTTAATTTAAATAAAACTCTTAATTATGTGCACACATGTAACATGCACGTGCACGTGCTTTCTCACACTTGGATGGTTGGCCGGGATGTGAGTGGAGTAAGTGGGTGATTTTTTTTATTAGTGGGTAGTTAACATTAAAACCCCACTAATTAATTTCCTTAAAACCCCCGCCCCCCATCTTGGCTTTTGGGAATAGCAAAAGGAAACCCCCTGAAAAAAAAAAAACAAAAAAAAGAGAAACTTTCCATTCCCTTTCATTCTTTGCTATTGGTTTATTTTTTGGAGTTTTCATGCTTTGCTGAGGATTCTTTTGGGATCTGATTTCGAGGAAAGATGGGAGAGCTTGTTTGGAGTTGTATTTGCTAGGGAGGACATCAACAAGGTGGGTGTCTCTTTAATTTCTAATTTAGTTATTTTGATGCATAAAATTGTTAGATGTTTACTTTATGTAATCTAGAATGTGATTGATAAATTAATTTGAGTATGAATGCATGCTAGGTTAAATAGATGAATAGTTGAAGACACAACATAGAAATTGATTTGTCATTCTTCTAAAATAAATGTCCATAAGATTTTTTGTGTGTTGATATCATGTGTGTTTGCTCATGTACATTAATTCATAATTAGTGGTTCATGTTAGATTTTTGCTACGCCATGATTGAATTGTATATGTGAAATTAAGAATGCATAACAATTTGTAAAATTGAATAAATTGTGTTAGAATGACATGTAGATTTGTAAGTAGATTGGGGTATGGGTATTTTTCCTAATCCTATAATAATTGGTAAGGCATTCATACTAATTTTATAATTTTATAACAAACTGTAGTCTAATTTGGATCAATAAGGAACAAGAATGTAAAAATGGAAGATTGCACTATCTAAATTGATTTGAATAATTTTAAAGTTAAAACATATTAAATTAGAAAGATTGTTCGTTTTGGAAAATTTAGAGGTGCTGTGTATGGAAATAATCATGAAAATATTTAAGAAGAAGAAAATTAGAAGTTATGTGATTGGATTGAAAATAATCGAGAGACAGAGAGTTGGTATAAGAGGAGTTTAATAGAGATATAATCGATTGTGGTGTTTGGCTTCTTGGTCAGCACGTGAAAGGGGTTTGGCCCCTTTGTGCGGGTTTGAGTCTTGGGAGGCTCTGTTCTTTTCCGAAATATTCATTTTTTTAATAAATTAACAGCATATGAGGTGTATAAGATATAGAGTGGGGTTTTCTTCACCAATTGAGAGTGGCCTAGTGGTTGTTGGATGCATTTGGGTTGCGATAGGTGTTATGCGGTTTGGGGTTTAAACCCGGCTGTGCACATTTATTATTTTTCCATTATTTTAATTCCTTTGTAATGTTTTGAAAAGTTGGGAAAATTGTAGAATTATCTTAGAATACCACTAGAACATTGGGAAATAGTTCTACACTATTGTAAGATATATTTTGGGGATAAAATGAATAGCAATTGATTTGAATAAGAGATATCATATTTTGAACTAGAATTATATTATGATATTTAAAATATGAATTAAGGAGAAAATTTGGGGATCGAGTTGAATATAAAAATTGAGTTTGGAACTAAATAAATACTAATTTACATTTTTATTAAGAAGCAAATTTGGATTATTTCGACTAGAGATATTTTAAAAGTTTTATCATTTGGATTAATCTCGATCTAGAGTTAATTTGAGTTTGTTAAAGAATAAAATTGGAAGTTGAATATTATACTGTTTAGAAAAGGAACCTATTGAATGTAATAGGTAAAGTTTTGTCAAATTATAACTCCATTGAGAATCCTATTAGAAGGGGGTGAATAAACTATCTATTTTTCAAAGAGAATGATGATTTGAAATTGTTGAATAAGACTATGAAACTAGTTATACAAATAACAGAGTTGTACGAACAAGAGAATAATTTGATATGTGAATGAATAAAATTTCAAAATGTGAATAAAGAGGGTATGGATAACCCATGAATGTTGTGAACATGAATTGTGTTGATACTAGAGGCTAAGTGAGACCGTGAGTATCGGCAAAGTGATGAAAGTGATAATTGATTTTGAGAAGTGGCCAATATGGGCTATCGTTCTCGGTATATTGTTTAAGACCAGTATGAGGGTAAGCTACCTCTAGGAGGTATTATTATTCATGTCTAAATTTAAGGATAGGCTCCAGAAGAAGATGTGATGAAACTTGGGCAAACATAAGTGGGGCGCTTCTATATAGTCTGACGGTGGATTCCTGGACTATAGACTCAGTCAGACGGTGGATTCCTAGACTGTGGTTTCTTGCAGAGTGAGACAAGCCTTAATTAAATTCGGGACTATGATTAATCGGAGGGTTGATTCTGGGATCATGAATAGTCGGGTGAATAAGAGGCACATCTCCAATATATGTCTATACCGGGGCTAGAGCGACACTTGCGGGATACTCGCACGACGAGAATTCTGTATAGTCTGATGGTGGATTTCGGGACTGCAATCTGTACTCGTGGAATATCTAAACCTTTCTTTTGTTACCGTGGTAGAATTTTCATAACGAGGGATTGAACCCTATAATGAGGAGTACGATAAGGGCTTGCCCTCAGACCTATGTAGTATGGGATGCATATAATCCAAACAAGTATGCATTAGTATCATCGTAGTGTAATATTTGCATTAGGCATTAAGTCATATCATACACGGACATGAGTAGGATAGTCACTTTTCCTGTCTCCATTCAAGTTTGTGTTTGCTAAATTAAAAAATCGCAGTATTATAGCATTGTGTCAGTTGCATGCAACTGACGTGCCCACAGTTTCCCAATTGCAGGATTGGACTTGACATGGACTTGAAGTCACTATGATGAGTTGTTACAAGATTTAAGAATTTTCATTATTGTAGATTGTATTGTATTCATTTAATTCCGTAGTGCTGTTGTAAAGAATATGTTGCAAATAAAAAGTTTTGAAATTCATTATACATTTGTACGAATTTGAAGTAAAAGATCCTGTATTTGCTACGAATTACCTGTGTTTGGAATTATGGGCGTTACAGGGGCTTCCCTACGGCGATAGGAGCCTCGACATCTCGGGCTCCACCATGTCCCTTGAAAAGCCACATGACTTGACACATGTTGACCTACGTCACCGTTTGAGGTATTCGAGGCACCTAGAAAGTTGTCGCGTTATCCATGATAAGTGGGGGTAGTTGGGGAGTGCTTCATGATGCATATAAGTTCCTCATTCATGGGTGACTGGCTCACAAATCCTATAAACATAATCACTTAGTACTTGGTTTATGTAACGCCCCCAGCTCCTCTCAGCTCCGTACGAGCCTATGCGCGCGTACGCACAAAACAAAACTTAACCATGACCCCAACACAAGATATAGCTTGTAGGTACTCTATAGATCATTGGCAATCTATTTAAACTCTCGTATTCCTTATATACCACCGATGTAAAATGAATAATCCCAGCCTAATATACATGCATCTCACGTGCATGGCTTCACATGCACAAGCAACCAATCGGGCCCACTTCAAATCCATGCAGCAACTTCTTCATTTCTATTTGGCCCATAATCTCTTTTTAAATAATCTACAAGCCCACTAATATATATATATATACTTGTAGCTCCCAATTTTTTCAAACCGGAAATTCGAGACGCAAGCTAGATGCTTACTTCAAATGAGTAAATAACACAGGAAAATCACAAGAAAGTTAAAACTTTTATTGCCACCAATGTTATTACAATGTACAAAATTGTTCAACAAAATTTACATCATGAATTTATATCGATCATTTTCATCAACAAATTACATTGTACAACAATTAGGAACCTTATCAAACGAATTGGACAACGTCGCTCTACTAAATGTCTTTCGCAGCTCGAGTTCCCTGCTCCACGATCAGTAATCCTGCAATCTAATAAACTGTGGGCACGTCAGTTGAATGTAACTGACGCAATGCTGATAAAACCAGTTACTCCAAAACTTCAACAACCAATATTTGATGCAAAGAAAAACGTGATGTCAAGCTAAGTGTTGGATTATGCCATGACCTAAATTTTAATGCACAAAGAAGAATGCACATGATGCTCCTACACTAATGCACGCATGATTGGAGATATATGCATCCCCTGCTACATACTCCCGAACCAAGTGATGTTCTCCATATGATAGGGTTCGGTCCCTCGCTATGCATCCTACTCTTGTACTCTCTCATGTTTCTGACATTCATTCTAGTGACTGGTAGAGTCTGCAATCGGTGCGGTCTAACCCCGCTACTGCAATCGGATCGTGGTCCTTCTCCACTCTGAATGGCAGTGGTCACTCTACTCGTTCAGATCATGGTCATTCTCTACTCTGACAAGATAATGGTCCTTCTCCATTCCCGGTCAGGCCGGTGATCATTCGACTTCTGCCACAGCTCTGCTAGAATCATGGTCCATCTTCATTCAGCGTCTACCCAAAGTTATCATGAACATAAGGCGAATCGTAAGGCCACCCTTACTCCGCCAAAGGCAGCAGAGTTAAACTCTTACTCCCCATTTGCACTGATAACTTAGAACATAAACGGAAGCTTAATGGTCCATCTCCTAAGTTCCGACAGGACTTGCGACTTACATCTGCATCCTGCTATTATCACTATACTCTAGAAATTAACATTCGAGACATCGTTGCCCGTGTCCCCTTGACTGGTGAGACAGCGTCATGCGTGTTCCTTTGATAGGATGAATACGATACCCAACAAGTGTCTGTACTTACATTCAACAATGACCCGATATATTCCTAAGACACTACCATGCCCAAGGGTACTAACCCAAAACTAGAACCAGAACTAAGGATTATGGTTGATTACACAATTACTAAGATTATTAGCTGATTCTCAGATTATCTGATTATTTGATTCCCTTAATCCAATGACTCTAATTCGGCTCTGATCCCCTTTTTCATTAACTCATTATAGAAGTTAGCATTATTAGGCAAGTCTATGCCTATTTCATTTTAACAAATTCTCTTTTAGTTAGGAGATCTATCATTTATTTCCATGTCCCAAACTCAGTAACCACACCATTTATTTTGAATAACTAGTTAAGTTCTACTTGTAGGCTCCTTTCTAGTTAGCTAGCTTTTTAATATAAACCTAACCCATCCTACAATAGGGCTCAACCTAGCCCTCAATTACGGCTGAAGATTTGTCTCGCCTCGGCCCACACTTGGCCCAAACCAAAGACGAACCGACTCTGTCGATTACCGTCACAGCCATCTACACTTGGTGTTCGATCGGAACCTCGGCCCAACCCAAACACATTGCTCTTGATAACCTTCACATTCTACGGTCCTCAACAAATAGTAGCACCAAACACAATCATGGAATCCTTCCATGAATGGCGAGCACATCGATGCACGAGTCGTCTCCTCCAATGTGTTCGATGCGACATGGGTTCCTATGCTACCCATCTAGATATACCATCATGACGTAATCCTTGAGTCTCAAAACTCCACCACGGTGGCCCAACAAGGGTAAACTACTCAAGGACTAACTCTACACCATGAACATCCAAAAGGAGTGCTAAAAAGATCTAAAAATGGGAAATTGCATTTCCAAACAGCAAGCACGCAATTGGCATTCAAGCCAATATAGGGTCTCTCTCTGTCCCTTTTCAATAAAGAAACGCGATCGGGTAACCCCTATGCATCTACCCAAGGTAGAAAGCAACAAACAACGCAAGTTGGTAGGAATCTCATCCTAAGCAATCAACATCAACACTTAATCATTTATTACAACATTTAACCCAAAACAGTCAACAACTCATTTCTATTTGCTCCTATAAAGCATATATGAGCTACACCACAATATGAAACTTAGATAATTGAAATCATAATCCATTTCCACATCCGTATCATGCTTTATTAGCCACAAAACAACAATTCTAAGCTCAATCTATGAGTTCTAACTCAAGTTCATGAACATGACATCAAGACAGTAAACTTACAGAATCTACATACATCTACTGTATATAGTAAAAACCATCATAAATCGGGTACAACTTAGAATCTTAAGTTGTTATACATTAAAGAAAGCTCTACGTGTCTTGTACAATTTTCTAGTTATAAGTTTCTTCATATTATGTTTTATAAGTGTCCAAAGTAGTCATTGTTTAACATGCATGCGATAATTTCCAGAACAGAGAAACAACTAATCAGTGCTAACATAAAAATACTATTGAAATATCAAATGATATCCAAAATTTATGAAATTTGGAACATGAGCTCTTTATACGTGATAACAGCACATATATAAATTCCAAGTGAATCTATAGGGTATTTATCAAGATATGGCCCTTTTAAAAGTAACTAAAAACAGAACAGTTTACATTCAATACTGTCTTTCTTTTTATGACAGTCAGTGATTTCAGCTTTTATTTATATAGCAAACTTTTCCCAAAAATTGTGAAATTTAACATACATGGCCTAAACACAAACTAGTAGCACATAAAAAAAATTCAACAACAGACCCGAACTAGTTAAAGAGATAAGCATTTGTATATCATAATCAGGTTCTATGTTAAATCTGTTTTATGCACATCCAGTAGTCAAGTTCGTACTTAATTAAAATAGTAAATTAATTCTAAAAATTATGAAAATTGGTGGAAAGATGCCTAACATGCATATCTTGCTGTCATAAAAATTTCAAGTCAAAATTACTAGTATTTTTCAAGTTATGGTTTCCAGACTAGCATGCATTCAAAGATTCAGCATTTTACAGCATTTTACTAGTTCATTCTTTTAACTAGTTTAGGGATAATCTGCAAATTGATGAAACCGGGAGGAAGTAGTCCTTTCTTATAATAGTCTTTATGCTATTCTCTCTTTTGACTTTCTGTGGCTGGTCTTTCTTTCCCTTTTTTATTCTTCACAAATGCATCGAATGCTTTTTTTGGAGGGCGCTTGACCTGTCTTAGCTTTACAGCTTCGTTCCCTTGCTGCCCGAAAGGCCTGATTTTTTACTTGAATTATACCGACATCTCGCGCCTATGGGCCGCTATAACTATCCAAGAAGACACTCGAAACTGGAAGGATAAAGAAACCTACCCGGTGGACTGCTGAGCTACAAGTCCTACGACACAGGAGCAGGATTCTCTAAAAAGCCAAGGTTGTGGCTTGACTAAGAAGGGGAAGCGGTTCAAAGGAAAGCAAGCTGAGCTCGACCGGTGGAGGTCTTTCCTCTCGAGTGGATTGCCTAATCTACCATATGCTATCTGAATTAGATTTATGAGAAATATATCACATTTTTTCTTTGGTTAACCTAACCGTAAGAAGTGAATTACATAAGTTTCAAATTCTAATTTTTCTCAATAATTAGTTTTATCTTTTCTCCCACCTTCAGAAGAAGGAAGCAAAAATATCCCCTATATCGTTAGAATTTTCTGAAAGTAAACTATCTCGGTTTCATAAATGTAAGAAATTTATATAGAATCTTTGAAAAAGATTTTCTTAATCATTAACTTTCTACCAACAAGACCAGCATGTAACGAATTTTTATCACTAATTTACAACTCCATGACCTACTCGTGCTGACAAGAATCACATCAAGATCTCACCACAAGAATATTAACAAATCAAAAGTTTTAGAGACACCCACCTTAAAATTGTATGCAAGAACACCTTCAAGTTCCACCTAGTTTGCTCTTCTCCTCCTTACTCCTTGCTCTTGATCTTCTTGCTCCTAGCCCTTGGAACTCCTTCTCCTTGACTCCTCCTCCTTCTCAAATTAGTAGTTCAGGGTAGAAATGAAGTGGGTGAAGTAGGCTGAGGTGTAGGAAAAATGTTCTAAGTGTAGGAGAATAAGGAAAAATGAGCTAGTGCAAAAGAGAGGGGATTAAATATGTCATGCGCCGCTTCCCAAAAAATACGGAATACAAGCACGTGACATTGGCCCAGCGAATGACTTGCGTGACCCATTAGCTGTTACTGATTCAACACAACAATATAAACAAGAAAGCGATACAACCACACATGCAATAAAAGAATAATCACATGAATAAAAATACTTGGAATATAAGCATGAAATAACCAAATATAATAATCTAACATCTAGAAACAATAATAACAATATTCGGGTCAAAATCCCACAATACAATGAAATAGCAATGTTCAATAATTTAAGTCTCCATAACATAACAAAACAATGTTCCTTCACCATTAATGTTCTCTTAATCCATCAGCAATTCTCCTTGATTACCTGTAAGCTTTTCATCTAAAAAGAGAGAATAATATGTCCTTAGAGCAAGTCGTGGACAGTAAGTAGAGAAAAGCAGTGAAACAATGGCAATAACGATATAACGATAAATTCAATGAACAATAGGATCGATAGCAATGAACAATTGGCAAAATGATGACGATGTAATTTGCAATAACGATGATCAATAAAAATAACAATAAACGATATCCATAATGGTAGAAATAACGATAACACTGTTCAATAACGATGACAATATGCAATGATGATGCGATGACAGTCTTAAGTCTATTATTCATTTTAGTCCTAACTAATGCACGTACTAATGCGTCCCATATCATAGGTTTGATGCATACAAAACACTTTCATTTAGACCTAAGTGGTGCACTCTATAGATCATGTACTCGGCAACGGTAATCACTATACACCTTTCGATGTATGATACGGTACTTCGACAACGATACGATATACGATAGATTGGGTTACTGCCGTAAGCTACAATCAATCGATAAAACACTAGCTGGTAACATTGTTTAGGAAAACATGGGCCCATCCTCCGAGTACAGTCTTTACACTGTTCACTACTTAAATCACCCTTAAACCCCAGCTTATTAACAATTCTTTATTTAATCAACATGCAATAACGGTTGGCAATATTTCGATACTAATATGAAATAATAGGGACAATAATATTAATGGATAAACGAAAGGACGATCAATAAGGGACACTAGAACGATGACAATACAACACTAAGATCATGAAATGCAAATCATACAATTCGATGCATCAAATACAACAATATAGATTAAATTATATTATCAAAACATGGAAACTCAATTCTGTACCAAAATTAAATTTTCCGCTGCTATAGAATAGCAAATGTGGATCCGTCAGAAGTTCTAGAAACTAGACTCCTGCCCAGTTCCAATGCATATTTAAAGTCAAAATTCTGATAATAGTAACTAGGTTAATTATAAGGTTCTTTACAGATTACTGATTCTGGCTGGTTATCGATGTCAATTAGTTACAGTTATAAAATAAGCAAATATTCACTTTAAAAATCATTAAAAATAATTATCATGAACCTAAGAATGTTAACTATCAATCTGAAAATTATCATGGCATTATTTGATTATTAGTTCTAACATTTAATCAGTTTAGCATAGTATAGTCATGAATCAGGAAATTCTGAAAATAAAATGCAGCAGTAGTAAAATAATCATAACTCATACAATATAATTCGGAATTCAATAATTTTTAGTGTTCTGGAAACTAGATACATAGGGCTACATTTCATATTCAGAAAGTTATGGGTTTTGGTGATTGTATCTAGGTCAAAACAGTCTAGCAATATTCAGGTTGACAGTAAATTACAGGGTCTCGATATATTTTTTATCAATAAAAGGATTTAAAAATTATAGACGATGAGTTAGGGGTAGAAAACTTAAATCACAGCAAGCTATGTCTATATGAACATGGTATTAAGATGAATAATGTCCATAATCTTACCCACCAAATCAACCTATACACCAACAACAATCATACGAACGATAAAACTAGCATACGATTCTACAATAATTTGTGTAGTGCCATGACATGATTCACAATATTAATTCCTACCCATATACACAATAACTAACTACATGAATGCATGCAAGATCTCTATAAATCGGATACAAATGGGAGGCATGAAGTCAAGATTACTACGTGGATTTGCTCGTGTAAATTTGTAGTGTCCCGACGATAGATAACAATAAACGATATATGGTAATCAATTTATATCTACTTCCGGGATTCAATAAATATTCTTGAATATGATGCAATAACAATTCGAAAGTGAGATGACTTGCCGTAATGAAGATTAGATCTGAAGTAATCGAATAACGGGATTAGGATCCCAGGGCAACACGTGCACTCAAAGTATGATGCACACACCCGTAAAACACATGCAGTCGACGTGCAACAGATCCAACAGCAACAAACAGCAAGAGACACAACAGCGACATGGCAAGAGCGCAACAGCAACACGGCAATGGCTGTCGAGGGTAGCTTGACAGCGGTGGAGGCAGGGCTCGACGGTGCGGCTGACTGGCTGCAGTCTGAAGGAGAGACAACAGTAGACTAGGGGTTCGACAGGAGACAGGGACGGTGGTCTGAGGTCTGGGTGGGTCCTTAGTGGTCGGGAGAGACAGGGGAGGCCGGGGGTCACGACTGGCGATGAGGAGGGCAGGTGGAGGAGGACAGGGAGACTGTGGGGTTCTTCGGTGATGGGGAGATACTGGAGGAGGTGAGGGGGATGATGGTGGCGATTGGTGGGGTCAACCAGAGAAGAAGAGGAGGGAGTTGAGAGGTAGAAGATGCACAGTGAAGGTTGACAGCTGTATATGGGGTGATTAGGGTTAATTACGATTAGTATTTATAGAGGGATATTATGGTTAAGTTGGATTAATGGGTAGTGGGTTATAGGGTTAGGACCCAATAAAACAATTATAGGGTTTTGGGTCAATATGGATCAAAATAGAAGGACAATTATCAACCCAACAATATAGAAGACAAATCCATGGAATTAATTTGAATTAGGAATATAAGAAATAAGATCCAAACACTCAAATTGAGATCAAATATAGTTCATGAATAATATTAGAATTAATATTATGCAGCACAATAATGAAATAAAAATTAAATGATATAGAATTACAAAAGATATTACAATGGAAATCAATAAAAGGGAAAAACGAAAACGGGAATTACAATCCTACCCACCTTACAATAAAATTTTGTCCTCGAAATTTAAGCAAGTGACAATAGGATAACTCCAAAGAAAAGAAAAGAACTACACAAAAAGATGGGAAAACTTCTTCTGAATCTCTTCCTCAAGCTCCCAAGTCGACTCACCCGGTGAGTGAGGATTCCAAGCAACTCGAACCAATCTGATGACCTTGTTCTTCAAAACTTTCTACCATCGGTCCAAGATTGAAATCGGACGGATCTCACAGGACAAATCAGGCTAAATAGACAATCGAAGTAATCGATAACATGACTGTCATCCCTGATATACCTCCTAAGTTGGGAGACATGAAAAACATCATGCACTCCAGATAGAGCCAGCGGCAATGTGAGTCTACAGGCCACCTTTCCTACTCACTCCACAACATCAAACGGCCCAATAAACCTAGGGCTTAGTTTGCCCCTGCCTTAAAATCGGATAACACCCTTCCATGGTGATACCTTGAGGAACACATGATCGCCCACTTCGAATTTCAATGGCCTCCTATGAACATCTTCCCATTTCCTCTGCCTGTCCTGAGCTGCCTGTAGATGCTTCCTGATCTGGGCCACCGCATTAACAGTCCTCTTGATCAACTCTGGCCCTAAAAGCTTCCACTCACTGATGTCATCCCAGCACACTGGTGATCTACACTTCCGACCATACAAAGCCTCATACGGAGCTGCCTTAAGACTTGCTTGGTAGCGGTTGTTGTACAAAAACTCCACCAAGTGTAGATGATTTTTCTAAGTTCCTCCAAACTGAAGAACACAGGACCTCAACATATCTTCCAATGTCTGAATAGTCCTCTCCGATTGCCCATTCGTCTACAGATGAAATGCATTACTATAGTTCAGCTTGCTCCCAAGAATACCTTGAAGACTTTTCCAAAATTGAGATCTGAACTTAGTGCCTCTGTCTGACACAACACTGACAGGGACCCCATGTAACCTGAGAATCTCCTGCATATACTTCTCTGCAAGGCTCTCTGTAGACTGACCCACTCTGAAGGGAATAAAATGAGCACTCTTTGTCAACCGATCCACAATTATCCAGATGGCATTGTGACCGTTGGGACTTCTCGATAAAGCAGACACAAAGCCCATTGTGATGTTCTCCTATTTCCACTCCGGAATAGGAAGAGGTTGAAGAAGTCTAGCAGTTATCTGATGTTCTCCCATTGCCACCCTCCCGCCATTGCTGCCGAGCCCCTTTCACCGTCGACCCCCTGCAACCTCGCCAACTCTTCATCAAAGTCCACCGTCGAGAACCACCTCCTCCATTGCCAGCACACCATCGAAGCCAAAGCCGAAATCCCTTCCGCTGCTGCTCTTACCGCTGTGCTCTTGCTGTACACCTGTGTACATTCGTTGCACGTGCTACTTTGTGCACGTGTTGTTGTTGCTACGTTGTTTCCACGTGCATCATTGCCGTCAGGATTCTCATCCCATTATACTATCACTTTCGGAATTAATCGTCATATAAGGAAAGTCTTCTTGAACCCATTTATTGTTCGCCTTCAAGAATTTTGTTGATCTCCGCAAGTAGTTCATAATCTAATATTCACATCTGTATTTGTTAATACTTGTTCAAGAGATTGTCACGGATTCATTGGCGAAACCAAGTGATAATTCTTTTTTCATGCCGTTATCTTTGACTCGAACCCATGCCCTAATATATATTGCATATGCACGTAATACATGAAAATTTTTAGATCTATGCTATATAATTGATTGATGATTGAAATGTTCCCGATTGAATATGATTTTTGTGAATTAATTGCCATGATTATGAAATGCCTCGTTAATGTTGAAATTGCATGATGATAATTAAATAGAGATTTTGTTATTTTATTGACATGAAATTACATGTTTGCATGTTTAAATTATTAATGATTCAAATCTATCTATTTTGCTGGCCTGCTGTCTACCTCATTTTGCATTAAACTTTTGAATCAGTTGCTATAGGAATTTAATGGAACCATGTAAACAACAATTGTAACTCTTTGGTTCTACTTTTCAGAACATTTGATGGATTTGAATTTCGATATATAATCTGCGAGATATCAGAATTTTTGTACTGCTAGGCCTGGATTTCCAGATTCACAATTATATGTATATCAACATGAATGGTTAATTAAAAGAGAATATTAATAGTGGAATTAAAATCTGAAATTATTCTGGTTGTAACTAGAAGTGATTAGGAGTCGCCCTGAATTTTTGTGAAATTAATTGATAAATTTTCAGACCCAATACATATATATGAACATGACCTTTAACCTGCTGCCTGAACATAAGATCAGTAAAGAATAAGTTTTTACACCTAGTTTCTATGATTTCAATATGTCGTGTGTATATGTGTTGGAAGTGGAAGAGAGTCTAATTTCTAGAACTTCTGACGGGTCCCGTTTTGCTTTCCTGCAGTAATGGAAAAACCTTTTTTGTACAACAACGTCTTTCTGCCCAGAACTTGTGTTTTTGTATTGATTTAGCATAAACACTTTTGCCTTGCATTTAATGAGTAGAATTAGTCACACCTTGCATTAAAAAACCTTGACATCTTCTTACATGCTCACACCGGGGTATTAAAGGTCAACTTGGTAATGAACAATCGGAGACTGTACTCGGTAGGGGTCCCTTACTGCTTGATTGATTACTGTTACGGATTGTTGGCCATGGATTACTGTTCATTGACTGTTAATTACTGTTTACTGGTTGTTAATTACTGTTTATTGTGTCGAGTACATGATCTGTAGAGTTCACCATCACAGTCTAAAACGATCACTGTTTGCATGCACCGAACCTGTGGTATGGGACACAATATTACGTGCATTAGATAGGTTAATAAAATGAATAATAACCCTAGATTGACATTGCATGCTTGATCACGTATATTGTCCTTGATATTGATCTTGAATTGTAACTATTGATTATTTCATAATTAAATATAGACCCTTGACTTTATCGCCAACCGTTGTCTTTGTTCCTTGACTTTGATTCAGTCCTTTATTCTTGATATACCATGCTTTTATTGTTCTCTATTTTCCACTACTTGTTGTCCATAACTTGCTCTAACGGACATTATTTTTTTCTATTTTAGATCATGAGTTTGCAGGCACTCAAAGATTAATACCCAAAGGACTCGGTGAGGAACAA
Source organism: Hemerocallis citrina (assembly GCA_017893485.1). Lineage (NCBI taxonomy): Eukaryota > Viridiplantae > Streptophyta > Magnoliopsida > Asparagales > Asphodelaceae > Hemerocallis > Hemerocallis citrina. The sequence continues at coordinate 223,330 of JACEHZ010000249.1, forward strand.
TTCCAGAGAATGGAGCTCAAAGAGAAGACTGCATTGAATATCTAATTTTTTTTCGTGCTATTTTCCCTTTGGACATTGTTATTGTTATTGTACTTTATTTTTGGGCTTTTATGACCCGAAGTTTGTTTTATCCCAGATGTTGGATATTATGTTATGGATTATTTCATTGATTATTGAAGTTATTCTTCGTTTATGTGATTATTACTCTTGCGTGGTTGTGATTGTTATCTATATTGTTGAGTTAGACTCTCATGGATGATGCCTATGTCATTCGCTGGGCCTTTGTTACGTGCTCGTATTCCTGTTTTTTGGGAAGCAGGGCGTGAAAACCAGCTTGGAGTCCGAATGGACACTCATTTTATGCATTATGAGGTCCTCAGATATCCCGGACATGTCTGAGGGTGTCCAGACAAACAGGTCACAGTTCTGTCGGATACATTTGTTGATTTCCTCCTTGAGGCCAAGTAGGAGGGACTTGCTCACTTGAAAGCATTTGACTGGGTCCATCTCGAAGAAAGCTGTCTCCTCTAATTCATCGACATGCTCGGAATCGACTGAGCTTTGATCAAAAGGGAGCTCGACAGCATCAAGTGGGAGAACCGAGCCCCCCACTATGGCTATGTACAGCCTCGGGCTGCCTCCTGGTTGCCTTTGACTACCCCAACTTCAGACATGGTCGGGAATTTCATCCTCATGTGATGAGCCGAGGAGATGACTTGAAGAGAAGAGAGGCTGGGGCGCCCGAGGATAGCGTTGTAAGCGGCCTTGACATTTACCACCATGAAATCCATCGCCTCGGTCCGGGATGTCGAGGACTTGCCGATAGTGACGTTGAGGGTTATGATTCCTTCGATCTGGACAGGTGCATCAGAGAACCCATGAAGGGTGTAGCTTGCCGGTTTCAGTCTCTCCCGAGAGAGCTTCAAACCATCGAAGGCTGCAAGAAACAAGATGTTCACCGAACTCCCATTGTCGATGAGGATATGACAGACCTCGTGATTGGTCAGACAGAGGCTAATGACAAGAGCATCATAGTGTGGGCCCCAGATAAGAGGCTAATGACACCTTCGGGGCCTTCGTCCGAGGACGAGACCGACAATTCGTGACCTCGAGGCGGTGGACAGTTATGGACGGAGTTGACTTCCCAGAAGAAAGCTTTATGGGAGGAGTTCGAGTCCCCCCCCATGGGTCCACTGTGGACATAATGGAGGATGGACAAGTTTTCGGAGTCCAGAGCCTCGGGTTCCACCTCTGGACGCCTGTTCTCACCCCAAAGGGGTGGAGAGGCCCTCAGACCATCCCAAGTAAACTTTGCAGGGTACCCTCTCCGGATGAGTTCTTCGATCTCATCCTTCAGAGCCAGACAGTTGCCGGTCTCATGGTCGTGGTCCCGATGGAACCGGTAGTAGAACATCCAGTCTATCTTCTTGTAACGCCCCGAATGCCAAACACTGGCAATTTGTAGCATAAACATGATCTTTTACTTCAAATTCGTATAAATTTACAACGAATTTAAAACTTTTTATTTACAACATGTTCTTTATAAAAGCACAGCAGAATTAAATGAATACAATATAGTCTACAATAATGAAAATTCTTCAATCTTGTAATCAACTCATCATGGTGACTTCAAGCCCATGCTAAGTCCAAACTTGCATCTGGAAAACTGCGGGCACGTCAGTTGCATACAATTGATGCAATGCTATAATACAGCGATTCTTTAACTTTATCAATCACACACTTGAATGCAAACCAGAAAAGTGACTATCCTAGTTATGTCAGTGTATGATATAACCTAATGCCTAATACAGATATTACACTATGATGACACTAATGCATACTTGTTCGGATTCTATGCATCCCATACTACATAAGTCCGAGGATAAGCACTTACGTACTCCACATTATAGGGTTAAATCTCTCGCCATGCAACCTACTACTATGACTACTACAAGATTTAGATACTTTGCAAGTATTAGTTTCCGCCCCGGAATACTAGAGATCAATCCCACTTCGCGGATCATTCTGTGGCCTATTTTATCCATCGTCCCGAAATACTGGAGATTGTCTCACTTCGCGAGTCATCCTGGAACCCTCATTGCACAAATACCCCGTGAGCACTGCCCTCGTCCCGGATTACTGGAAATCAATTACACTCCGTAGATCATTCTGTGGCCTATTTCATCAGTCGTCCCAGAATATTGGGGATTGTCTCACTCCGTGAATCATCTTGGAGTCCATAACTCACGTTTGCTCTTATTTCATCATATCTCCAACTGGTGCCTAACCTTAAGTTTAAGTTACAGTTATTAAGACGTAAAGTTTAGCTTTATTCACCAGACTTAAACCAAAACACTGAGAATACTAGCCCACAATGGCTATTTCTCAAAGAGAAAGTTAACCCACACTGGTTATTTCTTAAATTCTATTTATCACAACTGCCGGTTTTCTGGATCCCACTCACTTTATAACAAACAACCATCTAAGAAAGAGATTACATAGGTTACATCTAACCTCATCATAAACATCTCATTCATTAAACATCTTTTAACCTCTTTTATTCATTCTCTTTGCCATTATCAATCGTGAAGTTACCAACTTCTTTTAGCAACGTTCAATAACACTTGATGAGTTAAAATCCTTATAAACATCACATGTTTAACATTTCAACTTCATCATTTAATTATCTCTTAATTCCTCATAAGGTACATCTTACTAACATTCCAATTTTGAATCCAATTTTATACGTTGTAAAAGTTTTAGGACAACTAGATAAAAGACATCAACCTAATGGTGTTGTAAAAATCATATAAATTCCAACACTACTCCAAACATAGATTTATTAGTTTTATAGGAATCATGAATGAATCTACTACAACTTTGTAGTTAAGATCATCTAAAATCATCCTCAATTACTTCGTCTAAATTCATTTTCCAAAATAGTAGGTTCAAAATCTGAAAACTGCAGCTCATGGTACTTGTAAAAATCACAGAAAATTCTATACTTCATGAATTTTGTGTTCTTTAGATCAAATTAAAGGTATACAAGTCTACTATAACTTTGTAGTTATAACTTTTCCCAAAATATTATGTCTGTAACCCTGGATTCTTTGAAATTTACAGTAGGGTCAAAATGTTAAAGTACTGGCACTTGTTTAATCTTGTAAAATTCATTATAAACTCAATTCTTTACAGAAAATTGATTTCTTAGACTTTACAAAAAGGTTAACAAGTCTACTTCAAGTTCTTAGTTTTGACTTTTCTTAGAATACTTCATCTAAGATGTTGAAATGATAAAAATCCAAAATGTATACAAATTTCCAGCAACTAGACAAATGCTAACCAGTCCTAAGTTTGGATTTTATTAAAATAGTAAATGACATCCAAATATTATGAAATTTTAAGGAGATGTTCTTGACATATATGAGATGCTCCTATAAAAATTTTAGCACTAGATTCCATCTAGTTTAATAGTTATGATTTTTTGAAGTGCATCTAGAACTCAAAACAGAACCTTATGAAAATGCTCCCAAATCAAACATATCATAATTTTACACATTCAATCAATAAAAAATAATCTAAACATGAGTGTTCAATATATATATTTTATCATGTATCTAACAATTCACACATATATAGCATTCTACTAATAAAACTATATTAGAAAGTTGGAAAAACACCCAACTCAAATGTAGAATTTCTAGTAGTAGAACTCCTAAAAGGTAATGCTCCAAAGCTCCAAGCTCCCCCAAAAATGGCCGGCCTCTTCCTAGCACAACCCGCAAGCTCTTCTCCCTCTTTCTTTCTTTTGTTTTTGTTCTAAGTGTGTTGTTCATGACAAAAGTAGGGACTATTTATAGGAAAATTATGTCGTGAAAATAGCTCACCACTTCCCAAAATAACTCCCCACTTCCCACTAACTCACACCACTCTCCCTCATTCTCAACCATGGTAAGAAACAAGTGCACGTGTAGTCAATGTGTGTGCACACTCTACATACAAATTTTATTATTAATTTTTATTAGGTTAAATAAGTGTGTTATACATGGTAAGTGTACCGAACTAACTATATTATAAATGTACACTTTAGTTTGCACAAAATCAATCATGGGCTTTAAATTAATTTTAGTGGGCTACAAAATGGATTTAGACCCAATGGATTTTTATTACAAATAAATCACACAATTGTGACTAGAAAAATGAGAAGAAAAATATTCATGACTCAAGAAAATTTTAGGAACCAATATGTGTACTACAAACACGTACGTTGCACGTATCAATACAAAATAAATTTGAGAGTACGAAAAACAGTCAAAATATAAAATACGTAGAACATGTATATTAATAATGTTACGTAATGGTAAAACATACGTAATCGACATGTGTATTGAAAACATGTGCAATACACGTAATAATATAAAGATTAAAATTAATATTTGAGTTGGCTCAAAATAGGATAAAAAAGAACTTTGAGAGAACGGAAGACATAAATAATCAGAATATAAAATACGTATGATATTTATATAAAAATACGTTACGAATATTACTCGTAACAGTACAAAATATATGTGTGTAACACCCATGAACAAAATTGTCATAACTCAATTTTACGGGGGCATTACACTTCTTGTTTCCATTGTTGGACCGAGGAGGATGTCAAAGTATGCCATTGCACCCTATCTCCATGAGGATAGCGAACACGCTGGCATTAAGGGTACTGAACTTATCGAAGCGAGGGATCGGAGGGAGGTGCCTCTGTTCGGATGCATCTTTCTGGGTCTTCTTCGGATCCTCAAAGTTGTCGGACTTCCTTTTCCCCTTAACTTGGAAATTCTTCTAACCTCCGGATGCAGGGCTTCCTCGGCTCGGATGTACTTCTCGACTTGGAGTAGGTGGTCGAAAAAATTGGTTGGGGGTTTCTTAGCCAAGGAGCCTTCAGTGAGTCATGCCGGACGTTGTGTCGAAAGTCGGCTACTGCAACCCTGACATCGAGGGAGGAGACTGTTTGGGCCTAGGCAATGAATCTGCAAACGAAATTCTGAAGGGATTCCCTGTCATTCTGTTTGAGGTCCAAAAGAAAAGCGCTCGTCTTCTCGGCCTTACTGCTGGAGGAAACTCTCCTCAAGTTGGTCGAAGGAGAAGATTGAATTTGGGGTGAGATTCTTGGAGTACCATTCTCACATGGGTCCCCAGAGGGTGGCTGGAAAGGCATGACAGATGAGCAGATTCGAGGAGTTGTGAATCATCATGAGGGTTTTGAATCCCTCGATGTGATCATCAGGATCCGAATCTCCGTCGTAGGTCTCAAAAGCAGGGGAATTGAAGCTCCTCGGAATGAGGGCATCGAGGATGCTCCACGAGAAAAGTGGCCAGACCGGTCGATACCCCCGGTCAGACCGCCCTGCATCTTTGCCAATTCGAGTGAGGTGTTCCTCCATCTCCTGCAGGCATTTGAGGACTGCATCTTCACATCCCTCGGATCGGGTCGACGCATGGGACTCCTGGTTCTTGGCTCCTCTCGCATAATGGCTTTGAGTGCATTTGGTTTGAGCTCCCCCTCGGAGGGCCTGGAGTACCTCGTCTCAGAACTCTTGGAATTCAACTCTCATCACGTAGCCTCACTCTCCGTGGCTGTTTGAAGGTCGGTGGCGATCCCGTGGGGAGCGACTGCATCCCCTTTCGTCCTTGCGGGAGGACTAGCGGCTTCGGCTCGAACCGTGGTTAGAGGGTTCACTCGATCCACAGGAGCGGCTGAGATGATTATTGAGGTCGTCCTTATTCACCCGATTATTGATGACATTCTGGAGGTCGAGAATCACCAGGACCACGGGATCTCTCGCAGATGAGCCTGGGGGGCTTGGGGCTGGAACCTGAGATTTTTTTACCCACCTTTGCTGGGACCCCTGAGTGACGACTCAACTTCGGGCAGGACGTGGAGGAGGAAGCGGGGGGTCCCCCCCCCCCATTGTAGTTTTCTTGGCTTTGGGACCTATGGAAGCAGTTGTTCACATAATAGGGTCTGAGGAAGAGGCTCGAATCTGTTTTCCCACAGACAACGCCAATCTGATGCAGCTTGTTTTTGGGTGTAGGAGCAACAAATAGTGAGTTCTTTTGGTAAAAATGAAACTCAGATCTCAGCCGTCGATCTGACCCTTCTGTAAGGTTGATGTGTGGTTTGATTTGATGGATCGGGTGATGGATGACGCCGTTGGATACCTGCAAAAAAGTTTGAAACACCAGGAGGATTCCTAGTGACAGACCCTCCAACACTCAATCCAATAACCAGCTGTTTAAAAGGTGATTGGGTGATAAAATTGTGATTACCTAGTTATTATAGAGGTAGGGTTGTATTTATAGACTAGTGGCTTTCTATTTAGGGAAGATTCCCCAGATATAATCTAGTCGTTAATTCCCTAATCATGAGGGAATCGATCTGTGTTGGGCTAGATCCAGGTTATGGGCACGGGAGCGGCCCACGAGCCATTGTAAGATCCCTTTGAGATTCGTGCGAAGATCGTGCGGTGCAGATCGTCCGCGATTTGTACCATCATCGGGTCCATTACAATGATTTTATTTTACTGTCTATGATCATAATTGTAATTGAATATGTAATTTTCTAATAGATAATGAGTATACATGCATTCAATGCTAGCAGGGACAAAGCTAGAATATTTTTTTTTGGCGGGGGAGGAGGGGGGGGGCTCCTCCCATTTTTTCAAAACCCCTATATTTTTAGACCCCCTGCTACGGGCTAGCTCCATCCCTGAATGCTAGTAAAATAAATACCGAATTGAATCACACTCCAAATTACGAGAAAAAGTACTTAAGACTGGTTCTAACTCCACACTAGAAAAAATTACAGGTCAGTAGCTTTCCTCTATCTCTTAGGGTCTGTTTGGTTGGAGGGGAATGGAGGGGATGGGAGGGGAGGGAAGAGATTTTTTAAAATATTTCTTGTTTGGTTCATTTTTTAGGAGGGGAGGGGAGGGGAATGGAGGGGTGCAGAATCCCTCCTGAGCCAATTTTAGCTCCCCTCCAATATTTGGGGGATTTAGAGGGAAGAGAAAGTATGTCTAATTTTTTAAAGTGATTGGACTAAATTGCCCTTTTAAATCTAAATCCTAATAAAAAAACCTAATCTCTCTCCTGACTGTCTCTCCCACTCGCGCGTATTGTCGATTCATATTGGACGCTGATATGGCTAAAAATGAGGTTAAATCGGAACCGTCCAAATCGGGCACGAATCTTAAAGTTTGGGGATAAAACGGTAATTTCACCTACAAACGGGTCTGAAATGGGTACTAGGTCCTTTTCCCAAAGGCCTAATAACCTGCGAACGGATCCACCTCAACTGGGTACGAGTCCCAACCCGAAATGAACCCGGTCCAGCAGGGTAGAATTAGGGTTTCTGATTCATCCAAATCAACGACCCTGATTCATATCTATCCGTTCACTGGGAATTAGGGATTACATTCCTGATCTGATCACAAGGATTACATTTCTTATCTGATCACAGGGATTACATTCCTAATCTGATCCCTAAGGCGACTATAAATACCCCCCATCCACCACCATTAAGAGGTAATCAATCTTTTGCCAATTTATGCTCTCTCATAATCTTCCTGATTACTGACTTGAGCATCGGAGGGTGCGTCGCCGGATCAACCCCGGTGTCTCGCACTTTTTGCAGGTGAACGGCGAGAGTCAACGGTCAAACTCCGGCGGATCAGGTTTTCAGGTTTGCTATTCAAGTTTTCCAAGAATCCACAAATACTATCTGTTTACCCCCACACCAGATTTAGCGGTAACAGACGCATATTTGACTGAAACAAACTTTTTGGCAAAAGTTAGCATATTGATACACTAAACTTAATTGGACTTTTGATCAGTTTCTTTTCATCATCAATATGTATACATTTCCCATCAAAATGGGACTGTGGAGACAAAGCTCCATGAAAATTTAACGATGTTCTAGGACCAGCTATCGTCCTTGATGTCAAGTAGTAAGAGAAAATGAACATAATTGTTCCTGTATGTATCCAAACAGATTCATTTATTTATCATTTATTGTCGTTTCGAAAGGAATGTGCAGTATGATCACCCTTTCATGCATTGCTTCATGAATGTAGATACAGACAAATTCTTTGCATCTTCTGTAGGAAATACTTGCAATTAGTGCCTAGATCTGCTCATTCCTCCAACAATTCATCAAGGTGGGTTTTTGTCATGTTGAGCAATTCACTGCATTCTCCTCCCCCAATGGCACAGCTTCAGCATTCTCTGCCCCAATTGGCATTGCTAACAGAGGACCAGCCCCCGGGCATTCTCCTGTACCAATGGCAACAGAGCATTCTCCTCAACCAATGGTAGCAGAACTCTGGAATTCTCCTTAGCCAATTGCAGTGCCACTTTAGCATTCTTGTCAAAATGAACCAGAAATTTCAGCCAAATATTAGAGACACTTGATATTTTTTGTGGTTGAGTTTTGTTATAAAATGTAAAAGGATATAGAAGTAATTTTATTATAAAATATCTTACCTCCCCTTGTGAACCAAGATAATTATTTTCCCTTCCCTCATCTCCCCTCACCTCCTCTGAACCAAACAGAATCGTCATTAAAATCTCTCCTTTTCCTTCCCTTCCCCTCCCCTCCCCTCCCCTCCGTTAAAATCCTGTTATGATCCAAATTTAGTCCCACATCGGTTATATGGGGAATCAATATTGGGTAGTTATAAACTTGGGCTCCCTTCCTTTAACAGCTAGCTTTTAAGGCTGAGTTCTCCTAGGTTCCTAACAAATCCCTCCCCTCCGTTAAAATCCCTCTCCCCTCCCCCTCCTGCTTAAAGAAATTTCATTTCCATCTCATCTTCTACCTCTTTTCTTCTTCTTCTTCTGTTGTTACCTATCAATGCTTTCCTCATTCATAACAAGATTCACCGTATTAGATGACAAGGTGGATTAACAGATTAATCAAGCTATGCCACCAGTCCCACCACCTCCTGTACTCCCAATGCAGGTGAGATCTAATCAACCACATACTCATTCCGATATAAAAAAAAACTCCTTGGCTGCAGCTTCCAAGGTATGAAGGAGATGAACCAAACGGTTGGTAAAGCTGATCAGTTCTTCAACTATCACAAAACCTCAGAAGCTGAGAAGCTTATGATTGCATCATTTCAGCTTCCAAGTTATGAAGGAGATGAACCAAACGGTTGGTAAAGCTGATCAGTTCTTCAACTATCACAAAACCTCAGAAGCTGAGAAGCTTATGATTGCATCATTTCAGATGGATGGTAGAGCATTATCATGGTTTCAAAAAAAAATTGAAAATGGTTTATTTCCTAGTTGGGTGGCATTTGTTCATGAATTAGATGTTCGTTTTGGAGATAACAGTGTTTGTTGATCATCAAGCTTTGTTGTTCAAATTAGCTCAAACTAGCATTTTAATTGAGTATCACGATGCCTTTGATAAGCTGTAAAACAGGATGAAAGGGTTTTCTGATGCATCATTACTTAGATGCTATATATCAGTTCTTAAGTCAAATATTCGGAGGGAATTATTAGCATTTCAAACCAAATCAATTGAGCATGCAATGAGTTTGGCTAAGCTCCTGGAAGAGAAGATCATTGATGCCAAGAAAACTCAATTCATACGAGCTACTTACAAGCCTCCATGGTCTCCACCACCACTAAGCAACCTACCACCACTTCTACCTAAGCCTTCTTTACAGTAAAAAATACTATTTGCTGATTGGGAAGCTTGAAAATCTAAGAGATTATGCTTCAATTGAGATGGAAAGTACAAACAAGGCCATATTTGCAAGGGCAAAAAAATTCTATTGCTGTTATCTGATGAATATTGAGTGTGTTGCAGAAGCTGTGCACCTAGATGTTGAAGCATCATTTCAGGCAGCTGATTTAACTCCTGAGATATCGTATCATGCTCTTTCGGGACACCCATCATCTAAAGACTTTAAGAGTCCATGGTATGATCAACAACACACTTGTTCAAGTCTTAATTGATAGTGGCAGAACTCATAATTTCATTCAGGAAATAGTAGCTTCATTTCTTAAACTCCCCCTACTTCAAGCACCAAATTTCTCAGTAACAGTGGGCAATAGAAATACTCTACGTTGTCAAGGGAAGTGTCTGTCTGTTCCTATCACTATGCAGGCTATACATTCAACTTTGATCTATTTGTTTTGCCTATACTCGGGAGTGAAATAGTGTTGGGTGTTCAATGGCTGGAGTTGCTAGGTCCAGTTACAACAGATTACAAACGCAGCACAATGCAGTTTACTATCCAAAATCAGAGATAACCTTGCAAGGGGGTGTATCAAACTCTTCGGTATCAGCGCTTCATATTCATCAGCTCAAGAGAAGTGTGTACACCTCATCTGTAGCCCAATACTTTCATCTGATACTGGATGATAACGAGTCTTCAAATCAAGTTATACCAGAAGATCTCCAAGAGATAATGCATTAGTATGCATCAGCCTTCGCAGAGCCAACTGGTATTCCCCCAAACAGAGAGTTTGATCACCAGATACATCTTATACCTGCATCCAAACCAACCATTGTCATACCTTATAAATACTTCCAGAAAGCAGAGATTGAACAGCAAATCACTAAGATGTTGCAAGAGGGGATAATTCAGCATAGCGAAAGCCTATTTTCTTCACTAGTGCTGGCAGTTAAGAAAAAAGATGGCACATGGAGATTTTGTGTCGACTATAGAGCCCTAAACATCATCACTATAAAAGATAAACTTCCTATTCCTACACCTGATGAATTATTTGATGAGCTCCATTGTGCTAAATACTCCTCTAAACTAGACTTAAATGCGGGATACCATCAAATCAGGGTTAAAGCGGATGATGTGAAGAAGACAGCTTTCAGGACTCATGATGGCCATTTCGAGTTCTTAGTAATGCTATTCGGTTTAACAAATGCACCATCTACATTCCAGGTAGCCATGAACTACATTCAAGCCTTATTTAAGGAAATATGTGCTAGTATTTTCGATGACATATTGATATATATAGCCAGGATTGGCACTTTCTTTTACAGCATTTGCCAAAAGCGTTGAGAACATTTGAACTCAATCTATTCTTTATCAAGAAATATAAGTGTTAATTTGGCCAACAACCCATAAAATACTTAGGACATGTTATCTCTGAACAAGGGATTCATGTTGACAGTGCAAAAATTAAAGAAATGACTCAGTGGCCTATACCTACAAACATCAAGCAGCTAAGGGGATTCTTGGGGTTAACTGGTTATTATGGAAGATTCATTAAGTTGTATGCTTCATTGGCTGCTTCCTAACTGATCTGTTGAAGAAAGATAACTTTATGTGGAATGTAAAGGCAGAAACAGCTTTTGAGAAGCTGAAGACAGCCATGACAAAGCACTAGTCACGGCCTTGCCTGACTTTTCTATTGCTTTTGAACTAGAGACTGATGCATCAGGAGTAGGTATTGGAGCTATTTTATCCCAAAAGAAGCACCCCATCGCATTTCATAGTAGAAAAATATCTTCAAGAATGCAGAACTCATCAACATATGTGCGAGAAATGTATGCTATAACTAAATCAGTCAAGAAGTGGTTGCAGTATCTACAGGGAGGGGAGTTCACTATATTCACTGATCAAGAGTTTGAAACACATTATGAGCCAAGTAATTCAAACCCCTGAACAACAGAAATGGATTCAGAAACTAGCCTGGTTCAACTACAAAGACATCTACAAGCCAGGCAGATTCAACGGAGCAGCAGATGCACTATCAAGACAGCAGCATATACAGATATCAGCTTCATCAACCCCAAGGTTTCCACTTCTAGATAGAATCAAAGACGAATACAAGCATGACAAGAAGTGTTCACAACTACTAAGTACCCTTCAAGAGCCTAATGCATTCAATACTGATTATACACTAAGGAAAGGCATAATCCATTATAAAAAAAGAATTTTACAGCCTGTTGCTCTCATACCAGAGGTGCTCTTATTATTCCACTATTCACCCGAAGGAGGCCATTCAGGAATTGCCAAAACTACGGCTCGAGTTAAGGCAAATTTCTATTGGGGGAATATGTCACAAGACATTAGCAAGTTTGTGCAAGCATGCACAGTATGCCAACAGACTAAGTATGATACTCGGTCCCCTATTGGTCTGCTGCAACCTGTACAGATTCCAGAACAAATTCTGGAGGATAATGCCATTGATTTTATTATTGGTCTACCACTTGCTAAAGGTAAAGCTTCAACCCTAGCAATTGTTGATCGGTTATATAAATATGCACATTTCATTCCACTGCCTACAAAATACAATGCAGTTAAAGTAGCTTGGTTGTTTATTTCTAATGTGGGTGTTAAGATAAATTAGAGAGAAATGAAGACAATACTGAATATTGAATTGAGAAATAACTCAGTACAGTATCTCCTATATATAGGAGGAACCAAATACAAAACTAACCAACTACTCAATGTGGGACTATAATCTCTAACACCTCCCTCTCAAACTCACTATAGGTCAAACAATGTGAGTTTGCCTACTAAGTGTCGGAATCTCTGAACAGTATGAAATTTGGTGAAAAAGTCTACAGTCTGCTGGGAAGAGGTAACAGAATGGAGAGAGATGATCCCTGTCTCAAAACGCTCATGAACATAATGACAATCAATCTCAATATGCTTCGTTCGTTCATGAAAGACCGGGTTGCTTGCAATGTGCAATGAACTCCGGTTATCACAATAAAGTGGAGTAGCTCCTATAAGAGTGACACCCATATCTGATAACAGCCAACGAACATGAACAATCTCTCTAGTGGTAGCTGTCATTGCTCTGTACTCAGCCTCGGTGGAAGAACATGCAACAACTGCCTGTTTCTTGCTCCGCCATGAGATCAGTGAATCACCAAGAAATAGACAGAAACCTGTGGTAGACTTCCTGGTAGTCGGATCACCTGCCCAATCTGAATCAGAAAATGCACTGAGCTCTAGTTTGGATGTAGAAGGCATAAATAATAAGCGAGTGATAGTGCCCCGAAGATATCTGAGGATCCGAAGAAGAGCACCGTAGTGAACTGATGTAGGAGCGAAAACAAACTGACTGACAATACTAACTGCATGAGCAATATCGGGTCTGGTCATGCATAAGTAGACAAGCTGTCCAACAATCTGCCTGTATCTAGTGGGATCAGGAAGGAGCTCACCATCTGTAGGACGAAGCTTCACATGAAGCTTTAAGGGTGTATCAGCTGATCGACTATCAGAGAGACATGCAGCGGAAATAATATCTGATGTGTATTTCTGCTGAGAAATGAGTATCCCCTGAGATCCATGAGCAATCTCTAAACCCAGAAAGTAACGTAGCTTACCAAGGTCTTTCATATAAAACTGTTGGTGAAGGTATTTCTGTGTGGATGCAATGCCGGCGGAGTCATCCCAGTAATGATCATATCATCAACATATAGTAGTAGAATTACCCTCCCCTGCGGTGATGACTGCATAACATAGAATGGTCTTGAGAATTTTGACTAAAACCAGCCTTGGTGATGACAAGGCAAAAACACTCAAATCAGGCTCGAGGGGCCTGCTTCAAACCGTATATAGCCCGACACAGCCGGCAAATATAACGAGGAGGAGTAGGGAGGCCAGAAGGAGGATCCATATAAACAACCTCAAATAAGGTACCATGAAAAAATGCATTCTTCATGTCCATCTGGTATAACGGCCATTGGCGGATGGCTACAACAGTAAGAAGGGTGCGAACAGTAGTCATCTGTGCAACGGGAGCAAAGGTCTCATCATAGTCAATGCCATGCTCCTAAGTAAACCCTCGGGCTACTAGACGGGCCTTGTGCCGCTCAATAGATCCATCAGGTTGATATTTGACCTTGAAGATCCACTTGCAGCTAATAGGCTGAACGCCCTCTGGTAGAGGAACAACATCCCAAGTGCCAGTTTGATCAAATGCACTGAATTCCTCGGTAATGGCTTTTCTCCATTCAGAATATTGAATTGCATCTTGATAGGTTCTGGGCTCACGTGTAGCGTGTATAGCAGTGAGATATGCATGAAATTGTGGTGAGTAGGAAGCTAGGGTGGCAAAACCAAACTGGTCAGAAGGACCAGTGGCATCAGGTGTATAACGTGCCGGAGGAATACCAGAAGTGGAACGGGTAGACTGACGAAGAGGTGGTGGACTGACAGGTGTGGGAGTGAGGATGGTGGAGCAGGTGTATGTGTCAGTGGGGAAGTAGGTGGGATGGGTGCTGGCTGCTGTGGGGATGCAGGTGGAGTTGCGGTAGGAGAACAACAGGTGCAAAGACAGCATGAGATGTGAATGGAGTCAGAGGAGTAGGATCAAAAGGAATGTGGGAAGATAAAGTCGGGGGGCTAGCAACAACTGGGAAATCGAGAAATCTAGTATCCTCGGGGGGGGGGGGGAGTCAGGTAGTAAGGGGAGTCTTCCACAAAGAAGACATGTCGAGAAATGCAGACACGACCCGCTGATGGATCAAAACAACGATAATCTTTGTGTTCAGGACTGAGACCTAGGTGAACGCACTTAGCAGCACGAGCGGAGAGCTTCATGTGCTCAGTAGGAGGGAGAAGGACGTAACAGGTGCATCCAAAGGTACGGAGCATACTGTAGTCGGAAGGTGAATGATAAATAGCCTCGTAAGGCGTCGTATCAGCTAGGGCAGATGAGGGAGTAATGTTGATGAGACTAACAGAGGTCATGATAGCTTCAGCCCAGAAAGAATGAGGAGCAGAAGAGGAGAGTAAAAGAGCACGAACCGTCTCAAGAATGTGACAATGTTGCGTTCAGCTACACCATTCTGCTCATGTGTGTGAGGGCATGATTGCTGAAACAGGGTGCCATGAGACTGAAGGATTGATCTCATAGTGGTGGAAGTGTACTCACGTGCACCGTCCGATCGAAAATTCTTAATGTGCACACCGAACTGAGTGTGAATCATAGTTGTAAAGAATCGGTAAATATCAGGTATCTCAGATCGCTGACGCATAAGAAAAACTCATGTATGTCTAGCGAAGTCATCGATGAAGGCAACATAATAGAGATAGCTTTTCCACGATGGTACGGGAGAGGGTCCCCATATGTTAGAATGAACAAGTTGAAAAGGGTTAGTGGTTTCAGATGTTCTTTTGTGACTAAAGGGTAGGGCAATGTGTTTGGCCAAATGGCAACCCTGACAATCAGATAAATGTTTAAAAGTGAGAGAACCAATGGCACCACTACGAGCTATAGTCTGAAGTCGTGATGCGCTAATATGACCTAAACGTCTGTGCCACAGATCAGTATCAGAGGAAATAATACCGGTAAAACTAGAAGGAGAGTGATATGCACGAAGAAAATCTAGATAATATAGACGACCATGATGACTAGCACGCCCAAACTCCGTACCGGTGGAGGAATCAGTAATAGAACGACCTAAAGAGTCAAAAGTAACAACAAGACCACTATCGCACAACGCACTAATAGAAATAAGGTTTATTGATAAATGAGGAGTATAGAGAACATATGGTAATGTGAGAGTAGGAGAGTTAATTGTCCCTGAGTGTGTAATAAGAAGTGGTGAGCCATCAACTGTGTGTAGAAATGGAGAGTGAGAGGGAAGTGTTATGCATGCGGTGAATATAGTCTGATTACTAGTGAGATGATGTGACGCACCAGAATTTAAAATCCAGAACGAATTCATACCGGGAGTGGCAGAAAGTGCAGGAGCAGAGGAGCCAGCATTGATAGACTGACCCATGAGCTGTAGTTCCAACTGAATGAGGCGTTGCTGAGTATTACCCCAATCAGCAGGAGACGGCAAGGTCGGAGTGACGGGCATGGCCGAGGATATAAGGGAAGAAGCATTGCGAGGAGAAACAAGACTAGTGCTATTATGACTGAGAGCACAATGTGGAGGGAGATGCTGCTGGTGCCTGGATCGAGGAAGGGGGTAGGGCGGTGCTACCGGTGGCGGAAGTAGAGGTGGAGTATGGTGATGAGTGATGTAAGGAGAAGGTAGGAGACCGGAGGAAGACTGAAAATGGCGCTGCTGCTTGTTGAATCTAGAGGAGGAAGGAGTGGTGGTTGCATCGGGAAAGTCAGTGGAGGCGGAAATATGTGGAGAAGATGAAAAGTGATGGGTTGGGGTGTTTTGGCGGGAAACGAATGGGAGGAGAGAGAGTAAGTGGCTAGGGTTTCGGATTTTGCTGATTGAGGGAGAAGGATATTAGGGTTTTGGTATTTGATCAGGAGCGGAAGAGAGATGTCGGGAGGTGGAGTGATTCCAATGAAGACGAGAACCACTCCACCTCGACGACGAGGATAAAATAAGTATAGGCCTTATAGAACGATAGGCTCTGATACCATGTTAAGATAAATCTGAGAGAAATGAAGACAATACTGAATATTGAATTGAGAAATAACTCGGTATAGTATCTCCTATATATAGGAGGAACCAAATACAAAACTAACCAACTACTCAATGCGGGACTATAATCTCTAACAGTGGGGAAATTGCATGGGATACCTAAGTCTATCATCTCAGATAGAAACCCCATGTTTGTAAGCCAGTTCTAGA
Source organism: Hemerocallis citrina (assembly GCA_017893485.1). Taxonomy (NCBI): domain Eukaryota; kingdom Viridiplantae; phylum Streptophyta; class Magnoliopsida; order Asparagales; family Asphodelaceae; genus Hemerocallis; species Hemerocallis citrina. The sequence goes on from JACEHZ010000249.1 coordinate 239,930, forward strand.
AAGAACTCTGCACTTTGCAAGGCAGAAAATTGTGCATGTCAAGTGCTTATCATCCACAAACAGACAGCCAAATGAAGGGGCTAAATAGGTGCTTGTAACAGTATTTGCGCAGTTTTGTATCCGATGAACCAAGGGAATGGATCAATTATTTGGATTGGTCGGAGTATTGCTACAATACTTCGCATCACTCCACAATAAACATGACTCCATTTGAGGCTGTTTATGGAAGAAAACCACCTACACTGCAAAGACATACATGGAACAACATGTACAATTCAGTTAGACAGCCAATTACAGTCTCGGGATGCAATCCTCCAACAGTTGTGCATGAATCTCACAAGAGCTCAGGCAAGAATGAAGGCTTCAGCTGACAAACATAGGGTTGACAGGGAATTCGATGAATGGGAGTGGGTGTTTGTGAAACTCCAACCCTATAGGTTGCCCAAAGAAGGTCGAAGAACTTCCAAAGCTATCTAAGCGATATTATAGGCCATTTCAGGTCATTAAAAGGATTGGAAGAGTTGCTTATAAACTACAATAGCCTGCACATTGAGAATACATCCAGTTTTTCATGTATCACTGTTGAGAAGATGCAGAGGAGACCCAGATATCATCAACAAAATACCATTGCCAGAAAATTTATCTATGCCTTTTGTGACTGTACTACCACTTCGAGTAATCCAAGCACGAAGAATTAAGAAGGGGAGCAGATTTGTAGATGAAGTCTTAGTTGAGTGGGAAGGATTAGCAGCTTCGGCATCAACTTGGGAGGAGAAGGAAGTGCTGATAAAAGCTTTCCATAACTTCAACCTTGAGGACAAGGTTGAACTTGAAGGAAGCAGCAACGATACAGGAGCTATTGGGCCTCGATGCTTTGGCACTAAGCAGCCCAGTGGAGATAAAGCCATAGCCAGACCCAACCGGCCCTCCAACATGCCTATTCACCTAAACGACCATATCACTTAACCTTTTGACAGGCACAAATTCGGAGGAGGTTCCACCTGCGAACGTCGAAGGCGATTAGGCCAAGGGATACGCTTCAACTATGGATTGGAAGATCACAATAGTGACAGAGAAGGGCAATTATAACGAGGAATGTAGTGATTGTAACGAATACAAATATTGTTAAGCAAATTGCTTCTTCTTCCTTCCTATAAATCTGCTCTATCTCTTAAGAAACTTCATCTCAATCTCATCTTTCACCTCTATTCTTCTTCTCCTTCTATTGTTACTTATCAGAACACTAGTAAACGGATCCTTCGAGATGGTAATGCTTGAAGAGGGTGAGTCTTATATCATTCAATTCCTAATGACCATAAGGCCCGTGCCTTACCCAAATTCTTCTAAATTCACCCTAATTATGGAAGTCAAAACACCTACAGATCCAGAGCCCAAAAAGAATACAACGAACCTTCAATGGTCCTGATAATGTAATCTGTGTAGATATGAGAAGTGTTCCATTCATCGCAACAGGCCTATCCGGGACAGTGGATTTATGTCTATTTCAAGGTTATGTTATTCCACAAGAACTCGGATCAACATTTGTTGGAGCCGTAAAATTCCACACTCAAAGTATCAAATTCATTCCTTTGCTTGGTGAGAATAAAAAAAGAACGATGCAATTGTCGTAGCTACATCAGCTAGCTGCAGTAAAAAGGGAAGGTTACATACCCTTCTCAGTCTGCGATTGTTATAGTTTCTTCTATTATGGTGATGTTTCAATAAGCTCACAAAACATTATCTTCTTCGGATTTTGTTTTGGATGCTTGTTTTCTATCATTTTATTGTTTCAATAAGCTCCCGAAGCATAATCTTATTAGGATTTTGTTTGGGATGCAAGCTTCAATGTAATGTAATTTGGTTCTTCTCGTAAAAGTTGTGTGTTAATCTACTCCCTCCAATAGTCAAAGCTTTGAGATCATAGTGCAATGTCCAGAGAAGATGTAGGATGTTCCATATGTAGACTCGATTACATGATTTCTCAAGTTTATCTTTCCATTTGATGAATTGATGGAATAACCATTTGCCTCATGACAATAATAGATCCAAACGATAAAGTTGTTAAGAAAGATATTCTAATTTACAATGGAGTAACTACATATGGATCCTACCGATGCACAATACAAATCATGGAGTAATTACATTTAGTATTAATAATAAATGCTGATGAGGGTAAAATTCGCGAACAATCCGCACTGCTTGATCCTGGCGTGAATCTCACAGTCATCCCACTTCTCCTTTCGAGACCGGCGATGGGCCTGTTACCCTGGTGCAGCCTAGTGTGGGTTGGGTTGCCCCCTAATCAAGGGACCCGAAAATCTCCCCTAGACAGGTTCTTACACCTATAAATACTGCCTCATCTCTACAATAACCAAGTAATTGCAATTTTCCCCATTTAAGCTTCCCTTAATACTCTGGTTATTGACTTGAGCGTCAGAGGATCTGTTGCTGGGAGTCATCCCGGTGTCTTAAACCTTTTTGCATGTGTCTGACGCTTGTCGAGCCAACCACATCCACCACATCAGCATCGCGGTAGAGTCAGATCGGAGGCCGAGATCTGAGTTTCCTCTTCCTCAAAAGAACTCACATTATATATTGTCCCACCCCCAAAAACAAGCAGCATCAGTTTGGCACAATTTGTGGGAAACCTAGATATAAGCCTCTTTTCCAAATTCTACTTCATGATAGACGACCACCATGGCTCCTAGGGCCAAGAAGACTCCACCCGGGGGTCAGCCGTCCGACCCCCCACTTCCTCCACACCAGACATGAAGTTAAGCGGCAACTCAAGGATCCCGACAGCCGCATGACCAAGGCTTACAGAAGCCCATCCCAAGAGCTTCCCTCTCGGTGGCATGCGAGGTCGCCCAGCCAATGGTTTCTGACCAGAGAAACATCATCAGCAACCGAAAGAATAAGGAGGACCTCCGAAACTGCCTCAGTCGATCCCGGAACGGACGGGGAGGGGGGGACCCCTCGGATCGCAACCTCAGTAGGACTCGCCACTCCTCCCACGTTAGAGATAGGGAATGTAGCTGCTCCCCGACGGACCACCGACCCTTCAACGGCAGAGGTGATGGGGGTCATGTAATCAGAGCAGAGTTCCACAAGTTCTGAGACAAAATCCTCCGAGCCATTCGAGGCGGGGCCCATCTGAGCATGGGAACGATGAATCCCACGGGTCAACCCGATCCGAATGACAGGAAGACCCCATCCTAGGCGACTTCTGAAAATGGAGGGTTGCCTTGCTCGGATCGCCAAGGGTGGGGGGCAGTCCGAACAGAGATACCGACCGAAAAAGTCACCATTCTCCTCCTATATTCTCGATGCACCTATTTCGAGGAGCTTCAAACCTCCAGCGTTTGAGACATACAACGGAGAAATGGATTCTGCTGATCACATCGAGGGCTTTAAAACCCTCATGATGATTCATAGCACCTAGGATCCCCTTCTCTGCCATCTGTTTTCAGCCACCCTGAGAGGCCCCTTATGGGAATAGTTCACCAAACTTGCACCCGGTTTGATTTACTCCTTCGACTAGCTCGAGGAGAGCTTCCTCACTCACTTCGTAACTAGACAAAAGGCTGAGAAGACGAGCGCCTCTCTGTTGGACATCAGACAGAAGGACGGGGAATCCCTCCAAAACTTTATCCAGAGGTTCACGGCCGAGGCTCTGTCAATCTCCTCCTCGATTCTCGCATAGCCGTGGCATCTTTCCGACACAATGTCAGCTATGACTCGCTGAAGGCCTCCGTGGCCAAGGATCCCCCAGCCGACTTTCCTGACCTTCACCACAGAAGCAGAAAGAATATTCGAGCTGAGGAAGCCCTCCATCTCGAGGGTCGGAAGGGATCCCCTACCAAAGGGAAGTTGAAGGCAGACAACTCCGAACTCGCCAAGAAGACCCAGAAGGACGCCTCCGCGAGGGGGCATTTCTCCCCACCTCCGTAGTTCGACAAGTTTACTCTACTCAATGTGAGCGTCTCTTGGATCCAGATGGAAATCGAGGGCGACGACATACTCCAGCACCCCCCCGTCCAATAATTCCAATAGGAAGAGGGACAGTAGGTACTACTGCCATTTCCATCGAGACCATGGCCATGACACTGACAATTGTCGAGCTCTGAAGGACAAAATTGAGGCCCTAATTTGGAGACAGTACCTTGCCAAATTCACTTGGAATGGTGTGAGAGCCTTTCCGCCCCTTCGCAGGGCGAACAGACATCCAAAACCAGAGCCCGAACCCCAGGACACCGATAACCTGGCCATCCTCCACTGGGTCCATGATGGGCCCATGAGGGAGAGTCTAGCTCCTCCTGCAAGGCCTTCATCTTGGAGGTAAACTTTGTTTACAACTGTCCCACTCCCCAAAGTCTCAAATTCACTATTTCCTTCTCGGATGAGGACCTCGAAGGCGTTCAGGTTCTACACTGCAACACCTTTGTCATAAGCCTTGTGATTGCCAACCACGAGGTAGGCTGCATCCTTGTCGACAATGAAAGTTCGATGAATATCCTGTTCCTGGGAGAGGCTGAAGCCGGCAGGGTACATCCTTCATGGCTCCTCTAGTGCCCCGGTCCAGATTAAGGAAGTCTTTACGTCATCGACGAGAGGGTTCCGACCTCGCAAACGGAAGCACAGGACTTCATGGCAGTCGGTGTTAAAGATGCCTATAATGCTATTTTTGGCCGACCTGGCATCGCCTCCTTCTAAGCGGTACCCTCGGCTTACCACATGCGCATGAAATTCCTTACCAAGTCTGGGGTCGGGGTTGTCAAAGGGAACCAGAAGGCAGCCCGGGCCTATTATACCACCACGTTGGGGGGGGGGGGCTGTCCTCCCTCTTGAAGCGGTTGAGCTCTCGTCGGACCGAAGTTTGATCGCCTCTGAGCCAGCAGACGAGCTTGAAGAGATCACGTTCTCTGATGCCAAACCCATTAAGTGCATCAAGATGATTAAGTCTCTCCCCCTACCTTGAATGGGAAATCATCAGTTGTATTCACTGCAATCAAGACTTGTTCGCTTGGACGCCATCGAACATGTCGAGAATATCTGAGGACCTCATCATGCATAGACTGAGTGTGCACCCGGACTCCAAACTTGTGCAGCAGAAACGCCGAAAATTTGCCCTTGAAAGGCCACAAGAGAAGAAGGAAGAGGTCAACAAACTCCTCTCTACTTGATTCATCCAAGAGGTCAACTACCCAGAATGGTTGGCCAACATCGTACTAGTCAAGAAGTCAAATGGCAAATGGAGGAAGTGCATCGACTTTACCGACCTCAACAAGGCTCGCCCAAAAGTTCTGTTCCCCCTTTCTATCTTCAACACCCTGATCGATGCCACATCCAGGCACGAGCTGCTGAGCTTTATGGATGCCTATTCTGGTTAGAACCAGATCCGGATGTATCCCCTGAACATTTCGAAGACAGCCTTTATTACTGACCAATGGCTCTACTGCTACAGGTCATGTCCTTCGGATTAAAGAACGCGGTTGCTAACTATTAGAGGCTTGTTAACCAGGTCTTCAAAGAACAAATTGGTCAGAATATGGAGGTCTATGTCGACGATATGCTGGTTAAAAGCCTCTAAGGCAGAGACCATATAAGGGACTTGGAGGAAGCCTTCAGGGTCCTAAGGGAGCACAATATGAAACACAACCCCTCTAAGTGCTTTCGGCTTTGCCGCTAGAAAGTTCCTCGGCTTTATGGTCATCCAATGAGGGATAGAAGCAAATCCTGAGAAGATTCAAGCCATCCTGGACATGACCCCTCTGAATAATATCAATGAAGTACAATGCCTCACCGATCGTCATGCAGCCATCGGTCGTTTCCTTTCAAGGTCAGTTGAGAAGTCCTTCCCTTTCTTCAAGGCCCTCCGGGGCTGAAGAACTTTGAATGGGGAAAGCCTCAACAATAGGATTTTGACAAGCGCAAAGAGTACCTCGCCAATCCCCCTCTTCTCCGCAAGACAGAGCCCGACGAGGTTCTATACCTCTACTTAATAGTTTCAGAGCAAGCTCTCAGTGCGGTCCATGTCAGAGAAAAGGAGGGGGCCCAAAAGGTTATCTACTATGTCAACAAAATTCACCACAACACTGAACTCCGATATACAAAAATAGAAAAGATCGCTTACGCCTTGGTCATGGCTGCCCAAAAATCTGTCCATACTTCCAGGCCCACTCGGTTCAAGTCCTCACGGACCAACCGCTTAAGCACGTCCTCCATAAGCCGGAGACCTCGGACCGCCTAATCAAGTGGTCCATCGAGCTAAGCCAACACAACATCAGCTACAAGTCAAGGACGGCCATTAAAGGGTAGACACTCATCGAATTCATCACCGAATGGGCCATCCCAGAGGACTCTGAGAGTCCACAAGAGGATCCCGTTTGGGACTCTACGTGGATGGATCATCCTGCGAGGAAGGCAGTGGGGGTGGAGTCATATTAGGCGGTCCAGACGGGTTCACCCTCCAGTATTCACTACGGTTCAGCTTCAAGACTTCTGACAACGAAGCGGAGTATGAAACCCTAATAGCCAAACTCCTTCTAGTCTGGAAGACGGGGGCCAAACGACTCAAAGCGTTCAGTGACTCCCAGCTCGCCATCAATCAAGTATGCAGGGATCATGAAGCACGCAATGCCAAAATGGTCAAATACCTGGCTCAGGCCAAGCTCCTCTTGGCCGACATCGAAGGCGCCTCCCTCGTCAGGGTCCCACAAGAAATGAACACTCAGGTGGACGCCTTATCTAATTTTGCATCGTCCTCATTTGAGGGCCTAGATCGAACAGTCTTGGTAGAGGTCCTCGTTCAGCCAAGCATCGACACAGAGAATTCCGAAGTCCTCTGCCCCGACCCTCCCACCAAACAACCAAACTGGATGGATCTAATCCTTAACTACCTAAGAAATGTGGCACTCCCCTAAGATGCCTGCAAGGCTAGACGAGTCACGATCAGGGCTGAGAGGTTCGTGCGAGTTGACGACATCCTCTTCAAGCGCTCCTATACAAAGTTCGATGGCAGACCCTACCTCTGATGCCTAACACCGGAGGAGGCCAATTATTTGCTCGAGGAAACGCACGCGGGGATCGGCAGCTGCCACATGGGCAGTCGATCGCTTGAGAGGAAAATTCTCAACCATGGTACCTGGTCAAAAAGTGTAGCCCATGCTAGAGGTTCTCCTCGATCCGTCATTTGACCCAAACGAATCTTAAATCACTCGCCATCCGGCCTCCTTTGCCATGTGGGGGATGGACATGGTTGGGCCATTTCTTAAAGCTACTGGCCAGAGGCGCTTCCTCATCTTAGCCATCGACTACTTCACTAAATGGGTCGAGATAGAGCCTCTGGCCACTATCACTGAGGATCAAGCCCAATAATTCTTCTACAAGCACATCATTTACCGATTGGGATCCCCCAGATCCTCATTACCAACAATGCTCAGTTCGCAGGAAAGGGTTTCCGTAAATTCTGCGAAGACCTTGGAATTCAGCAAAGATTCTCCTCCATCGCGAACCCATAATCCAATGGCCAAGCCAAGAATGCCAACCAGTAAATCCTCGATGGTCTCAAGAAGTGACTTAACAAATCTCCCAAGGGATTGTGGGTTGATGAGCTGCCCAGCGTACTGTGGTCTTACTGCACGACCAAAAGAATTCCCACGGGGGAGTCTCCCTTTAACTTAACCTTCGGAACCGAGGTAGTAATTCCCCTGAAAGTCGGATTGCCATCACCATGAATCATGAGCTTCGACGAGAATTCCAACTCAAATGGCCTCAGGGCCAACCTGGACTTCCTCGACGAAGTTTGAGAAAGGGCGGTTGTTAGAAGAAACATCTACCAATAAAGGGTAGAGCTATTTTACAATCAGAAGGTCTTCCCCTCCAACATCAAAGATGGCGACCTTGTGCTCAGGCACCTTGAAATATCCGAGCCAAGCAAGAAGGGAAAGCTAGCGCCTAACTGGGAGGGCCCATATAGGGTCTTCAAAGTGGTCCGCCCGAGCACGTACCGACTCGAAAACCCGGGGGTCAAGGTAATTAAGAGGACCTAGAATGCAGATCATTCGATAAAATTCCACGGAGACCGCTAAGGTTTGCACTTGTAAAAAGGCCTTCAAAGGCTGATCCATGTACCTTCCTTCAGCTGTCATTGAATAGAATATAATTATCATTCCAAATTCAAGTTATCCAGTCACTTGCTATCAACGCTCGAGGCCTAGGTTCATTCCTTGAAGGATAACCCCCTCGGGGTCAGCACCCGATGCCGAAGGATTCAACGCCAAATTATTGGTGTATGCCCTAGAAGCCAGTTGTGTATTGACATTACTGGTTTACATTGCATCATGATATTTATTTCTGTTGAGATGTTTTATTTATTGTGAATTAAATGAACATAATAAAGTCCTTAGAATAGTACGTTCAATGCCATGGGATATCAAGTGCAAGACTTGATTGTGAGATCATATTGACTGAAATCAGAACACTATTCTTAAATGTCCATAGTCAAGTGTTTTTGTGAATTAGGATAACGATAATACATAGAGACTAGTGTCTGCGTAGACTGATGACCATTCTCACGGATCATGGATATGAGATATCAATTCTTCACATGAGTACATATTAGAGTAATAATGTACTGGACTGACCCACCATGACAACGCTACATGGATCGTTACATGAGTGTCATAAGCGGTTCTCACAGTGACCATAGTGTACGTAGTCATTTGACTTAAAGTTACTATGGTTTCCTACATGAGAACTTATATGTTTTAATGCCGTCAAACGTTGCCTGTAATAAGGTGATTATAAAGTCGACTATTAAATATACCACAAATCATGCGGAGTGATGTGAGTGACTTACATAGAATTTGTTTCTCTTACATAACAGGAGAGATATCTATGGGCCCTTTGATTGAGTAAGACTGCAAAATGCATGGTCATGCTCAAATGAGTCAATATGAGATATTGAGCTTATTTGTTTTAGTAAGCCTACTGGGACATCAAGAAAATACAGATTGAACTATACAAGGGTGACACGCTCCATGCCTTGTGGTCAATTAAGAAATCTGGACAGACTACATGGTAGCATTGGTCACAGATATATTATGTCAAATCACTATCATTCTGCTACTTAAGTAGTAGTCATGTATTGATAGAGACCGCTCACTATTTGTAACACAAGAATAGGATTTTATTATTACTGTCAACGTAATGGGAACCTACTGGGTCACACACATTGAATGTACCAAAATTGAGATTTAAATTTGTGAGATGAATTTAACTGGGTATCCTAGTAAGACTTGGACTCCTTACATGGTTGGGTAATTAATTAGATTAAATGGGAAAACTAAAGTTAGAAGGGCCACACACAAATCTGACCCATGTCAGATTGTGAACCCAACTGCTTCACCACTCTTAAAGTTGATTTTCTGCACATATATATACGATATATTTTTGTGAAAAAGACACAGGAGAAAACCATAACCGTCACAGAAATTGTGAGAGAAAGATTGTGAGGAACATCCCCTACCCGCAACTAGCACTGTGGCGTGAAGGGGAGCTTGATTTGACCCGTTCGTCTGGAAACAGTAGAGGTACCATAACCCTTGCATTGTTGTGATCGGCATATTTTGGAGACACCAGATCCATCTTTAAGGTATAACTCTTAAACACGGTTTATGGTTTTCGCATGGATCCAAGGCTAGGTTTTGATATTTTGTGATTTTTTTTTTCGGCTGTGTAATCTGTGATTGCCCTTGAAATCTAACAGTGGTATCAGAGCAACTTGCGAAACCATAATTCGGTTATGTATAATATGTTATTATTCATAATATTTTCGCACTTTTGGAAGAAAGATTCATATGTGATATAATTTTTGTAACAATTGCAATATAAGAATTCATTTATGTGTTGGTTGTTAAGACAGATGCCACACCAGGGTAACCCTCGGATTGGAACCATTGAAAATCCTGGAGCAGCAAGATGTGATTTGCAGTTTCGTTAGGGTTTCTTAAAGCATGAAGGGTTCATGCACCTGCGTCGTTTGCAGTGGCGTTACGGTTTCTTAAAACATGAAGAGTTCATGCTCTGGCGGTGCCAAGGGATGATGAGGCAACTTTTTGGTCCGGTGGCAAGGGATCCCGATTTTAACTCTGCATACGGTGACAATATTGATTCCCCCAAAACCAGTACTTTTTAAATAAACTAAATAAAATCATAGCAACATATTCTTTGTTTATTATGTTATGTGATGCATGGTATATGGTTGTGGCCTTAGTTCTGTGCTGCATGGTTTAGTTCTGTGATGTATGGTTTATGTTCTGTGATGTATAGTTTATATTTTGGTATTTTAAAACGGCCGGCGTGTCGTGCCTCTCTCTACATTCTAATTGTAATTTAAATACGGCCTGCTTGTCATGCATTTCTCCCTACATTCTGAATGTAATCTTTTTTCTCTAAACTCCAATTGTACATTCTTTCTTTATATGTAAATGTAATCTCACTGTGGAGGCAAGGAATTTGCAACCATACAAGGACTTGATTGGGAAGCTGCTTGAAGAAGACGTTATAATCCCTATGTTTAACTATTGATACTCTCATTGGCTTGAGAGTATAAATGTGTTAGGGGGCATAACCATGTCACATATATTTTATGCTTTTATGTTGTATGAGATGCATTGTTTTTCCTTTGTTGCATGCTAATGGATAATAGTTAGTGAGATAAATTAGTAAAATAACAAAATCCCTCAAAGTAAATATTAAGTCATAATAAGATGTCTTCCAATGTGTGACACTCGTCTAGGCTAGGATCGATTAAGTTTAGGTCTGCCAAAGCAGTGTGCCTTTATCTATCCTCGTGAGAAGCGATGGGATAAAAGTAATATTCAACTGTCAACCATTGGGTCTGACTTAACTATGCTATTTCAATTGGATTAAAAGTTTATAGGCAAAGTGTTGGGCTTTAGTCTATGAGATAGATTAGAATAAGTGTAATTCACCCAACTATCCAAGAGTTGCATACAATGTAATTGGGAAGTGTTCCCTACGTAATAACTGAATTTTGAGTGATCAGCCAAAGCTGACTCAGAACTAAGTGAAATATGGATCTTGGCCTACTAGAATATCTTACGATGGAATTTTCTGAGTTAATGATGAGGGTCGTTGATAGCACTATCACATTTACCCGATACCCGGACCCGACCGGCATTGGATCGGAACTGACCCAATCTATATGGGTCTGGGTCCGGGTCCTAAAATAAGACCCGATGCACTTTCGGGTCTAGGTCCGGGTCCGGGTCCGGGTCTGCTTAAAATAGAATCGACCCGGACCCGGACCCAGACCCGTTAAAAAATAAATGAAAAAATATGAAATTTGAATAAGAGTGTTATAGGGATATACATATAAATAGTAATTGTTGAATATAGATGGGTAAATATAATATTTATTCATGTACTTAAGTGCAAAAATTGTTGGAACCGTAGGATATCGGGTGCAAAATACTTAGGTGCAAATATTTATTTCCCGCTACCGGACCCGACTGGTAAACTTTTTAACTCAGACCCTGACTCGGTTCCTGCAAGTTCGGGTCAGGATGTAACACTCTGAATTCCAAATAAGACTGAATTCGAAGTTCCACAGGATCTTTACACTTCATTTCGTACAATTTTACAAGGAATTTAAAACTTTTATTTCAACAATGATTACATCAGAGTCTTTTACATCAACACGCAGTGGAATAAATAAAATACAACAATAATAAATGTACAATTGTAACAACTTTAACATTTAAATAAACTTCAACAACAAATTCATCTTTATATCTTCTTGTAAACTCCAAATCCTGCATATAAAACTGTGGGCACGTCAGTTGCTTACAACCGACGAAATATTATACACGGCCATCCTCGCTATGCCGAACAGTATAACGATTCCTAAATACTTTAACAAACCACAAACTTGATCACAAACAAAGCTACAAAGAGACTATCCTATTGATGTAGTGTTGTGAATGTGCACTTAGTCCTTAATGCGGCTATTTATATATATATATATATATATATATATATATATATATACACACACCTATATATAATGAATAATGTATATATAGTTGGATAGGTGGAGTAGGACAGTAGCTTGCTGATGGGACTAGGGGACTCTCATCTTACACATACAAGTACACACACACACACACACACACACACACACACACACACACACACACACACACACATATATATATATATAGGTAGAGAAGGACAGTGGCTTTGCTGGGTGTTTTCGGATTGAGACAGCAACACATGGGCATGTGTAGGTTAGGGCTTGGGGGCTTTCGGCAAGGTAGAGAAAGACAAGAAGGAAGGAGGAGAGGAGGGTAGGAGTATACATATACATTTATATGTTATGTATACACATAATGAGTTGTATTTGGTGGAGAAGTACAAAAGGAGGTCTGATGAATTTTGGCTTGATTTCGGCAGACAGAGAAGGAGGAAGGGGTGAGGAGAAAGTGAAGAAGTAGGGTACTTTTATAAGGAGAGTAGTAGGGTAGTTATTAAAACCACCTCCGACTAGCAACACCACTCACTCCACTCTCTAATCCACTCACACATTCAAAATTTCTGTCTTTCCCTCCTTTCTAAAATTGTCCGATTTCCCTCTCACTCATACCCCAAAACACGTGTACGTGCGTGCACTAGTGCACACTCTTCCTCAAATTAATTATTTTTTAAAAAATATAAATTGTATATATACGTAATATGTACGTAAAAATTAGTTTAATTAAAATTTATAATGTTTCATGCTCAAATAAAATATATACACACTCCAAAATATATTTTGAAAACAAATACGCTTAAATACGCATACCGAAAAATACGTACTTCGCACGTAAAAACATAAAAATAAGAAATTCGGTTTTTACCAACAGAAAAATGTTAAATATAATAAAAATACATTATAAGAAAAATATATTTACTAATTTTATATATTCTACGACGTAATCGTCAAGTACATAGAAAATACGTGCATTACACGTACAAAAGTATTTAGATCAAAATGCGAGAAAAATAAATTTTCGTTTTATAAAATGGATTTAAATACATAAAATAAATAATTGAAACAATATCCCACATAGCGGTGGAAAAATACGTAGTCGATACGTGCATCGAAAACACGTAAAAAGTACGTAAAAACACAGAGATTGAAATATTGCATTTGAGTTGACTCAAATAAGATTTTAAGAACATGAAAAATGAACAAATAGTCGGGATTCAAAATATGTAGTGAAAACACGTTACAAACAGTAACGGTACAAAATACACGTGCGTAACACACGAGGGCAAAATTGTCACTTTCAATTTTGCCGGGTGTTACACCGGATCTAATTTTTGGACCCGTAAGGTATCGGGTTCGGGTTCGGGTCCGGGTAGTGGAGGCCCCGCCCCGATAGGACCCGATACTAGCTCTAGTCGTTGATTTGAATAAAAATAGTAGCAGGTATATTTAATAAAAAAAACCTTATTAAATATTTCAACGTCATAATACATACTCTGCATACTTTTCTTGATGGTTACCTTATTGATTTCTGTTATATATTTCAACGACGTGATATTTATTTTGTACATTTCTGTTGATAGATTACCATGGCATCCAACACATCAAATATCCTATCATTACGATCTGTCCTTAAGAAGGACAAACTATCTTGGACAAATTTCCTAGACTGGTACAGAAATCTAATGATAGTCCTCAGGATTGAGAAAAAAGTTGTATGTTCTAGAGCAGCATATTCCTGAGCCACCTATTGTAAGTGCCTCTCGCACCGAAAAGGATGCTCATAAGAAGCATCAAGATGACGCATTGGACGTTGGCTGTCTCATGCTAGCCACCGTGAACTCTGAGCATCAGACGCAACATGAGAACATGGATGCCTACGATATGATCAAACACCTCAAGAGGCTCTATCAAGAGCAGGCTAGGCATGAGAGGATTGAAGTATCAAATGCATTGTTTCAGTGCAAACTGGCAGAAGGAAGCCCTGTTGGGACTCATGTGCTCAATATGATTTGGTACATAGAGAACCTTGAAAGACTTAGTTTCCCTTTGGGTCAAGAGTTAGCCACTGACTTGGTTCTGCAATTATTGCTGGAAAGTTATAGTCAATTCTTCATGAACTACAACATGAATAAAATTGACAAACCTCTGCCATAACTGCTAAGCATATTGAGAACTGTTGAGCAGAACATTAGTAAGGGAAAGACCATTATGATGGTCCAACAGGAAAAAAGTAAGGGTAAGAGCAAAAAGCATATTAAGAAACCCAATGACAAGGGGTAGGGCAAGGGCAATTTCATGCTCAGCACTTATGCCTTGAAACTTAAGGGTGGGGTGGCCAAGGAGGGAACATGCTTCCACTGTGGTTAGACCTAACATTGGAAAAGGAACTGCCTTAAGTACCCGGAGGAGGTTAAGAAGAAGAAAGGAAGTGAGACTTCCACTACAGGTATTTTTGTTATAGAAGTCAATTTATCTACTTCTGTATTTTGAGTATTAGATACTGGATGTGGTTCTCACATTTGTGTAAATGTGAAGGATCTCAAAATAAGTAGACCATTGGCTAAGGGCGAAGTGGTTCTACGAGTTGGAAATGGAGCAAAAGTTGCGGCTTTAGCTATAGGAACTTATCATTTATCATTGCCTACTGAGCTTATCATTGAATTAGAGAACTGTTATTTTGTGTCTGCTATTACTAGGAATATTATTTCTATTTCTTGTTTGGACAAGAAGGGTTTTTCATTTATAATAAAGAACAAAAATTGTTTTATTTATTTGAATGATATTTGTTATGGTAGTGGCCAATTAATTAATGGACTTTATATTCTCGACCTCGAAATACCTGTCTATAATATAAATACTAATAGGTTCACATCAAATGATACGAACCCAACTTACCTCTGGCATTGTCGTTCGAGCCACATAACTGAGAAACACATATCCAAACTCCGTAAAGATGGATTCCTGGACTCATTTTATTTTGAATCTTATGAGTCATGTGAACCTTGTTTGTTGGGCAAGATGACAAAAGCTCCATTCACTAAAAAATGTAAAAGGGCTAGTGATCTTTTAGGTCTCATACATAGTGAGTCTGTGGACCTTTCAACACATTGTCTACAAAAGATTTTTAGTACTTCATTACATTCACTAATGATTCCAGTAAATATGGGTTTGTGTATCTAATGAAACATAAATCAGAACAATTTGAAAAGTTCAAAGAATTCAAGAATGAGGTACAAAACCAACTTGGTAAAAGTATTAAAGCACTTCGATCAGATCGAGGTGTGAGTACTTAAGCCAAGTATTCGACGACCATCTAAAAGAGTGTGGGATAACATCTCAACTCACTCCCTCTGGAACACAGCAATGGAATGGTGTTTCTGAGAAGAGAAATCGAACCATGTTAGACATGGTTCGATCTATGATAAGTCATGTAGACCTTCTAAGCTCTTTCTGGATACATGCGCTATTAACAGCTGCTTTCACACCTAACCGTGTTCCATATAAAACGGTTCAAGAAATACCATATGAGATATGGACTAGGAGGCGTCCTAGTGTGTCTTTTATGAAGATTTAGGGTTGTGAAGCCTATGTAAGGCGCCAAGTTCCTGACAAACTTGGTCTCAAATATGATAAATGCTTCTTTGTAGGATATCCTAAGGAAACCAAGGGAAACTACTTCTATAATCTCACCGAAGGCAAAGTGTATGTCGCACGAACTGCTGTGGTCCTGGAGAGAGAATTTGTCTCTAAAAGAACAAGTGGTAGAAAGATAGAACTTGAAGAAATTCAAAGTTCGTAAAGTAGCAGTGAACTATTGGTGGAAATGGGACAGGCTCCACAAATCGTTGTGGAACAACAACCTGCTCAAGTAGCACAAGACCTACGTAAGTCTAGTAAGATACCTCATCAACCCGAGAGATATGGATATCTCGTGACTCAACATGATGATGTATTGCTCATGCATCAAGATGAGCCTACTCATTATGAGGAAGCTGTAAAAGGCCCAGACTCTGAGAAATGGCTTGAAGCCATGAGATCTGAGATGGAATCCATGTATGCTAACCAAGTGTGGACCTTGGTAGATCCACTTGAAGGGGTAAAACCTATTAAGTACAAATGGGTTTTCAAAAGGAAAACTGACATGGATGATAATGTGCAAACCTTTAAGGGGCAGTTGGTGGCTAAAGGTTTCAAGCAAGTTCATGGTATAGACTATGATGAAACTTTTTCCTCAGTCGCCATGCTTAAATCCATTCAGATCTTTCTTTTTATTGCAGCATATCACGATTATGAAATCTGGCAGATGGATATCAAAACTACTTTCCTAAATAGAAATCTTCTCGAGGATGTGTACATGATACAGCCTGATGGTTTTGTCACTCCAAATGATGCTAGCAAGGTGTGTAAGCTGCAACGATCCATTTATGGGTTAAAGCAAACTTCTAGAAGCTGGAATCTTCGCATCGATGATGCAATCAAGGAGTTTTGTTTCATCAAGAATGAAGATGAGCTTGTGTCTACAAGAAGTCTAGTGGAAGCACAATTGTCTTTCTGGTGTTGTATGTAGATGACATACGACTCATCGGGAATGACATCCTTACCTTACAATCTGTAAAGACTTGGCTAGGAAAATGTTTTTCTATGAAGGACTTAGGTGAAGTTACCTATGTACTAGGCATCAAGATCTATAGAGATAGATTAGGAAGATTGCTTGGCCTGAGTCAGAGTAAATACATAGATAAAGTATTGAAACATTTTAATTTGCAAGAGTCCAAAAAGGAATTTTCGCCTATGTCGCATGGTATAAGTCTGTCCAAGGCTTAATGCCCTACAACTCAAGATGAGAGGGACTGCATGACTAAGATTCCATATGCATATGCAATTTGAACTATTATGTATGTCATGTTATGTACTCATCAAGATTTCTCATATACTTTGAGCATGATGAACAAGTACCAGTCAGATCCCTGTGAGAGTCACTGGACTGCTGTAAAGAACATCGTTAAGTACTTAAGAAGGACTCTGGATTCGTTCTTGGTATATGGAGCCGAGGAAGAGCTTGTTGTAAAGGGCTACACTGACGCTAGCTTCCAGTCCAATAAGGACAATTCAAAATGACAATCGGGTTTTGTGTTTTGCCTAAATAGTGGAGTTGTGAGCTAGAAGAGTTAGAAGCAAGAGACAGTAGCCGATTCTACCACAGAGGCTAAGTATATTACTACCTCCAATGTAGCAAAGGAAGCCGCTTGGATAAGAAAGTTCATCACTGAACTTGGCATAGTTCCTTGCATTGTGGATCCGGTGGACCTTATTATGATAACAATGGGGTCATTACACAAGCTAAGGAGCCTAGATCTCACAAGCGATCCAAACATACACCTAGGTGCTTCAATCTCATTCGAGAGATCATCGATAGAGGAGATGTGAAGATATGCATAGTACTAACAGATGATAACATCGCTGACATACTAACAAGGCCTCTTGAATAGCGAAAGCATGAAAGTCACACTAGGTCTATAGGCATTAGATGTATGTCTGATTGGCTCTAGTGCAAGTGGAAGATTATTGGTATATGCACTAAAGGCCAGGTGTGTATAGACATTACTAGTTTACATAGCATCATGACATTTATTCCCTACTGAGGCATTTTATTTATTGTGAATTAAATGAACATAATAAATTCCATAGAATAGTAAGTTTGATGTCATGGGATATCAAGTGCATGACTTGATTGTGAGATCTTATTGACATAAATCAAAACATTATTCTTAAATTTCCCTAGTCAAGTATTATTGTGAATTAGGAAAACGATAATACATAGAGACTTGTGTGTACGTAGACTAATGAACATTCTCACGGGTCATGGATATGAGATATAAAGTTTTCACATGGGTACATATTAGAGTAATAATGTACTGGACTGACCTACCATGAGAACGTTGCAAGGATCGTTACGTGAGTATCATAAGCAGTTCTCATAGTGATCATGGTGTACGTAGTTCATTGACTTGAAGTCACTATGGTTCTCTACATGAGAAATTATATGTTTTAATGCCTTCAAACGTTGTCTGTAATAAAGTGATTATAAAGTCGACTATTAGATGTACTAAAAATTATATGGAAGGATGTGAGGGACTTAGATAGGATTTGTCCCTTCTACATAATAGGAGCGATATATATGGGCCCCTTAATTGAGTGAGACTGCAAAATGCATGGTCGTACTCAAATAAGTCAATATGAGATATTGAGCTTATTTGTTTTAGCAAGTCTACTCGGACATCAAAAAAACAAAGATTGAACTATAAAAGGATGACATGCTCTATGCATTGTAGTCAATTAAGATATCTAGACAAAAGGACTATCCTACATAGTAGCATTCGTCACTGATAGGCTATGTCAAAGCACTGACATTCCCATTACTTGAGCAGCATTGATGTATTGCTATATACCGCTCACTGTTTGTAACACTAGAATAAGATTTTAGTATTACTGTCAACATAATGGGAACCTACAGAGTCACACACTTAGAATGAATCGAAATTGGGATTTAAATTCATGAGATGAATTTAATTGGGTATTCTAGTAAGACTTGGACTCCTGAAATAGTTGGGTAATTAATTAAATTAAATGAACCAACTAAAATTAGAAGGGCCACACACGAATCTGACCCCAGTCAGATTGTAAGTTCAACCGCCTCACCACTCTCTTAGGGTTGACTTTATGCACATATATATACGATATATTTCTGTGGAAAAGACACAAGAGAAAACCCTATCAGTCACAGAAATTGTAAGAGAGAGAGATCGTGAGGAACATCCCCTTTCCGCAGATAGCACCGCGGCGTGAGGGAAAGCTTGATTTAATCTGTTCGTGTGGATACAGTAGAGGCACCACAATCTTTGCAATGTTGTGATCGGCATATTTTGGAGACACCAGATCCATCTTTAAGGTATAACTGCTAAACATGATTTATGATTTTTGCATGGATTCATGGTTGGGTTTGGATATTTTGTGAATTTCTTTTTCCGCTGTATAATATGTGATTGCCCTTGAAATCTAACACAAATATCCTTGAAGGATATACTCCGATAACTCCCATGAGGTTGGCATTCGATGCTGGAGGCTTCAACACCAAAAAAACCCCACGGCCATGGCATCCGAGGCCGAAGGCTCCAACGACAAAAATCCTCGGAGGATCCTCCTCAGGGTGCGGATCCGAAGGGTATGTCTCGACGTGGCAGAAATAATGCACAGATCACACGGACGAAAAAAGAACTAGGACAAAAATACCTTTCATTAAAAGGAAAACAGTTACAAAGCGGCAGTGGCTAGTCCGCATTTTGGAAATTACAACAAAACCAACTAAAACTATTGCCTATGCCCTTTTCCACTCGTCTCGCACTTCATCATCGGCTCATGGCCAACTCGCGCTCTCGCCCAGCATCTCCGAACACAGAGCTGGCCCCTGTGCGGAAGAAGTACCACACATGCACCGACCAAGGGATGGGTGTCGTCATCAGAAAATGGGCCGGCAAACACAAAAGTACCTCGAGAATTGGCCCCATGGGCTCGCCCTGACCAACAGTAGACACGCATGAAGCCTCGGCGCCAGAAGTAGATGAACCAACATGACGCCGAGGTCGATGGATTTAGCACAACCCATCATCCACGAAACCTCATCAGTGTACATGAAACATGAGGACAAACAATCCTCTAACAGAGGGAACTCTCATTCCCTCACTTCGACCTGACGAATCCCATCAGAACCTAGTGGAAAACAATCAAGATCTCGAAATTTGGGACAAAGATGGGTTCCCTAACTGAACATCGATCCCGGTGGGGCTGAACCCAGCCCCTCTGACCATCTTCTCACTGTCTTCGATCCACGAACGGCTCCTCAGACTGCTCAACACAGGCACCACTGAACACTAAAACATCATGAGTTGAGGATGGGAGTGTGGAAATGTTGTGAGTTTAACACCCGACAGCAAGGATTTTATAAACCACGAAAAATTCCCCCAACTACCCGCAGTTATTGCAGGCCACGCTACAACTCCCAAGGCACATTGAAATCATCAACGGCTAACACAAGCAAACACGTGCAAGGCCAAGTGGCTGGTGAGGCCCGGGTAAATTCCTCGGCATATGATCCGAAGCCAATCGTCGTGAGTTCACAGGAACCATCATGAGGTCTCACCTCATCACGTTCTGCGCATGGTTTCTGATGTCAACCCTTTACAACTGGATCGTCCCGAGTGCCGCATTTTACACCCACACCTCAATGAGAATGAGTCTACAGTCTATGAAAACTCACAACAAGATTTCTATTAAGCAAGAGAATTACAATGGCAGTGGCCAGTACGCAGTCAGCAAATGAAACAGTTACAACAAAATTACAACCAAGTTATAGCTAAACACTCTTACAATCCTCTTCTCCTCACTGGCGCACTGAACCAGACGCACCTCGATGGCGGAACCCCAGCAGGAATATTTGCAATATTCCGACCCAACTGCACGGACAGGACACGGGCACCCCTGCAATCTTCCACCTTGAGGGCTCCTCAGACGGCAAGCTCGGGGAACCGCACCCAAGACACCCATGCGACGAACAAGCACCGGATCCCCGCTCTTGCCTCTCGAGCGAATTCTCAGAGCCGATGGGTGGATATTTAGCACCGGTCTTCATATACCGGCGATAATCATTTGGTCTCAAAATTCGAGATGTACCTAATAAGGCTTCAACGGGATCTCCCCCCCTACAGATCCCAACGAGCAGAAGCCGCCAATACGAGAAACCCAAGCTGGGTTGAGTGTCCCCAAGCCGTGGACAAGCCTGACCGCAAATGAGCCACACCTCCCTGGTCACGGGGGAAAATCCTCAGATCTCGAAATCCAGGACAAGAACCTAAAACCACAAGCGCATGTTCCAATCCCTTTCGAGTCTAACACTCGAACGGCGAAGGTCTTACTCACTATATTGACCACTCACCCCTGGGATGTGAGAATCGAGTGATAGGGGTGGGATTTATAAGCAATCGAAGCCTGCCACAAAAGTCCCAACACTCATTGCGGTCAATGCTTAACCCACGAAATCAACAGTGACCGCAATTGTCAGAGAACATGACACTAGCAAGGGCACGTGATTTCCCAATGCGCCTGTTAGACATTGAGATGCAAGAAAATTTAATTCATCAAATAAACATGTACAACGGCGGTGGCCAACCCGCAAAATTGGAGAAGATACAGGTAACTTACTCTCACAATGCCTCAACTTTGTCATGCCATCGGCGTGACATCCGAGGTCGACTCCCACGAAGAGCTTTCACAATGCTTCAATTTTGTCGCGCCTTCGACGTGGCATCCAATGTCAACTCCAATTAGGGACTTTCACAAGGCTTCAATTTCACTGCGCCCTCAGCGTGACATCCGAGGTCGACTCCCAATAGGAGCTTTTCCAAGGCCTCAATTTTGTTGCACCCTCGATGCGGCATCTGAGGCCGACTCCCATGAGGAGTTTCCCAAGGCATCAATTTTCTCATGCCCTTAGCGTGACATCCGAGGCCGACTCCCATGGGGGGCTTTCCCAAGACTTCAATTTCACCGTGGCTCCGGCGTGGCATCCGAGGCCGACTCCCATGCGGAGATTTCACAAGGCTTTAATTTCGTTGCTCCCTCAGCGTAGCTTCCGAGGCCAACTACCATGAAGAACTTCACAAGGATTTAATTTCACCGCACCTTCGGCGTGGCATCCGATGCCGACCCCCATGGGGGCTCTCACAAGGCATCAATTTTATCGTGCCTTCGGTGTGGGATCCGAGGCTGACTCACATGTGGTGCTTTCACAAGGCTTCAATTTCCGCGCCCTTGGCTTGGAATCCGAGGCTAACTCCCATGGGGAGCTTTTTCAATGCCTCAATTTTGATGGCCCTCAGCGTGCCATGCGAGGTCGACTCCCATGAGAAGCATTCCCAAGGCCTCAATTTTTCCGCACCCTCAGTGCGGCATCCGAGGTCGACTGCCATGAGGAGCTTTATAATGCTTCAATCTCACCGCACCCTCAGCGTGGCATTCGTGGCTAACCTTCATGAGGACCTCCCTCATTGCCTCAATTCCACTGCTCCTTCAGCGCGTCAACCAAAGCTGACCCTCACTTCACAAGGCCTCCCGACCACCGCACCCTCGGTAGGGCAGCCGAGGTCGACCCTGCAAAGACTCTGGGTGGGGTATGCTCCCTTCTACCAATTCACACCGATCACCCACCGTCCTGACCCGCGCAGAACGCCATCGTGTAATTGACACCCTCGCTAAATTGACTACTCTTCGAAGAAGACCGAGATGTCTCCTCCAAGAGTTGGGGGCTTATGATGAGGGCAAAATTAGCGAACGATTTACACCTCTTGATCCTGAAGCGAATCTCAAAGTCATCCACTTCTCCTTTAGAGACCGACTATGGGTCCCAGCCTAGTCTGGGCTGGGTTGCACCCCCTAAACAGGGGACCCGGAAACCTCCCCTATACAGATTTTTATGCCTATAAATACAGCCTCATCTCTATAGTAACCAGGTAATCGCAATTTGCACCATTTATGCTTCCCTTAATACTCTGGTTATTGACTTGAGCGTCGGAGGGTTTGTCGTCGGGATTCCTCCCGGTGTCTCAAACCATATTTCAAGTGTCCAACGCCTACCGAGCTATCCAGATCCACTACATCCACCACATCAGCTTTGCGCAGCGTCATATCGAAAGACGAGATCTGAGTTTCCTCTTCCACAAAACAACTCACATTATGTGTTGCTTCTATACCCAAAAACCAGCACCATCAAACACTTTGATAAACAAATAAGAAAAACTCCTAAGACCAAAGACAAAAAAATAAAATTTAAAAAATAAAATATATTCTAAAAAGTTGTCGACCTCTGTAATTAACGTCAAGCATTTCCCAATTTTAGATAATCCAATACTGTCACTGTGCATTCCAAACCACTGCGTAAGCTCGAGCATCCACAGTTGTTTGCTAATTATCCATTTAATGCATTTTATAGCAAACGACGAGTTACAGTCGTTAGCTATTTATGCATTTTTTGACAAAAACGCAACAATAGATTGCTATAAATGAGAGGAGATATAAGAATTATGCATAATTTAAAGGACGGGTCTTGAAGATTTCAAGATCCGTCCCTCTAAAGAAATATTTTTTTAATACTCAGACGGAACTACACATTCCGTCCCTTCAAAAAAAAATTGTAATTAAATTTTTTTTAAAAGAAGCCTCCCCTCGAACGGATCTTGTAGATCCGTCGGTCCATTCTGCTTTTGTCGGATGGAACTTCAACTTCCGCCTGTCCATTTTTTTAAAAAAATTTCTCCGACGCAACTTCAATCTTATAATAAAAAATAATTTAAATAATTCAGTTCGCCCTAGGACGCAACTACAAAGTCCGTCTTGTATTTTTTTATCTTAAATTGCTATAAAATAGCAATTGTACGACTGCAGCAAGCTAAAAATGCTATATGTAAATATGCATTTAGTCATTTTTTGACAATCACGACTGTGGATGCTCTTAGAGGTATGTATTCGGCTGTGAATGGCACACGAGCAGTTGAGCAAAATCTTCAAGCCCCAGAACTTAACTGAAATCAGGTTAATATTATATGTTTAACTTTTCATTCATAGATACTAGTAAATCTGTAAGTGCAATGCACGTTCTAATCAATTTTTTAATTTTATTTTATAGAGTAAATAATAAGACTTAATTTGGCTTCGAATCAGAGACTTCTCTTTATTCATACATACTATTTACAAATTATCCTTAGTGGCACAAACTTTTATTTTATATGAGTGATACTTTTGTAAATAATTATTTCGTAAATAAATTTAGACTTTGAGGTTATTATGGTAACTAATAACAGTTAAGTAAATGAATGGTCTATATAGCTCTCACTTAAAATTGAATGACTCAGATTAGATGGTTGAATGAATATCTACAAATGACAATCCCAACTCTTTCATTATAGTATTAGAGATTTATAGGCTCAGAAACAGCCAATATTTAAACATAATAAGACAAGCAAGTGCGTACATTATCTTCTCAAAAGAAAACTCAAACGTTTAAAATTTAAGTATTTCCAAAAAATATCTTCTTTATTTAAAACATTCAAATCTTTCCCAACACAACAAATTAAACAATTAAACTCGAACAAACCCCAATGGAAGTATGCAGAACCTCTTTGTTTTCCATGAATGCCTCTACAACAATTTTCTTCCTTAGATTCGTGCTTTATCTTTCGACTCAGCACACTGAGAGTCAAAATGGTCGCATAGCAAAATTTAGATTTCTAGGGTTTTTTCCTTTGTCCTTTTCTTTTGATCGATCGATTTCTCGAGCAGAAAGATAACCATAAAAATGAGAGAGAGAAAGAGAGAGGAGGGGAGTTCCATCTTATGGCCCCTTTCTTAAAAGAAGAATTCGGTCGGAGCCAACCTCTAAATGGATGTGACCAAGTTGGAATAGAGATAATCGGTTAAGAGTAATGCTTTAGCCTACCAATTTCACTACCATTTCCTTCACTATCTTAGATGGCATATTCCTATTGGAGAGTTCTCCCACCTACTCTATCATCCCCTACCTATTGGAGTGTGCCACCTAAGGTAGTGAAGAGAAATATAGTGAAATTGGTAGTGGCTCTAGCGTTACTCATCGGTTAAAGCGAATCTCAGCTAGTCAGCTCTAGCCCTTAAAAAAAACCTAGCTGTTGAAGGGTAAAAGTTACGCAACAAATCCGACCACAATCACAGGCTCAACCACAGGTGGATTGCAAGCATTACACGTGCAAATTACAAGAGAGCACTGCAATATGGGCTCATCGCGGGCTCTCCAAGAATATTTGTGTATCTCAGCTAGCAACTACATGCTATCCGTCTTCTCAAATAGAATATGGTTTAGATCGCGAGGAATCTCCCTATATCCCTGCAACTGCATTGTTTTCAAGTGGTTGCCCACGCATAGCATAAGGGTGCCATTCGGGTCGACCGGGCCCAGTCGGGTCGGACCCACGCGGGTTGCAGCCAAGTTAGGGTGGGTTCGGGTCGGGTCGCGGGCTTAATCGGACCGGGCTGGGTTGGGTTTGAAATCCAAAATTTCAACCCGGTCAACCTGCGAACCCATTCGGGTCGAACCCGTTTCGGGTCAGGCCGAGTCGAGGGCTAGCCCGATTAAATTTTTTTATTTAAAAAAAAAACTACAACTTCACTTACAAAAACAACAAAAAAATAGAAAATGTAAATAAATTTTTTTTTTACAACAATTATAACTGTACAAGAGTGAAAAAATGCGTATGTTATTCATTTCAACTACTATAAATTTTTTACAAGTTTTTTTACATACAAATACAAGTAATAGAAACTCATACAGAACATACAATATTTCTTGATTTAAAATTTTACATTTACATGTTTGAGCGGATAATCAGAATCTAGAGTTTGAGATAGCCTAGAGTTAGATTGAAGAGAGAGCATTGGTCTATTGTCGTGCACCTCTACTTAACCTAAACCAAGGATCTCATCACCCTAAATTCCCTAATTTTGTTGGTGGACTTCAGGCAAGTTGCTTCCATTTGTTGATGTAGATGTCGATTTTCCTTGAGTCTTGTCTTCAGCCTTCATCCTTCATCCAATCTTCGGTGCACATGAGCATCTCCAACGAATCTGACTTCAAGCGATTCCTGTAATCTGTTATGACTCTGCCACTTGTAGAAAAAATACTTTCTGAAGCAACTGTGGAGATAGGAGGAGTTAGTAGATCTCTAGCCATATGTGGAAGAATAGAAAAAACGATTTTCATGTTCTTTCCACCATTGTAGAACTTCAATCTCAGTACTAGAACTCTCACTATCTTATTGATTATAAAAATTTAATTCATTAAGTGCATTAGTCCTATATTTTTTTGATTGAATACGAGTAAGTAAATTAGCAGTAGTATTTTCTAATGTACTCTTACCCTTACCTCTAGAAGTATAAGAAGAATAAGTAACTATACTAGTTGTACTACTAGATGCAAAAGTTCTATCATAATAATAATATAAGTTATTCAATGTCGATTCAAAGCTAACTAAAAATTCATTACAATCATATTCGGAATCATCACCAAGTAAAGTAAAAAAATATTTCAATCAAACTTTTCGTACCCGCTAATTTGATACGATGATCCACAACATTAGCAATACAATACAATAGGAGGCGGATCAAAATACTTCAAAAATTTATTATAAGCGGGATCAACAAATTGGCTAATGTATTTGTCCAAAATCATTTCTTGAAAAATTTGCATCGTAGTAATGATTGAAACAAAAATACTGCTAGAAGTAGGATCATAAGATGTAGAAAATTTCATAGTTGCTGTTTTAAAAGGTTCCCGAAAAAAAACCATGGTTGGGGAGTCATTTGAAAATTTTCTGTAACCCCTGTTTCTTGTATTTGTATTTTTCTGCTTATTTCATTTCCCTGTACTCTTTTATCAATCCAAGATCTGTATTTTTGTCCCAGCTCTAATAAAAATTATTTCATTTGTTTCGACTCAATTCTGTGCCAATATTTGTTGCAATTTTAGTGTTCGTATCTGCTCTGATTTGTCGTTCTTCATGAAGAGTTGATTGTTTCACCTCATCTATTTTATTTTGCCTAATTATGGTGAATTTGGACTCAATCTCCTTTTGGATCCTACGCAAACCTGCTACCCAATAACCCTATACTATATAAACCTACCCTAACCCTAGAACCCTAACCCAACCCCCTATTCCTGTGCAACCCTTCAGCCGCCAACCCCTTACCCCCCCCCCCCTGTTCACCCATCGTTCTCTCGCTTTCTCCCACTTTGTTTCCCTTTGAACCCACAGCCTTGTCTTCTCCCCCTCGCCTATTCACCCTGCCGCCTGCACCCATCTAGTCACCTCGCTTCCACTGCCTCATCGAGCCCCGCCTGTAGACTCCCGACTGCCATTTCATCCCCGTCCTAGCCCAAGCCTTAACACCCATCATCGCCTCGCCTTCCCTTCCTCGCCACCTCGCCATCGTCCCCTTGCTCCGCTCTCACCACCATCCCGTAGACCCCCTCATCTTCACTCTCGAACCCATCACCTCCATTGGAACTCACCCCTATCCTGTCGTCGCCATTACCCATCGCCTCGTCTCTCCACCATCATCGACGTTTCCCCTACCTCTACTCATCCCCTTCATCGCCTCGCCGTTGCGACCTACCGTCGCCTGCCGCCCACGACAGCCAGAGCCCCCAAGCTCCCGAATTGCTCTGTTTTTCCCATCAAGAACAGAGCCACACCATGTTACCTCCTGCATCGAGCTTCCCTCGACATTGTCGCCGCCGCAACCGCCCTCCCACTATCGTCACTGCAGTCGCACAGTCATCGCCGTCAGTCGCCACGTCGAAGTCTCCCGCTCTCTCTCTCTCTCACTCCGTTGCTGTAAAGAAGAAGGAGGGCTGTCTGAATCTGGGCCACACGATCTCATCAAGATCGTGACTTGATCTGATCTGATCATCACCATCAGATCGCATCTCAGCCCTCCATCTTGATCAAATCCGATTTGAGCCGTCCGTGGATCTGATCTTGATCGCCATCAAGATCTGTGTCGGGATCCGTTCCCAATACTCTTTCGTCGGATTCATCGTCTACACCCCAAGGCTAGTATCTTCTTGTACATTTCGTTTTCTAGTGCAAGCTTTTTCTTGAAAATTCTTCAAGTAGATTGTAAATATGACTCCTGTTTGTCTATCGTTGATGATCTCATGTTTCGCCTTATTTATCACATGATCTAAGAGTCACAATCCTTCGTTGATACACTTGTTCACAACTAGTTAAATTTTGATTCATTTCATACAAAAAGTGTCTTATTTGGTTTCTGTTTCGTCTTGGTTTGCTGTTTCGACCCCGATAACACTAGAATCTGAATAACCATAGTAGTAGACGATATAGGTAAGTGTACTCGGAAGGGGGCTCGTGTTTTCCAGTACTTGGTTCATGAACTTGTTGTCTCTTGATGGATTCATGAAGCCATTACTCGGCTCATGAACTTGTTGGATTCCTGAACTCACTGTGTGATTCTTGAACTTGTTAGTAGATTCACGAACTTATTTCGTGAAATTATTACTTTATTTTAGGATTCATGAACCATGCTTGCTTGATACTTGATGCCTGAGTACACCGCCCTATAAAATCCAGCACTAGGTCTAAACGTAACTGATTGTATGTAGCAACCATGTAGTAAAAATATAGATGCATGAAGTTCTACATAGATAGAATTAAACATTAGATTTAAGATTAACTTGTCACTTGTACACACTTGATACCCTACTTGATGCTCGTTACTTGAGACTTGTTACTGGAGACTTCTTACTTGAGACTTGTTACTTGTTACTTGACACTTGTATGTGATACTTGTTACTTGATCCTTGATACCATTACATGTTCACTTACCACTTGTTCTACTACTAGTACTTATTATCCAATCTTGTCACTTGAGTTATCTTTCTGGCTAGCTAGTTTCTTGAATTCCACTACTTGTTGCATCCCTATTATATTATATTATACATTCTTGATTTCAAATCTTATTCCATATTTCTTGCACTTGTTTTCATACCTTTGCTTGTACTATTTGCGGCCCTAACTTGCACTAAGGGCGTCTGTCTCGTTTTCTCTATTTTTTTCCTTATATATATATATATATATATATATATATATATATATATATATATATATATATACAGACTTTGGAGATGAATTACCTGCTGGAATTGGTGAGTAAATGTTCTAGGCTTCGCTTGGAGAGAAGACTTACTTTAAAATATTTTGTTTTTGAGTTATTTATTTATTTTGCTACTTGAATCTTGTAACGAACTTATAGTCCCGAGTTTTATCTTTTGATCCAGATTTGAAAACTATTTGGGATATTATTATTTTGTTTCAATTGTTTTCTGTTGATTAATAAACTATTCATGCATACGTGATTGTGTATATTTTGTTATATTCTTGTTATGAGGCTGAGTCGATCCTACAGCTCATGAATGATGAAAATCATTCGCTGGGCTTTGTCACGCCCTCGTATTCCGTGTTTTTGGGAAGCGGGGCGTGATATTTTTAATGTTTTTTACAAGACAAAAATTGTTTATAATATCGTATTGAGTAACAACATTTAGTAAATCGAAAGTAGAGTTCCATCGGTGTTTAACATCTTTAGAAAATTTTCTTAAATGTATTCCCCTAGCTTTACACCATCCTTTAAATTCTTGAAGCATAGAACCACTCAAAACAATAAAATGTACACAATTTCTAATTGCAATTATATATGAATTGGCTGCTTTCAATGCATCTTGTACACATAATTTTAAAATATGACACGCACATCTAACATGAAAAAATTTATTACATGGAGGAGCTAATTGTGTTTTTAATGTGCTAATCGAAGCATTGTTGTTAGATGTATTATTAAAACTAATAGTAAAATTTTTATCACGAATAGGATATAAATCACAAATTTCTAAAAAAACGTGTTGCAATAACTAGTCCACTATGGGGATACGACAAAGCCGCAAGTGAGATGATTCTCTTTTGAATCATCCAATTACTATCTATCCAATGACAAGTTAAGTCCATCATCGGAATATCGTTACAACCTGTACAACAATTGGAAGTTAACGATACTTACAAGTTAATGAATACAAGAATGCAATTAAAGCGTCTCTCATTTCGTTGTAAAGTTTAAAATAATTGGATCTTAGTGTGTTTCTATGAATTATTCTAAAATGTGGATTTAGTGTATTTTGGTTGAAAGACTCTACATTCCTACTCTTGGAATAGGTAAAATGTAGCTTATCCTTAATTACTAGTCGGGCCATTTTCTGACAAACAGGTTCGGGATCATAGGGTTGGCTATCTATTTGTCCGGTCCTAGGGTTGCTTTTTTTTGTTGGTCTTGTTGGTATTGTACTAATTTTTTTTGTACATTTAAAATGTGTCATTTAATTGTACATGTTTCCTCACACTTCTTTCATTTATAACTCTTGTCACAATGTTTACAACTCTTATGTCTTACACCCGGATTATTCTCATCGGGGATATAGTCATAAAATCTGTGTCAATCACTTGTTTCCCCTAGTTTTTTTTACTAGTAGGTTCGGTTTGTTGTGTTTATGTGTCAACATTATGCATTTGTTCTTCTATGCCGTATGGAAAGACATCGTGAGATCCGACGATAGGATTCGGTATAAATTCTGGCTCTACATGTGAGACTATTGGAGGCCGACGTGAAGTACCGGTGGAATCTTGTTCACTTTTGCTATGGCCGCTACCTTTTGATCTAGATATGGTAATAGTGTATGTGGAAAAAAAATAAATTCTAGTGTTTTACTAGTGTATGTACAATAATACAAAACCAAAAAAAATGTGGTATATGTTAAAAAATAAAATCTAAAAAATAAAAAGAGGGCTGAGAGAGAAAAGCGAAAAATCAACAAACAAATATGATACAAAAAGTTAAAACTACAATAAAAATTAAGACAATAGGAGGGTTGTGAAATTTTGATACCGTACTTCGCGAATAATCGAATATAGAAATGAGAGAGAAAATAAAAGTAGAGAAATGTAGTAGACGTAGTCACATAGTCCGGTAGCCGTTGAAAGAGAGAGAGAGAGATATCTTCTTTGTTGGAGTAGTTGAAGTAGACGTTGTCCAGAATTGAACAACACAATTCGATACGATCGAAAATTTTCAATTCTTTGTTGCTTGCTTCTTTGTTGAAAAAAATTGATTGAATAGAGATTGAATTAGTAGTAGAGGGAGTAAGAGAGTAAGGTGTGGAAATTTTTAGATTGAATTAAGGAGGTATTTATAGGGGAAAAATAAAAAAAAGCACAACAGGCTCTGTTTTCTTTGATTTTGGCCCGTTCGACCCGCGGGTCGAACGTTTAACGCACGGGTCAAACGCTTTACCCACGTTGGTCAAACGGGTCCAAACCCGTTGGTCGAGTTGCAGGTTGTGGGCGGGTTTGACTTAGTCAACGGGTTTTGCATGTCGGGTCGAGCGGGTTGGATTTCCTAATTTTTCGACCCGGATCGACCTGCGGGATTGACCGGACCCGAACAGTCTATTTGCGGGCCGGGTTCAAGCGGGTGGGTCGGGAGTCAATTCGGCCTGGTTGTAACACCCCGTGTTAAAAAATAAAAATAACTATAGTAGTATATATAATAATATATATGTTGATAAAGTATGTTCTGTTGATAAGGTATACATGATTTGGTAAATTGAATAAAATGGATTTGTAAAGGAGTGGGTTGTTTCAAAAAAAAATGTGAGTGGTATGTGGATGGGGCCCACGGAAATTGAAAAGGAGTAACAAACAGCAAATGTTGCTTTTGTGTTGACTTGGTCAATTGCCATGTGATGACGTGGCAGTGGAGGGCCCCACCTTCATTTGATTCCGGTAAGGATACAGTGAATAAATGAATAGGAGGAGAGAAGATAGTCCCATATCGTTAATTCCCAAGAATAAATAATAAATAAATAGTATATGCCAAGGATCAAGAGTCACCTAATCGGTTAACCAACTTTTGAGAGGCAGCCTGTGGTGGGCAGTTATACTACATAGTATCTAATTTTTCTTATAAATTGTATAAATTGTCTCAGCTAGGAGCAGGGACGTTACTAATGGTATCAGAGCCGACTTTCGACACCGAGTGTGGGGCATGTCTTATAGTCGGGCGGTGGGTTGACTGCGTCGGCAGCGATTCACCGGGACTATAGACCCAGTCGGTGGACTGTGGTTGCTTGTTATAATTAGTCTGGCGAGACTATATATCCCTCTGCTCATCAGTGAAGACGCTGATTTCTGAAGGGGGTTGTCTGTAACACCCCGTGTTAAAAAACAAAAATAACTATAGTAGTATATATAATAATATATATGTTGATAAAGTATGTTCTGTTGATAAGGTATACATGATTTGGTAAATTGAATAAAATGGATTTGTAAAGGAGTGGGCTGTTTCAAAAAAAAAAAATGTGAGTGGTATGTGGATGGGGCCCACGGAAATTGAAAAGGAGTAAGAGCATCCACATTCATTCAATGGGAAAAATGCCAAAATGCATATTTTAGCAATGCATTTCTTCGAAATGTTGCATTCATCGAATGGTAAAAAAATGCATAATTTCGTTAAAAAAGTATCAGACGAAGCATGATGTTTCGTCTGTTAATAAAAAAATAATTTATACGGGCCGAAAGTTAGAAAATATCAATAAAAAATACGGGACGAAACATGATGTTTCGTCCCAAAGAAAAAAAAAATAAGAAATAAAAAATGAAGGTCAGTTCATTCCGAAATTTTTTTAAAAAAAATAATTACATATGGGTTGGGACGACACATCTTGTATCGTCCAGGTTTGGTGGGTGGGCTTTTTCTTTTTGCTTTTTTTTAAAAAAATTATTATTTCCATGGGAAATGACTTGTTTACCCCCTTTTGAAAAAACTATATAGTTTGAAGGAGTTCAACCTATTTGAGCAAACCGAGAGCTAACTTCTTCAATATTCTCTCTTCTCATCCCTCTCATATTTCCAATATTTTATCTTCTTCATTAGTTCAATTTTATCCGTTTCTTTAAAAAAAAAACATATATCGATGTCTTCAATAAAAAGATTAATCGGCCGGATGAAACCAAAGCGTCAACAACCAGCGGCGATTGAAGCAGAAAGTAGCAGCCAACCAGAAGCGGAGTTGCAGAATGTAGACTACACGGATGAATCAAATTGGAAATCTGTTGTAGATGATCGCAATCATTTGTGCAAACACATTACTGCCCACCCTGACGGTGGATTTTGTCATTTTAGGGGAAATTGGAGGGAGCCAATAAAAATGTACAAAAAATTTTGCTGTCGTGTCCCAATTATCAAGCAGTACGTGGAGCACCAGGGTTGGCATCGTTTGATGCATATAGATACGGATAAGTCGTCTATGCGACTTGTGGAGGCTTTGGTTGAAAGATGGTGGGATACGACCCACACTTTTCACCTACCGTGCGGCGAGCTAGGATTCACTCCTTTAGATTGGGTAATGTTAACGGGAATTTCAATCGGTATCGGGCCCTTGCCCCCGTGTAACGACGAGACGTATACATTCGAAGTAATCCAAACTCGCATTTTTTCGGAGATTACAATAGATGATTGGAAGTCTCACGGTATTCGTTGTCCGTTCCTGAAACATTACTTTAACAACAGTATGATCGAGGAAGCCACGACAGATAATGTACTAGCGCTAAGGATTGCAAGAGCTTTTTTCATGTTCTTCCTAGGGGCGTTTCTTTACCCTAATGGTTCTCAATTAGTCAGATGTGGTTGGTTGGCTGTATTTGAAGAATTGATTTCAGTGGGCCAATACGATTGGGGTAGTCCAGCTTTCGCACTGCTGTATTTGTCTCTAGACACTTGTAGCAGGCTAAAAGTAAAGTCATTTAATGGGCCTTGGCAAGTACTCGAGGTATATCTAAATTTTGCATCTAATTTGATAAGTTTAAGGTTTAATTAGTAGTTTAATATCCGAGTTTATACCTGTATGTTTCTTTAAATGTAGTATTGGGTATACGAATACACAAGTTGTTGTGTACCAATAACTGATAGGAATTTTACTAGAGAGCAACATATGGAGAATGCCGATAAATGGCCGAGAATTTGTCGATGGAATCATGAATTTTTAGATACGGGTCGTTCAGACCAAATAAGGTACAATATTTCGATGGCTCGTGACCAATTGGAGATGCGTTGATGGAAATCCATTATTTGGCAACCCTATAATAGTTCGGCATACAAAGGCGTGTATGAAATTCAAGTTGTTAATTTCATTTCTCATCTTCGACATGCATTTATGTATTGCGAACAGGTATGTTTATTATAAATGACATGAAGTGTATATATATAATAAAGAATAATTTTTCTAACGGAGATGATATTATACAGGGTATCTGGTATCTTGGCGATCGTTGTCATCGCCAACTATCTGGGGATGTTACAATACCAAATGACCCACCTCCAGTCATGCGTCTAACATCAGCAGATGTTTGCGGTGATCCAATGGAATCTTCGCAATTCCTCACTCATGTACAACAGAGCACTTACGAAAAGTATTGGGCGAAGGTTTCGATTGGTCCCATCATGCCAGCACTCTTGCATGGATTGAATGTTGATTTCATCGGTGCAGCTACAATCGCTGGCTCATCAACCCAGTTGCCCCATGCGGCCCCAGCTTTTTGGCTTCCTTGTGAGTACGACACGCTACCAATGACCGATTTACCTGCCATGCATGGCAAAACATTAGTTGAAGCTCCATTATTTTCGGGCGGTACGGTTATTAGGAATTTGGACTACGGAAATTTCCAGTTTGTTCCGCGCGGAGAACCAACATATGTGAGAATCGCATTCCAATTTTGATTATATATATCATTTTTGTTTATATATTAATCTATCTTTTGACAGGAGGAGTTGTACCGGACTTGTCAACAGCTAACAAACTCAGAAGCCCAATTGAGACGATTTATACAATCAGAAATGGTATTGAGAAACTCGATTTCGAGTGTTGCAGTTGGTGGTAAGAGATCTGTATCAAATAGCAGACAATCTAGTTCAAGACATAGGGAATTGCGACAGCCTGTAGACGACACGGGAGCCTCGACATCGAATACATCCTTTGTCCAGTGCACCCAGGATGTGGATGAAGAGTTTGTAACTCGTTTATGAATGTCAGATACGTAGATTTGCATGTATTAATATGACAATTAATACTTATTTTGGTGGATCATATGAAAAGGGTGTTTTAGAAATTTTCACATCCGCTTTTACTTTATTCCAAACTTGTCAAATGTGTTCATTCTCACCATTAACTTGCCGACATCAACAAAACAAAAAAAAGGTCACATCTTCATGTCTTCAACAATATGACGATAATTGCTTTATTCACGTGTTAGCATCTAATGTGTACTGATTTGAAATTAGTCAAATCATGTCTTGGCCCATATGATGAGAAGTGCATTATTCAATATGCTTCATTCACGGAATGTGATTCACTAAGTATGCTCCTTTGAATAATAATTCATTCACAACTAAAAATTTTCCCACCCAACAAATACTATTTAAGCACTCCATGGTTCTCATATCTGAACCTACTTTACTTTCACTCCATCATCACATTTATTCCTAAACTAAGATTACTCCCTTCGTGTAGTAAGAGATAACAGAGCGATGGATCACAATTTAAATGATTCTTCTTCTTCAACTTCAGCAGATGAATCAGCAGAGCATGAAGATTTAGTAGCCAGACATGTCAACAATCGTATGCAACGATACGCCATTTGGTTGCAACACAACAAAGAAACTGCTCACCGCCGATACATACGTCGGGAAAGAAAAGAAGGTAATATTCGTTTGTGGAATGATTATTTTTCTGAAAATCCAACATACAACGAGACTATTTTCCGTTAACGGTTTCGTATGCGGCGAGATCTTTTCAACCGTATACTCGCTGCTATTGTGGGATATGATGCGTACTTTACTCAACAACAAGATGCGTGTAAAAAACCTTGGATCTACACCACATCAGAAAATAACAGCTGCGCTATGATGCTTAGCATATAGAGGTGCAGTGGATACTGTCGACGAATATTTACGAATTGGCGAAACAACTGTGTTGAAGACCTTACGTCGATTTTGTTATGCAATTGTATAGTTATTTGGGAACCAGTATATGCGAAAACCTACTGCCACCGATGTAGCACGACTCCAAGAAAATGAACGCAGGGGTTTTCCCGGGATGTTGGGTAGTGTAGACTGTATGCATTGGAAATGGAAAAATTGTCCAGCTGTGTGGCACAGACAGTATACAGGACATACCAGGGAACCAACAATTATTCTTGACGCTGTCGCTTCTTATGATCTTTGGTTTTGGCATTCATTTTTCGGAATGCCAGGTTGCAATAATGATTTGAATGTGCTCAACCGTTCTACTCTATTTGATGAAATTCTTGATGGTTGTGCTCCACCTGCAAATTTTGTAATCAATAACCACAATTACAATATGGGATACTATCTGGCGGATGGTATATACCCTCCATTGGCGACTATAGTGAAAACTTACTCTGCCCCGGACACTCAAAAGAAGAAAAAATTTGCAGAAATGCGGGAAGGTGCCCGGAAAGATGTAGAACGTGCTTTCGGTGTTTTACAGGCACGGTTTGCAATTGTGAAGGGCCCATCGCGTATTTGGAATGCGGATACTCTTTCATATATCATGAAAACATGTATAATACTACACAATATGATTGTTGAGGACGAACATGAAGATGACATTGGTGATTATGATTATGATCAAATACAGGATGCTACGACTATGATTGTACCTAATAGAGGTGAACATATTGATCAGGGAGCCCGAATGATGCGCAATGTGATATTGAATGATAGACAAAAACATCATGCATTACGTCAAGATTTGGTAGAGCATATTTGGTCCTAATTCGGAGATGATGAATAAGCCAAATGTTGAAGGTTCAAATTGTAGGAAATTGTTGTATGCTTATCTGTTTTAATTTACTGGATCACAATTTTTGCATTTTTTGTTTGTATTGTAATTTGTTGGTACAACTACTTATGTTGTAATATGTTGCTAATTCTATTTATGAATGTAGTACGTTGCTACATCTACTTATATGGTAATATGTTGGTAATTCTATTTATGTTATTAATGTAATGTATGAATCGTACACATTAACAATTAAAGCTGAAAATAGAATACATTAATTGTGAAACAAAATACATATGCTTGAACAATACATTAATCTTTTCACTTTGAATACTAGTAGTTTATCCCCTATTATAACCTCTTTTTTGCAAAATATCATTTTGTCTACACATGAAATAATAACGTTGACTATCCGGTAAAGTGTTAAGGTCAATCTTCATAATGCTATCGTCCTCCACTTGCTGTCTAAGGTCATGGTCTTTCTGCTTAATTGCAATCTTCATTTCGGTAGCCGTATTCCTTCTATCAACGCTTTCTTTATACATAGCATTGAAATTTTGGCTTTCTACTACCATTTGAGAATATTCAGTCGATGATTCGGCAAGACTTTTTCCCTTTCTCTTCTGTGCTTTCCTACCGGGTGGTCGGGTTAGAGGGGTAGGCGATTCCATGTCAACCGGTATGTCTGAATCTGATATATTCATTGAGGGCGAATTTTGGCTACTGCCACATTCACCTTGTGGGGAACCGGAACCCATGAATCGATCAAAGATTTGTGTAGTACGCAAGGAAAATTTAGGTTGATCCTTTAGTATATCGTAACATGCTTCAAACTTGAAAGGTTTTCCGGATGTTTGCAAATATTCAACTCTGGCATCGCGCATCTATGACAATATTTATTGCATTAGTAATTTAACACATGATAAATTTAAAGAAAAGTTTTACTAAATATATGATAATTTGTACATACCTTATCGGCTTCGGTACTTCCACTGGCTGCAATATTTGTTATAGAACCCAACTTCGCAATGAACATGGCTACTTCTTTGGAAATTAAATGGAAGCGACTAGAAACGGAGCTTAGTGTTTGGTCGTTCGGAATCCCTAATATAGTCGTGAAAGTAGTCAAAACTCGATCCCAAAACTGGGCACCGGATTGATCAGTACCAACTACGGGATCTTGTGTTATACATATCCACGCTTGACAGAGCACCACATCTTCCTGAGTTGTGTAAGCTCTTCCTCTAGCACCACTGCCAGTACGTCCTGCCATTGCTTAATATCTTGCAAATTCTGTAGAAGGAGACAGAGAGTTGGAATTTTTTTGGATGATATAGTTAGATAGATGTGTTTTTTTTTCAATGACTTTGGTTTACACCAACGGAGCCAGTATATAGGCAAAATTTGAAAAAATATAGCCGTTGTATGTTGGAAAGAGCCGTTGTATGTTGGAAAGAGCCATTGCGAACAAACTCTCCGTTGGATCATGTATTGAATGGTGGGATGAGATGAAGGGTGAAAGTGTCTTTTGGTTTTTGTTTACTTTTTTTTTCTTTCAAGGAATGGGACGAAACATGATGTTTCGTCCCACATGGGACGAAACATCATGTTTATTCCCACCCTTAAAAGTTATTTTATTTGGTTTTTAATTTTTTTTTAATTCGGCCAAAACATCATGTTTCGTCCGATCAATTAACAATATAATTAAATAATCCAGACGAAACATGATGTTTCGTCAGCTATAATATGCATTTTGCTATTTC
This sequence comes from Hemerocallis citrina, assembly GCA_017893485.1. Lineage (NCBI taxonomy): Eukaryota > Viridiplantae > Streptophyta > Magnoliopsida > Asparagales > Asphodelaceae > Hemerocallis > Hemerocallis citrina. Next base: position 278,313 of record JACEHZ010000249.1, read on the forward strand.
GAATGCTATTTCTCCCTTTCTACTGTACACGGATTGCTAAAAAATGGCAAAATACATCACGATTGTGTGTGCTACAGTACCAAAAAAATGGCAAAATTGGCAAAAAAGCAAACGACTGTGGATGCTCTAACAAACAGCAAATGTTCTTCTGTTTTGACTTGGTCAATTGCCATGTGATGACGTGGTAGCGGAGGGCCCCACCTTCATTTGATTTCGGTAAGAATACAGTGAATAAATGAATAGGAGGAGAGAAGATAGTCCCATATCGTTAATTCCCAAGAATAAATAATAAATAAATAGTATATGCCAAGGATCAAGAGTCACCTAATCAGTTAACCAACTTTTGAGAGGCAGCCTGTGGTGGGCAATTGTACTACCTAGTATCTAATTTGTCTTATAAATTGTATAAATTGTCTGAGCTAGGGGTAGGGGCGTTACACTGGTTGCCATCCCTAGCATAGTAGTCAAGCAAACTGCTCGAAGATCGTTCGTGGCCTCCAAGTCTCCCCATACAGTAAAATACCCCTCTCATCCACTGAGCAAAAGCATTGGAAAATAATAGCAAAATTCCCAAGGATAATAGCTTTTAAATATTCTCTAGAAACCTCCAATTCTCCGATCAACTTCAACAACCTCACAATGGTAATAATCTGTCACCCTTAGGGGGAATATATTAAAAAATGAACCAAACAAGAAATATCTACAAGCTCTGGCGCTACTGTAGTGTGGGCGTGTGTCTCTGGGGTTGTTGGTTTGATACCCTGTGTCCACCTTCTTTTTGTGCGGGTTAAAAATAACCCAACACCGAACAGAGAGTATGATACTCTCTGATTCCTCTTCATATCGCTAGCGCGCATTCGGCCGAGTGGCTAGCGCGTGGGGCTATCTTCTCTAAGGTTGCGGGTTCGATTCTGGTTATAGCCAGAATACATTTTTTTGACAAATTGATTTTTTGGGGGCTTTCTTGATGTATAAAAATTCCGAAAAAATACCGTTATTATTCTAAAATCATGTACAAGCAATGAAAATTAATTGGGAGTTATTGGACTGAAATAAAATATATTTTTGAGGCGAAATCGTATTCGAAACTATTGTTTTCTCACCTTTATAATCTCATAAAATCATGTGCTTTCATGAGAAGATTAAGATAAGTATTAAAAAGAAAACTTGATGGAAGGAAAATATAATTGTGATTTTGTATGGGTTATTTTGTCAAAAGAGTAGCGTGACAATAGTGATTTTGTGAATATTCCCTTTGACTAGATATTTTCGTAATATGATCTTAATGTGGGAATAAATGTTGGTTATTGAAATGCATGATTTACAATTGAACTATATGTATGATAATCGATTCATGAAAAGATTGGAAATTGTTTAATTGGAAAAGAGAATTCTTCTTGAGCATGACAAACTCAATATGTAAATTGTGAATTGAAATTGAAAAGTAGGGTGTAGCCAAGACTCACACCAGAAATTGAAAGAAATGAGATATGATAATTGAATTGAAAAGACCAAGTTTGGATCATTGTGAAATGAAAGAAATAAGACCGGTGTTAGTGAGAGTGCTGACCCTAAGAGATCGATTTTGTTCATGATTTCATTAAGTTAAGGACTAGTACATAGTGAAGATGTGATGAAAGTGAGAGAAAAATACAAGTATGAGGGCAGCAAGTCTACGATGTGGGTGTGATTCACAGTTTTTCTTCACGATGCATCGTGACATGACGTGGGCACTACTCCGGAATTATCGGGATCTTGGCGATGCTTGTGGGGTGTTTGGTGACTGCGTGAGGATCGTGTGCCATGACGGAGGTTGAATTGTCCATAGGTTGTCTTCACGATGCGTCATGACATGATGTGGGATTCCCCTCCAGGTTGTCTGTACATGAGCTCGTTACTCATAGAACATCTAGGATACTTATCGTAGTTACAGTAGTAGATTAAGTCATGACGATGGATTGAACCCTACAAGATGAAGAACGAATAAGAGGCTTGCCCTCGGACCTATATAGTATGGGATGCATAGAATCCGAACAAGTGCGCATTAGTGTCATATAATATAAATAACTGCATTAAGGACTAAGTGCACTATCACAACACGACTTCAATAGGATATTCCCCTTAGTTTGATTTGTGAACAAGTTTGTGTTTGTTAAGTATGGAAAATCATTATACTGTTTTCGGCATAGAGAGGATGGTCGTGTATAATTGTCGTCGGTTGAATAAACTGACGTGCCCACAGTTTTATATGCAAGATAAATGGCATGATAAAGATTAAAAAAGAACTGATGCTTAGAGATTGTTCAAGTGTTGTTGTAATTTCATTCATGTAAATGTTATAATTTTGCTTCCGCTGTAAAGTGTAAAGATTCTTTTGTAACTCTGATGTAAAGTAAAAGTTTTAAATTCCTTATAAAATTGTACGAAGTGAAGTAAAGATCCTGTGGAATCTCGAATTCAGTTGTATTTGAAATTCGGGGTGTTACAGGTGGGACTAGGCCCGAGCCAGACCCCAAGGGAGGCCCAACATACTTGGGCCAGATCGGCCCGGCCCTTTTTACATCCCTATTCTAGAGGCATTTGGAATTAAATGATTTCATTATTTAATTCCTAAATTGGTTAAACGTAATTTATTAAAGGTCCATGGTTGGCTTTTCTAATTCTTAGGGTCCATGTTTTTCCTATAAATTATTGCTTAATTGGAAACAAATATTGAGAGTATAACCTAGATTTTTCTAGACATCTATTAATGAATATTGTAGCCTCCATGAGTAGTGAGTACTTCAACCAGAGTTTTCCATTGTAAATAGTAAATTATTTTCTAGTGAGCCTTAAGACATAGATAGATTCTTAGTGAGAGTCTATAACTCTTGTGTTGTCTCTAGTTAAATATATCTAGGTTATTTCTCCCTTGGATTAGGTTCGTTGAACCGGGACAAATTGTATGCGCTATTGTGTTTGGTGTGATCTATTTTTATTTTTATTTTTATTTTTATTTTTATTTTTTTTTTGTGATCGATCGTTACCTCTTGCTCTACTTCCGTTGCGCAGAATTTCCCCAACCACTGATATTAGAGCTCCTTTGGCTCTATTCGAGTTCCTTAGCGAAGATGATAGATCATAGTTTTGATCTTGAGGACCAAGAAATTTGATGGGAAGATCAACTTGAATCTCTAGAAGGTGGACATGTACAACATAATAGTTAGGAACCGAGTTAGCTATAAGAAATATTCCTAGACATAGTCCATGTATTATGTAGTTATTTATGAATGTATATTCTATGCTTCATATTTATATTTGATATATTACTAGTTTTGTTTCATATAATTTTTAACCACCTTAATAATGCAATAAAATGATTTAGCTAATTGGTTGGAAAGATATGAAGGTGACACTCCCTCACTCCAAAAGTTTGTAGCCCTGGTTCTTTTCCTTACTACTAGTGCCTCCAGTTGTGAACGCAATTGGAGCATATTTGAGCAAGTAAGGAATTTTTTCAAATTGTTTAGTACCTCATATTACATTATAGTAGATAGAATGGTTATAGTGTTATACATATATAATTTTTTATAATAGGTCCACTCCAAGAAGCGATGGCGCTTCGAGCATGGGCGAATGAATTCCCTTGTCCATGTGATGTATAATATTAAGCTACGAAAGAGAAACATACAGAGAAAGCAGAAGTTCCTTCCAATGATGAGTGGATTGCGGAAAGAGAAGAATATTGTCTTCCTACCGATGATGCATGATTAGATGAGTTTGCTTGAAGGATGTAGAGATTATGGATGGTGAAGGATATTTAAAAGTTGCGGTGATTGCAAACCATATATGTAGAAGATAATGAAGCACCCACCCCCCCCCCCCCCCCCCCCCCCCCCCCGCGCGGCAAAAGCGAGCAACGGTTGATGGTTCTCCATGTAAGTCATATGTTTATTTCATGCATAATAAGGTGGTACTTGATACAATAAAAGTTTTAGGGTATAGCTAACCGAGTAAAATAATTTCTTGTGTGTACCATCATCCATTCAACAAGGCGAGGCTACGGCAAGTGAAGACAATGAGAGTTTGGTAACTGGAGATATGCTTGAATCAGAGGATGTTAATATCATCCTAGAAGAGGATGATCTACAGAGTGATCTTATTGCTATGATAGTTTGCTAGGAGTTTATGACTTTGTGAGGGTGTATATCACCTATTGATTTGCGTTTTGCACTTTTCCATTTGGATTTTGTAACCCCTGTTTTCCATTTTCTGTATTTTTGGATGCATTTTTCTTTTTGGATATTTATTCATCTTGTATTTCTTCGACTCTTTTTGAACCGTGTATTTGCTCTTCAATATCAATATTTTCATTTGTAATATCCCGGTCGGATATTATAATTGTATTTTTCTTATTTTTAAAATTAAAATATTTTTATGGAAATTTCTTGGTTTAAATAAATAAAAACATACCTGTGAATATATACTAGTAAGTATATATATGTGTTGTATCGGTTTTGTGCACTTGTACAAAATCCTGTAAAATACATTTTTGAGAAAATGTCTGGAGAATCCCGGGCAGATATTAAAAATTATCATTTTATTATTATTTTATTTTTATTTTCAGAACTGAAATACTTTTGGTGGATATTATCCGGTTTTGTTAATAAACATTATCTATATATATATACCAGTCTGTATACATCTGTATTGTATCAAATTGGTACTTGAATCTTCCGAGCTGATAATAAAATTTATTTTATTATTATTTTCGGAATTAACTTATTTTTATACGGATTGTGCGGTTTGACAAACAAAAATTATCGGTATATATATTAATACATACGTATCCGTATTGTACCGATTCCGTACGTTTGTACAAATCATATAGTATGTGTTTTGGACAAAAATATCTTATTTTTGTCATGATTAATCAAAATTGGATGGCTAGGATTTATTTGGAGGGTTAAACCTAGGGTTTAGGATTAATTAAGATACATAAGAGTATTAATAAATGGATTTTAACTAGAACCCACTTCTCCACCTCACCCATCCACCTCATCAACCCCAATGACCAGCCAACCTTACCCAAGGGATATTTTGCAAAATCCCTAGCACATATGCACTCTCCCCCTTCTCATTCCTTCTATAAATACCCCTCCCCTTCACCTTTTGTGTCATTTACAAGAAAAAAAATAGAGAGGAAAAGAAAGAGAAGAAACCCAAAGTATTCTTCATTTGGGGGTTTTCCATAAGAGAGTTCTTCAATGGAGGTTTTTCTAAAGGAGCTAAGGAGGAAGGAGAAGGTTTGGTAGCTATAGTCCTTCCTACAAAGAATCAAGGTGGGAGTTCTTTCACTACAAAAGATACTCGATTTATCGGCGTTTTTTTGCGTCTTTGCCGGCGTTTTTTTACTCCGGTGAAACCTTCACTGGCGTTTATAATAGCGCCGGTCCAAATGCCACCGAAGTGAGCGTCGCGGAAAGGAAGGGGTCTACACCGGCAGTTTTACTGGACGCTGGTAAATATTACAACTACACCGGCGGTCAGAAAACGCCGGTGTATGGGGGTCTCTGAGTGCCGTTCTTTTACCCCCAATATACATTCACCAGCGGCCATCAACCGCCGGTATTTATCCATTCACCAGCGATTCTATAAACACCGGTGTAGAATGAAAGTATACCGGCGATCATAGACCGCCGGTGTATGTGCGTTTATGAGTGCCCGGTTTTCCCTACTTACAAGCACCAGCGTGACCAAAAAATGCCGGTGTAGTTAGGTTCACCGGCGTTTTATAAAACGTCGGTGTTTCTTGGTGTCGTTACAGCTAGCGACATACACCGGCGTGTGTGGGAACGCCGGTATATCGCACAATGCAACTAATTCATTAGATAGACCGGCGTTTTATAAAACGCCGGTCTAGCTATGCCCATTTGTTTTTCATGCTCCGGTTTTCCGTTCGATTTCAATTCACAGTTTCATTTACAAAACCTGTAAACTAATTCACAACTAATTCAACCAATTTCGTTGCATATTACTGCGCAAATCACAACCAAACACAAGAATAATTAAAGACAATAAAGTTTCACACATGTCATATCAACGTCCAAATTCACCGCAAAATTAACAGTGTCATAATTAACAAATTAATATAGTGACGAACACTCCAAATATCCAAACAAACCAGTTTGACAAATATCCCAAATATCCCAAATTAACAGTCTGACATAACTCTCATAAAAAAAACAGTCTGACATAACAACAGCAAGGAGGACATAAGAACAACAACCATACAGCAAGGAGGACATAAGAACAGCAAGGAGGACCGCAGATTCATACCCCTTGAGTAGCTTCAGTTCTGATCATCAGAATTTCCTTCATCTGGACGACCGCTCTGTGAAAAAAAAACAATAGTTTAATTCAACAGTAGACCACAATACAGAATATACATATTTTTTGAACTTGCAAAAAGGTCTACCTGTATCTTAAATTATAAGATCAAAGTGCCAATTGCAAATGAAATTGTTAATGATATATAGAGAGGTAAAATAATTACATTGCAATACTAAAAATCTAGTACTTAATTTTGTTTTTAAATATATCTAACACAACAAAACAAATGAAAATTCAGTATCTAACTTGAAACCTTAATATTCTCCTCTGATTGGGAATATCCACTATCTAAAAAATTAAAACAAATGAAAATTCAGTATATAAGCATGTCTTTCATGGATTGTTCAGACAATCCATTAAACTGTCATCGTGGAAGAAAACCTAATATAAGAAAAATAAGAAAAATAAGATATGGCTCATATCAAGTGTATTTTTAGGGAACTGTCATCGTGGAAGGAAACCAAATATAGAAGCCAGAAATGGAAACAGAAAGAAGAATGGTAGAGACTTTGGATACACCAGGCTAACATAGCGGCATTTTCCTCATCTCTCTCTCATCCCTTGTTTTCCTTCAGCACACGAACACAAAGAGACATCAGCAACAACAGCAAGAGCGACAAGAACAACAATAATAATAAATTATTATGAACAAGATGCCTCTATATGGGTTTCCAGATCTCCACTCGAGCCCTCTCTTTCTAATCACAGCCCAATTAAGAACATAGACAACAGCCACTAAACAATCCAATCACAGCCCAATCAAAATTTGCCAAAGATGGCAATCAGCTTCATTAACAGTATCTGAAAATGAAAATATCCATTATCTGAGCATATATGTTGCTCTACTAATTCTTTAGCCCAACTAAATCTAAAACCCAATTGTTGTGCATATCCGGAGGATTTTGGCATACAGCTATAGCATCCTCAGTTCACAGTGAATCCATTTTGATTAAAAAAACATGCCAAGCTGACAATCAGATGCATGAAATCAGCTTCATTAACAGTAAAAGAAGATGAGGATGCTAGCAGCATACTTAGTTTGGAAGTGAACCCATTTTTTGTAAAAAAATCATGCCAAAGATGGCAATCAGCTTCATTAACAGTATCTGAAAATGAAAATTTCCATTATCTGAGCATATATGTTGCTATATTAATTCTTTAGCCCAACTAAATCTAAAACCCAATTGTTGTACATATCCGGAGGATTTTGGCATACAGCTATACCATCCTCAGTTCACAGTGAACCCATTTTGGTCAAAAAAACATGCCAAGCTAACAATCAGATGCATGAAATAAGCTTCATTAACAGTAAAAGAAGATGAGGATGCTAGCAGCATACTTAGTTTGGAAGTGAACCCATTTTTTGTTTAAAAATCATGCCAAAGATGGCAATCAGCTTCTCTAACAGTATCTGAAAATGAAAATATCCATTATCTGAGCATATATGTTGCTCTAGTAATTCTTTAGCCCAACTAAATCTAAAACCCAATTGCTGTACATATCCGGAGGATTTTGGCATATGTACCTATAGCATCCTCAGTTCACAGTGAACCCATTTGGGTCAAAAAAAACATGCCAAGATGACAATCAGATGCATGAAATAAGCTTCATTAACAGTAAAAGAAAATGAGGATGCTAGCAGCATACTTAGTTTGGAAGTGAACCCATTTTATGTTAAAAAATCATGCCTAAGATGGCAATCAACTTCTCTAACAGTATCTGAAAATGAAAATATCCATTATCTGAGCATATATGTTGCTCTACTAATTCTTTAGCCCAACTAAATCTAAAACCCAATTGTTGTACATATCCGGAGGATTTTGGCGAACGTACCTATAGCATCCTCAGTTCACAGTGAACCCATTTTGGTCAAAAAAACATGCGAAGATGACAATCAGATGCATGAGATAAGCTTCATTAACAGTAAAAGAAGATGAGGATGCTAGCAGCATACTTAGTTTGGAAGTGTACCCATTTTATGTTAAAAAATCATGCCAAAGATGGCAATCAGCTTCATTAACAGTATCTGAAAATGAAAATATCCATTATCTGAGCATATATGTTGCTCTACTAATTCTTTAGCCCAACTAAATCTAAAACCCAATTGTTGTACATATCCGGAGGATTTTGGCATACGTACCTATAGCATCCTCAGTTCACAGTGAACACATTTTGGTCAAAAAAACATGCCAAGATGACAATCAGATGCATGAGATAAGCTTCATTAACAGTAAAAGAAGATGAGGATGCTAGCAGCATACTTAGTTTGGAAGTGAACCCATTTTATGTTAAAAAATCATGCCAAAGATGGCAATCAGCTTCATTAACAGTATCTGAAAAATGGAAATTTCCATTATCTGAGCATGTATGTTGCTCTACTAATTCAGTTAACCCATTTTGGTCAAAAAAATGTGCACTTGGGAGACAATCAGATGCATGAAATAAGCTTCTTTAACAGTAAAAGAAAATGAAAATTTCCAGCATATAATCATTTATGTTTCTCTATTAATTCTTCATTGATGTCTGTGGCTCCAAAACAAATTTTGATTGGGCTTTGAATGGAGATTGTAGTCATAGATCAATTCTTCATTGAAGAAAAATACGAATAGGGCTCATATCAAGTGTAGTTTTAAGGAATTGTCATCGTGGAAGGAAACCAAATATAGAAGCCAGAAAGAGGAATGGTAGAGAATGAGGATACACCAGGCTAACATAGCGGCATTTTCCTCATCTCTCTCTCATCCCTTCTTTCCCTTCAGCACACGAACACATAGAGACATCAGCAACAACAGCAGGAGCGACAAGAACAACAATAATAATAAATTATTATGAACAAGATGTCTCTATATGGGTTTCCAGATCTCCACTCCAACTCGTCTCTTTCTAATCACAGCCCAATTAAGAACAATTGTTCACAGTCACTGTTAAAGAAACATATATGCTCAGATAATGGAAATTTTCATTTTCAGATACTGTTAAAGAAGCTGATTTCATGCATCTGATTGCCATCTTTGGCATGATTTTTTAACCAAAATGGGTTCACTGTGAACTGAGGATGCTATAGCTGTATGCCAAAATCCTCCGGATATGTACAACAATTGGGTTTTAGATTTAGTTGGGCTAAAGAATTAGTAGAGCAACATATATGCTCAGATTATGGATATTTTCATTTTCAGATACTGTTAGAGAACCTGATTGCCATCCTAGGCATGATTTTTTAACAAAAATGGGTTCACTTCCAAACTAAGTATGCTGCTAGCATACCAAAATCCTCCAAATCAGTACAACAACACGGCTGAACAAACCTTGTTTGCAGGTCATACAATGTCATCTAAGCATGTTATGTGCCAAAGTGGGGTTGGTCATACAATGCATGAACGACACGTATTAGTTGCTTGTGAGTATGCAATAGGGTGCAGCTATGAACATGGCTCATATCAAGTATAGTATTACGGACTGTCATCGTGGAAGGAAACCAATTTAATATAGAAGCCATATATGGAGCCAGAAAGAGGGATGGTAGAGAATGAGGATACACCAGGCTAACATAGCGGCATTTTCCTCAACTCTCTCTCATCCCTTCATTCTCTTCAACACACGCACACAAAGAGACATCAGCAACAGCAGCAAGAGGGGGTTGGTCCAACAATAAGTATAGATTATAATAAACGAGATGTCTCTATTTGGGTTTCCAGATCTCCACTCCAACCCTTTCTTTCTAATCACAGCCCACTTAAGAAACATAGACGAAATGCTTATAGACGACAGCCACAATGCAGACTCACAAACACTAGTACGTGTCTTTCATGCATTCAAGACCATAATCTCTTTAAAAATATCAATTTAAAGACTTACCGAGGGTGGGACTTGGGATTGCTGCCCTATTAAATGGGCTATTTGTTCTTGTAGGAGTGCAACCTGTGCCTTTAATGAAGTCATCTCCTCGTCCCGATTGGCACTTGAACTAGATTCACTCCGTCTGAATAGCCGCGAGGGGGTTGGTCCTAGCCCCATACCACGGACACGTCCATGCCTCTCCTTTCCCCTAACCTCGGTCAAGGCAACTCTCTGCCGGGTATGCCAATCTGTGGGTGCCGCCGTAGGGTCAGAATCTGAAGCGGAAGAGATTTCATCATACCTTCTCCGAGCGTTAGTCTGTAAAAGGACATAACAATCAGAGTTAAAAGCAGATGAGATTTCGACTACTCATTAGATATTAGTTCACAAATTACCAGAATCTGTGCTGTCTCAGGGCTCGCATACGTCCCATCCTTCGATTTGTGGGTGGCATCGAAAAAGTCAATGTCGCCAAACTCCATAGGACCCCCCAAATCTTCTTCCTATATATTAGTAAGATGAAATGGTTATAAACAAATAACTGTAAGTAAAAAATGTTCAATACGATTGCGCCTACCAATTCTTCCCGAACCAGAGCAAAGCTCTGTGTACCAGCGGTGTGCAACACTAGCTGCTTTGACCGACTAGCAACACCCACCTCCGCCCTTTTCTGTACATGCCACAATGAAGTTAGCAGAAAAATTCATTAGAGTAGCCATACAACCACATACTCATTAGATTTTTGTGCCTTTAATGTAAATACCTGACCGATCGCCGAACTCCAGTAGTGCACAAGGAATTGCCAATCTGAAGGCTCTACATTTTCTAGCACATCCCTTGCATTCTCCGACTCTGAAAGGTCTTTATCAAAATACCTCGCCTTCAAGTCACACTTGTAGTCCCTCCACTTTTTGGAGAGTGACTTTTCAACCCAAGGCGTAAGGGAGTCGGCGAACGAGAAGTATTGCTGCAAAATTTATTACCCATCACTAAAAATACATATTTCAATAATATATTTGCACCTACCAATTATTTATTTTAGATGGGAAATACCTTGATTGTCGTAACAGTAGTGGCCTTTGTCGTGGTTGGCACCTTCAGCCAACTCTCGTATGACAAAGGAATTATCTGGGGGTTCTTTGCTATAACCCCAATAAAGGAAGAAAATTTGCTGGCGTTATCGCCAACTGGTTTCACGACCCCGTTTACCTCCACCACAATCCTTTCGTCATTCTTAAGCCTCCAAATATTCGTCATCTTAGTTCGCCCACGATGTTTTTTGACAGTGGGCGGCGTGCTACCCTCACCCTCATTTGTTTGACTGCCACTATTATGTAGTGGCTGCTCATCCCCATGACTCTCGTTGCCATCATTTATATTTACCCTTTTTCCACGCCTCGGCATGTTGTACCTGTCAAGGATTCAATAACTTCCTTAGAGATACAAATTTAATTAATAACATGTTTATAATAACTATCATAAAATTTGTACTTTAGTAGGATTAACAAACCAACATAATTATAAAAAAATTAATTAAATGAGATTTGTAACAAATTAAATTACAATGATAGTTTGATTCAAATGACACTAAGCATAGTTTAATGTAAATAACACAAAGCAGTAGAAAATAGAAAGATAATTAAACCGGTGTATTAAATTCACAATGAACATGTTCGGAATTACAGACATAATAACACCAAGCATACAATCATTTGGACATGCTGCTATCTTCTCATACCCTAGATCAAAAGAACTTAGGAATTTTTTGAGTTTATAGGCTGAGTTTGGAATACAGATTTCAGGAAATGCTTCATTCAACAATTCAAGTAGCATAGTGAAGGACTTAGCAGACCACCCGTTTAAACATTTCATCTAAAATAGTCTGACAATGAATGAGAATTTAGAGAATTTGGTGGAATCGCGGTACAACGGAGTACTAGCATCTTCAAGTAACTTAACGAAGGATTCTTGCTGCTTATTATTTTAAGGGGCGGGGCCAGGCATTTCCTCATCCACCCCACCACCAATGAGTGATGTTTCTGTTGACTCATTGTGAACTTGGGTTGTTGGGTTATTGGTGTGAAAAGGAACGTTATGAATCCCCATGGCATCTTGCAACAAAGCATGCATCTCATCGGAAACGCTTAAGTCTTCGTTCACTAAGGGCTCATCTTCATTTTCTAATACAACCGGACGAACAGGAGCTGACGTATGATCCTCTCCATGACAAAACCACTTTGTGTACCCTTGAAGAAAACCGTTGACAACCAAGTGTGTATGTACAACGTCACATGTCCTCAAATTACAATTTGTACACCGGAGGCATGGACAAAGGATTAGGTTGGGATCACGGGAATGTCGTTTGGCAAAGATAATAAAATCTTTAATACTATCACGGTACTCCTTGGATAATCGTGGTTTACTAATCTAACTTCTATCCGTTATAACAATAGCACAAAATCTGAAATTAAAATATGATATATTAAATAGTAATAACAGTAAAAGGCATTTTGTATATTAAATTTCACCTTTTTGAAAACCATCCCTAGCTGCAAATAAATAAACGATATAATCTTTAACTGTAAAATAAAGAAATTGTGGTTCCAAAAAATGTACAAAAAAAAATTAAATCTTAACACAATCTACTCTATTCACATAACCCTAAACTACCTTTTGTGGAAATTATCACAACCACCTTAGTGGTATTTTATCGCATACCTTGTGTTCGAGTGTAATATCAATTCGACTATAGTCTCCCCTGTATTTGGCTTTCCGTTCAAGGAGATGATGATGGTAAAGGGTATTTTGCTGAGGAAGAGGAATCGACCGAATAATGAGCGCGTCGTGCTGTAACTACGGTAACAAGAAGATCTGATGACTCATAAACTATTCTGTTTATGGCTACTAATAATCACTTACTTATCTCATAATAATAATAATAATAATAATAATACTAAACAAAAGAAACTAATATGGCTACTAATAAGTTTTTCTAAAATAATTCTTCATCCCAACTAAATCATTGATGTTTGTAGCGCCAAAAGAAACCTGCACAAGGTTTGTTCAGCCCAATTCTTGTACAGATTTGGAGGATTTTGGTAAAAAACATGCCAAGATGCCAATCAGATGCATGAAATCAGCTTCATTAACAGTAAAAGAAAAATGATAATGTCCAGTATGTAAGCATATATTTTTCACAGTGAACCCATTGTTGTACATATCCGGAGGATTTTGGCATACAGCTATAGCATCCTCAGTTCACAGTGAACCCATTTTGGTCAAAAAAACATGTCAAGATGACAATCAGATGCATGGGATAAGCTTCATTAACAGTAAAAGAAAATGAGGATGCTAGCAGCATACTTAGTTTGGAAGTGTACCCATTTTTTGTTAAAAATCATGCCTAGGATGGCAATCAGGTTCTCTAACAGTATCTGAAAATGAAAATTTCCATTATCTGAGCATATATGTTGCTCTACTAATTCTTTAGCCCAACTAAATCTAAAACCCAATTGCTGTACATATCCGGAGGATTTTGGCATACGTACCTATAGCATCCTCAGTTCACAGTGAACCCATTTTGGTCAAAAAAACATGCCAAGATGACAATCAGATGCATGGAATAAGCTTCATTAACAGTAAAAGAAGATGAGGATGCTAGCAGCATACTTAGTTTGGAAGTGAACCCATTTTATGTTAAAAAATCATGCCTAAGATGGCAATCAGCTTCTTTAACAGTATCTGAAAATGAAAATATCCATTATCTGAGCATATATGTTGCTCTACTAATTCTTTAGCCCAACTAAATCTAAAACCCAATTGTTGTACATATTCGGAGGATTTTGGTATACGTACCTATAGCATCCTCAGTTCACAGTGAACCCATTTTGGTCAAAAAAACATGCCAAGATGACAATCAGATGCATGAAATAAGCTTCATTAACAGTAAAAGAAGATGAGGATGCTAGCAGCATACTTAGTTTGGAAGTGAACCCATTTTATGTTAAAAAATCATGCCTAAGATGGCAATCAGCTTCTTTAACAGTATCTGAAAATGAAAATATCCATTATCTGAGCATATATGTTGCTCTACTAATTCTTTAGCCCAACTAAATCTAAAACCCAATTGTTGTACATATCCGGAGGATTTTGGCATACGTACCTATAGCATCCTCAGTTCACAGTGAACCCATTTTGGTCAAAAAAACATGCCAAGATGACAATCAGATGCATGAAATAAGCTTCATTAACAGTAAAAGAAGATGAGGATGCTAGCAGCATACTTAGTTTGGAAGTGAACCCATTTTATGTTAAAAAATCATGCCTAAGATGGCAATCAGCTTCTCTAACAGTATCTGAAAATGAAAATATCCATTATTTGAGCATATATGTTGCTCTACTAATTCTTTAGCCCAACTAAATCTAAAACCCAATTGTTGTACATATTCGGAGGATTTTGGCATACGTACCTATAGCATCCTCAGTTCACAGTGAACCCATTTTGGTCAAAAAAACATGCCAAGATGACAATCAGATGCATGAAATAAGCTTCATTAACAGTAAAAGAAAATAAGGATGCTAGCAGCATACTTAGTTTGGAAGTGTACCCATTTTATGTTAAAAAATCATGCCAAAGATGGCAATCAGCTTCATTAACAGTATCTGAAAATGAAAATTTCCATTATCTGAGCATATATGTTGCTCTACTAATTCTTTAGCCCAACTAAATCTAAAACCCAATTGTTGTACATATCCGGAGGATTTTGGCATACAGCTATACCATCCTCAGTTCACAGTGAACCCATTTTGGTCAAAAAAACATGCCAAGATGACAATCAGATGCATGAAATAAGATTCATTAACAGTAAAAGAAGATGAAAATTTCCAGTATCTAAGCATATATTTTTCTATTAGTTCTTCATCCCAACTAAACCATTCATGTTAAGGAAATCAAGATGCATAATCTGAAAAAACATGCTAAGTTTGAAAAATAAGGGAAATCAAGAGATGATACCGAAGAGAGAGAGAGAGAGCGGGGCGACGAGCGCGGGGGCGTAGGAGATAGAGAGAGCGGGGCGACACGGTGGTTTCTGATCGCCGATTCACCTCCAAATAGAGAGAGGGAGGAGGAAAATCGAAAATGACGAGGGAAAGAAGGGACGATGACGAAAGGTCGAAGGCTGTCAAAGAGGACGAAGCGGCGGAGGCAAACGCGCGGGAAGTAGAGCGAGGAAGGAGGGAAAACGAAGGCGCCCCCCTTTTTTTTTGGGTTTGTGAAAATGGCGAGCGAAAGATTAGGGTTCGCGGGATTTATCGCAGCTTATTCACCGGCGTTTCAATTAGACACGCCGATGAATGTATCGGTATATTCACCGGCGTTTATTATTAAAACGCCGGTGAATAATACACTTCACCGGTGTTTTTAAATAAAACGCCGGTGAATACAAAGATTGCCCGGCGGTTTAAAGCGACCGCCGGTGTATAACCTTCCCATCTGGCTCCCCATTCCTATTCGCTCCCTACCCCGGTGCTACTAGTAAAACGCTGGGGAATATTCGCCGGTAAATCGAGTATCTTTTGTAGTGTTTACTTCTCTTTATGTGTTTCTGTTCTCTTTTATATGATTTCTTGTTCTCTTTTATTATTTGTGTATGTAAGAAAGAACCCATCTTTAGGGTTAGATATCGGTGTAGGTGAAAAAGAACCCATCTTATGATGTTTAAGTTGTTGTAGGTAAAAAAGAACTCATCTCCATGATGGGTGGTTGTTGTATGTATGTTCTATAACAACTTGGATTAATTATTAAGCATAAAGTGGTTGTAGGGATAAAAAAGATCCCATAAAAAAGATGGATGGTAGAACTTAACCAAAACAACATAAAGGTGTAATCTTCAAGCTTTTTATGGTTATTTTTAACAACTTGGACTAATTATATGTACATATGAGTAGTGTGAGTCCAAGAGGACCACATGAAGAGTTTGAATGAAGAACTTGCTAAAAACACATAAAGGTTGAATCTTTAACCTTGTTATGACTATTGTTGTTATTGTGGTTGTCTTGTTGAACACAAAACTACAACTTGGACGATAACTATGAGCATATAAGATTAAGTGAAGTGAGAATACTTACATACCCATTTTGGGGTTGTAGATTTCAACTAACTATTAAAAGATAAGTCTTTTGTTGTATGTTGCTGTCTACTTTGTTAAAAGATCAATCTTTACTAACCCTAGTTCATAAAAAGTTGATCTTATTGTATGTAGGAACTTGTAGGTTGAAGAAAAGTAGGTCTTGTAATATGTAGGATTTGTAGATTCAATAAATATAGTTTTTCTATTATGTAGAACTTGTAGATTAAATAAAAGTAGGTTTTGTAATATGTAGGAACTTGTAGATTTGATAAAATTAGATTTTTGTAATAAGTAGGACTTGTAATTCATAAAAGAGGTAGTTTATGTAATATCTAGGTAAGTCCTTAGTAGTCTTTATGATTTTACTACCATGCTTGAGTTGTTGTAGAAAGTAACCCATGCTTAAGATTATATGCGGTAGTGTTCTAATAAAAAAGAACTCACGAACCATGCTTGAGTTGCTATTGTAGTAAAAGAATAAAAAAGAACCCATGAACCATGCTTGAGTTGCTAATGTAGTAAAAGAATCAAAAAAGAATCCATGAACCATGCTTGAGTTGCTATTGTAGTAAAAGAGTCAAAAAGAACCCATGAACCATGCTTGAGTTGCTAGTAAAGAACCCATGCTTGAGTTGCTAATTATTGTAGTAAAGAACCCATACTTGAGTTGCTAATTATTGTAGTAAAGATCCATGCTTGAGTTGCTAGTAAAGAACCCATGCTTGAGTTGCTAATTATTGTAGTAAAGAACCGTGCTTAAGTTGTTGTAGGATGGTGTAGTAAAGAAACCATGCTTGAGTTGTTATAGTAAGAAACCCATGCTTGAGTTGTTGTAGTAAGAAACCCATGCTTAAGTTGTATGTGCTAAAGAAACCATGCTTAAGTTGTTGTAGATTGTTGTTGTAAAGAATCATGCTTTAGTTGTTGTAGTAAGAAACCCATGCTTGAGTTGTTGTAGTAAGAAACTCATGCTTGAGTTGTAGTAAGAAACCCATGCTTGAGTTGATAATTATTGTAGTAAAGAACCATGCTTAAGTTTTTGTAGGATGTTGTAGTAAAGAAACCATGCTTGGTTCGTTATAGTAAGAAACTCATGCTTAAGTTGTTGTAGTAAGAAACTCATACTTGAGTTGTAGTAAAAAACTCATGCTTGAGTTTGTATGGTTGTTTTAGATTCAAAAGATTAATCCATGCATGTTAAAGTTATATGTTGTAGTGGTTTTAATTAAATTCTAAAAGGAACCCATGAGTTTCGCTTGTATGCTAATCCAATTGAATTATTGAAATGGACCCATGTTCCATATTTATTCTAGTTCGATTTTAAGAAGAAACCCATGAAACTAGCCCCGTGATAGTTCTAACTCAAATTGGCGAGGAACCCATAAATTTAGGTTCTAGGTGGTTCTAGCCCAACCTTGAGAAAGGACCCATGAACCTAGTCGCATGTTGTCCTAGTTCAAATTTGGGAAAAAGAGCTCATGAATTCTAGTCGTATGCGGTTCTAATTGAAATTGAATCATATAATGTGAACATGCTTCATCTTCAATGTATGGGTAATAATGGTTGGGAAAGTCACTAGTATTGTTAGCTCGATAAAATCTCGTCTAGGGTCTTATGGTTACCCTAGGGGTCATCGACCATTAAGACTCGCATCTTACCACCTTGGAAACTATGGATAAATCACACATCTAGCACCGATGGATCTTAACTAATGTGGGTTGATCGCGGGCCGAGAATGTTGGCGAGATCGAGTTAGGTGTAGTGATGAGTGAGGAAGATCCCGTCACCGGTGTCTTGGATCGATAGGCCATGAGTTGGATCGGGATAATCTTTAAAAAGTTTATTGAAAACCCCGTGAGATTGTTTGGGTTTAGTGACATCGTTAGGGTAGTAACTTATGGCTATTACTACTTAATCTTCACTTATTATCATTTTTCGCCGAAGGAAAAGAGTTGATGTTAAGGGTGATACCTTATGATCCGACCTGTCCTATAGGCCGACACTAGGCGGTGCTATTGGTTATACCCTTCTTGTCAAAGAGATACGATCTGTGCCTTCTCACGAGTTGGGAGCACGGGATCCGTATCTCGTCTGTTAATTTCTAAATCTCTTGATAAGCGGGAGAGATTCCTGTCGGAGCTAGGGGAGATGGACCCCCGGAACTCCGTCTTGTCTTATATCTAAGGGAGAAAAGCCATAGACTACGGTCTGGCTAGGGGGCCACAGGGGATGCTTCGAGCTAACCTGCGACTACGGAAACCCCAAAGGATTCGTCAGATGTTTGAGTGAGGTCCGGTACACCGGGTAGCAGTGGTAAACATAGACACCATGATCTTACTGTGGGATTAGACCGTTCCAGAGCAACCTCATCAGTCATGTCGTATCTTCAGAAACAAGTCGAGTACAATAGTAGAATTCATGGCGCGGGTTCGAATCTCTATACATGAAGAAACGGCTTGATATGGGGCGTATGTAGTATGAGCTGCATACTGTTCAAGAGTCTTGCTTGCATTAGAATAAGTGCATCATTGCATTAGTTAATCCTGCATTAGAATTCTAAGTCATAGCATACACTGACACATCAATTATATATACACGTTTCTCTTTTCATCAATCTGTTTGCTTAAGTGGAGAATCGCTGCGAGTCATTAGCCTTAAAGCGTCAGTATATGTACCGACGTCCGCATTTTAATAGGTACTGGATTGCAAAGCTACAGGTACAGAATTCAGGAGGACTCAAGGCGAGAGGAGCAAGAGTCGATTTAACTTTTTTGCTGTAATATATGTTGCTTACAATTGTTTCTTTTGTAACAATTGTTGTAATTTATTTATTTGTTGGAAAGCATCCAAGTGAAGTACCAAGTGTTGTTCTTTATTCATTGTACTCTGATATAAATTGTTAAAATTTGTAACACTTGGGCTGGTAAAGATATTATTGTAACACTGATATAATATATTGCAATTTTGTAACATTCGAACTTGTAATACATTGTGTTGACTAAAAAGTTTTAAATTTTCTTGTTTTTCTGTGTATTGTGGCTAATTGAAGGAAAGATTCTGGCTTATGTCACGGTTCCCCAGTGTATGGAAATCGGGGCGTTACATCATCTATTTGATTTGTCGTCTTTTATTCGATCTTCTTGATTCAATTTGTCTGCCTATTATTTCATCTCTAGTAGATTAGACTATTTTTTTCATTATTAAATTGTTCATGCCCTATTTTTGCTATTGTTCCTATCTCATTATTGGATCATCCTATACTACCCTTTTGGATCCTATTAATACCCTAATCCTAGTCTTATTCGACCTTTTTGTTTTAAACCCAACTAACCAACCCTTTACCCACTACCCCAAACCCTAATTCCCCATATATATTTAACCTTGACTGTTACCCTATTATTCACAAACCATATCACCCACTATTTCACCCTGTCATACCTTACCTCCCATCACCCCGGCCTCCTGCTTCCCTAATCCATTACCCCGATCTCTCTCTCCACCCCCCCTGTTCTCCCTGCCTAACTCCGACGCCACCACACCACAGCCAGGTGACGCCCCTCCTTCCCTGCCTTTTCCCGAAGCCAGCAGCGTCGACCTCCCTTCATCCCAATCCCCTTCTGGCGCCCCTGTCGCCTTCAGCCATCGCCAGCGAAGCCCGACCAGCAGCCAGCCCCCTTCTTCCATCTTTTCTCCTCCTGCTGCGTCATCAGCCAGCAACGACAGCAGCAACACCAGCCAGCAGCGAAGCCAGACAGCACTGCTATGCCGTCGCCAGTCCCCGTCGGCTGTCCCCTTGGTCGTCGTCGTCTTCTCACCCAGTCCCCTCCGCTTCCCTCTCTTGTGTGCGTATGTTGGATCTCGTGGGTTCGTTGTTTGTGAGTTGATCGTAGTTCTTTCGTTCGTTCGTTGAGTTCATGCTCAGGAAACTGTTCCCGTTATTCCCTTTTCATCGTCGTTTTCGTCGTCAATTTCAGGCAAGTACTTGTACAATTTCTATTTGCATATACAAGTACTAAATACCGCCTGTAGTGTAGTTACTTCAAGATCTATTATCATGAAAACCCTGTTAGATCTTCTCCATATGTGTTGAATTTCCCGTAGTTGCCTCATTACACACGACATGAATTAACTTAGGAATACTAAATTCTTGATGTATACATGCATGTTGTTCGTGATTTATAAGGTGTTGTATGATCTTGTATGCTTGATGTGTTAGTAATAGTATAACTCCATGTAAACTTGTTAATTACCCTATACCATGTTGATTTGACATCTAGTACACCATATTTCACATTTTGTTATGATTTGGATGAGTTTCATATAAACTAGTTGATTTTATGCTTGGAGAATATTTCAGTTTTTGTTGTTACCCCATTTTTGTTCAGTATTTTAGACCCTATTAAGTTCAGTAAATTAAAATTAATTATGAATATGAATTATAGAGAATTCTGTCTACTTTCCAGAATTTTTAACCAATCTCAGTTTCCATTTTTGAGTTGCAATTTATTGCTATTTTACTACAGATGTGTAGAAAATTCCAGATTCTGTTTTATATGAATTATGTATGGTTATTTATTTTTTTACTGCTGTTAAAGAGAATATTTTGATCCAATATTTTGCAGAGTACAACTAGACATGATTGGGATTAACCCCTAATTTTTGTGGATTTATTCGATGACTTTTATCTACTATTCTATACTTGCAAACAACTACTAGACTTGCAGAATTTTCATGTTGTTCAGTAAAGAACCTTAATTTCGATCTGATTCTATTTGATGTTTATAAAAACTGTGAATATGAAATGTAGCCTACTGTATCCATTTTATCACCCTTTTGACGGATCTGGATTTCGATGTGTAATCTATTTCTGTTTTAGTACTATTGTGTTTATGATTCCAGAGTTACAAAATTACTGTATCTTGCTGTCTCCTGATTTTATTTTACTATACTATCTATGTTGAAAAATTATGAAATTATATTTTCTGATACTAAACATACTAGGAAATACCCCAGATTTTTCTTGGATTTAATCTGTAAGTTTTTATACCGTTTTCTTGTTTATGAATACAAACTTCTGATTTCAGGCAAGAGAGCTAGCTACAAAGAGGCTGCGATTGAGCTCGGCAAGGAGCTAGTACAGAGGAATATCGATATCGTCTATGGAAGTGGGAGCATAGGATTGATAAGCCTTGCTTTTACGCCGTTCATGCACGTGGCCGACACGTTTTGGGAGTGATTCCCAAGTCGTTGATGCCGAAGAAGATTACTGGGGGAACTGTGGAAGGTGATAGAGTTGTCTCTAATATGCACGAGAGGAAGGCTGAGATGGCTCGCGCCGCTAATACTTTCATAGCCTTGCCTGGAGGTTACGGAACACTTGAGGAATTTTTTGAGGTGATCACATGAGCTCATTTAGGGATCCACAGCAAGCCAGTGGGTTTTTTAAATGTTGATGGATATTACAACTCGCTTCTGTCATTCATAGATTCGGCTGTGGCTGAGGAATTTATATCCTGTAAGGCCCGGCACATCTTGATTTTTGCTCCATCGCCCAAGGAACTACTCAGAAAATTGGAGGAATATGTGCCAGAGGGAGATGAGCTTGTGACCCAGCTGAACTGGTATGTTGAGGTTCCTAGTAGCGATGTCGATGGTTCATATTCTGAGTCCGAGCATCAAATTGTTGAGTCCTCCAGTTAAGGGTGCACAATTTTTCTTGAGTTGTTTTCATGTCTTCGTACTCTTTGTTTCTTTTATCTTTTTGTTGTACTCTTGATTGAAGAGTATTGCATTCCCTTCTTGGCTATCCTATATCCCGCCTGAGTAAATTTCCAGGACGAATTTTTTTTAAGGTGGATAGGATTGTAACTCCTTGTTCCAGTTGTACGTATTTTATTACGTGAACTTTTGTACTTCAATTTTCAGATCAAAATTTTTTCTTTTCTTCTCTTTGGACTCTTTATCGGACATTATTTCATTCTTTTTAGAACTCAAATATTTTTCCTATCTGTTCTAAATTTTTGTGAATTTTTCTATTGGAGTTTAAATTTTAATCATGATTAATCCTAATCCTAATCCAAATCCTAATCCAACTCCTCAACCCCAACTTATTTTTATGGCATTAACTTGCCACCTCCTTCTACTCTACTGTCTTCACCTCCTCCTACTACCCCTTTTTATTTTTGTGTATATATATATATACACACACACACACGCACACATGCAACCTCAACCTCATCCCCTGCTTCTTCTATGTTTCTTCATTTTCGTCAACTCTCCTACACTATCTATATATTAATATACACCTATTTCCTTAATCCCTACTTCTCCACTTCTGCATACAACCAAACCCTTTCTCTCTCCTATATAACTATATGCATGCACACATTCATATAATCACACACCTCCATCAGCCAACTCTCTTTCTCATTCCACTCACTCACTATGTATATATAAATATACATGCATGCATCTTCACTCACTCCATAATCATCTTTTTTCCTGAGCTCCACTCCATTTCCGCACTTCTCTTGCTATCGTTGCTCGCCGAAGGTGCCGTCTCACTCACCATTGCTGTTGTTGCTGTCGATGTCGTTGTATTTCTGTACTTGCATCTCGCTGCCATAGCCATTGCCGTAGTGCTGCTTTTCGCCATGTTGTTCTTCCCACATTCATAATCGTTACGTGAAAGGCAAGCATTTTTCTTGAACTCTTAGCAAGTAGCCTAGTTATCGTCATATTTCCTTATCTAGTAACTTATCAGATGCTATTGATTCAATTTTTGAACCGTTAACACACTTCGAATCGTGTTATCGAATATTGAATAACTCTGTCCTGTCGTTTGCCCGAATTTATACTAAGAATTTGACCAAGTTCCTGATACTAGATACAAAAACTTTATACATAAAAATCGTACCCATCGAGTCTAGAATCCAGAACATCTTACAGTTTTACAATCTGATTTATAGATTGTGAGATATCACGATTATAGTACTGTCATGTTGTAAATTTCAAAACACCGAAACTGTGCACGAAACCTACTGTCCTGTCTCTTGTACTGAGAATTTTACCATGTTCCCGATACTGGATCCATGAACTTTATACATCCCATCGATTCTAGAATCCATAACATCTTATGGTTTCACAATCTGATTTATAGATTGTAAGATATCACGATTTTAGTATTGTCATGTTCCAGAGCACCGAAATTGTGCACGAAACCTATTATCACATTTCTTGTACTGAGAATTAGACCATGTTACCGATACTGGATCCAAGAACTTTATACATGAAAATCGTAGTCCATAAAGTCTAAAATCTAGAACATCTTACAGCTTCTCAATCCAATTTATAGATTATAAGTTATTCATGTTTTAGTACTGTGACTTCTAGATTTCCAGAATAAAAATGTGCACAAAACATAGAAACCAACAAATAATGAATTTTTATGCATAACTACTGTCCCTAGAATGTATCGTTGGATTATGCACTGGAACCGGAAGGGAGTCTACTTTTTAGAATCTCTTACAGAATCAGATTTGCTTTTTTGTAGCAACGAGAAAGTGAATTTGAACGTAAATAGGTGCTGCTGTCTAGAAATTTATCTCTACATTTTTGCATATAAACTCATTATTTTTCATATTTAATGAATTTAACCATATGTATTGTTGTTCTTATAGTAATAACTTATACCCATATAATAGGTTAATAGATTTTGTCATATAATGCATTTTGTACTACTTGATAATACCATGATTACCTTCCTTGATATTTTTTTTTATTCCTGATTAAATGTCTTGATACTACCGTTCCACTAGTCGTACCTACTGCATGTTCCTGATAATTATTGTAAAAAAATAACAAGTCGGGTTATAAAAGTACGGCTTAGTAGTGAACAATATAGATGAGTATACTCTGAAGGGGGACCCGTGTTTCACGAAGTAATGATTCTTGATTCTTGATTCTTGATTACACGATTCTTGATTACATGATTCTTGATTACATGTCTTGATTATTGATACTTTCACTAGAATACCCGAGTACATAATCCTTCAGAATTCACTACTTAAGTCTAAACAGCAAATGATTGATATGCACCCGAACTTGTGGTATGGGACACAGGATTGCGTGTATTAGATAAGTTTATGAAACCGATAGACTTGAGATTGACAGTAAGCATAATTCTTAATTATATGATTCTTGATTACATGATTCCTGATTTTTAATTACATGATTATTGATTAACTGATCCTGGGTTACCAACTGATTATAATTTGAAGTCTTGAATACACTAGTTTACAATTGTTGCTTGCATGATCATATTGTTCTAGTTCCTTACTTCCTTTCATATTGTATTTTACTGTTTTTCAGTAATTGCACTGCTACTTCTTATTCCTTCAATGTTATATCTTGTTATTTTACCATTTTACCGCTTGTTGCTGCCTGCTGTTTGAAGCTTTCTTTAATGGGTACGTTTCCATTTTCTCTGAGTTAATGTTTATACAGGTATATGTGATGATTACAGAAGGAACTTAATGATCAGACTCTCTAGACGAAATTGCTACAACTATTTCTCTACCACCTCATTGTAATAAACTATTTATTGCATTGTTTATTCTTGGATATTTTGATCCGAATTTCTTGTATCTCAGATATTGGTTATTGTATTCTAGCATTGTTCATGTGATTACTATTGTTACCCGTGTTGTTGAGCTTACTGGTATTGTACAACTTATGGATGCTATGAATTTGTATACTTATATTATTCGTTGGACCTCAAATGCGTGCCCGTACTTCCGTATAGTGGGAAGCGGGGCGTGACACGGTGTTGGATCAATACTACAACATAGGGTTTTTTTAAATCTCTATATAATAATGTAATGGCCCCCGTTGGGAAGTTTGCCAGTACTTCGTCGTTCTCTCTATTGTAAACAACATAGTGTGTTCAAGTGAGGTCTGTAAGATAGATAAGTTCTTGGCGAGGGTATTGTAACTCTTGTATCTTTTCTAATTGAATAATGTGTCATTTCTCTCCGGATTAAGTTCACCGAACTGGGACAAAATTGTGTGCTTGTGTATTTGATTTGGTCTACGTTACTTGGTTGTTCGTTGTGATTGGTTGTTGCCTCTTGCTATATCCATACCAGCCCGGTCCTAGGAACCTATGGGCAGAGCTAGGGCTTTGATGGGATAAGTAGGAACAAGCCAAGCAAAGTATTTAGGCCCTAAAAAATTTTGGTCCGGGTTCGGATCTATGGTAAACCCAATCCAATCAGGCCCACTATCATCTCGGCATTCCACATCCCTTCACTAACCTCTGTTTCCAAGCATGGCCCAATTTTAGTTTCTAATACATTATAAATGTTTTAACTTGAAATCTTCTTATATAATAAGTGGATAACTTTATATATCTGTTGCAGTAACTGGTTTTTGTCATCTTCAGTATGAAACAATTATTAGATGGTAGTCAACTTAGAGTGAATCTTCCTCTATACAATTCTAGTAAAGCACTGTATCTCTAAGAAGATTTGAACGAAGAAAAACATGTTAGTTAAACAATGCGTCGTGAACTATATAATTCCTTGAAATACAACCATTCACCATCACCACAACTTGATGATGGTGCGCATTCCTAACAGTTCATCAGGGTATAACTTTATTAGCTTATTTAAACATGTTTTTCCCGATTACTAACTTAAATTTTCGTTGTTGAGAGTTTTCTTCATTTAATCAAACAAATTTAATGTTTAACAGTTGGAGAAACTTTACCTTTAAAAATAATTTAAAGGTATTGATTGTTGGCACTTCGCGGATTAAGCAAGTGATTTGGACAGCTATCCTTGAAACTCTTCAAGTTCAGACCACCATTGTCAAGAATGGAAAAGAAGCTGTGGACCTTTTCGGTGATGGAGGAAACTTCGATTTGATTCTCATGAGTAACGAGATGCCCATCATGAATGGTTTGGAGGTAACCCAATCTTAATTCTTTTAACTACTTTAACCTTATTCTTAACAAACACACACTCCAAAAAGAAAAGAACTACTACTTCATCTCTTTTTTTGTGTGTCATGAACTCATTATAGAATCTAAATTCTAAACATTTATATGAAAACCACATTTGGAATAATAAACTTATTATTTCCTTACTATAACTTGGAAATCATGTACATATTTATTAATCTTCACACTAGTAATTCAAGTGTACCAAGTATAGCTTTAAGTTGTATATTTGTTTAATAAAACATAAAATAATGTGTGGTTTGATGAAGTATCTTTAATATGAAAACACTCTGACAAAATTAAGTGTGTATCTAAATAGAACATGCAAATTTATATCGAAAGGTATATATTACTCCAAAACTAAGTCTTAATTAAGGTGCATTTTCAATCCCAGTCTCTACAAAAAGTATAAGTTTGACCTAGGCAAAACTTTTTTAGTACTCACTGACGATTCTGTATAAGATATGCTCGAGACTCTGTAAAATAATTCATTTCTATTCAGAATTAAACCCCAACTGTGATATTTATGCCAACTTGTTGAATAATAATTGTGGAGAATAGCTCTAAGATAGAACATGGCATTTACTTAGAATATGTAGATTTATCACAGGTAGCAAAGAAAGTCATAATCACTGCTCTCATTGATTTGCAAGTGGTAAATTAAGTGAAATTTTACTAATTTAACCGGATGAGGTTTCCAGATTTTGATATTCTAAATAGTTTATGGGCAGTTTATTCCCCTATTTGATATTGTACTTGTCAAGTTAAAAAAATTACCAAACTTTCCTTGTGATAGGCCACTCGTACTTTGCGTGCAATGGGTGTCACTGCTACCATAGTGGGTATTGGAGCAAACTTTGGAAAGGAGGAAAGCAAAGAATTTATGAATGTTGGAGCTAATTACTATACTTCCAAGCCCATCACTCCTGGAAACTTTATCGTCTGGCTTCAAGAAATTGAAAAGGAAAAATGAAGTCTATAGTGCAAGACGCTGAAGTCGGCTATATAAAGTAAACCATGCATTGAGGAACTAAAGGTGGTGAATAAATAATTCAAGGATCTTTGCATCATTCCATCTTCTATTTAGTTTGCTAAATATTTTGTCCTGTGACTTAACTAAACATCGTGCCTTATTTTCTTAGTAGTTGATAATCTAGATTGAAAATTTTGTTTTAGTTATTGTTATATGTGATAAGGGAAATCAAGCCTCATATTTGTAGAAGCAAAACTTGTTCATATAGACAGGGCGGATCTGGGCCCAAGCAATACAAACAACTGTTTTGGTCCCCCAATTTTACAGGCCCCATATTTTTTAAGTATTTAAAATGTTTTAAAAAAATGTATTTATTTTCAGGTACGATTACACTATATTATATAAAATTTGAAACAACAATTGACCTATTAGCTCATCTGGTTAGAGCTTCATGTTAATAATGCAAAGGTTGTAACCTAAAAAAAAAAAAAAAAATATGCAAAGGTTGAATGTTTGAAACCTGTATGGGCTAATTAATTTTTCAATCATTATTTTACTTTTTTAACTAATTATTTTTCACATAGCTATACATGTCATTAACCATTTTATGAATTTAATATTATTTTTTACTTAGTCCATGCATGCTACTCTATGATATTTTTTCAATGTTCTATGGTATATCATATTTACCTAGTTATGATAAATTTCTAACCAAATCTTCAAGTGCATATGATATATCGTATTTTTTCAATGTTCTGCATTTTAAGCTTCCAGCTAGTATCAACTAGTATTCTCATATGCATATATTCATCATCACTTCATTCTGACCGTATTCTCTAATATATCATAATTAGCATTGAGCGATAATGTAACCTTTAAGTGCATATACATGCTTGCTTTGTTTGCTTCTTTTTCTTTTCTTCTAAATTTTGTATCTGTTGATGAAAGGAATACTAGGGTTGCATTCAAAAAGAAAAAATATAAGGGACGTTTGATAAAACCAAAATATATTCATAAAAGCATTCAAAATAGCATTATACATATATACTTCAATCATCTTAATATTTTCTCTTAATGTACACAAACTCAACGTGTGTTTACTTGAATGTTTTAAACATAATTTTTTTGTTCTATTCCTCTTTAATTTTCTTATTTATCATTTTCATCCTCTTAGATAACATACAATTCAGAATAAGATCACTTCCACTTCTAAATGATCTTCAAATCTTCAAATCACTTGATATTTTACAGGTGTTCCGACAAAGTAACTACAAGTACTTTATAAGAGAATATTATCTACTTCAAGTGTACATTATGATATAAAGAATAATGTAAACAGTGCCGATCATCCACAGGTCACAGGTGGTCCTATTAAGTAACTACATATACTTTATAGAATTATACAATTTCCTACAAGTATGAAACTCCATTTCCGAATATGTCATCTGGCACCCTCAATCATACTAGAAAATTCGGTGCTTGGAAATAATCCAGTGAGACTTGACTATGAGAAACGGTGAAAAGATCCAACAAATTCAGAACTAATTCGGATGCCGCGAACTCAAGAAGGGAAGATAAATTCACATACACATATATAATGCATGTGAGAGCATCCACTATCGTCGCTCCTAAAGTATATGAATTTGGCAATTGTAAATAGCAATAGAAAAGTTTCGCTGCTATCGTTTAGAACTAAATTTGGCTTTAAAAAATCATAAATTAATCAGACGGAAAAACATCCTCCGTCTCACAACTTTTTAGTTTTTTTATTATTATAAATATGTGGGACGGAAGATCATCTTCCGTTTGGATGATTATTTTTTTAATTAATAAAATTGCAGACGGAAGAACATCCTCCGACTCACAATTTTTTAAGTTTTTTTCAGCTTTTTTTTTTGCTCAGACGGAAGATGATCTTCCGTCGCAGCAAAAAAAGAAAAATAAAAAAAATTGGCCTCAGATGGAAGGTGGAAGAAGATCTTCCGTCCGGACCAAAAAAAAAAAATAAATTAAATTAAATTCAAGCCCAGACGGAAGAAGTTCTTCTATCAGAGGGCCAATTTTTTATTTTATTTAACTTGCGGCTGAGCTTTTTTTGCTTTTTTAAAATTAAAAAAAAATTATAATGGCATTTCCGAAATTACTTGATGGCAAACTCGTAAATTTTTTTATGGCAATATTGTAAATATTTGAAAATTAAAAATTTGGGACGGAAGATTTCGTCCTAGGGTTTTTGTTTTTTTAAAACTAGTATCATGCACGTGCGATGCACGTGGAGAGGAATGAAAAGGACCAAAAAAAACTATAATGCACGTGCGATGCACGTGGATGGGAATGAAAAGGGGAAAAAAATACCAACACGTGCGATGCACGTGGAGAGGAATGAAAAGGACAAAAAAATAAAAAAACTATAATGTACGTGCGATGCACGTGGAGGGGAATGAAAAGGGAAAAAAAAATATCAAGTATTATACACGTGCGTTGCACGTGGAAAGATGGGGAGGGGAATGAGAAGGAAAAAAAACCAACACGTGCGTTGCACGTGTTGACAAAATGACAAACGATGACAAATGACACTAAGCCCTTCTCCCATTATAATAGTAGAGATTATTTTAGAAATTTATTTAAATGACATTTTCAAAAGATATTTAAAAAAAGTAAACGAATATTTTAATAATAAAAGAAGTGAGACGGAAGATGACTTTTATTATTATTATTTTTAATAATAATAATAAAAAGGAGACAACTTTTCTAAATTAAATATTGGGCGAGACGGAAGATCCGTCCTCTTTTAATATTAAAAAATTCTGTCTTCTATTTCTAGCAATTGCGATTTTTTGCTGCCATATATAGCAGCGAACTGGTCATCAGTTTTCTAAAAACTAGAATTTTAGCAAACTAGATTTTTAGCAAACGATGGTCGATGAAATTTTTCTAAAAAATGAATAAAATTAGTAAATAGCAAACGAGAGTGGATGCTCTCAGACTATACCCACAAGTAAAAACTAACAATTTAATCACAATTAAAAATTGATACGATAGAAAATTATGTCAAAGAGTGGTCCATGCATATCAGTAACCAATATAACACAGAAAAATTGATGCATTATAAAAAGGATATTAAAGAGAAGAAATTTGAGAAGAAAAGGTGATACTCATTACCTTTGAAACCGCATTTTGAGGTGGTCAGCGGCTGTAGAATCACCAGCATGGATCTGGTTCCTTCTCTTCAGATTTTTGGGAGTTTTTCTTTAATGTTTGAAGAAATCAGTTTGAGTTAAAGAGGGTGAATTCGAAGATGAAGGTAACAAAAGAGAAGTCGGTATCTGATAAGGGCTTGCAAGTTGCAACTAATCAAACGAAGAAAAAAAAAGATAACTTTTTTGGGGATATGATAATGGGAAAAGTGGAAATTTGGATTTTTATTCTAAGCTAAAGGACTTTATTAGAATTAGTTTTATATGTTGAAAAATTAACCGATCCGGGGTTACCCCCCCCCCCCCCCCCCCCAAAAAAAAAAAAAAAAAAAAAAGAGATAGAGAGAGAGAGTGTGTGTTTTTAAGAAATTACTTTTATGAATAATTCATAACTCTTCCTGGATTATTAACAAACGCACTGTAAGGTCTCGATTTGGAACGAAGGTTAGATAACTGGATGTACGTTGAGGGATATAACAGACCTCCGAATATTCTATATTGGTTCCATTTGAAAACATTTTTTTGAGGTAGGAAAACTATAGTTTTTTTGTAAGTTTTTTAGTCCAAATGTTAAGATATCACATTCAATAAAACGTAGGTTATCTTATATCTAAAGCTAAATGTTATTTTCCGAATGAACTATACAAAAAAGCCGGGCTTTGAAGTGGTTGAAGGTTGGGTTGTGTAAGCGGCTTCGGGTTGCACGTGCAATACGCTGGTCGGCCGACAACAACCAATGACCTGAATGCCACAGTGTAACTGCAGACAGTCAATTGAATGTGTATCAAAATGTTTAATATTGCACTCAAACGGCAGACAAAACCGTTTCTGCATTTATAACAGCCGTTTACAACGGGAAAAACCAAAACTGCAGCAAAAAGTAGCTCTGCACGGGGTGGGGTTATGTCGGTATGACATTCATGTCCACAAGACGTGCGGGCGCACACAAGTCGCATATAAATCCCACCCCTCCTGCGCGCGCGAGAGAGAGCCTCTTTTCTAGCTATCTTACAATGCTTCGAAGAATGTTACTATATATCATCTTCTAATTCCTTTGATTTTTGCCGATGTGGGACTATGTTCCCTCAACCCATTTTCAAGAATGAAAATGTCTCACTTTGAAAGACAATTTCTCATTTATCCCTTAACCATTTTTAGCAAATTAATATACGATTTTGATCTACTCACGAAAGAGAACACAAATCAATCAAGATCTCTCAATAATTCATTGAGGATTTTACTTAAAAAATTGCTCAAAAAATGGTTCGTAAATGGTGTATAAAATACCCATTTTTTCTAACAGGCCCGCCCGTTCCAAGTTGGGCCGTGAGTCATGTGGTTTGGGCAAAGGCGCAGGCCACGTGTCTCTTAATGGTGAGGGCAATGTGTGAGGTTGGTTTCACATAGCAGCACCAAACCACTCGCTCTCATCGATGGAAGGATAATGGCTCGCTGCACGAGCCATCCATTATGGGCCCAATCAGGGGCGGATGCACTTGGCCACTCACCTTGGGTTTTTATAAAATCGGAAAGATCTAGGTATCTATACAATTATTTTTTATGTATGTCTATATACTTCTATTGATAAATTAGAACTTGACTTAATGTTAGAGGTTCAAGCTACAATATAAGAGAACTATGGTTCAATTAAGGTATCTATACAATTTTTTTTTTTTTTTTGATATATTGGATAGAGCCAAACGACTACAGCCATCAAAAAATATATAAATCAATAAAAACAGTTAAGTTACAGACAATAATCAATGGTTTCACAAGAAGTAAAATAGAAATAAGAATACATAAAAGAACACAAAATCGGCTGGATAGCACGCCAAAAAGGAGGGTGCGAAATAAATAAGAAGCGCCACACCGAAAAAAAGAAGGGGGCGGAGCCAACATCCGGAAAAACCAAGCAACTGATGGAGCCAAACAAACTTGCCGAACCCGAAAGAAGATCAGGATGGAGCCATGAACCAGGAGGCTGAACCTCCCCACTCGAAGACAACCAACTCTACTAGCAGTCCTGGGGAACTCTAGCAGCACAACGGAGGTAAAACAGACTGCCTAAACCACGGATGGCAAAGTGAAGCCAAAACTCAACTGTGCACCAGCTGATGAGCTGACACAGAAGTTGCATTCCTCGCAAGAATACGGGCACTCACTCGAATCTACGAAGTATTAAAGACTTTCTTATTGTATCTCCGCTTCACGGGGGGAGTTGCTACCTTCACCGAGGGGGGAGATATGGTCGCAAGGTCAGAAGATCTAGCTTCAACGAGGTGAGGAAGGCTAAAGAAAAAACTGGGAGCCACCGACGGGGCTATAGGAACGGCGCTAGTCAAAAAGGAACAACGGGGATTAGAAGAGTCATCCATGAATGGAGAAGACTTAAGGGGAAAAGAGTACAGGAAGGGTTTAACTTTCGTCAGGAGCTGATTGAACCACGATTGAACCCCTAAATGTTGATACAATTAAAATAAACATCCTGGAAAATGAAACGAGAACTTAAAACATTTGGGATAAGATATCCCTAAAGCACAAGGATGATTAAAAACTAAGAAGGGAGCCTCAAAAGAAACAATAGCCTTGTTTGGGTGCACTTGGGGGTCAGAAGTGCGGCAGTGCCAAGCGAGCCCCCTCGCACAACGAGACCAAGATAAAGACGAGCAGTATGATGTAAATAATACAGGATTATTAATTAAATTCCAACTCAACGAAGGAGCCGCAGAGCTAGGTCGTGGATGAGCCTTGAAAGAACCCGAGCGGGGGTAGGATACGAGTTTCGGATAAACCTTACGATCCTTAAAAAGGTTAGCAATATTAGGAGGACGAAGAGAAGCAAAAGGAACACAATCGGGAGAGAAAGAAGTGGTGAAGTTCTTAGCTGGCAGAGAAACAACAACAGAGGAGTCGAAATCCTTACCAGTTACAATACTAAGATTACTAGCCAAGCAAGCGTGAAGCTTGCTCTTTAAGATGGGATAGTTAAGAAATGAGAGGAGTTTGGCCGGAAGGGGATGGCCTCTGGGAAAACCCAGGAGTTTCTGAAGGGAGAAACATCGACTGCGAGAGTGACCAAACTTATCACAGAATAAGCACTTCAGTTTATTCACACACTCGCGTTTAAAATGCCCAGGAATGAGGCACCTGAAGCAGACCGGATGAGGGTCAGACCAACAAGGAGAAGGGGGATTAGAGAAGATGGGAGAGCAACGATGATGAACAGGGTCAGCCAAAAGAGGGGGAGACGTATACAATTATTTTTTATATACGTTGTAACACCCCGAATTTCAAATAAGGACAAACTCGGGATTTCACAGGATCTTTACTTCACTTCGTACAATTTTACAAGGAATTTAAAACTTTTTATTCACAATACATCAGAGTTTCTTTACACTTGATTTTTACACAGCGGAAGACTAAAATTTACAATAAAACATTTACAACATCTTTAGAATAAAACAGCACCAGCATATCCACTTTATAGCTTCATGAATAGTCCATTACCTGCATGTCAATCTGTGGGCACGTCAGTTACTTACAACTGACGAAATGTTATACACGGCTATCCTCTCTATGCCGGGAACAGTATAACGATCTCATACTTTAACAAATCACAAAAAGATTGAATGAACATATAAAGTGTCAAAAGTGATTATTCTAAAAATAAGTGTATGTCATGCCTTAATGCCTAATGCACACAATTCTACACTAGGATGACACTAATGCACACTTGTTCAGATTCTATGCTTCCCATACTACATAGGTCTGAGGGCAAGCGCCTACATACTCCACATTAAAGGGTTCGATCCCTCGCCATGAGACTACCCAGTAATAAAACAAGTTTTAGAGTTATTTCACAGATACGGATCTCAGCCTTCCTGGCTAGCCTCCCTGGCTTATATTAACAGATCCCAGCCTCCCTGGCTATTATATCGTGATGATAATCCCGTAAATGCCCTTCTAGCCCCAGTATATACATATTCTTTGGAGTATGGTAAACATCCGTCGACTACCCTAAGTCCCGGATAAAATACAGTCCATCTCCTACGGAGCAACCACAGTCCACCAACTGGGTCTATAGCCACGGAGATCCACCGCCGACTATATAGAAGCACCCATTTACGTTTGCACAAGTCTATTACATCTTCACCTAGGTGCCTAATTATTTTTAGTTCAAGACATGAATATGTTATCACCCTAGAATCAGTTTTACCTCATACCGGATTTATTCACAAAATACGAGATCGCCCGACGGCATTATCTCAAAATCACATCTATTCTTTCTTTCAAAATTACCGGTAACCGAGGTCTTACTAATTCTAAACCATAATCTTTCATGTACAAGAAACATGGGTACACATACCCTTTAGTAATCATGTCTTAAACTTAGATATTCTTATCTTTCATCTTAATCACAAAATAATCAAATCTTTTCACTATTCATGATCTATTCATTTATTCATCAACTTTATAAGCATAAATAATTCCTTTCAAGCAAATAATTTCATCGCATGAACCAATTCAAGCTCTCACATTTTCTCAATTCACATAAAATATTCTTAAACCAAAACGATTGCACAATCTCTTCAATGAAAATTTAACTCACAAATCATGATTGGACAAGAGAGACTAATTTTACAAAATTATTTTCCGTGCCCCATCAGTCACAGCCCGAACATTGACTGTTACGGAGATTGAAGAGACTTAAATGTAGTTTGGCTATACAATTAGTGCATATAATTATTCTTTGATTATGTTATGTAGGCTAATAAAACAACCGGGTCTATAGCCCGTAAAAGATTATCTATATACAATGTCATGTATATAGATAATTCTCATCAAATATGTACAAGCGTAATTTAATAAACATATTGGTAGGTCTATATACTGTAAAAACAATATTGACATTCATAAATTAGAAAACATTATTCTTTGCTTGATTATCTTTCCTGTCATGTATGATAAGCATATTGGTAGGTCCATATACTGTAAAAACAATATTGTTATTCATAAATTTAATAACATTATTCTTTAATTTTGTTATTCTTTCTACGTTAATATAATTAGTGTAGAAAGTGTCTAATCACTATTGTTTTAAAACATAATTATTCATACTATTCCTAAAACACCCATATTAGTTATGATCAATGTATTTTGGCTATACAATTAGTGACTATAATTAGAAAATGATCATAATATTATTTAATCAACATGACTCTAGAGCATAAACTAAACAACATTTTTCAACAAATTTCCCATACAAAAATACACTTTTAACATGCATAACATTTTACAAGCATTCTAACATGATTTATGGTATTAGCTCTTTAGTCAAAAATTCCTATTATTTGTTTAATCATAGCAATAGCATGTAACACTAACATGAAATTTTAACAACACATCAAAACAAAATGTTCATATATTATCACTAGCATGCATAGTTCTAAATTAGAAAGCATGAGAACCCACCTTTTGTTTGAAGGTTGAAAACTACAAATGAATGGCTCCTTCTTGCTCCTAGCTTCACAAGCAACTCCTAGTCCTCTTCTCCTCCTAGCAAGAGCTCCAAGCAAGAGAACCTCCAAGCACAATACCCTTCTTACTCTCTTTCTTTATTTTATTTTTGGTGTGAAAAATAATGAGAAATGGGTTGCTATTTATAGGACAATGCTAGGGACTATATTGCAAAATCTCCCACCTAATAACTTCTCATTTTAATTCTCTTTTTAATTCTCACCTCTTCACATTTCATAACTCCCCTAACTCCTCACTTTTCATCTCCCCACCACTCAAAATCCCAACTCTTCACCTCCCCACTTCTCTCACACTAACTCTCATTCACTTTCTTCTCATTACTCCACCATGCCCAACTAGACCCGGCTTCACACACAAATGACAGCACATTTGTGTGTTGTGGGCCTCCACTCCAAATCACAATTTCACACTATTTATACCATATATGCCAAGCCCATCTCCTAATTCATTTATACACCATTATGCTTCTAAACCATAATATCCAGCCCACTTTCCTTCTCTTCCTAATAATTTTCGGCCTCCCTTCCTAATCCTTGAAACAGTGGGCCCCCATCCACTCACTTGTTGTTACTTGAACATATAATCTTATATATATTATGCATACTAAATACCATCCATTTCCAAACACTGATCAAACAACAAGTATATTTCCATACCATTATACTATATAGTATATTCTTAAAAATTATGGGGTGTTACACACTCCAAAATTTATTTTGAAAATAAACACACTCAAATATGTTCGTTTAAAACACGTGCGTTGCACGTAAAATATTAAAATGCGAAATTGATTTTTATCAACGAAAATTATTAAAATATAATCAAAAATAACGTAAGAAAAATTATATTTACTATTTTTATACATTTCATGATGAAATCACTACACGTAGAAAACACGTGCTTTATACGTGCAGAAAATCGAAATATGCATTTTAATCAAAACAAGGGAAAAATAAATTTTCGTTTTATAAAATAGATTTAAATACATAAAAAGAAATAATTTAAACCTGTAGAAAATATTATACGTAGTGGTGGAAACACGTGCATCAAAACACGTAAAAAGCACGTAAATCCCAGAGATTAAATATTATATTTTAGTTGACTAAAATCAATACGAAAAATGTATAAATAGTATGAATCCAAAATATGTAGTGAAACACATTACAAAATATACGTGCGTAACACCCAGGGGCAAAATTGTAATTCCAATTTTGCGGGGTGTTACATACGTCTATATACTTCTATTGATAAATTAGAACTTGACTTAATTGTTAGTGGTTCAAGCTACAATATAAGAGAAATATGGTTCAATTAGCACTGTCATATTTACCCGAGACCCGAACCCAATCCGAAACTGATATGGACCGGAACCGACCCGATTCTAGACGGGTAGGATTAGGGTCCGATGATTTTGGTCCGTTAGTAGACCAATAAATTAATTTTTTTATATATTAGAACAAGATAGTTGTATGCGTTGAAATTTTTTACTGCTTTTATAGAAAATAAAGCTTAACATGTTCATATAACTTAATAAAGAGTGTGCAATCTTTTCTTTTACTCCAAATTTTCATCTCATAATCTTTATTTTATAAAATCAACTTACTTATATTCATTTACATATTAATTAATTTTACTTTCACTTTCACTATGTAGCTAATTCATGTGATACTCTAAAAAAAAAAAATATTAGAAATTTGAATATTGAAAACTTTTGTAAACATTAAAAAAAAATATTGTCGTATAATATTAGATCCGTTGGGTACCTAGGAACCGATTGGACCCGACCCAACCCAGGAAAAATAAATAGACCCGGACCTGTTGCCATAAGGCAAGGTCCGGGTATCTCACTACCCGATCCAACCCGACCCGATACCAGTGCTAGGTTCAATTTCCTTAAATGGCAACTAAATTTTCAATTTCTTTAAATATAACTAGTAATTTACACGTGCGATGCACGTCTCAATAAATATATATATTTTAAAATAAAAATTTCGATGTAGTATGGCCACGAACCTAATACATCTTTTATATTACTTATGCACGAAGAATGTATGTAAATTGGTAGATTTACAAACGACAACTCTAACTCTTCCATTATAATTGTTATCCCATTATAACCTTAAATAGATTATTAGAGATTAGAGATAGATAATATAGATAGATAAATATTAGAAAGTACACGCTCATTCCATTCTTTTGCAATTTTCCCCATCTAAACTCATAAATTGTCTTTGTTTTGGGATACTATGTTTTTAATGGTGCCAAATGACAGTTTAGTTTGCTGGAAAACTATTTTGTATTTTAAAAATATACAGTTATTATTATCTAATGTGGATGTATATATAGTGGATATATAGAGTACTGATTATAATTTTCTTTTCTTTGAATATTTTGGAAATTTTTTTTCTTCTTTTACGTGGCAACAAATCATTTTCTTCTTAAGACTTTGGAATGAATCAAATTTCAAGGATTTTTTAAAGATAAATTGGTAACCAGATTATGTTTTTGATTTAAATTTGGCAATATATTTTAAATTCTTAAAATACCAAATTATTTTTTTTCTTTTTCCTTTTTTTTTTAACTGGCAAAAGGTAGGATCATCCTTCCTCGTAGAAAAAATATATATAGATAAAGAGAAGGAAATTCTAAGAATATTACAAAAGAAGGCTGTAGGAGGTTAATCGAGCAAACGGTGGAGCCGAGTTCGAGATGGCATGCCGTTGGATCGTAGAGAGGGTATTGAACTATTGTCGTACACCTCTACTAGGTCCAATGACATGATCTCATCCCCCTTTTCCACCCACAATAGAGCCCGAAGCAAAACAAACCCATCTACAGCCAGAATTAACCATACAAAGCAACCAGATATAGTTTGAAAAGAGTAAGATACTGGACCAAACACAGTCCCAAAAAATAAAAAACAAAAGTAGAGTAGCCAAACAAGGATTATGGAGTGGTGCTGTCTGCGCTGCCGCCCCTAGCAGGCCTCATGAGATCGCTGTCACCCGTGCCTCTGAGCTCCTCCTGTATCTTCGCCTTCTTCTTGGACTCTCCACTTGAATCTAGCCAATATGAGAAGCAGAATTTTGTATTAGTAATTAGCTTACCCACAGGTGTATGCTTGTTGTAAAAGTTCTATCATTTCTAGCATTCCAATGACTCCAATAGACAGCTAGTGTGACCAAATGCCATGAGTAAGTGAATTTGTGCTTGTTGTGATCAAAACACCAATGGGAGAAGCATACCGCAATAGACTCAGGGAGATTTGTGATACTGAAAGATTGTGTGAAATGCAGCCATATTTGAGCAGCCACAGGGTACTCAAAGAAGATGTGATAGGAGGTTTCAATCTGACATGTACAAGCCATGCATGTTAGATCACCGTCCCAGCCTCTAGAGTGCAATCTATCCTTGGAGTTCAATTTTTCCCCACTCAGCATCCATATGAAGATTTTGCATTTGAGCGGTGCGTAGTTCTTCCAACACGCGCGATAGAAAGGGGAGATTATGCCAGAAAAACTATAGAAGCAATAGGCTGATTTGACAGAGTAACACCCAGTGCAAGAGTGGTTTCAGCGAGCTTTATCTGGTTGCGGAGAAGGCTGAACATCAGAGATGGCCTGTAGAAGATGTCTCTTTTCCATGAGGGTGATGCTAGAAGATGAGATGTGTATACTAGGTCTCCAGGTCCAATTGCCTTGAACCAGTGCGCCCTGAGATCGCATAGGGGCTTCTTTGTTCCATGCTGCTTCAAATAGGAAAGGAAAAATGGTGGTAATACTCTGTCCATCTATCCATTTAGAGGTCCAGAACTTGAGCATAGTCCCATTTCCAAGTTCCCAAGAGATACCTTGATCGAATTGTTCTTTGAGTTTGAACAGATTCTTCCAGAAGTCTGAAGCCTGTGCCTTGCAGATGAAATCGCCAGAAGTATTGTTGAAGTAGAGGGACTTGAGAGTTTAAGAGCAAAGAGAGTTTTTAGTGTAAAGTTTCCACCACCATTTCATTAGAAGAGCGTTATTGAATTGTTGAAGGTTTAGGACTCCAAGACCACCCTGATTTTTATGCTGACAGATACATTTCCAGCTGGTACAAGAGGCCCCCATGTCCTTGGTGTCTCCTCCAACCCAAAAGAATCTTCTCCTCATTTGATCAATCCTGGCAATCACCCACTGAGGCATCTTGAAGAATGAGACATAATAGGTTGGAAGGGCGCTTAGTACAGAGTTGATTAGAATGAGTCTACCCCCCTTGATAAGAGGCGACCTTTCCACGTGGATAGCCTCCTCTCAATTTTTAGTAGCAAAGGTTGCCAGTCCCGTTTCTTGAGCTTCCCCTTAGAGAGTGGCATTCCTAGATACTTGGTTGGCAGTGTATCTTGATTGCAGCCCAAAATATGTGAAAATGCATTCAGTTTGGCCTAAGAGTGTCCAAAGTATGTGATAGAGGATTTAGCGAGGTTGATATGGAGTCCAGAGACATTTGCAAAGAGATGCAGAAGCACTTTCAGATGGAGCACTTCTTGCTCGTCTCCTTTGCAGAAAATTAGAGTGTCATCAGCAAATTGTAAGATGGAGAGGTGAGCTAGGGAACCCCGTAGGTTAAGCTGAGAGAAGGTGCCATTATCTCTGCCAACACGTAGCATTTGGGCGAGAACGTCTACAGCAAGGATGAAAAGCATTGGAGATAGAGGGTCGCCTTGCTTGAGGCCTCTCTTAGAGACAATGGTTTTGCCACCAATACCTTTGACCAAAACATTTGATTTGGTGGAGTGCAGTATTGCTTTGATCCAGGAACACCAACGAGAGCCAAAACCTCTTGCAATAAGCAGTTGCTCCAAGAATTCCCAACTAAGAGTATCAAAAGCCTTGCGAAAATCAATTTTTAGCATAAGCGAATCAGATTTCTTGGAACAACATAAGTTGATTGCTTCATGCGCCACAAGGAAGCAATCCACCATGGATTTGCCCTTGAGGAAGGCACTTTGAGAAGATGAGACAAGAGTATGCAGCATAGGGCTTAACCTGTTAGCCAGAATCTTGGTGAAGATCTTCATGGAGCAGTTGAGCAAGCTAATTGGGCGGTAGTCGGAAACAGAGGAGGTGCCTTCACATTTAGGAATGAGCACAATGGTAGAGTAGTTCAGTCTATCGATGTCTGCTTCCCTATTTTGAATGGCCAGAAGCATAGTACATAAGTCATCTTGGATGGTCTCCCAATGCTATTGATAGAAATGCATGGAGAATCCATCTGGACCTGGAGCTTTGTCTTCGTTCATGCTGAAGATTGCTCGCTTAATTTCTTCCTTGCTGAAAGCTGTTTCAAGCACGGAGAGATCAGATATAGAGGGGGGGGGTATAAGGAGGCCCAATCTACTCCAAAGTCTGACTCGGAGCTAGTGCCACATATATCTTGGAAATGTGACTCAAAACAAGATCTAATTGCCGACTGATCTGTGATAAGATCGCCATTGTGAAGAAGTGAGTAAATGAAATTCTTGCGTCGCCTATCGTTAGCCATAGAGTGGAAAAATTTTGTGTTTGCATCGCCCTCTTTGATCCAAGTGATTCGAGATCTTTGCCTCCAGTAAGTAGCCTCAGCTTGGATTAGTTGATGATAGTCAGAACGGGCAGCGGAGAGTTCAGCAGATTGGACGGAGCTTAGATTTTGTGCATCCGCTATAATGTCAAGGTTGTGGATAGATTGGAGTAGGGATTCCTTGCGCTTTGGAATGTGACCAAAGACCTCGTTTCTCTATATTCTGATCCTTCTCTTTAGGAGGATAAGTTTCTTAGCAAAAATATCAACCTTGGATCCAACACAATGGAAGCTAGTCCACCAACTTATTATGTTAGGGTAAAAATCCTTGTGAGAGACCCATGCTTTTTCGAATTTGAAGTAATGGATTTTGTTCTGAATCGTTTGGGAGTCGAGGATAATAGGGTAATGATCAGAAGCAATGCGGGGTAAGGAGTGCTATACACATGAGGGGAAAGACTGATCAAAATGGCTTGAGATCAGGAATCTGTCTAGCTGCGCAAAAGAAGGATTTTGTCTAAGGTTGGACCAGGTGTACTTCTGACCTGCAAGCGGGAGATCAATGAGCTGCAATTGTTGGATCCAAGTGTGAAAGTTCTTCATGTCTTTGCTAGAGCTGGAGCCTCTATTTCTTTCTTGATTTGAAATAGTCGCATTGAAATCCCTACAAACGACCCATGCATCACAGAGTACCCTTCTTCGCTACACAATTTCATGAAAGCAGAGGTCTCTATCATCAAGCTCAAAGGGGGCATAGACGGAGGTTAAGGACCATTCCAAGTTTGATGATCTAATGCGGAAGGAGATGGAGATAGAGAAGATATCAATAGCACAGTAGAGGCAGTCAAGGACGTTATCATTCCAACCAACAAGGATACCGCCGCGACTATCGATTGTTGATGTGAATATTTGCAAGTGTACAAAATCGCAACAAGTAGTATAGTTAAGTGAATAGAGTGTTGAACCCACAGAGACTAATTATTTTATTGAGTACCGATATCACTAGATGAATCACTATTTGGAAGATCGAAATTAATAAAGGATAAAACAACTAAATTTAATTATTCTAAAGAAAACCAACTAAATTAATGAAGAGGGAGCGAGATGTGAAATTGTGTAATTTGTTAATGGCAAAATTAATTCTAGGGCTTTTGACTTCACCTAGTTCATCCCACACAATTTATAATTCCATAAGAATAAAAATATTATTTTTCCAAGTTGTAAACCAAAATCTCCAAATTATTCAATGCTTTCTCTCGAACAACACCAAAAATATCTCCAACTAACAGTTTGTCACATCTCTATGCAAATTTAATTAATCGAAGACTCATTAAGTTCTGTGAATTTCTTAATGGTCACATTAATCGCGGTAAATTATCTCTAATTTTGCTCAATTAATGGTGTTCATTTTTTATTGTTCTAAATCACAAATTATCTCTCGGTCTCTCCATGATCCAATAATCATATAAAAATTGGCCAAATAATTGTAAGCATTAAGCACAAAAATTAAATACACAACCATGGAAAAATTAAAATAATATGAAATTAAGAATTGTGTTCTCAAAACTAGACTATATCGAAACCCTAGAAAATAAATTTAGTTCATAATAAAATTGTAATTAACAAACTTGTTCATGGATTACATAATTAAATTTTAGAAGAGAAGTGGAGAAGATACAAAAAGATTGATTTGTAAATAAAGTTACAAACCGAGCGTTGCACAATCTTCAGCCTCTCTGTTTCGTTCTTTCCCTCAAGTCCCGTGCTGTCTCTGCACCACGTGCACAACAGATGCCGTCTTCTGTTTCGATCGCAGAGCCACAACGCAGATGAAGCAAGTCGCTGTCGCGTGGTCAAATTGCCAAGTCAGCTCTGGTCGTCTTGGTGTGCGTCGCCCAGAGTCTGCCTCTCTCTCTCTTTGTTTCTTCACGTGACACAGAGAGAGAGGGGGGCTATGATTCTCTTCTTTTTCACTTTTTTTTTTAATTTTTGTAGTCGTCCACGCCCACCTCCTTCTTCCAAAACAACCTCCGTGTGTATATATAGGATAGAAATCTTAGTTTAGTTTTATTTGGTTAGTTTTAATTAATTAATTAATTAATTAAAAAATTTAGATAAAGATTAATCTTTTAATCTAATTAATTAATTAATTTTTTAAACTCTTTTCTCATCTATCAATCTGTGCTATACTTTTAAAAATCTATAAATTAATAATAATATTTACTATTGACTTTTTCTAGAACCATATTGTAAAATTCGAAATTCACAAATCAATAAAAATTAATAAATCAATAGTTTTGCTTTATTTGTTGATTTTTATCACAAATAATCACTTTTTGCATCAAAAATCTTATTTCTTCAAAAATAAATAATTAATTGAAATCTTATAGAAAAAAGATGAATTATAAATAATATAAATGAAAACAAGCAATTTTAATGGATAAATGAGTACAAATATTTGTGTAAAAATTAGACACATCAAATACCCCCAAACTTAAGATTTTGCTTGTCCTCAAGCAAAAGGTAAAATCAATGATAGGGGAATAATAATCAATAATAACTCAACCCATCACACTAAGAGATTTCATCATGTAAGCATCAAAATTCCAAATATAAATATAAACAATAGAAAATAAAGTAAAAATCAAGCATACCCATTTTCTCCAGTGCAATTATTTATTCATAATTCCAAACTGAATCATATTTGTCATGCAATTAATGTAATTATAGTATGTAACAACTTCATCTATGATTATCCCTTCTCACTACTACAAACCGAGTAGCAAACTAGAATTTTTTTTTTAATTTTAATTTTATTTTTTATTTTTTAGTCTCTTGTCTAAGTTGTCACTTGCCTTTTTACGCGAATGCAAGACATTTGTGATGGATTCACCCGGTTACTCAACACTTAGA
Source organism: Hemerocallis citrina (assembly GCA_017893485.1). Taxonomy (NCBI): domain Eukaryota; kingdom Viridiplantae; phylum Streptophyta; class Magnoliopsida; order Asparagales; family Asphodelaceae; genus Hemerocallis; species Hemerocallis citrina. The sequence goes on from JACEHZ010000249.1 coordinate 322,812, forward strand.
GTGCTTTGCATACTCATATTTCAAGTTGGAGTTTGACATAAAAATAAACATTGGAGATGAATACCCCTAGTTACTAAGCAACTGAAAAAATTGGAGTAGATTGACTTTATTCATTTAAAATTTTCTTTTCTTTTCATTATTACTCTATTTACTTAAATCCTGTTTAGGACTAGATCAAAGGGGATAATCACAAGAAAAAACATCACATTTGTCTTTTATGTATAATAGCATGACTCACACAAATTTGTAAGAAATTTTGAAACTCAATAATTCTAAAGTAAATAAGTATGCTTAATCTTGCTTTACAAGAAATTGTCTATCACCAAAAAAAAATTATTTCAATGCTTATTAAAGAACTCAACAGTGTAAAAGTGAGTTTAATTACAATTCCTTTTTGTTTTGTTTTTCTTTTCAAATAATAATAATAATAATAATAATAATAATAATAATAATAATAATAATAATAATAATAATAATAATAATAAATTTGTAAACCTTCCCTCCAAACTTGAATATCACATTGTCCTCAATGGAAAAGGAAAAAAAAACAAAAAGAATGCAAAAAGTTCAAAATTTCTCCCCTAATTCGTCTTTAAATTTCTGCACGCGCGGCGTTTAGTATTTTGGCGATATCTGGAGCTGTAGTTGTCCAAATGGGATGATTTTTTTTTTGCTGGAAAGCTAAGACGATAGGCTACAATTTCTCTTTGAATCAGGTTTCCAGATTCTGACTCTATACTGCTTAAAAACAACCATCAATAAAGGTCTACAAAACAGTTCCGCCCGGCGACTTTCAAAATTTATGCAATCCTACAAGATAAAATCAAAAATTAAAATAAAATAAACTAAAAGATAAATCAAACCTAAATGCAATAAAAGAAAACATGGGTTGCCTCCCAAAAAGCGCTAAGTTTTAAGTCTTCAGCCAGACATGGAGGTAGGATGTTTATGTAACGCCAAGATCCAACAACATTAACACATCCTTTCTTATTTTTCTCTTCAGGTGTGGATCAGGTTCAAGTTCAAGTTTGAGGCGTTTCCTTCTTGATATTGACATCTTTGATTCCCCCACCTCTTTGAATTTATGCTGAAAAATGAATAAATAGAGGGTGCAGCATCCAAATACATTACATTTTCAAAAATATTTTCTTTTTGAGTTTCAAGACTTGCTGAATTTGTTGGACATACTTCTATAGGTGATTTTTCAATTTCAGCCGTATGTTTCTCGCCCACAATTAAATCAGTTTCACTTACTTGAATAGATGACTGTTCTTCAGGAGGAATCTTTATGGAATTAAAAATGTCATACATTACTTGCGCATGCTGAATTTATTCTTCCACAATTTGTTCAATCTCACTTTGCTTTTCAACCACATTTTGTTCGTCATTTTCTTCTTGTGGCTGCTCAATTGTCCTCCCGGTGCTTAGTGTTATTGCTTTGACGTCCTCCGTGGGATTGACAACTGTGTCGCTCAGTAATGTTCCTGCAGTTTTTTCATTAAAAATATTTGAAAATTGACTAATTTGTACCTCATAATTATGAATGGAAGCCGAAGTTAAATTTGCAACATTTTGAATTGCCAAATCTGACTTTTGCATGTGTTGCATGAACATCTCTTCTAATGTCGGCTTCTTTTTTTGCTGTGGAAAATTTTGAGGTGGTATAACTGCTCCTTGATTGTTGCTCCATAGATAATTGGGGGTGTTTCTCCATCCTTGATTGTATGTGTTTGCATAATGAATGTTTTGCATTTGAAAATTTGACACAAAATTTTCATATTCGGCATTTGATGAAGCAAAAGGGTTCCCCACTTGGCAATCTGCACTAGAATGGTTTCCTGCACAAAGATCACAAATCATATTAGATTGAATAAAATTAACATTTAAATTACCTATTTGTTTAGATAAAGTAGCCATTTGTGCAGTTAAAGCAGAAATAGGGTCAAGTTCAAAAACTTCAACCACTTTTCTTGGCATTGTTCTCTCGGAAGACCACTGGTAATGATTTGATGCCATCTCCTCTAAAAGATCATAGGATGCTTTGTAAGTTTTGCTCATAAGTGCACCACCAGCTGCTGCGTCAACCATAGATTGATGTGTAACTCCCAAACCATTATAGAATATTTGAATTTGTAGCCATTTTGGTAGTTCATGATGAGGACACTTTCTCAATAACTCTTTGTACCTTTCCCATGCATCATACAAAGACTCTGTCTCAAATTGAGTAAATGTGGCAATATCATTCCCTAACTTTGTTGTCTTTGCTGGCGGAAAATATTTAGCCAAAAATTTTTGTGCAAGTCCCTCCCAAGTAGTAATACTACCGGGTGGTAGATAACGTAGCCAAGCCTTCGCCTTATCTTGTACTGAAAAAGAAAAGAGTCTCAATCTAATTGCATCATCTGATACTCCGTTGTACTTGAAAGTGTCAAAAATTTCTAGAAAGTTTGCGATGTGAGCATAAGGATCCTCGTGCGGTAGTTCCCAAAATTGAACAGTCTGATGAATCATTAGAATAATCTCCGGTTTAATCTCAAAATTGTTAGCTTCAATAACCGGCTTCTTTATGCTTGTTTCATAAATTGAGGGCATAGCATAGTCTCTCAAAGGCATGCTTTCATCGTTTGCCATGATAATTTCCTTGTATGTCCTGAAATGTAAGTATTAAGAAAATAATAGAAAAACTAAAAAAAATAAAATAAGAAAAATAAATGAAAGTAAAAATAAGTCAAAAGAAAATAAAGATGTAAAATAATAATAAAATAAATACAAAAAAATCCAAACTAGTAATAATCTAGCAATTTTCAATATCAATAAAAGAATAACTAGTCCCCGGCAACGGTGCCAAAAACTTGATGTGAATATTTGCAAGTGTACAAAATCGCAACAAGTAGTATAGTTAAGTGAATAGAGTGTCGAACCCACAGAGACTAATCATTTTATTGAGTACCGATATCACTAGATGAATCACTATTTGGAAGATCGAAATTAATAAAAGATAAAACAACTAAATTTAATTATTCTAAAGAAAACCAACTAAATTAATGAAGAGGGAGCGGGATGTGAAATTGTGTAATTTGTTAATGGAAAAATTAATTCTAGGGCTTTTGACTTCACCTAGTTCATCCAACACAATTTATAATTTCATAAGAATAAAAATATTATTTTTCCAAGTTTTAAACCAAAATCCCTAAATTATTCAATGCTTTCTCTCGAACAACACCAAAAATATCTCCAACTAACAGTTTGTCACATCTCTATGCAAATTTAATTAATCGAAGACTCATTATGTTCTGTGGATTTCTTAATGATCACATTAATCGCGGTAAATTATCTCTAATTTTGCTCAATTAATGGTGTTCAATTTTTATTGTTCTAAATCACAAATTACCTCTCGGTCTCTCCATGATCCAATAATCATAAAAAAATTGGCCAAATAATTGTAAGCATTAAGCACAAAAATTAAACACACAACCATGAAAAAATTAAAATAATATGAAATTAAAAATTGTGTTCTCAAAACTAGACTATATCGAAACCCTAGAAAAATAAATTTAGTTCATAATAAAATTGTAATTAACAAACTTGTTCATGGATTACATAATTAAATTTTAGAAGAGAAGTGGAGAAGATACAAAAAGATTAATTTGTAAATAAAAATTACAAACTGAGCGTTGCACAATCTTCAGCCTCTCTGTTTCGTTCTTTCCCTCAAGTCCCGTGCTGTCTCTGGACCACGTGCGCAACAGATGCCGTCTTCTGTTTCGATCGTAGAGCCGCAATGCAGATGAACCAAGTCGCTGTCGCGTGGTCAAATCGCCAAGTCAGCTCTGACCGTCTTGGTGTGCGTCGCCCAGAGTCTGCCTCTCTCTCTCTCTCTTTGTTTCTTCACGTGATACGGGGGGGGGGGGGGGGGGGGGGGGGGGGGGGGGGGGAGGGCTCTGATTCTCTTCTTTTTCTCTTTTTTTGTTATTTTTTTTTTATTTTTATTTTTGTAGTCGTCCACGCCCACCTCCTTCTTCTAAAACAACCTGCATGGGTATATATAGGATAGAAATCTTAGTTTAGTTTTATTTGGTTAGTTTTAATTAATTAATTAATTAATAAAAAATTTTAGATAAAGATTAATCTTTTAATCTAATTAATTAATTAATTTTTTAAACTCTTTTCTCATCTATCAATCTGTGCTATACTTTAAAAAATCTATAAATTAATAATAATATTTACTATTGACTTTTTCTAGAACCAAATTGTAAAATTCGAAATTCAACAAATCAATAAAAATTAATAAATCAATAGTTTTGCTTTATTTGTTGATTTTTATCACAAATAATCACTTTTTGCATCAAATATCTTATTTCTTCAAAAATAATTAATTAATTGAAATCTTATAAAAAAAAGATGAATTATAAATAATATAAATGAAAACGAGCAATTTTAATGGGTAAATGAGTACAAATATTTGTGTAAAAATTAGACACATCAATTGCATCTAGGGATCTCCAATTGTTGATAGAATTGCCTCCGATAGAAGAAAGTTTCCGTGGGGAGGGCTTGGATAGCTTGGATTCTTGAAGGCATGCGACAGTGATTTGGGCATTCTGAAGTCCATCTTTGATAAGGGCACATTTATAGGGGTTGCCTAATCTCCTAACATTCCAACTTCCTATCTTCATTTAAAATGAAAGACACAACAAGCACGAAAACAAGCCAGGGTGCAACGTACTCAGGCGCTAGTTGAGCTGTTGCTGTTGATCGGGGAGATCAACTGCAACCTCTGCAACCTGCTTGAGTTTGGCGATTGAGTGTGGCCCAGTAGCCACCACTCCAACAGATTTCGTCACTTCGATAATATCCTCGTTAGAAAGCAAAGCGAATGGATTGCGGCATGCATAGTTAATTTAATTCTTGGATGAGGATGTACCTACCGATTGACGGAGGGAGGCAGCCTTAACAGAGGACCGAAAATGCTGCAGAAATGGTCTTGATGAGGAAATTTTGGTGGCGGATCTACTGCGTTTACGGTGCTTGCTAGCCCCATCTTCAAATCCTGGGGGTACCGAGCCAGTGGAAGAGGTGGAGACATTGAGTTGATGCCTAGGGATGAGGGATTTAGTTCTGAAGCTAGAGGCTCTGGCTCCCATGGCACCAGAGCTGATTTGGAAGTTCTTAGAAGCCTCCACCTTGGCGACGCGCTTGGTGACCACTGCCTCAAGGGCCGACTCCACTGCCAGCTTGATTTGAAGGAATAAGGATAGGGGAATATTGACTGTCTTGCCTTTCCACTCCATTTGACACATCTCCTCATCAGGTGCAATATCATGTGAGCTGGCAGAGCTGTCGGGATGGGTTTGAGATGCTTCAGTAGAAATATCCAAATTGCCCTTGGGGGAGTCAGATTGGATCTCAATGATAGGGGGATCGTTGATGGCCAAATCGATGGCAGGATTTGTCTCAACAGTTGCCGCAAATTGCTGGGGTGGAGGGACCACTTTTGGAACCTTCGCACTAGAATCCGCCATGCCAGAAATATTCAAAAATTGATTAGCAACAAATCATTTTCTTTTTCCTTTAAGTGGCAACAAATCATTTTCTTCTTAATTAAGACTTTGTGGAATGAATCAAAATTTCAAAGATTTTTTAAAGATAAATTGGTGACCAAATTATGTTTTTAATTTAAATTGGCCAATATATTTTAAATTATTCAAGAACTTATTTTGAATTCTTAAAATACCAAATTAGAAGTTTTATTACATTCTAGACTTAAGGAGGCAACGATAGAGAGGTGGCATCGGCAAGGCAGGTAGTGGTGAGGGAGGAATGTGGGAAGCTGGAGTGGCAGCTAGGTAACAACGATGCAGGGTTCTGTAGACTTGAGGAGGCGACGATGACGATGGCGGCGATGGCGAGGCAGGAACGTGAAAAACTGGAGTGGTGGGGGCGAGGCGTCGATGGTGAGGCAGGAACGTGGTGGCAGGTAGTGCGGCAATGAGGCAGCGAGGTAGCAGGCAGTGCGGCGGTAATATACGTCCGACCAATATCGAAGTTAAAGATGGGGAATGTGAGAGCTTGGAGAGAAGTTGAAGATGTGTTTTAGATATTAGGAATTTTTAAAATTAAAGAGAAGTTGAAGAGAAATTGTCAGATGTGTATTAAAATGCAAGGGTGTGAGATGAGTGGTTGATATTAAAGTGTTCATAAACACGTGCAGTATACATGTTTGTTTGTTTACAAATTACAACTTCAACTATCACATTATAATATTAGAGATTTGGTTTTTGATTGTGAACAAACTTTCATTAATATCTTTTGTAAAGCATACTATATATTTTATTTAAATTTTGAATATCTAATTTAAGTTTGAGAAAGTTCATTTTCATATTGAAAATATATATTTGAATTTAATCTCATTATTAATGTTCTTAATAGGGTTCGTTCCCCTTAAATAACAACTAATTTTTCACATTTATTAAAAGAGAAAAGTGAGCCTCATATAGAGTATGAAATTTTTTTCCTCATACAAATTGATTATACTCACTTGGTGGGGCCCTTATGAAAGGTCCACTCCATCCATCATGTTTATCATGCTAATAGATGTATGTGTATAAAAAATCAAGTGGTTTAAAGGTCATTCACTCATGCATCATGTGGTTGAAAAATGAACGATTTGAATAGTAATAAAAATTGAACAACCACAAATTGGACCTACATGATGCATATGTGATTGACATCCGAACCACTTAATTTTTTCTACACATATATCCATTGGCATAATAAACATGATGAACTTCCATGAGGGCCCCACCAAGTGAATTTAATCACTTTGCATGAGAATTTTTTTTTCATACAAATATGAGGCTCACATTACTCTTATTAAAATATAACTTGGTTTTGGATTGTGAATAAACATTCATTAATGTCTTTAATAAAGTTATACTATATATTTTTAAAATTTTGAACATCTAATTAAGTTTGAGAAAGTTCATTTTTCACATTTGAAAATATATAATTCAATTCAATCACATTATTTATGTTCTTAATAATATTTTTATAGCTATCATAGAATCAGTATTGAAATTTACAAGTATGAGTTTTTTTGTTTTTCTTCTTATTAGACGTGCAACTCAGCTTGTACATATTATGCAAATATTTACTCAACCATATGTTATAAAATAGTAGATCTCATCACCAAATGTGTTGTAGTTAAATAATTTATGGTTTCGTATAACTCACAAATGCTAAAAGTAAAATTTCTCTTTCAACATGAAATATATACATAATTTTTTTCTTTAACATTTTTTGATAAATAAATATAAAATTCTAAAAATAATATTTACTTATGCTCACTAATATGGCTAAAAATAGGACTAAATTGGGACCGTTCAAATCGGCACGAATCTTAAAGCTCTTAGGGGGAGAACGATAATTTCACCTACAAACGGGCCCGAAATGGGAACTGGGTCTCTTTTTCAGAGCCCAGCAACCCATGAACGGATCTGCCCTGTTGGATACGGGTCCCAACCCATTGCAAACCAATTCAGAAGGATATGGAGGAATCCAAATCCGTCATTATCCCTAAGAGGCGGTTTTAACCACTCCTATCTATCCATACCGGGAAGTAGAGATTTATTCTTATCTCGAAACGGATCCCTACGGAGGGTATAAATACCTCTCTCCCCCACCGTTACAAGGTAATGAATCTTTGCCTACCTAAAGCTCTTTCTTAATCTTCCTGATTATTGACAAGAGTGTCGAAGAGTTCTTCACTGGGATCCATCCTGGTGTATCGAACTTTTTGCAGGTTCGCGGCAACGGCAGGGAACGAGTCAACTCATAGGCAGAGTCAACAGGTTCGCTTTACTATTTTTTCTCAAAGAACTCACAAATTCATCTGTTTGCTCCCACACCCGAAATCAGCAGCAACAAATTAGCACCGTCTGTGGGAAAGCAGAAGCAGCGATCCAGTCCTCCCTCATCATCCAAGCTAGTTTCAAGCCATGCCTCCCAAGAAGGGGAAGACAATGGTCTCGAACCGCAGGGCCACTCCCATACCTTCTCCTCCTCCAGTCCATGAGGTTCCCCTTCAACCCACTCAGCAAGTCTAGCAACCTTCAACCCGTCCAGCAACCATAGTCTGGACGGCCTCTTCCCTAATAACCACAGCCCTAGCAGGCTCCTCAAGGGCCACAAGAGGCTGTTGCGGGACCCTCCCGCTAAAGTCGGCAAGTGCAACATCCTCATCGCGACCATGTGTCGATACACACCCCCTCGTCCGACTCCATGGCCTCGCACAGTCCCCCTACGCCGAAGGACCTCTGGAACATCATCGTTAACAGGCAGAATAGGGTGGATCTCCAGACCTACTTAGATGAGAGGCGGACCCATGAAGGGATACCCTACTGAGAACATCACATGGGTCCAACGATCCGGTCCCCTAGAGCCCGGTCCCCTCGTAGGCAGGATTGCAGAAGGTCCAACTCTCCCAGGAGGCAGAGGGAGTCGCCCCAGTGCCATCAAAGGAGAAGCCGCTTTCTGGTCAGCCGACCCGTCCCTCGGGACCACCGAGAGCAGGAGGCCCCCGTCATAAGGGCAGAGTTCCAACAATTCCAAGAGGCAGTTTTGAGGCCCTCAATGTTACCCCCGACCACGGTCAGCGGGCGCCCAGTCCTCAACCTGACCAAGACCATAGGCATCGTACGCCCAGTCCTCAACCTGCGCCGAGCTATCGTCGTCGCACTCCCAGTCCCCCTCCACGCGAGGATGAATCTCGGGCCTCATCAAGGTATGACCGGAGGGAAGATTCAGTCTACGACCGTCTCCACGAGATGGAGAGGTGCCTTGGCTGACTAGATAAAGAGGAAAAGCAACGGGCGAGGCATTTCCGCCCCAGCAGGCCCTTATTCTCTCGAACTATAATGGAGGCATCGGTCCCAGATAACTTCAAGCCTCCTCAATTTGAATCGTACAATGGGGAGTCCGACCCCGCTGACCACATCGAGAGTTTTAAAACTCTCATGATGATACATCAGGCGTCATACGCGTTCCTCTGCAAGACTTTTCTGGCCATGCTGAAGGGGCCTGCAAGGGAATGGTACTCCCGCCTGGCCCCGGCCTCCATCTTGTCCTTCGATCAGTTCGAAGACCTCTTCCTGACTCACTTCGTGAGCAGCTGCCGAGCCTAAAAAACAAGCACCTCCTTGCTATTGCTTCACCAAAGGAAAGGCGAGGGGCTGAGAGACTATGTCAAATGTTTCACCGCGGATGCCAGATCCATTGCCTTCCAATCCAATGTCACTAACGACAGCTTCCGAGCGTCCGTTGCCAAGAATCTTCCTCGGGATTTCTCAGAACTCCTGCTCAGGAGCGAGAAATACATCCGAGCGGAAGAGGCTCTCTCCCGCCCTACTTTGAAGGATCATCCTCCGGGAACGAACGGAAGGGCGCTGAAGAAGAAGGAGCTAAGAAGCTCCAGAAAGACCATGGAGGCCTGCAGCGCCCTCCTCTCCGCTTCGAGAAGTTCACTCCGCTCAATGCGAGTGTCTCAGCCATCCTGATGGAGGTTGGGAAAGAGGGTCTTCTCCCGCCACCTCCAAAGATGAACACCCTGTGGAAGAAGAGGAACCGGGACAAGTGGTGCCGCTTCCACAGGGACCACGGTCTGGACACGGATGACTGTCGGGCCCCGAAGGATGAGATTAAGGCCCTCATTCAGAGAGGGTAGCTCTCCAGGTTCATGAGAAATGACAGGGCAGATCCTCCTCCACCTCCTAGGGGGGGTAATAAGAGACCCGAGGGGCATGTGGAGACCTTGAACTCCGAGCCCGAGGCCATCCTGCATCTCATCCACGGAGGCCCAATGGGGGGAGATTCCAACTCCTCCCGAAAAGTCTTCGTCCGGGAAGTAAATTCCGTATAGAACTGTCCTCCCCCAAGCAGTCTGGGGGTCCCGGTCACTTTTTCAGATAGAGATCTAGAGGGCGTCCGAACCCCCCATTGCGAAGCGTTGGTAATAAACCTCCGCATGGCCAAATTTTATGTGTGTCGGGTTCTAGTTGAAAACAACATTTCGGTCAACATTCTCTTTCTGGAGGCCTTCCAGGGGCTCAAGCTATCCAGGGATCGGCTCAAGCCCGCCGGCTACACTCTGCACGGGTTCACTGGAGTGCCAGTGATGATCGAGGGTGTCATAACTCTCGACGTAACCGCTGGCAAAACTCCCACCACCCGAACCAAGCCGATGGACTTCATGGTGGTGGATGTGAAAGCCGCCTACAACGTCATCCTGGGCAGACCAGGCCTAGCTGCTCTCTAGGACATACCCTCGGCCTACCACATGAAGATGTAATTCCCCACTGCGGTGGGCATGGAAGAAGTTAGGGGGAGCCAAGAGGCGGCCCGCAGATGCTACATGACCTCGGTGGGAGGACACGTCCTCTCCCTCGAAGCTCTTGAACTCCCCCGAGGGAGTAGCCCACCTATATTGGAGCCGGTCGATGAGCTGGAAGAGGTTGCCTTCTCAGAAGGAGATCCGACCCAGAAATTTCAGATTAGCAAAGTCACCCCCCTCCCGTTCGCTCCGACATTATCCAGTGCATAAGGAGAAATCGAGACCTCTTCACCTGGACTGCAACTGACATGTCGGGGATCTCCGAGGAGCTCCTCATGCATCACCTTAGTGTCGCTTCCGGGACCAGACCAGTTCAACAAAAGCGGCCCAAATTCACCCCCGAGCACCAGAAAGCTATGAAGGAGGAGGTTGAAAAACTCCTTAGAGCTCGGTTCATACGGGAGGTAAACTATCCGGAGTGGCTGTCCAATGTTGTGATGGTCAAGAAAGCCAATGGAAGCTGGAGGATCTGCATTGACTTTACAGATTTTGTAACACCCCGATTTCCACGTAACTGGAAAACCGTGACACATGCCAAGATCTTTCCTTCAATTAGTCACGATACACAGAAAAAATTAGAAAATTTAAACACTTTTCTTCAATACAGAGTTACTACGCAGTAATTACAAATATCAGTTTGTAATACCAAACTGTAACGCCTGCCCCTTTTCTTTTCTTTTTGACTCCAAAATCAATCCTTCCAATTTCTATATCACTTTAAATATAAACTAAAATAGTTATGTTTCAAAGAAAATTTGGGCAGAGTCTCCCTTGTAATTTCTGCCCCATTTCACAAAAAGCTTACGGAATTCTGCTCTAAATTCCGTAGCTCACATCACAGGCAATAATATCACGGGCTCCCCAGGCCAAAATGAGCATAATAACACAGGCAATATATATATATGCTCTGAGGGCCAAACTCATAACGGTATATCAATTATCAATTAAAAACTATAAATTCTTTTGAAAACGTAGTAAGTTTTTAGAAATTAACTTGTAAAAATATACCACAACGCCCGGTACTCCACAACGAGATGGGTACGGGTCAAAACTATATCATGCCACCTCGCACTATACTCTTCATCATCATCCACATACTTATACATCAAAAATACAATTTAAAGCATAAAACCTTTACTATTTACAATAAAACCATAACAACAAATGTAAACTGGAGCTCCACTCCACAGAAACCTGTACCTACACCTCACCTCTGCACTGCTGAGGACCTGTAACAGTAGGGACCTCGGGTAGTCCAGGGACTCCCTAACCCCCAAACACTAAGGGGTTAGCCATTTCTGGTGTGAGTATAATTTATTAAATAAGTAAATAAATTAAACTTACAAGTAAAAACATAACGAACTCACAATTACCAAGATAAACAAATCTTACTTGACATCTGAATATGTAAACATCATAAATGGGATTTCACATCAAATACTCTCTGAGTCATCACCTGTATGTATATCCATACCCGCTCATACCTACTTATATTTAGTAACCATTTGAATAACCACTCTCATAATACAATATTGATTTTATTTCCTTATATGACGTATCACATCATAGACATATGCCTTCATTCTCATACTGCCACATTCATTCATGTCCAACCTAACATCTCATTGCACCTTACCATTTACTTGCATTTTATCACAATATACCCCATATCCCAACATAGTTTGGCAATAACATATCACACCCCAAAGCCGATAGCTTGGGTAATAATCACCGCACCCCAAGCTGAGCTTGGTTAATATCACATCACATCCCAAGCCCATAGCTTGGTTATTAATTTACTTCAACTATCACACTCGCAATTCAACTTGAATGGAAAAGACACGTGTATATATAATTTATATGCCAGTGTATGTTATGACTTAACTCTAATGCAAGATTACCAATACGATGATGCTCTTATTCTAATGCAAGCAAGTCTCCGGAACAGTATACATCCCATACTACATACGCCCCATCTCAAGCCGTCTCTCCATATATAGGGATTTGAACCCACGTTATGAATTTCTAATTGTACACAACCTGTTCCTGACAATACTACATGACTGATGAGGTTGCAGACGTGGTCAAGTCCCACCAATGCAGTATGCTCATGGTGTCTCTGTTTGCCACTACTACCCGGCGCACCGGACCTCACTCAAAAACCAGACGAACACAGGGTCTCCCGAGCGCAGAATAGCATAAAGCCTATCCTGTGTCACCCATCATAGACCATGATCTATGGCCTGTTCGCTCTCCCTGGCCAAGGACCCGACGGAGTTCCGGGGTCCATCCCCTAGCTCCGCCCGCCTTATCATGGCACTTCAGGAATTAACAGTGTGAGATACGCAACCCGTGCTCCCAACTCACGAGAAGCCACCGTACGTATCCCTTTGACGGGAAGGTACAACCCAATAACACCACCTAAGGCCTGCCCCAAGGGACAAGTTGGTCGTAAGGCGCCCCCTACAAGCAACTCCTCTCTTACCGGCAAAGGGTCTAAGTAAATGATCTTTATAAGTCACTACCCTAATGATGTCCCTGACCCGAACAATCCTAGGGATGACAATATTATAAACACAACATGCTAGGCCTTAAATTAGACTTCGCAAGACAACTCTACTAGGCTGCTCAACCTAGACTTACCGGAATCCCTCAGGATCCGATTCTTGGCCCATCGATCCAAGACCCCGGCAATACGAACGCATTCGCATGCTACTACCCTGAACTTGGATTTCGTCACACTCCGGTCCGCAATCAACCAACGGTTAAGATCTGACGACACCAGCGAAGTGACTCATCCACAGTCCCTTAGGAGTAAGCTAAACACACGTCTTAATGGTCGATAGCCCTAGGGCAATGATATCACCCTAAATGAGCACAACAAACTGCGTATTAGCTAAGAAGCTACATACGAGTAACCAAAAACACATACGAGCTAAACAGCTACGTATGGGACCAACAGCTACATACGGGCCAGTCGAGCGGCGTATGAGACAACAACATACATACGAGCCAAATAAGCTGCGTATGAGACCCACAGCTACATACGGGCTAGTCGAGCCACGTACGAGCAAAACCGCATACAACAACCATACAGGTAATCAAACCTAGAAGCAACCAACTGTGCTTACTAGCAAACTTGATCTTCTATAATTAGAAGTAACAGAAGAATCTACTATAATCAACTTAAGCATGGGTTTCTCGCTATAATCAAGCTACAACAACTCAAGCATGCTATCTTTCTAAAATCAACTCAAGCATGGTAGGTTTTACTGGAATGCCACATAGGCATGAATGGGTTCTTCACACAACTCAAGCATGGATTCTTAATATATCACAAGTGTGGGTTCTTTCTCTACAACAATCCAAATCCATAGGATGGGTTCATTTTACTTACCACTACTAACAACTAAAATTGGGTTCTTTTTCGCATACACAAATAATATAGCCATAGGAATGGGTTCTTTCTCAACCTACAACAAGTAATCAACATAAAGGTGTGATCTTTTAACATCCTATAACTGACAACATCAAAAGATTGTTTCTTTATCATACTACAATTAAAATAACATCAAGTTGGGTTCTTTTAGCATCCACAATTTACTCAACCCTCAAAATGGGTTCTTTATCAACCTACAACAACTCATACCCAAAAGATGGGTTCTTTTAGCATCCACAATTTACTCAACCCTCAAAATGGGTTCTTTCTCAACCTACAACAACTCACACCTAAAAGATGGGTTCTTTACCATGCTACAACTAAAATAACATCAGGTTGGGTTCTTTTAGCATCCACAATTTACTCAACCCTCAAAATGGGTTCTTTCTCAACCAACAACAACTCATACCCAAAAGATGGGTTCTTTTAGCATCCACAATTTACTCAACCCTCAAAATGGGTTCTTTCTCAACCTACAACAACTCATATCCAAAAGATGGATTCTTTTAGCATCCACAATTTACTCAACCCTCAAAATGGGTTCTTTCTCAACCTACAACAACTCACACCTAAAAGATGGGTTCTTTTCTTCACCTACACAAGTAGTAACCCTAAAGATGGTCCGTTCTACATATACATAAACAAATAAGGAGAGCAAACAACTAATTTAGAAGTAGAGAATTCCCCACATACATAACTAATCCCTTATATCAGTTTTATATACTCAAAATAGTTAACTGCACCAAATATCACAAAAACCTATTTTCGGGCCCATAAAAAAAATCCGTATTTTTCCTCAAAATCAATCTTTAACATAACTTCTACGAAGTATATCAAAAAGCCATAAAATTCGGCCACAACATAAAATATAAGTAGATACATCATACTCACATATTTCTCAACCACAAAAATATATAAATAAGTTAACTCACATATTTCTACAATCACAAAAATACGTAAATAAATCGATACTCACATATTCCTCAACTGCAAAAATACATAAATAAATTAACTCACATATTTCTTAAACCACAAAAATACGTATATAAATTAACTCACCACATATTTCTTAAATCACAAAATACATAGATAAATTAATACTCACATATTTTGCGAAGATCCAAAGCGCCATGCCACATCGCATCCAAAGTCGCAATATATCCTATCATCAATTTCAAGCAATTAAAACTCAAATCATCCAAACCAATTATATAAGCTAATAACACTATTCCAAGTATCACACAAGCATTTATTGAACGCTTGGGATATACACGTGCGATGCACGTGGTAATCTAATGCCTATGGTATTTTCATCCCCAAATAATTACTAAAATCACCCCAAAAATATTCTAGTAGCTCAACTACAATTTCTATTACTATCCGAGAATTAATTCATATCCCTATAATTCTCTTTTACAAACCCAAAATCCTATTTTACAACCAACTTGCAATCTCTCTAAAAATCCGCTAATTTCTCACATCTACCATTTCCAACATCTCTAAATCTCTCTATCCTAATATTTCTACTCAATAAAAATTAACCTAACTAAATTTTATACAATAAAATAGTTAGGGTTTTACCTTCCCGAATCCATTCGAAAATCCGATGCCACCACCATGTAGAGAATCCCTCCATTAATCTAACCCTCAACTTAATTCGAAATCGATGAGGAAATGGTGGGGAATCGAGCGGGGAAACGATCGCCGAAGTGGGTTCTTTTTGGGTTTGTTTTTGATCGGGAATGGAGATGGGAAGGGAAGGAGAAGAAGAAAGAAGAAGGAATGGGGTCGGGTTTCGTTTCCTTCGGCTGTGCGCGAACGGGAGGAGGAAGGGAGGAGGGCTGGTCGGGTGGGTTTCCATTGGGTCGGTTTGGGAACGAACGGGAAGAAGAAGGAGGGAGAAGGAGTTGGGTTTTCTTGGTTGGGAGTGAACGGGAGGAGGAAGAAGTAGGGGGAAGGAGAAGGAGTGGGGGAACCGGGGGGGGGTGTTTTCTGGGTTGGGGTGGAACCGGACGGGAAGAAGAAAAGAGAAGGAAGAAGAAGGAGAAGGAGAAGGAAGGGGGTTTTTTGTAAAAAAGGAATAAATAATAATAGATAGATAAATATCTAAGGGAATGTTTCGTATAAGCCCCCTAGCCTCAATACATTTCAAATAAAACCCAACTCTCTACTTTAATAATCCCAATAATACAAAATACATTAAAACTACTTTGTAATAATCTGTATAAAATAATTTAATAAAGTAGACAATAACTGATATTCCTCAATTAAAATATTTGTTATCAGAAAAATACATACTCGAGTGCAATTTTCAATTGCGCACACATTACGATGCAAAATAGCCATATGCTATTTTTCGGGTTGTTACAGATTTAAATAAAGCCTGCCCCAAAGATCCATTCCCCGCTCCCAAGCATCGACGCCCTGATTGATGCAACCTCGGGCCATGAACTCTTAAGCTTCATGGATGCGTTCTCTGGGTACAATCAGATAAGAATGTTCCCTCCCGACATTCCGAAGACCTCCTTCGTCATCGATCAGGGCCTGTATTGCTACCGGGTCATGCCCTTCGAGCTTAAGAATGCGAGTGCCACCTACCAATGCCTTGTCACCAAAATTTCAAAGAGCAGATTGGGTAGAACATGGAGTTCTATGTACACGACATGTTGGTGAAGAGCTTCAGCAGATCGGATCATGTCTCCGACCTTCAAGAAGCCTTCAACGTGTTGAGGAGACACAATATGAGACTGAACCCGAACAAGTGTGCATTCGGCGTCTCATTCGGTAAGTTCCTGGGGTTCATGGTCAGCCAAAGAGGCATAAAGGCCAACCCCGAGAAGATCCAGGCCATACTCAATATGGCTCCCCCCTCCAGTGTTAAAGATGTGCAGATACTCACCGGGCGCCTTGCGGCGATAGAGCATTTCCTCTCCAAATCCGGGGAGAAATTCCTCCCGTTCTTCAAGGCCCTCGGGGGTTGAAGGCTTTGAGTGGGGGCAACAGCAACAAGAGTCCTTTGACCAACTCAAGGCCTACTTAGTCAACCCCCCTACTCTTAAGCAAGCTAAACCCCGGGGAAGTCCTCTACTTATACCTCGCCGCTTCGGAGCAGACCCTCAGCAATGTTTTAGTAAGAGAAGAAGACAAGACGCAGAGGCCTATCTACTACGTGAGTAAAGTCCTTAGGTGTAACGCCCCGAATTCCAAATAAGACCGAATTCGAGATTTCACAGGATCTTTACTTCACTTTGTACAATTTTACAAGGAAAAATAAAACTTTTTTAACAACATCAGTGTTCATTACAATTTTACTTACACAGCAGAAGAATAAAAAGATTACAACATTGAAAACAAAATACAACTTATACAATTTTATCAAAGTAAGTCATCAATTGCATCATAACATCTTTACTCCTTCATGAAAAGTCCATTACCTGCGTATTAAGTTGTGGGCACGTCAGTCACTTACAACTGACGAAAATATTATACTCGACTATTCTCTCTATGACGTATATATAACGATCTCATTACTTTAACAAATCATTAAATTGAATGAACAATAAAGTGTTAAATTGTGACTATGCTAAACATGTAAGTGTATGTCATGCCTTAATGCCTAATGCACACATTTTTTATACTGGAATTACACTAATGCATACTTGTTCGGATTCTATGCATCCCATACAACATAGGTCCGAGGGCAAGCACCTACGTAATCCACAATAAAGGGTTCGATCCCTCGCCATGATAACTACCCAGTAATAAGACAAGGTTTAGATCATTCCACGAATTTGAATCCCAGCCCCGGAGTCCACCGCTAACTATTATAACAGATCCCACACCGTGCGAATCATTCTGCAAGTGACCCTCTAGCCCAGGTATATGCATATACATTGGAGTATGGCAAATTATCTGCCTGACTACGCTAAGTCCCGAATTTTAAAATAAAAGTCCATCTCCCCCGGAGCAACCATAATCCGCCAACTGGGTCTATAGACACGGAGATCCACCGCCGACTATATAGAAGCAACCCACTTACGTTTGCCCAGGTTCACTACATCTTCACTTATGTGTCTAATTATATAGTTCAAGACATGAATAAATTTTCAAATCTCGAATTAGTTTTACCTCCTACCGGACTTAATCAACATTTATCGAGATAGCTCCATGGCCATATCTCAAAATATATCTCAACTCTTTTCAAATCAAATAGTGCCGGTACACGAGGTCTCACTAACTCTAAATCACAACTTTTTCATGTACAAGAATCCATGGGTACACATACCCCTTTAATAAACATGTCATAAACATAGATTATTTTTATCTTCGACTTATTCACAAAGTAATCATAGTCTAATCTTAACACCATTTCATGATTCATTTATCCTCAATCTTAATTCATTCATAGTCTTTAAAATAACAATTCTATTCATGAACAATAGATCCATCACTTGAGGTCTTATTAGTAATTTAAATTCACAAAAAATATCTCTATCACTTCAATTAATCTTTGAACCAAAAAAAAAACATATCTTTCAATTTCACATGACAATAATTTACTTTTCTTCTATAAGTCATACTCTTTAATAATTTTGTAGTTATCAATTCACTTTCTATTTCAAATCCATTTTAAATTCTCAAAATATACTTGAAAGTTTTTGAAACTATTTTTACTAGCTTCCCTATAAATTTATAAGAATATTAGAATTTTCTTCCAAATTTAATTGCATTAGAAAATCCCTTCAAAATATTTAAAACACAAAAAATATTATGTTATGGCCACTGGGTTTTGAACCCATGACTACATAGACAGCACCCAGAGCCTCACTTACAAGCCAATAGTCCATGTGGACTTGGTGTTCAGTTTCGACTTTAAAATTCCCTATACACAGTTCGGGATTTGGATGGGTTTACAACAAAACAGAAAAAAAATGTTTTTGTGCCAACAGGATTCGAACCCAGCACATGCCGACCACACACAGTAGCGCCCAAGGCCTAACCCACAAGCCACTAAGTCCGTTTTGGTCTTTTGTCATAAACCGAAACGAAAACCCCTTTATGCATTCAGTGCAGATTCGAAATTTAATTGAGTGGATTAAAATAAAAATGTGACTATCAAGTTTCGAACCCCAGACCTCTTACAAACAGTGCTCTCTATTGCACTGGCTAACCAGTAAGTCCAAGTGTATTTTCTGTTTAGAAATTGTACTAATATACTTTTGTTTGAATTGTCCAGAAAGTGGTTCTTTTTCACACAAACTCGTTTATCCAAAGATCCAATCTTTTTAGGATTTTGAATAAACTTTCTCTTGGATGAGATTAAATTTTAAAAACAGTAAACAATAATTTTAAATTCATTAAATCCCTATTTCCATTCCCTTAAACAATTCTTCTCTTCAATTTACACATAGGCTTGCATTTCTCAAAACTTGAATTTAATAAAATAGTCTCCATGAAAATTAGTTTATGTTCCTCCTTTTGTAAATTAGAAATTTATAGCATACCGACATGTCTCTCAATCATAAGAATTTCACAAAAATCTCTTTCATGAATAAATGCAAAATATACCTATGTAAACACTTTTCATAGTACTAACTAAATTTATTTTATTTTCTTTCTTCTTTCTTAGTCATTAGATTCTAAGGCATGATTTAAATATGACAATCATCAATAAATTTCCATACACTCAACATGTACAAAAATTTCAGGCACATTAACATGATTCATGGTATAAAGAATTTCTTCTTTTTAATTAGCATGGTATCTACAACCACAAAAAAATCATCCTCATTCATAGCATGATACACTAGCATGAATTTTATCTATATTTTTTTCAATAACTTTAACTTATATTACTCATTCATATTTTATAGCATGCATATTCTACAACTAGAAAGTATGAAACCACCCACCTCAATTGAAGATTGAACAAAGTGGAAACACAACTCCTAGCTCCTATCAAGAACTTCTCCTCCTAGCAATTTCTCCTCTCCTAGTACGAACTCATCCAAGTACAAGAACTCTCTTACTCTCTTTCATTTTCTTTCTCTTATTTTGAGATTGTTTTTGGTGCAAAAGAGAAGGAGAAATGGGGTGCTATTTATAGGATATTGTTAGGGTCTAAAGTGCAAAATTTTCAACCTAATAACTTCATCCTTAATTTCCCTCAACCGTTCATTTTCTTAAATCCTAAACTCCTAACTCTTCATGCTCCCAACCTTTCACAATCTCAACCCCAATAACTCTTCCTCTCCTTCTAGCCCAAAACCGGCCTCCATAGGGTTCAAAACCGGCTAACACATGTGTGCATGTGCACACATGCACATACAAAAATAAATACATTTTTTTGTAGTTCTAAATGTGTACAAAAGTTGTAACTTGTCATGTATTGGTCCAAGCTCAACTTAATTTAGGATTTTACTAATGGGTTTGATTCATGGGCTCTCTTTTAATTTTATTAACTTAATTATTCTAGTGGACTTCTTCTTTTAATTAATCTAATGGGTTAGGATTTAATCTTTATATCCATGGATTAACTAAAAAGGCTAAATAAGATTATGCATGCTTAAAAATTAGTAAATGTGAGTAAGAAAGAGATGGATAAATTTGCATGTGCATCATACGTGTAAAATAAAAATGCATTTTTAATTTAAATAAAAATATGGGGTGTTACATTAGGGACGCTGAGCTCCGTTACCCGAAGCTAGAGAAGATAGCCTATGCCTTGGTCATGGCGGCCCGAAAGCTCCACCTCTATTTCCAGTCTCACTCGGTGGTCGTTGTTACCGACCAGCCGCTCAAACAAGTTCTCCACAAGCCCGAGACCTCAGGGCACCTTATAAAGTGGTCCATCGAGCTAAGCCAGCATGATATCAGCTATTAGCCTTGAACCGCTATCAAGGCTCAAGCCCTAGCGGAGTTTATAGTGGAGAGTACAATTCCCGTTGCCAGCAAAGCGATGGAGGAACCCCCCTTCTGGACGATGTATGTTGATGGGTCCTCGTGCGCTGATGGGAGTGGGGCAGGAGTCATCCTGGCGGGCCCAGATGATTTCATACTCCAATACTCACTCCGCATCAACTTCAGGGCGTCCAACAACGAGGCCGAGTATGAAGCCCTTATAGCAGGCCTGTGCATGGCTCACAAGGCAGGGGCAAAGCATGTCAAGATATTTAGCAACTCGTAGCTGGTGGTGAACCAGGTCTCACGGGAATACGAAGTGCGAGATGGTTGCCTGGCCAAGTACTTGCCCAAGGTCAAAGAGCTGATTGTCTCTTTTGAGGATGCATAACTCCAGCGGATCCCCCAAGAAGAGAATGCGCATGCGGATGCCCTCTAAAAACTAGCTTCCCCCTCTCTCCAAGGGCTCGAACAAACTGTCCTAAGAGAAGTTCTACTGAAGCCCAGTATCGAGGAAGAAGGCCCCGAGCCTGTGGAGACGCTGCCCCTATAACTCGGAGAGAATTGGATGAGGCCTCTGCTCGAGTTCCTCAGAGATGGGATCCTTCCCTTAGATCCTAAAGAGGCCCAGAAGATCCGAACCAGAGCCGAGCGGTACACCCTCATCGAGAGAGTCTTGTATAAACACTCCTATACCCAAGTAGACGGCAGACCCTAGTTGAGGTGTCTCTCCCCTGATGAAGCCCAGTATGCTTTGAACAGAGTACTTAAAGGAATATGTGGTGCTCACTTGGGAGCAAGGTCTCTCGCTCACAAAGTCTTGAACTATGGATATTTCTGGCCTACTCTCCTTCGCGATGCCGAACAACATGTTTGTCAATGCGGCCTTTACCAAAAATTCTCAACAATCCGCCACCTACCGCAAGCTCAGCTCTCCTCTCTATCCAGTCCAACCCCTTTTGCAATATGGGGAATGGACTTGCTCGGGTCGTTCTCTCCAGCACCGGTCCAGCTAAAGTTTCTTGTTGTGGCGATCGACTATTTTTCTAAGTTGATCAAAGTCGAGCCCCTAGCAACGATCACGGAGAATAGGGTGCAACGCTTCTTTTGGAAGAACGTTGTCTGCAGATTTGGCATGCCCCAAATCTTGATAACGGACAACGGAACTCAGTTTACGGGGGCAGCCTTCCGCACCTTTTGCACAGACCTTAGCATTTAGCAACGATTCTCCTCGGTCTCCCAGCCCCAGTCCAACGGTCAGACATAGAATGCCAATTTGCAAATTCTCTCCGGCCTGAAAAAGAGACTAAGCAGGTCGACTAAGGGTTCATGCGTAGAGCAGCTCCCCAATGTGCTCTGGAGCTATTGCACTATGAAGAGGACCCCCATGGGAGAATCTTCCTTCAACCTCACTTACGATTCCGAAGCCGTTATCCCTCTAGAGGTGGGTCTACCATCCCCCCACTTGATTGCTTACAATGAAGAGCAAAACGAGAACGAGCTTCGCGACAACTTGGACCTCATTGATGAAATCTGTGAGAGATCATCCATTGGGCAAGAAATCTATCGGTGTAGGATCAAGAAATCCTACAACAGGAGAGTCCGCTCTACTAATATCAAAGAAGGAGATCTGGTGCTCAGGAAGCTGTCTATTTCTTTCCCCAGTAAGAAAGGCAAATTGGCACCTAATTGGGAAAGACCATATAGGATCTCCAAAGTCGTATGCCCGGGCGCCTATCAATTTGAAGATCCAGGGGGCAAGAGGGTGCCGAGGACATGGAACGCAGAGCACTTGTTGAAGTACCAAAAGGGTGTTTAAACACCGTTCCAAGCAACTTCTCCAAGAGCGTTCTTCTTAAAGCATGTCAAAATTTGTCTTTTTTTCTTTATTAATTGTAATAATGGCTCGCAACTTAGAAGCATCCTCTTAGTTGTTTTCAATAAAAGTGATCGACCCCTGGAAATTCTCTATTCTACGCATTTTGGTCGTACTACTTTTAGGCTTACAAAAAAACTCATTAAACAACAAGTTCGGAGTCCAATACTTGGTTCGATGCAACTTTTGCAACTTGCAAATGAGCGAGTACAAAGTAGCTCACCATTCGGAATTGCTCCTACAACTGTTGATACTCTCTAAACAACAAGTTCGGAGTCCAACACTTGGTTCGATGCAACTTTTGCCACTTGCAAACGAGCGAGTACAAAATAGCTCACCATTCAGAATTGCTGCTACAACTGTTGATACTCTCTAGATGACAAGTTCGGAGTCTAACATTTGGTTCGATGCAACTTTTGCCACTTGCGAACGAGCGAGTACAAAGTTGCTCACCATTCGGAATTGCTCCTACAGCTACTGATACTCTCTAAATGGCAAGTTCGGAGTCCAACACTTGGTTCGATGCAACTTTTGCTACTTGCGAATGAGAGAGTACAAAGTAGCTCACCATTCAAAATTGTTCCTACAACTGTCGATACCCTCGCGAATATCGACAAAAGACAAATTCTCACAAAAAGTTGGAACATTTTATTTCTTCAAAATTTGAGATACAATTCCAACTCTAGACCAAAATCTCATACAAGAAATTACAAGATTACAAAATTTCGCCCTAACCCCTCCTAGGGAGTGGGATGCTTCTATTGAGCGACACGCGAGGGCGACGAGCACTGAGTTGCTGATGCCCCATTTCCCCGGACATCCCTGGGCCAGCTAGTCGAGTCGCATCGTCAGTACCCAATCTAACAGTGGCCGACGAACCAGCCACTCCACTTTGCCCATCTCCGGGATTTTGCAGTATAGGGGGCGAGCAAAGTGATAGCTCATGGAACAACCTCCCCCGAGCATACTCACACCGTGGGCAGGAGGTGCTCCTGTCGTTGCTTCCTTCAGACAACCTTCACAAATGAGCATTCTTCGCCTCCAGCTCGACAACCCGCTCCTTAAGCAAGTCATTTGTTACTCTAATCTTTAGGCGAGGCAGTCAGCTCAAACCAGCCCCGTGCGAGGCATCAGAGAGAGTCCTTCGGAGATAAGTTGCTTCCAGACTTTTCCCGAACACAATGTTCTTCAATCCGTCTCTCTCTGACCTCGCCTCGAATAGAGTGTGACGAAGAAACTTAAGCCAGAGACCCTGGTTGACCTCCATCGAAGGACAAGGTTCCTCGCCCTTGGGAAGCACTTCGTGAAGCCTCTCTTCGAGACTCCTCATCTCGATATCTCGGTGAGCTAAGGTTAGGCTCAAAAGGCCCAACTCTCGCTCCGCTTTATAAAGCAACTCCCGAGAACGAGAAAGGCCTAACTCCGTAACACCGAGCCTATGACGGAGAACGGAAAAATCGCCACCCTGAGTGAACCAATAGAAAAGAGGAAAAAAAAGTCAAACGCTCGAAGTGAAAGGGACTACAAGATAGTGCTAATCTCCTTTGGGCCCTACGACGCAACATTAAGTGCAAGAAACTTCATTTCATTGACAAAAGGGTACAAAAGCGTTGGCCAGTCCTATACGACAGTACAAAAACAAAACATCAAAAATAAAAGACGAAGAGCGAGTAGACTCAGAGTCAGGGAGCCACCTTGGGGGTCTGCTCAGCAATCACCCTTGGCACCTCCACGATCGCTGTCTGCGGATTTGCCACCACTACATCTTCTTCTTCTTCTTCATCTCCCTCCTCTTCTCCTTCTCCTTCTCCTTCGGCTTCTGCTGCCACCACAACCTCCTCACCTTTGACGGGGGAATTCAAGCTATACCCCGAGTTGTCGAAGCTAGGGATGCGAGCTTCGACGTGCTTGAGGGCACGGGCATAGGACTGCTCCATGTTCGTCCGCATGTGTGCCTCTGCCTCGGCCTGGATCGCCACCGCAGTCGTGGCCACCGCTGCCTCCCTCTCCCTCTACATTTCCTTGGAGGCCTTCATGGCCTTCTCCTTCTCCTGCTCGGTCTTTGCCTTCTCCATGTCTGCCCTCGCCGCTTTCATAGTGATACGCTCGTTCGCCTTAGCCAAGGCCGCCTCGAGAAGGACGATCTCAGCAGCTCGAGACTGAGAGATGCTGCTCTGCCTCGTACAACTTCATGGCCTTAGCTTTTGCGGCCCGGTCCTTGTCGCACATCGCCTTGAGCTCCTTTTCCTGCTCGGCGAACTGCTCTAGGAGGTGGCTGAAGTGGCACGTGATCTAAAAGTTGAAAGCAGAGAAGACTTGAGTGACAAACATAACAAACTTTGAAATTTTGAAGGCCTAACAAAGACACTTACCGACATCATAGCCCTGGCGATATCAAGCGCATCGTCGCCCACGGTCCCCGCCTTCAAAGCCGCTCGATCTTTCAGGGTCGGCAAGTGACGCAGAGCCTGCATGCTCATAGCAGCATCTCCGAGGAAGTCATCATGCTTCACACCCGCTAGTCAGGTATGAAGAGCTTCTTGTGCTCCTCGATGAGAATATCTTCCACCTCGGCGGTAAGAGGTGGCGCTTCAAGCGCTAGTGCAGCTCTGATAGAGAAGGCCTCAGCAGAAGGGTTGGAAAGTGTGGGATGGGGAAGGACCGCATGAGGAGCGGAAGGAGAGGAGGATGTTAAGTCCACCGTTGGGGCCACCGCTGATGGTGCCTTAGTAGCTCGACCGGACGGGGGTCCCATCGTCGTCATCTTCCTCTTCTTATTGTCAGAGCCTTTTTCGGCACCTTTGCCTCGCTTAAGCAGCATGGTTTGGAAGTCCATACCCGAGGCCTCTGAGAAAACAAACACCAAAGGAGTTAGCACGAGGAGAAAGCAAAATTGGGAATGAAAGATGGAAAATATATGAAGCATACTGGGGTCGATCGAACTGAGACCCCCACCGAAGAAAACCCCCTCGGTTATATCCTTCCAACTCAGGGTCGGAAGACTGAGGATCTTCGACACGACCTCATCCTCCTCCGGAGTCAGCACAGGTTCAGCCTTTGCCCACCTCGGAACGTCTTCCCTCTACCTCGTTGGAAAACCCCACGGTTGGGGACCTCGAATCAGAAAATACTTCTCCTTCCAATGTTTGATGGAGTCTGGATTCTCAATCAGTTTGATGCCCTTTTACGGTGATAAGTAATACTGGTACTCCATCTTGCTCATATAGTTGATCAGGTATATACTGTGGAGCAAGATGAGCCGAGGCTCAACCCTTACCGCCTGGCATTGGAGGATAAAGTCGATGACATGCCGCCACATGTTCAGCATGTCCTGGGCCAGGGAGGAGCAGGGTATACTCTTTCGGTATCATGAACCCGTTCCTAATACGCTGCAGATCCCCCTCAGTCAGAACCGAGGAGATGTCTTCAACCTCAGAATGCTCCCTCGGTTTATTCTCCTCGTATGAGGCCGTCCTCCCATACACCACCTTGGTTAGAAGGTCGTCGGAGTAATCCCTCACCTCCCCGAGGCTTGATTGGATGGACGACAGCCTGCCTAACTCGCCCGCTCTCTTCACACCCTCCACTATCATCTCCACAACCACCGACCCTGACACTTTCTTCCCCTTGTCCACCACCGATGAGACTACTAATGGTCGATCACTCTCTTGGTCCGAGGTGGAGGTCTCACTTCCCGACGACACTCTAGACATCTTGAAAAATATATAAAATTAAATATATATTTACCTTGACGTGAAAGCTGCGGTGTAGTACCCCGTATTTTTAAATATTATTTTTAAGATTTATAAATGAATTAAAATAATTTTTGGTGATTTAATAAATATATTTCTGAAAATTTATCTTCTTACACGTGCAAAACACGTGCAAATATTTTCTCTAGAAGTTCAAAAGCCAAAATTATTTTGGTAAAACTCATTATTTATCATTTGAGATTATTTGTGATTTTTCTAGACTTTTCTGATAATTATTGGACATATTTACAAATATTTCAAAAAGAAGGGCTTTTGTGCAAAATTACCAATTAGAGTGAAAACTCCAGATTTTTAGATTTTTGGGCTGGGTATAATTCCTAGTAAACCCAGGGTAAAAAAGTTTTCCTTTTGTTTTAATGAATTAGGTTTATTTTACAAGTTTTGATAAAAGAGGATCTTTTTGCAAAATTGCTATTTATAGGGATGAAAATGCAAACTTACTTTTCTGGGTTTCCTCAGACAGTGCCGGCTGATGCTAGTGGGGGGTATTTTTGATTTTTGAACTCAATTAAATTGGTTTTTATCAAGTTTCCAAGTATAGGGATCTATATATGTAAAGTAAATTTAAAAGGAGTATTTTTACAAATGTATTCAAAACCCTAAAACCTTGGATCCCGGCCTATTTAAAAGGTGGAGTTTAGCCGACTTTCGTTGCACAACACAAAGAATTTTATTATTATTATTTCTTGGAGATTTAAAGAGGAGATCTTGGATTTCTTGCGAAGGAGGGATTTTTCGTATTGCCTTATCATATTCGTTTGATCCCTTCAACAAGGTGAGTGACATATTTTGTTTTGTTTTGTTTTATGTATGTTGTATGTGATGATTTATCTATTAGAAAGCATGCTAGGAGTTTGTATGATGATATATGAAGTTTAGATGAGTAGATGAATTAAAAGTGAATCTTTACTTGAACTATATTATTGATAATTGGAACCCTAATTTGTTGACTTGAGATTGTTAAAGAACTGATTAGAAATTATGAGTAGGTTGTTTTCCCTCACATATTTGCTGTTTTGACTTGTTGAGAAGTGTTGTATGATGATATTGCATGAAAGTGGATAAAAAGATTACCTTTACTTGTGTATAAATGCATAAACTCTATTTGGGGGCTTTTCATTGGGTAGAAATTTGATTAGTGATTGTTATGATGCTCATATGCATGGACAATTTATTATGGATGATTGTGGTTGAATTTAATGGCTATTGGATCTAAGATGAAGTCTTGGAGTTTGAGAAAAGGGCTTTAGATTGGATCTATGCATTATGATCAATTTTGGGATTTCGTGATTTTTGTGAAGTTTTTACTTGAAATTGAATTTGTTCAAATACTAAGTTTTAATCTGAATATTTTGTTATTTTTAATTGATGAGTTTTAAAGTTTTCTTGGCACACAAACATTTGTACATAGATATCTTATTTCATTGTTTTTGAAGAAATTGAGTTTTTATGTGTTTTCGAAGGATTTAATTATATCTCAACTTATTTTGGTATTGATATGATTTGGAATATAAAAAAAGTTATTTTGATGTATGATTGATTATTAAAAACTCTAGTTTTGATATATGCACACATTCATGTTTTATTTTGAATAAATTCATCAAAAAGCTAGTTTATCAATTCAAAGTGGTTTCGATTGGTTTTTATGGACTCTTATATACTCTACAAGTCATATTTGAACATATCATAATTTTACCTTTTACAGATTTGGATTTTATAAAGTAAAACTCCGTATCGGTTGAAAAGTGCAGAACTAAAACTGCAGTCTGGAGGACTGATAGTCGACCGACCAATGTCGACAGTCGACTGTCGGGGTCTTGGCTAAAGTATTTTTCTTAAGTGTTGGATTTTCCTACCGGACAGTCGACTGTCCAGATTATACAGTCGACTGTCACTACTCAGATTTGTGTTTTCTTGATGTATTGGATTTTTATGTGGGACAATTGACTGACCACTTTACACAGTTGACTGGTCTGCTCTGATTTATGTTTTCTTAAAGTTTTGGATTTTACATGGAACAGTCAACTGACCCATTTTTACAGTCGACTGACTCTGCTTTGTTTTGATATTTTTTCGAAGTTTTGGATTTTTGCTCTGGACAGTCGACCGACTTCGGTTTACAATCGACTATTACTGATGTTTTCTTGAGTTATTCTGATGTTCTTTAAACGATTTATTCTTTAAAGGTTTGTGGATTTGTAACTTACTATTCTAAATATTATCCTTTCTACAGAACATATGTTTTCAAGATATTTTATTGTTGGGTTTGGATTCTGGAATTTTTATAAAAGATTTGGGTTTTTGTTGATTGGAGAAATTTCTTCATATGATCGTTTTGACGATGGATTTGTGAGTTTTGGTCTTGATGATATCTCTAGGAGTTGAGTGGGAATCCTGTAAACCGGCAGTTGAGATTTGTTGATTTATACCTGTTGGATCTTGGGATTGTTGTTGAATATTTAAGTTCGGCAGGATACACTAACTCTAGAGATGGGGATTTTTTTTGTGTTTTAATAATAACCAACTTAAGGACAGGCACTAGTGGAGATGTATTGGAACTTGGGAAACGTAAGTATATGCTCTGGTCTATTTAGTCCAACGGATGCGTTCTAGGACTGTTTGTGTTCTGTCTCGAAAGGACATTTGTATGTTCGCGTATCGAGGGTATGCAGGCCTATTCGCGGAGCATGCAGGGTGCATTTGCGTGTCGAGGGTCGACATGCCTATTGACGGAATGTACCTGATGTATCTGCACGTCGAGGGCCTTGCATTCCTATTCGTGGGGTACACGGTCGGGAGGTGATTCTCCGGTTTTGAGCTATCTTACATGATGCTTGCGCGTTGAGGGCTGTGGTGCCTATTCGCTAAGTATTCTGGATCTTGTTTTCCATCACCATAGTAGGATTAGTTGTATAACGAGGGATTTAACCCTATAAAGTGGAGATCGTTAAGGGCTTGCACTGGACCTATGTACTATGGAATGCATAGAATCTGACAAGTATGCACTAGAGCACTAGATAGTCAGCATATAGCATTGATGCTTTCTTGACTTGGTTTTATGCATGTTTTTTTTTCCTGTTTTTCCTACACTTGACACTTAGTCTAGATCCACTTGATGCTTTCATGTAATACTATTTACTATCTTTTATTTCTTGATGTTTTCATGCTTTACTTATTATTATTTCTTACTACATTTATTCTTACTGTTAATGCATGTCGTTTATCACTCTATGCTCTATGATTTATTTATGTTGTTTTCTTTTTATGTCACTCACACCATTATGGCCAACCCTTGTAGTTTTGGGGGTTAGGGTTATCTCTAGCCTCATGTTTTACAGGTAGGTGGTTGTAGCTTGGGATTTGGATGCTTGTTCTAAAATGATGTTATAGATCTTATGTAAATTTGTTAAAGATGTGTTGTAAAGAAAAATATTGTAATTCAAAGTGTTTTGTATTCCGCTGTGTTTGTAAATGATTATTGTAATGAAAGTTGAAATAAAAATTATGTGTGTTTTTTGGCTATGTTTACTATTGCAATTGAAGTTGATGCTGGGAATTGTGCCACGCATTTCTAAGATATCATATTGGAAATTCGGGGCGATACAGAGATTGGTATCAGAGCATACTTCAATAGTAATAATAAATATGGTGTAAAAATAAACCTAGGTGTGGACACTAGAGCATGAGTACCTGGGCGTGGACATTAGAGTGTGAGTATCACATAGAGTTAGAACATGATGTTTTGATTTGGGGTATGGTTGAGGTTTTGCCATAGGGTATTGCTGTGAATATGAATTGTGTTGTGATGCTCTAACTTTACTATCATTTTGTAGTATTCAGTATAATGGCAAGACCCAGAACCAGGAATGGTGGTA
Organism: Hemerocallis citrina; assembly: GCA_017893485.1. Classification (NCBI taxonomy): domain Eukaryota; kingdom Viridiplantae; phylum Streptophyta; class Magnoliopsida; order Asparagales; family Asphodelaceae; genus Hemerocallis; species Hemerocallis citrina. Next base: position 353,062 of record JACEHZ010000249.1, read on the forward strand.
ATGGTGATAGGGCTGAAGGTTCCCATGGAGCAGGACTTGATCTCGAGACTGAGATTGCCAGGATGTATCAGACCTTGAACACATTCATGGCAGCTAATATGGCACAGAATCAAAATCAAAATCAAGGGGCTGGACCAGTGTTTGTTAATGTTGATCCGATCAAGCAGGTTGAGTCCTTCAAGCGGATGAAGCTGCCTGTGTTTGAAGGGCAGTCTGATCCAGATAGGGCTGGTGATTGGATTAGACAGATGGAGATGGTATTCGAAGTCTTGGAGACTCCAGCAGTCAATAAGGTGAAGTTGGTTGTGATGCAGTTAGAGAAGGACGCTAGCGTTTGGTGGCAGTCAGTGAAGAGGATGTTTGGAGATCAGCAAGTGACTTGGGAGGCTTTTCTGGATGAGTTCAGGGATCGTTTCTTTCCTCTGGATATTTAGAAGAAGAAGGCAACGAAATTCTTGAATCTGCAGCAAGGCATCATGACACTGCGCGAGTATGAAACTAAGTTTGCTCAGCTACCAAGGTATACACCAGAGCTGATTATTGATGAAGCAAAGATGGCCAAGAAGTTTGAGCAGGGCTTGAGGCCGAATTTGAGGTCGAGGATGATTCCTTTGGGCATCAGGAGGTTTGATATGCTGGTCAGGAGAGAAGCTATGATAGAAGAGGATATGGATCAATTCCAGAAGAAGCAAAAGAACTGGAACAAGAACAAGAGACCAGCAAATAGTCTGAGTGGGAAGGAGTTCCAGCGAAGCAGGCCAAGTTCAGTGGGCCAGTGCAGAAGGTTCCCACAGTTCAAGGTGTGACTTGTTTCAACTGTGGAGAGGCAGGTCAATATCAGGCAGTATGCACCAAGCCTCGGAGGGCGCAGGTTTGTTATCTGTATGGTCGTGAAGGGCATATCCGACTAAACTGTCTGTAGCTGAAGAAAGATGGTGCAGGCGGAGACAAAGTTCAGAGGCAGGGGCGAGTGTTTACATTGACGGAGGAGGATGCGGGTAACTCAGGGATGTGATCCAGGGTGTGCAAGAATTTTTGAATTCATTCATATATGTATTAAGTAAAACTTTGTTTGAGAAAAAATGGAGATTTGAGTATCGTTCTCCATGTAACAGAATTTGTTTTGGTTAATAGAATAAAAGCAAAAGTTTTATTTGATATTGTTTTCTTGTATACATTTGTGTCACCCAATTTTTGCTAGTCTTAGGTGTGGAGCTTAAGGTGTTTCTAGGCAGGGTCTTGGCGGTAGCTTTTCTTGGTCATGTCCTTTCTAAGGAGGGAGTGGCCACTGATCATCGGAAAGTTGAAGCGGATGGTGGAAGGTCAGAGCTAGATGCAGAGATTCAGAGGTTGTTGCAGCAGGTTTCCGATGGCAAGATATCAGAGTGCGCAGCGGGAGCTACTCTGGAGTTGGAGGATTGCATGCGGAAGGTTTTTCCTAAACTTTTGTATGATTGTGTTCTTTTGTATGATTGTGCTCTTTGAGTTGGTGGTATTTCTTTTGTTAGATTATATTCTCTTGTGTAATTGTATTTCTTAAACTATGTTTCCATTTATGAGATTTCAATTTCTTTGCTTATTTTTGTTTAGACCCTATTAGTAGTAGTTCTGAGGACAGAACTATTCTAAGGAGGGAGTGATGTAGTACCCCATATTTTTAAATATTATTTTAAAGATTTATAAATGAATTAAAATGATTTTTGGAGATTTAATAAATATTTTTCTGAAAATTTATCTTCTTACACGTGGAAAACACGTGCAAACATTTTTTCAGGAAGTTCAAAAGCCAAAATTATTTTGGAGAAACTCATTATTTATTATTTGAGATTATTTGTGATTTTTCTAGATTTTTCTGATAATTATTTGACCTATTTGCAAATATTTCAAAAAGAAGGACTTTTGTGCAAAATTACCAATTGGAGTGAAAAACTCCAGATTTTCGGATTTTTAGGCTGGATATAATTCTAGTCAACTCAGGGTTATAATTCTAGTCACCTCTAGGACTTCCCCTCTTTAGCTACTTCAGCTTGTCTGTCTTCTACTTCTAGTTCGTCTCGTCCTCGAGCAGATTTTGATGATCCGCGCAGTATTTATAATACCGTCAATTATATCATGGATCGTCAAGATGCTCTTGAGACACAAATTTTCCATCTTACTCATCTGTTCACTGCTCAATTTTCTCCTCCCTCTCATGATGATCAAGATGAAGAAGACGAAGATTAATGAGTTCCTATTTTTTTTTCTTATTTTCTATGTATTTTTTTTACTTATTGTTGCATTTTTTCTCTCTTATGTACTAGTTTGAACTAAAGAATAAGTTTCTTTGAATGCATTTTGTATTATTTGTTTGTGAGAAGTATTCCTTCTTCCCATTTTTTTGTTGATGACAAAGGGGGAGACAATATATATTGTAGCTTCTTTTTATGTTAATGCAAGCTTTGTATGTATATTGCTGTTGTGAGAATATATGCATGCTTTGTATTTTTTAGAACTTTCACCTATGCATGATGTACATCTGATAGGGGGAGCATGTGAGCACTTGTATGTTCTATTTCTTTTATTATAAGCTGTTGTGTTGTCATCATCAAAAAGAGGGAGAATGTTGATTCTTGATTTTGATGATTACAACACAATGCAAATTTGTTATGCTACATCTTATACATTGCAGGTTGACAAAATGTTCAATCAAAGCTCTCACAGCAAATTGTTCAAGAAAGCTACAAGGCTCTAAAAGATTAAATCCAGCAAGCTTCATAGTCAAAGACAAAAGCTAAAGCTCCAACTCAAGACTCAAGCCAAGACTCAAGACAAGACCTATACTCCAATGTGTTATATTACATGTCTTGTAAAACAATTGTAATTTTCCTTTTTTTGAGTCTTAGATTGATGTAACAGCCTTGTCACACACACACACACACACTCATACATTTTTATAAATGAGTGTTTTTCAAAAGATTAAAGGTCAAAACAGTTTGAAGATCAGCTGTTAAGTACCAATTGACTCCCCTATAGGACCAGTCGACTGTATTAGTGCGAAACTGTCTGAACTTTTTCAAACTCTGACCAGTCCACTCATTATGGAAACCCAGTGACTGTTTAAGTTGTTTTGGTAGTTTTCTATTTTTAAAACTCATTTTTCAAAATCAAATCTTTATTTTCGTTGGTTGACAGTTGGTACAACTGTTTCTCAACGTCTAGTGACTCTAACTCTATAAATAGAGTGTAGAAATCACTTGTTAAAGGTTACACATTCTCTCCTACAAGCTTTCAAGTCTTTAGTTTTTCAAAAAGAGAAATAAGAGTTTCAAAAGCTTTCAGATTCTCTAAGTCTTTGGTTCTCTGAATTTTAGTCCAATATAACATTGATTTCGTTTTGGACTGATCTCATAAGTGACCTATTAGCCACTATACAAAAATCACTATCACAAAACAAGGCTATAGGTTGATTGTAACTCTTTTGTTGTTGTTCTTCACTCTCGGGTTGTGAGAGTGGTTTCCTCTCGGTTGGAGAGTAGGGCTCTAGGGTGTAGAGTCAGGTTTGTCACTCTTGGTGGAAGAGTGGGTTGCTTTCTCTAGTTGTGAGAAAGGACTACGGGTTGGACAAGGTTGTTGTCTAACGCCGTAGGGTGTTCTTGTAATTATTTCAAGAATAGTGGAAAATCTCAAGTGGGTTTCTTGGGGAATGGATGTAGGTCGGGAGGACCGAACCAGGATATATCGTGTGTACTCTGTGGTTGTATCTCTTTGAACTTGCATATCATTTTCTTACTTTATAGTTTTTCTGTGAAACTTGTCTGGCACATCGACTGGTCAGACTTGTACTAATCTCTCTGAAAACTTGTGTGATAAGTCGACTGACTTTTCTATAAGTTGACTCCTCAGACTCGCCTTAAAAAATACTCTTCTTAATTGTCGCTTCAGTCGACTGGTTTATCTATTCAAGTCGACTGAGCAGAAGAAAAGTTTAATTCCGCATTTTATTTTTTATAAAACACTATTCACCCCCCTCTAGTGTTTCTTGCCTTGCCGATAGGATCCAACACATGAACTAGTAGAGATGTGATGGAACGTGAGAAACGTAAGTATATGCTCTGGTCAGTATAGTCCAACGGATGCATTCCAGGACTGTATGTGTTCTGTTTCGAAAGGACATTTGTATGTTCCCGTGTCGAGGGTCTGCAGGCCTATTCACGGAGCATGCAGGGTGCATTCGCGTGTCGAGGGTCGGCAAGCCTATTCACGAAATGTACCTGGTATATCTGCACGTCGAGGGCCTTGCAGGCCTATTCGTGGGGTACACGATTGGGAGGTGATTCTCCGGTTTTGAGCTATCTTACATGATGCTTGCGCGTTGAGGGATGTGGTGCCTATTTGCGGAGTATTCTAGATCTTGTTTTCCATCACCGTAGTAGGATTAGTTGCATAACGAGGGATTTAACCCTATAAAGTGGAGATCGTTAAGGGCTTGCACCGGACCTATGTACTATGGAATGCATAGAATCCGACAAGTATGCACTAGAGAGTCAGCATATAACATTGATGCTTTCTTGACTTGGTTTTATGCTTGTTTTTTTTCTTGTTTTTCCTACACTTGACACTTAGTCTAGATTCACTTGATGCTTTCATGTATTACTATTTACTATCTTTTATTCCTTGATGTTTTCATGCTTTACTTATTGTTATTTCTTACTTCATTTATTCTTACTGTTAATGCATGTCGTTTATGACTCTATGCTCTATGATTTATTTATGTTGTTTGGTTTTTATGTCACTCACACTGTTATGGCTGATCCTGTAGTTTTGGGGATTATGATTATCTCTAGCCTCATGTTTTACAAGTAGGTGCTTGTAGTTTGGGATTTGGATGCTAGTGCTAAAATGTTGTTATAGAGCTTATGTAAATTTGTAAAAGATGTGTGTTAAAGAAAAAGATTGTAATTCAAGGTGTTTTGTATTCCGCTGTGTTTGTAAATGATTATTGTAATGAAAGTTGAAATAAAAATTATGTGTGTTTTTTTTGGCTATGTTTACTATTGCTAATGAAGTTAGTGCTGGGAATTGTGCCATGTATTTCTAAGATATCATATTGGAAATTTGGGGCGCTACGGGTGGTCGGAATAGTTCGTCGGAGAATTGAGAGCTTGGCCGCGACCACTAGCAGAGCCACCCAAGAGCAAAAACAAATTCTTAAGAGTAAAAAGTAAAGAATGAGAAAGTGGTGAGGGGGGAGAAGTCTTATAGTAAAAAAGGAGACTCGTGTGGGCTTCCGAGCGTGTTGGGCCCCCACGGAAGCCTATTAGAAGGCTAAACGACAGAATCTGTAAGGGCGGAAGCACGATGCGGTGCGTTGACCAGTCAGACCGCCTCACGATTCGTGCCAGATCTTCATCAAGCGGCTCAGATCATGCCACGTACTTCGGATCTACAATCTGAGCTACCGAGCTACCGAGCTGCGAATTAGCGAAAACTACCGCCTCATGATTCGTGCCAGATCTTCATCAAATGGCTCAGATCATTAACCATACTTCAGATCTACAATCCGAGCTACCATGCTACCGAGCTGCAAATTCGCAAAAACTACTACCTCACGATTCATGCCAGATCTTCATTAAGCAGCTCAGATCATGCCACGTACTTCGAATCCGAAATCTGAGCTACCGAGCTACCGAGCTGTGAATTGGCAAAAACTACCGCCTTACGATTCATGCCAGATCTTCATCAAGCGGCTCAGATCATGCCACGTACTTCGGATCTGAAATCTGAGCTACGAAGTACCGAGCTGCGAATTGACGGAAACTAAGGCCTTGTGATTCGCGCCTGAACGTGATCAACCATCCAGATCGTGCTACATAGCTCGGATTTGAAATCTGAGCTACCAAGCTACTGAGCTACGAATTGGCAAAAACTACCACCTCGTGATTCATGTCAGATCGTGATCGACCATCCAGATCGTGTTACGTAGCTCAGATCTGAAATCCGAGCTACCGAGCTACAAATTGGCGCAAACTAATGCCTCATGATTCGTGCCCGATCGTGATCGACCATCCAGATCGTGCCACGTAGCTCGGATTTGAAATCCGAGCTACCGAGCTACCGAGCTACGAATTGGCACAAACTACAGCCTCGTGATTCGTGCCTGATCGTGATCGACCATCCAGATCGTGCCATGTAGCTCGGATCTGAACACCGAGCTACCGATCTACCGAGCTACGAATTGGCACAAACTAATGCCTCGTGATTCGCGCCTGATCGTGATCAACCGTCCAGATCGTGCCACGTAGCTCGGATCTGAAATCCTAGCTACCGAGCCGCTAACGGGGGAAAGCTCTTACCTCCCAATGCACGCTCCATATCCGACCGTCCCGATCATGCCACGTCAGCGAAGCACCGACCCGCCCTCAGATCGTTCAAAAATTCGCGCCAGCAATACGATGGATGCCCTACATCGCTCAACGTCATAATTCCCCTTGTTAATCCTTTATTTTAATTATAATTCGAATTAATTGTTTAAAAATTATAAAAAATAATTAAAAATTTAAGAAAATTAATTTAAAAATTCTAAAAAATAATTATAAATTCAGGAAAATATTTTTGAGCCCCTGATAATAATTATTAATTAGAACGATTAATTGATACCCTCCAAAAACAGATCACGACTTCGCAAAATTGAATAAAAAATGCAAAAATTAATTAAAAAAATTTGAAAAAAATACAGGAAATTTCAAGACACATTTTGGGCACTTTGCAAGCCCAACTCAGCATCATCACACCTCGAGCAAGATTCAAACCCCTTTAAGAACTCCGATAAAGTCCTGTGCACCATCGAAATGGCAAAACTACTCCTCAAAGGGTGTAACACAGTCTTTGGGAGTGGGAGGCTCGTGATATGGCTAAAAATAGGACTAAATCGGGACCGTTCAAATCGGCACGAATCTTAAAGCTCTTAGGGATAGAACGGTAATTTCACCTACAAATGGATCCGAAATGGGAACTGGATCTCTTCTTCAAGGCCCAGCAACCCATGAACGGATCTGCCCTTGGGTCCTAACCCGTTGCAAACCAATTCAGAAGGATATGAAGGAATCCAAATCCATCATTATCCCTAAGAGACAGTTTTAACCACTTCTATCCATCCATACCGGGAAGTAGAGATTTGTTCTTATCTCAAAACGGATCCCTACGGCGACTATAAATATCCCTCTCCCCCCACCGTTTCAAGGTAATGAATCTTTGCCTACCTAAAGCTCTTTCTTAATCTTCCTGATTATTGACAAGAGCATCGGAGGGTTCGTCGCCGGGATCCATCCCGGTGTATCGAACTTTGTGCAGGTTCGCTGCAGCGGCAGGGGACGAGTCAACTCATGAGCAAAGTCAACAGGTTCGCTTTACTGTTTTTTCTTAAAGAACTCACAAATTCATCTGTTTGCTCCCACACCCGAAATCAGTAACAACTCACTCTGACTAAAATTTTTGTGTCCGTCACTGGACCCACTCACAGTCTCCAGCAAACACCATGCTCGGTACACGCTGTGGTATTCATATGAATGCCACTTACCTTAAGGAGAGGTGGGATTTGATTCGAAGTCCAACCTTGGGTCATGGAGTTGCAAGGGCTATTCTACAAGGAATTATTATCCATGTTGTGTGGGATATATGGAAAGCACGTTGTCTACATGTGTCTAGTGGTAGTGCAAATACTCCTACATCTATTATTCAAATAGCAAAGGCAAATGCAGCGGAGTTCTGGATGGCTCATGGCCCGGGGAGGTGATTTCAATGCTGAGTACCTACAAGGACAAAGGCTTCCAAAACATCATAAGGGTGACTAGTGCTCCTCCTCGGCTAGTGTGGTGGGAGGTCCCACCGGTGGGGTCGGTCAAGATCAATTTTGACGGGTCCTTCGATGAAAGCTCGGCGGGGTATGGTTTCATTTTTCGAGACTCAAAAGGCCGGTGGTGGTCCGATTCAAACTACCTCAATTAATGTGGCAGAGGGATGAGGTATTTGAGCGGCTCTATCAATTTATTTTATTTTTTCATGATGGTCTAACCGGTGGTGCTCCTCCTCGGCTTGTGAAGTGGGAGGTACCACCGGTGGCAGGGCCGGTCCTAAAATTTTTTAGGGCCTTGTACAGGAAAAAAGGGCCTTCTTTACATATTCCAATACTAATTTTAGTATTAGATTTATTTCGATGTCATATGTATATATATATATATATATATATATATATATATATATATATATATATTATACGAATTCAATTGAAAAGCATGAATAGCGTATATTCTATACTAATAGTTGCATCTTTAAATTATCATATGCAAACTGAGAAAGACTTCATCATAAAAGTATCAATAAATCTCATCGAATTCAGATATGAAGAGTCCTGCACTGCAAATCCAGAGAAAATTGAGAAGTATTATTTCATGGGTCTTACCGTCTTAGCATCAACAAATGAGAACAGAGAATCCTTGCATCCATGATCCATGAAAACTGAAAAGTATAAAAGATATTAATATGGTATCATTTAATGTGAGCAAAGAGTGGAAAGAAATTAAACAGCAAAAACTAGAAAGTAGATATGATCCATCACATTGATCACAATGATCACATGAAATATCAGTGACTTGGTCTATCTGTCTATGTAGAGAAGTAGTCAAGTAGAAGAATCTATAAGGTAAATCTATTCTTAGGAAAATATTCAAAAATAGGCCACATATCACTCACTCCTAATCAGTAGCAACTAAGATGAGAATGAAAGTATGAAACCAGCCATGAACAGCCAGTCAGCTGACTCAGTCATCAGCCCTGAACAGATAACAATGGAAAAATAAAATAAGATGAGAATGAATCATGAATGAACCTGGTTACCTGGATGAGGATGAAATCAGCCAAAAGCACCAGCGGCAACCTGCAGCCACTAGATTCTACAAGAGAGAGGGGGGGGAGGTGGATTTCTTGGGGTGCTCTGATTAATAAAAACAGTAGGATTAGGATTTATGAACTAGGAAGATGAAGATGTTTTTTTGAGTAGATCAAAAGGTTTTTCAGTTAAAGCAAACTTTTGGGCCTTCATTATAATTGTGCCTTCATTATAATTGGGCAAAATTTCAAATAAGAATAATAGAAGATGAAGAAATTTTGTGCCTTCATTTTAACTGGGCCCTTGCACAGGCCCAGGGCCGGCCCTGACCGGTGGGGTCGATCAAGATCAATTTTGATAGGTCATTTGATGAGAAAGCTCGGCGGGATATGGTTTCATTGTTCGAGACTCGAAAGGAAGTGATGTGGTATAGGTGACGTGACCCAATCAGGGCCATCAGATCTCCTCAGATTATGCTCTCCTATGATGATCAGGTCAACAAGTCCAACTGGCTTCTGCCAACTCTAGCCCACAGGCAAATGGGTCTGACCCGGCCCGCCAGGACCCCAGACCCATTTACCCAAGCCTATAAATACCAGACCCTCTCCTCACTTTAGCAGGTAATCAATCTTTCTCCACCTGAACCCTAGCTACTGTTGCTTTCTCAGTAATTGACTATATCATCGGAGGGCCTGTCTCTGGGGACTCTCCCAGGGTCTCTAGGCATTTTGCAGGTCCGAAGATTCGAGCCGAGCTCCCAACATCCGAGCTGAGCTACGAGCCTCAACCTATCTCCTGCCACTCCCGAGTTGGTCCTACAACCGGGGATCAGACCAACATCAGTGTCGTGCCTTCTGCTTCACAATATACAAGAATTCACTCCTTTTGCCCCCACACCCAAAAGAAAACAAGCGACATTAGGTTGGCGCCGTCTGTGAGAAGCTGCGCAACACCTACATAGGCCTGGTCCTGCCCGAGGACACCCCCTCGAACCCAGGCTCTTCGATGGCTCCCAAAGATAGAAGGGCTGTCACTTCTGGAAGCTGTCCAGACCCTCCCCCCTTCAAAGCCACATGGACGCCAAAGGCTCCAACCATCTGCAGGTCAATGGCACCGCCGGACCTGGACTAGGTGCTTCACACTGTTGTAATCAATCTGCGGCACGTAATCCAGAACCGGCAGGCTAGCGGAACAAGGGGATGAGCCGCTTGCAACTCGGTCCTGAACCAGGAATGGCAGCCGACCCTGGAACGAGAACCAGGGCACAGCTGCTCACCCAGAGGGCCTCCACCCTCGCGTGGCCCTGTGGATCCAGCCCCCGTCATGAGGGCCGAGTTTCAAAATTTTAGGGATGAGGTCCTTTAGGCAATACGAGGCGGTGCTAGGACTGAGGCACAAAACAACTCATATTCCCAGTCAGAAGCTAGGGGTGGTGAATCCCACAGATCGGCCCGCCCACTAGGACAAGAAGATGTCGTCATTCAATGCCTCTGAGAAATGGAGAATTGCCTGGCCCATCTCGACGAGGGCGGGCCGATGCCAGGGCATGGTTACAGACCGAACCGACCCCCATTCTCCACCCAGATCTTAGAAGCCGAGATCCCCAAAAGTTTTAGGCCTCCCCAATGTGAAACATACAACGGTGAGGGTGATCCTACAGATCACATGGAAGATTTCAAAACTCTCATGCTGATTCACATTGCCTCGGATCCTCTCTTATGCCGTGCCTTCTCTGCCACCCTACGTGGTTCGGCTCGAGAATGGTTCTCAAAACTCACCCCCGGCTCGATCTTCTCCTTCGACTAGCTGGAAGCGAGTTTCCTAGCCCATTTCGTGACCAGCTGAAAAATCAAGAAGACAAGCGCGTCACTTTTGGAACTCAAGCAGAAAGAAGGGGAACCCCTCCATGAGTTCGTTCGCAGATTCACTACCGAGGCAAGGTCGGTGTCCTCTCTCGATGCGGGCGTGTCCTCCGTGGCTTTTCGGCATAATGTTCGCCACGGCCAGCTCAAAGTGTCCCTACCCAAGAAACTGCTTGTCGACTTTCCCGACCTCCTTAACAAGGTTGAGAAGTACATTCGGGCCGAGGAAGCCCTACAACCCGAGGGCATCAAGGAGACTACGGCCAAAGGAAAGCGGAAAGCGTAAGACACCAAACCCGCCAAAAAAGCCATGAAAGACGCGGCTGGTCTGAAGAGGCTTCCCTCAGTTCCCCATTTTGAAAGATATACCTTGCTAACCCAGAACGTGTCAGCCATCCTCTTAGAGATCGCGGAAAAAGGGATCATCCGCAATCCTCCCCGACCAAGCAACAACAAAAAACGGGACCAGAGGTTCTACTGCCGGTTTCACCTGGACCATGGCCACGAGACGGACAACTACCGCGCCTTAAAGATGAGATAGAGACCCTAATCCCGCGAGGGTACCTAAGGGTGTAATATCCTGATTTTCATTTAATGTGAAATTGTTGATTTTACGTGTTGTGCACGTGCAATTTTGGATGTATTTTCTTATACAAATTATCTTTTATAACATGAACAAATAAATATAATTTTTTCTCTTTGTTTTCTTATAAAAGCCTATTTCATAAAGCCTAAGATTTATTTCTCTATTTTGAGCCCATCCTAATTATTTAATTATTTTTAATTGGCCCTTGGATTTGAGCCCACTATTTTGAAGCCCACAACTAATTAATTTCTTAAATTGCCCTAACTTGTCATGTAGACACATTTAGTAGGCAATCAATTAATTAAATGTGTACAACTTAATAATGGGGACACTAGAAAGTTTGTGCATGCACTAAGGTGTGCAATGCACACCAATTCTAGGGTAGGCCGGGATTGGATGAGTGTGAGAGGGAGAGTGGATGAGGTGGAGGAGTAGTTATTGAGTTCATGGAAGTTACTACAACTTCCCAACTCATCTTGGTCCTTAATCTTCAACTCCTAGATTAATCCTAGCCCTTCTTTTCACCCTAAAATAAGTATAAATACCCCCCCCCCCCCCCACCTTAGTTACTCTTGCACCTTTTCTTCATCAAAAGACTAAGAGAAAAAGACACATTTTGTAAGCAAAAGATTGAGAGTTAAGTGAGTTTCAAAAGATCGAGTGTGCTTTTGTGTGTGTTCCAATCAAAGGAGGCCAGCCAATTCTTTTGGAGACTAAGGGCTTGCGACAATACCAAGGAGCAAGGAGGAGAAGGCAAATTTGCAAACTCAAACTAGGAGGAGAAGGCCTTTTGTTCATTCTAGGAGCTTTCCCCTAGGATCTTTTGTGTGTTTATCTTCAAAAAGGTGGGTGTTTCTCATGCTTCTAAATTAGAAATCATGCTATGAATGAATTGAGCAATTATTAAAGAGTAACTAGTTGAAATTAAATTCATGTTTGCCTAATTAAAGATGAATTGATAATCTAGTAGATGTGTGGTAAAATGGTTGCTAGATTGATTAATTGTGAATGAAAGTATTAGAAAAGTTATCATGTTTGCCATATCATATGTTTAAGAATCATGCTATGTGAAGAAATTATGCTTATAAGACAAATGATGAATTGTATGTGAAATTGGTTGTGCAAATTAGAATGAACCCTATTGTAGGAAAGATGGAGTTTTTGTGTTATAAATTAATGTAGATGATTAAATAATGGAAGAATGAAGAATTAAAGCACATTTGTAGAAACTTAGTTATGCTACTTTCATGAAAATGAAATGGTTCTAAATGTCGAAACTATGGACATTTGAAAAAAGATCAAAAATGTGTGTTATATGAGTAATTATTGATTCTAAAATTTCTGGGTTGCTGTATTTTAACATAGAATAAATTCTGGAAAAGTTGGACAAAAAAAAGAGGAGAAAAAGAACTAAAACGTTTTGAGAAATTTTGAGAATTTGATTTGAACAGAGACTTGAACAAAAACTATTATTTCAACTTTATATCCACTTGGTCCCTTAGACCATCTGGTCGATGAGTGTTTGGGAGTTCACTGTAGCCGTGGGCGATCCAAGAGGTTGCGGATTCGAGTCCTAGGCTCTACCCTCTTTTGTTTTCGGTTTGTTTAAATAAACCCAGAACCAACCCAATGATACTTAAAGTATTAAACCCCCCTTTATACCGTGTGAGCACTCTGGCCCAGTGGCTGGAGCTTGCGGCTATTTTCCCTCAGGTTGTGAGTTCGATTCAGGGTTTCGGCCTGAATATATTTTTTGGAATATCGATTTTTCTGACTTATTCTTGATTTTTTTAAAATCCAAAAAAATATGTTAATTACTCTTAATTCATGTAGAACTTGTGAAAATTATTGGAGATTATTTTTGACTAAAATAAAGTGAGATTAAAAGTGAAATTGTGTTGAAAACTATTGAATTCTACTCTTAGAAAGTTATAATAATGTGTTGTTCCATGAGAAAATTATGATAAGTGTTTAAGAAGAAATTTTGGATGAAATGAAATGTAGTTGTAATTTTCTATGGACTATTATTGTCAAATTAAATCTGGTTAAGTATGAAAATATGACTTTGTGATCCTTAAAGTAAATAAATGAAATGTATACAATAGTATGAGAATGAGATGGAATTAAATTGAATATGAGACACATGAATTGCGATTGAACTTTATATATGAGACTTGATTCATGAAAAAGATTGGAAATCATGTTACTCGAAGAAGAGAACTTTTGAGTATGAAAAACTCAATGATAGAATTGTGAATTGAAATTGAGAATTAGGGTGTAGCTAAGCCTCATACCGGCAATTGAAAGAAATGTGAAATGATATATGAAATGAAAAGACCAAGTTTGGGGTCATGGTTAAACAAATGAATAATACCAGTATAGTGGGAGTGCTAACCCTAAGAGATTGATTTTGTTCATGAGTTAATTAAATTAAGGACCAAACAATAAAGAAGATGTGATGAAAGTAAGAGAAAAACACAAGTATGAGGGCCTCGAGTCTACGGTGAGAGAGTGATTCATAGGTTGCCTACTTGATGAGTCAAGCTTGGCGTGGACACTACTCCGGAATTATCGGGATCGTGGCGATGCTTGTGTGATGTTTGATTGACTACGGGTGGTGCCATGGTCCTTGATGGAAGCTGAATTAACCATATGCTCTGCATGATGCATCATGTCATAACGTGCGATTTCCCTCCAGGCTGTCTGGACATGGGCTTGTAACTCATAGGACATCTAGGATACTTACCGTAGTTACAGTAATAGATTAAGTCATGGCAATGGATCGAATCCTACAAGTTGAAGAACGATTAAGGACTTGCCCTCGGACCTATATAGTATAGAATGCGTAGAATCCGAACAAGTGCGCATTAGTGTCATCTAATAATAATAATAAATTGCATTAAGGACTAGGCGCACAATCACAATACGGCATAAATAGGATAGTCCCCTTAGCTTTGTTTGTGAACAAGTGTGTGTTTTGTTAAGCTTTGAGAATCGTTATACTGTTCTGGCATAGAGAGGATGGCCGTATATAATATCTCGTCAGTTGAATGAACTGACGTGCCCACGGTAACACCCCGAATTCCAAAATACAATTGAATTCGAAGTTCCACAGGATCTTTACACTTCTTTCGTACAATTTTATAAGGAAATAAAAACTTTTTGTTACATCAGAGTTTACACTTACATTACATATTTACAGCAGAAGCAAATTACAACAATTTACATAAATTGAAATGTACAACTCTTGAATCAATCTTTAATCAGCATGCAATCTTTAGTCTTGTTAATCCCTTTACCCTGCATAAAAACTGTGGGTGCGTCAGTTGCTTACAACCGACGAAATATTATACATGGCTATCCTCTCTATGCCGAAAACAGTATAACAATTATCAAATACTTAAACAATCACAAACTTGATCACAAACAGAACTACAAGGGACTATCCTATAAATGTCGTGTTGTGCGGTGTACTTAGTCCTTAATGCAGTTGTTTATATTAGATGACACTAATGCGCACTTGTTCAGATTCTATGCATCCCATACTACATAGGTCTGAAGGCAAGCCCTTAACCGTTCTTCATCTTGTAGGGTTCAATCCCTCATCATGACTTAAACTACTACTGTAACTACGATAAGTATACTAAATGTTCTATGAGTTACGAGCTCATGTCCAGACAGCCTGGAGGGAAATCCCACATCATGTCACGACGCATCGTGAAGAACCTATGGACAATTCAGCCTCCGTCATGGGACATGCCACCACCCGCAGTCACCAAACACCCCACGAGCGTCGCCTGCGGTACGGACTCCTGGAGACATATCCACGTCATGTCATGACGCATCGTGAAGAAAGTCTGTGAATACTCTCACACCGTAGCTCCAAGGCCCTCATACTCGTGTTTTTCTCTTATTTTCATCACGTCTTCACTATGTATCTAATCCTTAGTTATTTGAATCATGAACAAAATCAATTCTCTAGAGTTAGCCCTTCCACTATACCAGTCTTAACCATTCATTCACTACGACCCAAATCTTGGTCCTTTCATTTCAAATTTCATTTCAATTCATTTTTTTCAATGTCGGTATGAGGCTTAGCTACACTCTAGTTCTCAATTTCCATTCACAATCGCAAAATTGAGTCTTTTATACTCATAAGTTATTTTTCATGATTTACAATTAACAATGGTTTCCATTCTTGTCTATGAATCAAATCTCATACATATAGTTCAATCGAAATTCATGCATTTCGTAACCCAAGTTAATCTCTATAAATCCATTTAATTCTTGTGCTACCGTTCATTTCCATTATTCAACTCAAAAGACCACAAATCGTATTTTCATTCACAAACAATACCTAATTTAACAATGAGAGTCCATAGATAACCCAATTTAACAATACCCAAATCGTTTACACATTCTTTTATTCAAAACTTATTTTTTATCACTTAACATAATTTTTCTCATACAAGAAATTACTTTTATAATTTTTCCAAAAGTAAATTCCATAGGATTCTACACAATTTTCACATTTAACTCACTTTTATTTAGTCAAAATAGTACCCAAATATTTTTCATAGGATCTACGTTCTTTTAGAATAATTTACATATTTTTTTCGGATCTTTAAAGTCAAATATTTAATTTAAAACTCAAAAAATTAAATATTTCCAAAAACTGCCGAGCTGAGGTTTCGAACCTGCGACTTGAGAGAAGCCAACCGCAACCGCAAGCCAACTGGGCTAGGGTGCAACCACAGTAAGTGTAGGGAATAAATGAATAGTATTTTGGGTTTTGGGTTCTGGATTTATTCAAAAATTTAGAAATAAAAGCAAAGCATGGGTTTCGAACTCGAGACCACAGGGGTCACCCAAACGCTACAGTAGTGCCCAGCACACTCAACCAATTGGTCTAAGAGACCAGATTGTCACAAAGAGGATTGAGATAGTTTTGGTCCAATTCTTTGCTCTCAACTACTTATTAAAAATTTTCCCAAAACGATTTTTTGTTCTTTTTCTTCTCTTTTTGTAACATAACTTTCCAGAGTTTAAAATATATATAAACACAGTAAATCATTATTTTAAAATTCATTATTTGCTTATAAAACATACATTTTTGATCTTATTTTATGTTCTATGTCCTTAATTTCGATATTGAGAACAAATCATATTTGCACACATTTTGAAATATAAATTTCTACAAAAATACTTCATTACTTCATTCTTTAATTTATTAGTCAATCACATTAATTTAGAACACCAAAAATTCCTTTCTTGCTACAATGAGATCACTCACAATTAACCAAATCAATTTCACATGAAGTATTCAATTTTGTCTCATGTATATAGATTTTCTTCACACAACATGTTTCTCAAATATCTAGCATGGCAAAACATGATATCTCCTAGCATTTTAATTCATAATTTATCAACTAGCAATCATTTCAACAAACATCTTCTAAAGTATCAATTCATCTCTACATAAGCAGACATGGGGCCAATTTCAGTTAAGTTTTCATTAATCATTCTATCAAAGCATTCCTAGCATAGTAACTAGAATTAGAAGCATGAGAAACACCCACCTATTTGGAGAAAATGAATAGAAAGCTCCTAGAAATCTCCTAGAATGCACGAATGGATCATTCTCCTTCTAGATTGTGCCTCAAAGGTGTCTCCTCCCCCTTGGTGTAGCAAACCCGAGCTCCCCCTCCTTGGATGTAGTCCGGCCTCTCCTTGGATGAGCACACCCACACAAAAACTCCTCAATCTTTTACTCACCAAAAACTCTCAATCTTTTCTCACTCTAATCTTTTCTTTCTTAATCAATTTTCTAGTGTACTAAATGAGAAGAACTAGGGGGTATTTTTACATTTTTTGGGTGAGAATAGATGGCTAGGATTAAATCAAATGGTTAGTGATCAAAGGCTAGGATGAGTTAGGAAGTTGTAGCAACTACCCATGATGAGATAACTATCTCTCTACCAGCTCCATCTCTCCCTCTCTCTTTGTCCATTACCCCATCCGGCCTTGAGTGAAAGGAGGTGTGCATTGCACACTCCATTGTATGTACATGCCACCTAGTGTCCCTCATTTACAAATTTGTTCATGTGACAAATTTAATTGTCCATGAAATGAGTCTACACTACAAGTTAGACCATTTCAAAAGAGAATTAAAGTAAATGGGCTCACTAATGGGCCAAAATTAACCATGGGCTTAAATAATTAATTTAATTAGTAAAATAGAGTGGGCTTAAAGACAATTGGGACTAGATTTTAATTAGGCTTTTAAAGAGAATATTTTTTGGAAAAATAAAGGAAACAAATACTATATAAAAATATTTTATAAAGGAAGTTATACAAATGAAATCATACGTACACAATACGTAAAATCACCAAAAATCTCATAAATAAAAACTAGGGTGTTACACCCACGGTCTTTATGCAGGATAAAGGAATTGACAAAGATTAAAGTATGCATGCAGCTTAAAGAATATTTCAAGTGTTGTACATGTATTTATGTAAATATTGTAAATTGCTTCCGCTGTTTAAGTTTAAATGTAAATGTAACTCTGATGTAAAGAAAAGTTTAAATTTCCTTGTAAAATTGTACGAAGAGAAGTGTAAAGATCCTGTAGAACTTCGAATTCAGTTGTATTTGGAATTCGGGGTGTTACAAAGGGTATTCACCCGATCTAATCCAAGGGACCAAAGGGACCAGAGGAATCCAAGGCCTTTGCCTCCTCCCCGAACGGTCAGCAAGCCACCCAACCGAGAGCCCGAGCCCGAAGAAATGGTTGGACATGCTATCCTACACTATTTCCATGGTAGACCCATGGGGGGAGAATCCAAAACCTCCCGCAAGGCCTTCCTACGGGAGGTAAGCTTGGTCCACGACCAACCTCCCTCTAGGTCTCAACGCTAGACGTATCCTTCTTAGGAGAAGACCTAGTGGGCGTCAGACTGTCGCATTGTGATGCTCTGGTTATCAGCCTTGTTATGGCCAACCACAAGGTCTGGCGTATCCTCGTAGACAACGGTAGCTCGGTGAACATTCTATCCCTGGCCGCCTTTGAAAGCCTAAAGGTCCCCCGAAAAAGGTTGAAACCAGTAGGGTATACGCACCATGGATTCTCAGGCGTCCCCGTCTAGATCGAGGGTATTGTCACACTCGACATCACGGCCGGCACAGCCCTGACCCTCAGGACCGAAGCAATGGACTTTATGGTGGTCAATGTCAAGGCCGCCTATAGCGCCATCCTCGGCAGACCTGACTTATGCACCCTCCAGGCTATTCCGTCCGCCTACCACTTGAAGCTCAAGTTTCCTACCTCCCACAGGGTGTGTGTGGTTCGGGGCAATCAGGAGTCGGCACGTTCGTGCTACATGACCGCGGTGGGGGGCGGCATCTTTCCCCTCCACGCAGTCGAGCTCCATTCCAAGCGCGGTTCAGAACTTGTGGTTGTGCTTGAAAAGGTCCCTTTATTTGAGGGAGAAACGTCCAAGTGGTTCCGAGTTAGCCTATCATTGGCCCTAGACCTCAAGCGAACAATCATTGAGTGCGTTCGCTGGAACTCTGACCTCTTCGCATGGATGCCATCCGACATGCCGGGAATCTCTGAAGATATCATAATACACAGACTGAGCGTCCGACCGGACTCAAAGCTAGTCCAGTAGAAGAGGCGTAAATTCACCCCCGATCGACAACTGGCGGTCAGGGTGGAAGTTGGAAAACTCCTCTTGGCGTGATTTATTCAGGAGGTCAGCTACCCAGAGTGGCTGGCTAATGTGGTGATGGTGAAGAAGATGAGCGGCACGTAGAGAATCTGCATTGATTTCACAAACCTGAATAAGGCCTGGGCCAAAGACCCGTTTCCACTCCCAAACATCGACACCCTCATAGATGCGACAGCAAAGCGTGAACTACTTAGCTTCATGGATGCCTTTTCAGGCTATAACCAGATAAGAATGTTCTCCCCAGACATACCGAAAATCACCTTCGTAACCGACCAAGGCCTTTATGTCTACTGGGTCATGCCCTTCGGGCTAAAGAACGTCGGCACCACTTATCAAAGGCTCGTCAACCGGATCTTTAAGGACCAGATTGGCCGGAACATGGATGTGTATGTCGACGATATGCTCGTCAAAAGCTGTTCGGGCCACGATCATGTGGCCGACCTTGAAGAAGCTTTCGGGGTCCTGCGGCCTCACAATATGAGGTTCAATCCCTCCAAGTACGCCTTTGGCGTATCCTCGGGGAAGTTCCTCGGATTCGTTGTGAGCCACCATGGCATCGAAGCAAATCCTGAAAAGATTTGAGCCATCCTCGACATGGCTCCCCCAAGAAACACCAAGGAAGTGCAAAGGCTCACGGGACGACTAGCAGCCATCGGCCGTTTCCTCTCCAAATCTGGAGAGAAGTCGCTCCCATTCTTCAAAGCCCTCAGAGGGGCAAAATGCTTCGAGTGGGCAACCCCCCAGCAGGAGGCATTCGACCAGCTGAAGGCATACCTCGCTAACCCACCGCTCCTCAGCAAGCCGGAGCCGGATGAGCCCCTATTCCTCTACTTGGCCACCACCGAACACGTGCTCAGTGCCATGTTGGTCAGGGAGGAGGAAAGATCGTAGAGGCCCCTCTACTATGTTAGCAAGGTCTTGCATGATGCGGAGGTCAGATACTCGAGGACCGAGAAAATTGCCTATGCACTGATTATGGCAGCACGGAAACTCTGCTCCTACTTTCAGGCCCACTCCGTCCGCATTCTCACAGATCAACTTCTTAAGACAATCCTTGACAAGCCAAAAAATTTCAACCACTTCATCAAATGGTCATTCGAACTTAGTCAGCAGGATATCAGCTACCACCCTCGGACAACAATCAGAGGCCAAGCGCTCGCAGAATTCATTACTGAATGCACCATCCCCGAGTCCCCAGAAATTTAGTAGGATGCCCCGACTTGGGAAGTTTGTGTCGACGGTTCTTTCTATAAGGAAGGAAGCGGGGTGGGCATCATCCTCAGAGGCCCCGACGACTTTATCCTTCAGTATTCTCTTCGGCTCAATTTTCCAGCCACAAACAACGAGGCAGGATATGAAGCTCTGATCGCGGGACTCACACTGGCCAACCGAGCGGGTGCAAGATAAATACAAGTCTTCAGTGACTCACAACTCATGGTCAAATAGATCACCGGAGAGCACGTGGCTCGTGACCATCGAATGACCTAATACTTTGTGCGAGCAAAGCAGCTGCTGCAGCTCTTCGTGAAGGTGGATGTCCATCGGATCCCTAGAGAACAAAACTATCATGCCGACTCCTTGTCTAAACTTGCGTTGTCTTCTTTCGGAGGATTAGATCGCACGGTCCTAGTCGAGGTCCTTCTTAAGCCAACAATTGAAGAACCGGAAGTCTTCTACCTCACCAACAAAGATTCCACTGAGACGTGACTGAGCCCCATACATGGGTTCCTGACAA
The DNA here is from genome assembly GCA_017893485.1 of Hemerocallis citrina. Taxonomy (NCBI): domain Eukaryota; kingdom Viridiplantae; phylum Streptophyta; class Magnoliopsida; order Asparagales; family Asphodelaceae; genus Hemerocallis; species Hemerocallis citrina. The sequence goes on from JACEHZ010000249.1 coordinate 373,839, forward strand.
CTGGCGAGCTTCCACCAGACCCGACCACGGCACAAAGCATTCGAGTGCGGTCCGAAAGATTCACCTTAATTAGGGGCGTGCTCTTTAAACGTTCCTATACCAAGTCGGACGGGAGACCCTATCTTTGCTGCCTAACACCAGACAAGGCTAAGTACGCCTTGGAAGAACTACACGAAGGGATCGAGTGGTGCCATATAGGCAGCAGGTCACTGGCCCGAAAAGCACTAATCCACGGCTACTACTGGCCAACTATGCTGTAAGATGCTAAAAACCTCGTTCGAAGCTGCGGCCCCTGTCAGAGGTTCTTCCCCGTTAAACACTCGCCCCAAGCCGTGCTAAAGTCCCTCGCTAGCCCTACCCCTTTTTCCATGTGGAGAATGGACCTGGTCAGCCCCTTTCCACCGTCGACCGGCCATAGGCGATTCCTCATCGTAGCAGTTGACTACTTCACTAAATGGGTAGAGGCGAAACCCCTAACTACAATCACCGAGCATCAGGCTCAACAAATCTTCTGGAAGCACATAGTATGCCGATTTTGGATCCCGCACGTGCTAATCACAGATAACGGAACCCAATTCGTCAGCAAAAACTTTTGGAAGTTTTGCGATGACCTCGGCATTCAATAGCGCTTCTCGTCAATCTCTCATCCCTAATCGAACGGCCAGGCCAAAAACACCAACCGTCAAATTCTTGACGGTCTGAAGAAGTGGCTGGACCAGTCGCCGAAGGGTCGGTGGGTCAAGGAGTTATCAAGCGTCCTCTGGTCACAACAGACTACTGAGAGAATTCCGACCAGCGAGTCCCCTTTCAATCTGACATATGGGACTGAGGCGGTCATCCCACTGGAAGTCGGCCTCCCATCGCCGAAGTACATGGGCTTCAACGAAGAACCAAACTCAAGCGACCTCAGGGCCAACCTGGATCTCGTTGACGAGGTACGGGAAAGATCTATCATCCAACGGGCCATTTACCAACAATGGGTCGAGAGGCTCTATAACAAAAAAGTTTGCCCAACCAACATCAAGGAAGGGGACCTCGTTCTCCGAAAGCTAGCAATCTCCCAGCCTGCAGCCAGGGGCAAGCTCGCCCCCAACTGGGAGGGCCCATATAAAATCTCCCAGGTGGTTTGTAATATCCCGGATGGATATTACCATATATAAATTATTATTTTATTATTATTTTATTATTATTTTGTTTTAATTCCAAAATTAAATTATTTTGGTGATTTTCACCCGGTTTGCTCCTAGACATTATCTGTATCCAGATATCGGTCAGTATATATCCGTATTGTATCAAATTGATACCGTGATCTTCCGAACTAATAATAAAATTTATTTTATTATTATTTCCAAGATTTAATTATTTTTATACGGATTATGCGAAGATTTCCGGTATACGGACATATATGCGCACGTACGAGTAATATGTCGATTAGTGCATCATACAAATTGTGTGTTGTGTATTTTTGGACAACACTTGTTTGTTGTGACAAACCTATTAGATTGTTAGGGTTTTATAAGCATTTAACTTAGACTAATTGTGCATGAGAGAATTAGGAGAAATTCTTCTAGAACTAATTCTCCACCACACCACACCTCCACCACATCCTACCTCCACCAATTGCCACCTCCTTGTTTTGGGGTTATTTTGTGCCATATGGTGCACTTACCACCTCCCATCCTCTTCTATAAATAGCCCTTCATTCTCCTCCTTCTCTCATTTTAGAAAGATCAAAAAGAAAGAAAGAAAGAAAGAAAGAAAGAAAGAAAGGAAAAGAAAGAGAGGTTTTCATACTAACAAAAGAGAGTCTTATTGTAGGGTTCTTAGGAGTTCTAAAAAGCTAGGGGAAGGAGAAGGTAGCTAGCTAGTTCTTCCATCAAAGAAAGAAACAAGGTGGGGGTTTCTTCATGCTTTCTTTGTTTGTATGTTTGTTTGTTTGTTTGTTTATTTGAATGATGGTTTTGATGTTCTTCTTCTTCTTACCCTCTTGTTTATCTTTCTTTTGGTATGGTTACTTTGTAGTGGTGTGGTTGTATGAGTTTTCTCATTTGAATGTTGTTAACTACTTGGACTAAAAAGATACATACACATAACTTTTGCATACAACCATGTAAGGTTGTAGGACTTGATATGGAACCATACATATTGCATATTGTTGAACAATACAACCATTGTTGGTTGTAGGACTTGATTGAACTAATGTAATAATCAAAAAGATCTTTCCTTTCTTTACTAAACACTAGTGGTAGAAATAATTAAAAAGATCTTCTTTTTGTTTAATCACTAGTTATAGCTTAATAAAAAGATCTTCTTTTTATTTAACCACTAGTTGTAACTTAATAAAACGATTTTCTTTTTATTTAATCACTAGTTGTAGCTTAATAAAAAGATCTTCTTTTTATTTAATCACTAGTTGTAACTTAATAAAAAGACCTTCTTTTTATTTAACCACTAGTTGTAATTAATTAAAAAGATCTTTCTTTTATTTTTAATCACTAGTTGTAATTAATTAAAAAGGATCTTTCTTTCATTTTTAATCACTAGTTGTAGCTAATTAAAAGGATCTTTTCTTTTGTAAGGTAAAGTAAAATAAGATAAAATAACCCTTTCTTTATCACTAGTAATAAATAAGATTAGTAAGAAACTAAGTAGTAGTAAGCTATAATAATAAGTAGTAGTATGTAACAAAATAAAGTAGTAGTAGCATGTATGTTGATTAATAAAGTAGTAGTAATAGTAGTAAGTTGTATGTTGTGATTCTTTTTATGAGAATGAAGTAGTAGTAATAGTAGCAAGTTGTATGTTGTGATAGTAGTAAGTTGTATGTTGTAGTAGTAGTAGTAGATAATTATGTTTTGATTAAAATAGGAGTAGTAGTAGTAGTAAAATGTTGTAGGATTGCTTCTAAAAACATTTAGAAGCCATATTCATGCTACTAATGTTGTAGGATCACTTCTAAAAATATTTAGAAGCCATGTTTATGCTTCAAGTATTGTAGGATTTCTTCTAAAAATATTTAGAAGCCATGTTTATGCTTCAAGTATTATAGGATTTCTTCTAAAAATATTTAGAAGCCATATTTATGCTTCAAGTATTGTAGGATTTCTTCTAAAAATATTTAGAAGCCATGTTTATGCTTCAAGTATTATAGGATTTCTTCTAAAAATATTTAGAAGCCATATTTATGCTTCAAGTGTTGTAGGATCTCTTCTAAAAATATTTAGAAGCCATATCTATGCTTAGTTAGTTGTAGCTTTGTTTCTAAAAATAATTAGAAGCCATATCTATGCTTAGTTAGTTGTAGCTTTGTTTCTAAAAATGATTAGAAGCCTTATTCATGCTACTTATGTTGTAGGATCACTTCTAAAATTAATTAGAAGTCATATTCATGTTTAGTTAGTTGTAGGATTGCTTCTAAAAATAATTAGAAGCCATATTCATGCTTAGTTAGTTGTAGGATTGCTTCTAAAAATATCCTACATGTTTACCATGCTTAGTTAGTTGTAGCTTTGCTTCTAAAAATACTTAGAAGCCATATCCATGCTTAGTTAGTTGTAGGATTGCTTCTAAAAATAATTAGAAGCCATATCCATGCTTAGTTAGTTGTAGCTTTGTTTCTAAAAATGATTAGAAGCCTTATTCATGCTTCACATGTTGTAGGATCATTTCTAAAAATATTTAGAAGCCATATTTATGCTTCAAGTGTTGTAGGATCTCTTCTAAAAATATTTAGAAGCCATATCTATGCTTAGTTAGTTGTAGCTTTGTTTCTAAAAATAATTAGAAGCCATATCTATGCTTAGTTAGTTGTAGCTTTGTTTCTAAAAATGATTAGAAGCCTTATTCATGCTTCACATGTTGTAGGATCATTTCTAAAAATATTTAGAAGCCATTTTTATGCTACTTATATTGTAGGATCTTTCCTAAAAATAATTAGAAGCCATAATCTATGCTTAGTTAGTTGTAGGATTACTTATAAAAATATCCTACCATGATTCTATGCTTAATTAGTTGTAGGATGTTTATTAAAAATACCCATCATGTTTAGTAACTCACTTATGCTTAGAATGTGTAGGATTCAATCCAAGAGTTTCCTACCATGTGTGGATAAATTTTATTGTGCCTAGAGTGTTGTAGGATTCATGATAAACTCATATACCATGCTAGTTTAATTGTTGGAAAGCGATATACCATACTAGCTTAATTGTAAGTATTTTGCATATCGTGTTAGTTAAATTGTACGCAAATTGTATACCATGCTAGATAAATGGTAGAGAAGTGTATACTATGTTAGTGAATGACCATGATTCATGCTAAGTAGGTATCATACAAATTATTGATCATATTAAGTTAATGATAGCCATACTATGACATTCATGTTTAGAGTAAAGAAACTACCCATAGCTAGTTGTAGTGATTTATGTTGGGTTCTATACCATGCTAGAGTAATACTCGCTTAGAATGTTATAGGAGTAGTGTTAGGACTACCTACTATACCTTGGAATATTGCTTAGTTGGGTGGTGGTGGTTGCTTATGATAAGTAGTAGGCTTCCATGCTCAATTGGTAACCTACGATTGACTATAGAGAATTTTATGTTTAAGGACATTAGTGATTTTCATGCTTGAGCTCAATGTAAGCATAAGCATTAATCACATTCATACATAGGAATATCATGGTGGTTGTGTTATATGATTGATTGTCGTAGGAAGCTGCTTGTAATTGTATGCCATACTTAAGGCGCTATAGGTTGAAGTAATAAGGATTGGGAAGACCACTAGGGATAGTTAGTCCGATAAAGGCCATTTTATCGCCTTCGGTCCTTCCCTAGTACAATACCGATCATAGACTACTAGTAGATCCCTTTGTTGCTTCTAATAGTAGAAGATTAAGTTTGTTAGTAAGCACGTTTGGTTGCTTCTAGGATTGATTACCTGTATGGTTGTTTGCACACGGTTGTGCTCGTACGTGGCTCGACTGGCCCGTATGTAGCTGTCGGTCTCATACGTAGCTTAGTCGGCTCGTATGTAGGTTATTGTCTCGCACGCGGCCCGACCGGCCCGTCCGTAGCTGTTGGTCTCGTACGCGGCCTAGTTGGCTGGTATGTACGCGGTTATCTCCTACGAAGCCCGCCTGGCTCGTAGGTAGTTATTGTGTCATACGTAGCTTGATGGGCTCGTATGTGGTTGTTACTCGTGTATAGCTTGTTAGCTAGTACACAGTTCGTTGTGCTCGTCAAGGGTGAGGTTACTACCCTAAGGGCTATCGACCGTCAAGACATATGATGTCTACCCTAAGTAACTGTGGAGGAGTCACTCCTTGGGTACCGTTGAATCTTAACCAGGGTAGGTTAATCGAGGACCGGAGTATAGACAGAATCCAAGTCTAGGGTAGCGGCATGCATGTATATTCGCACAGCCAAAGTCTTGGATCGATGAGCCATAAACCAGATTCCGAGGGATTCTGGTAAGTCTAGGTTGAGCGGCCTAGTAGAGTTGTCTTGTGAAGCCTAATTTAAGGCCTAGCACGTTGTGTTATAATGTTGTCATTCCTAGGATCGTTCGAGTCAGGGACATCACTAGGATAGTGACTTACAAGGATTAGTTTACTTAAACCCTTTTGCCGGGAGAGAGGGGTCAGTTGTAGGGGGCCCCTTACACTAACTCGTCCCTTGAGGCAAATCATAGGTGGTGTACAGGGTTGTGCCTTCCTGTCAAAGGGATACGTACGGTGCCGTCTCACAAGTTGAGGACACGGGTTGCGTATCTCGCTCTGTTAATTCCTGAAGTACCGTGGCTGGGGTGCCACAGGATGCATGGTGCAGTCCTGCGCTTGCTATACCCCAGAGAGTGCCACAGGGTAGGCTTCGCGCTGCCCTGCGCTTGCGAAACTCTATGGTTTGATTTTGGAACGATGCCCGATATACTGGGATCGAGTGAGGTCCGGCTTGCCGGGTAGTAGTGGAAAACGGAGACACCATAAGCAGACTGCATAAGGGGACTTGACCTCTTCTGCAACCTCACAGAGTCATGGAGTATTGTCAGGAACAGGTTGTGTACAATTAGAATGTGTCACGCGGGTTCAATCCCTATATATGGAGAAACGGCTTGAGATGGAGTCGCATGTATTTATGGGCTGCATGTTACTTTCGGAGACTTGCTGACATTAGAATAGGAAGCGTCCTTGTTCTACCTTCCCGTCAAAGGGATACGTATGGTGCCATCTCACAAGTTGAGGACACGGTTTGCGTATCTCGCGCTGTTAATTCCTGAAGTACCGTGGCTGGGGTGCCACAGGATGCATTGTGCAGTCCTGCGCTTGCGATACCCCAGAGGGTGCCACAGGGTAGGCTTCGCGCTGCCCTGCGCTTGCGAAACCCTATGATTGGATTTTGGATTAAGGCCCGATACACTGGGCAATAGTTGCAAACATGGACACCACTATATGACTGCAGTGGCGGAACTAGACCGCACCTGCAACCTTGTTTGAGTGAGGTCCGGCATGCCGGGTAGTAGTGGAAAACGGAGACACCATAAGCAGACTGCATAGGAGGACTTGACCCCCTCTGCAACCTCACAGAGTCATGGAGTATTGTCAGGAACGGGTTGTGTATAATTAGTTCTATTTAAATATTGTATTAGAGTCTAGTCATAGCACTCACGTACACTTAAACTACACCATTGCTATATATTTTGTATATTGTTTGGAAGATTCGCTGCTATATGATCAGCCTTTAAGCGTCAGTGAATACTGACGTCCCCACTTCCATAGGTACTGGATCGCCGAAGTACAAAGGCGAGATTCAAGAGGACTCAAGGCAAGGAAAGCAAGGAGTCAGTATTAAGTTTAGTTCCGCTGCAGTATATGTACTGGTTATGTATTAGTTGAGAAGTACTCTGATGTAAGATGTTGAAGGTTGTAATGCTTAGAAATGTAAAGGTAATATTGTAACCCTATTGTAAGGTATTACAGTTGTACAGTATTCAGATTTGTAACACATTGTGTATCGAATAAAAAGTTTTAAATTCTCCTGTTTTTTCTGTGTATTGTGACTAATTGAAGAAAAGGTCTTGGCTCGTGTCACGGTTTCCCGGTATATGGAAATCGGGGCGCTACATGGTTCGTCCCGGAACGTACCACCTCAAAGACTTGGGGCGAAAGATGGTTAAGAGGGCCTGGAACGCGGAACACCTCAACAAATTTCAAGAGGGAAAGTGAGGAAGAATCAACTGTTGTAAGCGCTACGTGCCAGTTCCCTATAAACAAATGGCCATGATATAAAAGCAGCACATTTTTTATTGATTCAAAGTTCGTACAAAGTAAGGCACCAGCTTTCTCACAAGCTTGGATGCCCGACGCTCGGCATGTATCGCGAGCAAGGCACCAGCTTTCTCACAAACTTGTATGCCCGATGCTCGGTATGTATCGTGAGCAAGGCACCAGCTCTCTCATAAGCTTGGATGCCTGATGCTTGCCATGTATCGTGAGCAAGGCACTAGCTCTCTCACAAGCTTGGACGCCCGATGCTCGCCATGTATTGCGAGCAAGGCACCAGCTCTCTCACAAGCTTGGACGCCCAACGTTCGCCATGTATCATGAGCAAGGCACAAGCTCTCTCACAAGCTTGGACGCCCGATGCTCGCCATGTATCGCTAGCAAGGCACCAACTTTCTCACAAGCTTGGACGCCCAATGCTTGCCATGTATCGTGAGCAAGGCACCAGATTTCTCACAAGCTTGGATGCCTGACGCTAGACATGTATCGCGAGTAAGGCACCAGCTTTCTCACAAGCGTGGACGCCCGATGCTCGGCATGTGTCATGAGCAAGGCACCAGCTTTCTCACAAGTTTGGATGCCCGACGCTCGGTCTGTATCGCGAGAAAGGCACCAGCTTTCTCACAAGATTGGATGCCCGACGCTCGCCATGTATCGCGAGCAAAGCACCAGCTTTCTCACAAGCTTGGACGCCTGACGCTCGGCAAGTACGGCGAGCACCCACCTAGCTTTTTCCAACAAAGCTGCCTATCAAAGGCCAAATCTCGGGGCTCGACGCTCGGCAAGTACGGCGATCACCCACCTATCTATCAAAGGCCAAGTCTGGGGGCTCGATGCTCGGCAAGTACCGCGAGCACCCACCTAGCTTTTTCCAAACAAAGTTGCCTATCAAAGGCCAAGTCTGGGGGCTCGATGCTCGGCAGGTACAGCGAGCACCCACCTATCTTTTTCCAACAAAGTTGCCCCTTAAGGCTCAGAGCTCGGTAGTGACCTCGAGCACCCACATAGCTTCTCCATGAAGTTGCTTCACTCGAAGCTCTCCGAGCCGACCCTACAAGCTCGGAGCTCGACAATGACCTCGAGCAATCAATTAGCTTCTCCTTGAAGTTGCTTCACTCGAAGCTCTCCGAGCCGACCCTACAAGCTCGGAGCTCAACAATGACCTCGAGCAATCAATTAGCTTCTCCTTGAAGTTGCTTCACTCGAAGCTCTCCGAGCCGGCCCTACAAGCTCGAAGCTCGACAGCGACCTCGAGCACCCACTTAGCTTCTCCCTAAAGTTGCTTCACTCAAAAATCTCCGAGCCAGCCCTACAAGCTTGGAGCTCGGCAGTGACCTCGAGCACCCACTTAGCTTCTCCCTGAAGTTGCCTCACTCAAAGCTCTCCGAGCTGGCCCTACAAGCTCGGAGCTTGGCAGTGACCTCGAACACCCACTCAGCTCCTTCCTGAAGTTGCCTCACTCGGAGCTCTCCGAGCCGGCCCTACAAGCTCAGAGCTCGGCATTGACCTCGAGCACCCACTTAGCTTCTCTCTGAAGTTTCTTCACTCGAAGCTCTTCGAGCCAACCCTACAAGCTCAGAGTTCGGTAGTGACCTCGAGCACACACCTAGCTTTTTCTAACAAAGCTGCCTATCAAAGGCCAAGTCTGGGGGTTCGACGCTCGGCAAGTACGGCGAGCACCTACCTAGCTTTTTCTTACAAAGCTGCTTATCAAAGGCCAAGTCTGGGGGCTCAACGCTTGGAAAGTACAGCGAGCACCCACCTAGCTTTTTCCAAACAAAGCTACTTATCAAAGGCCAAGTCTGGGGGCTCAACGCTCGGCAAGTACGACGAGCACCCACCTAGTTTTTTCTAACAAAGCTGCCTATCAAAGGCCAAGTCTGGGGGCTCGATGCTTGGCAAGTACAGTGAGAACCCACCTAGCTTTTTTTTCCTAACAAAGCTGCCTATCAAATGCCAAGTCTGGGGCTCGACGCTCGGCAAGTACGACGAACACCCAACTAGCTTTTTCTAACAAAGCTTCCTATCAAAGGCCAAGTCTGGGGGCTCGACGCTCGGCAAGTACGGCGAGCACCCACCTAGCTTTTTCCAACAAAGTTGCCTATCAAAGGCTAAGTCTGGGGGCTCGACGCTCGGCAAGTACGGCGAGCACCCACCTAGCTTTTTCCAAACAAAGCTGCCTATCAAAGACCAAGTCTGGGGGTTCGATGCTCGGCAAGTACGGCGAGCACCCACCTAGCTTTTTCTAACAAAGCTGCCTATCAAAGGCCAAGTCTAGGGGCTCGACACTCGGCAAGTACGGCGAGCACCCACCTAGCTTTTTTTTTTATTTCCAAACAAAGCTGGCTATCAAAGGCCAAGTCTAGGGGCTCGACGCTCGGCATGTACAGCGAGCACCCACCTAGCTTTTTCTAACAAAGCTGCCTATCAAAGGCCAACTCTGGGGGCTCGACGCTCGGCAAGTACGACGAGCGCCTATCTAGTTTTTTCCAACAAAGCTGTCTATCAAAGGCAAAGTCTGGGGGCTCGACGCTTGGCAAGTACGGTGAGCACCCACCTAGCTTTATTTTTTCTAACAAAGCTGCCTATCAATAGCCAAGTCTGAGGGCTCGACGCTCGGCAAGTACGGCGAGCACCCACCTAGCTTTTTTTTAACAAAGCTGCCTATCAAAGGCCAAGTCTGGGTGCCTGATGCTTGGCAAGTACGGCGAGTACCCATCTAGCTTTTTCTAACAACACTGCCTATCAAAGGCCAAGTGTGGGGGCTTGATGCTCGGCATTTACAGAGAGCACCCACCCAGCTTTTTTCAAACAAAGCTGCCTATCAAAGGCCAAGTCTGGGGGCTCGACGCTCGGCAAGTACGGTGAGCACCCACCTAGCTTTTTCCAACAAAGCTGCCCCTTGGGGCTCTGAGATCGACAGTAACCTCAAGGACCCACTCAGCTCCTCCTTGAAGTTGCCTCACTCGTAGCTCTCCGAGCTGGTCGTACGAGCTCGGAGCTCGGCAGTGACCTCGAGCAACCACTCAGCTTGTCCCTGAAGTTACCTCACTCAAAGCTCTCCGAACTGGTCGTACGAGCTCGGAGCTCGGCAGTGACCTCGAGCACCCACTCAACTTCTCCCTGAAGCTGCTTCACTCGAAGCTCTCCGAGCCGACCCTACAAGGTCAGAGCTCGGCAGTGACATCAAGCACCCGCTCAGCTTGCTAAAACTACCTCAAACAAAACTCTCTGAGTCGACCTTCTAAACTCGGAGCTTGCGGCAATAGCAAGCACCTGCCTTGCTCCTCTCTCCGAGCTCCCCTCACAAAGTGCTCGGCACCTGGCGGACGAAGTCACCCCTCGGCCTTCGGCCCTCGTCCTCCGTCCCTCGACCGTCGGTCTTCTATCTCGGCCCTCGGCCTTCGGCCTTCGTCCTCCATCCATCGACCATCGGCCCTCTGTCTTAACCATCGTCCTTCGGCCTTCGACCCTCGTCCTCCATCCTTCGACTGTCGGTCCTCTGTCTCGACCTTCGGCCTTCGGCCGTCGACCAGAGTTACGGCCAGTTCTAATAAACATCCCCCAGGGATTCAAAGTAACAAATCTTCACCAAATACTCCCCTCCTCACTTCCCACAGAGACCGACTACTCCTACACGGCTGGGTTACACAGCCTTCCAGGATTGGGGGGCTTTTAATGTGGTATAGGTGACATGGCCCAATCAGGGCCATCAGATATCCTCAAATTACACTCTCCTATGATCATCAGGTCAACAAGTCCAACGGGCTTCTGCCAACTCTAGCCCACAGGAAAACGGATCTGACCCGGCCTGCCAGGACCCCAGACCCGTTTACCCATACCTATAAATACCAGACCCCCTCCTCACTTTAGCAGGTAATCAATCTTTCTCCACCTGAACCCTAGCTACTGTTTCTTTCTCAGTGACTAACTAGAAGGTCAGAGGGTCTGTCTTCGGGGACTCTCCCGATGTCTGTAGGCATTTTGCAGGTCCGAAGATCTGAGCTGAGCTACGAGCCTCAACCTATCTCCTGCCACTCCCAAGTTGGTCCTACAACTAAGGATCAGACCAACATCAGTGTCGTGCTTTCCACTTCACATAATACAAGAATTCACACCTGTTGCCCCCACACCCAAAAGAAAACAAGTGACATCAGGCAGGTTATTACTTGCCGGTGGTAGTCCGGTTCATACTACCTCTGTCATGTCCTGCTTTTCAAAAAGAAAACGAAATACGGATACGTAACAAAAGCCCAGCGAATGATTTTCATCATCCATAAGCTGTTCAGGAATCTTTACAATATCTCACAAAATATTCAGAGTCGAAAGTAAAGAAACAACCACATGCACATATGAACCAATTACCAATAATAATACTTGAAACCAAATATATATATGTAATACCCTAAACTTTTATTTTAATAGAAATATTGATTTTCACGTATTGTGCACGTGCAAATTTCATGTGTATATTCATTTATTTATTTTTATATATAAAATTTATTTTTATAGAATGAACAATTATTTTTTTCCTTTATTTTTCTAAAAGCCTATTTTGTAAAGCCTAAAATACTATTTCTTAGTTTGAGCCCAATTTAATAATTTATTAATTTGTTATTTTGGACCACAACTTTAAGCCCACTATTTGTAAAGCCCACAAATTTAATAATCATTTAAATGGTCATACTTGTCATATAGACACAAAATATGAACAATTGATTAATTAAAAATTGTACCAACTTCAAATAGGGGGTACCAGGGGCACGTGCAAGCACATAGTGTGCAATGCACACCATTGTGGAGGCCGGATTGTGCTTGGAGTGATGGGGAGTGGGTGTGTGTGTGCATGGGTAGTTATGTGAGTGTGGGTGGTTGCTACAACTTCCCCTCCTATCCTAGCCATCCATCCTTTAACAATCTAATGAATCCTAGCCCTCCAATCCATCCTAGAATTAGTATAAATACCCCCTATCTATTTGTATTCTACACTAAAAAACTATTGAAAGAAAGAAAACTATATAGGAGAAATATATTAGAGTGAGTGTGAGTTGTGTGTGTGTTCCCCCATTGGAGGCCGGCCCATTCTTTCCGCAAGGAGCTCTCGGTTAGGCAAGGAAGCAAGGAGAAGGAGCTTTTGCATCGCAATCTAGGAGGACAAGGCACTCTCTCGCATTCTAGGGGACTGTAGGAGCTTTTAATTGGCTTTTCTCCAAAGAGGTGGGTGTTTCTCATGACTTCTAAAGTAGAAATCATGTCAGGAATGAATTGAATTGTTATTATAAAGCAACTAGTTGAAATGAAATGCATGTTTGCCTAATTAGAGGAGAATTGATAAACTATTAGATGTGTGTTAATTTGGTTGCTAGATTTATTAATTATGAGTAAAAGTGAGTGTTCTCATTGCTTCTAATGATAGTATGCATGCTAAGTATGTTTTAAATGCAATTGTGTGAATTAACTAGTAAAAAATTAGAACCATGTTTGTTAATGCAAGTATTAAAGTAGAATGGCATATGAGAGATGAATTAATAGAATAAATTACTAAGAAATAATTGTAAATTGTTGTAGTAGAATTCTCCATTTTGTATGCCATATGAATGTTAGATTATATGAAAGAGAATGTATTTTGCAAACAAATGATTGAATGCATCATGTGAAAATTAGTGGATAAAAATATCAGTTTTATTCATTAAGAAAGAAGATGTTGTGTTCTAAAAACATCATAGTTGTCAATAAATAAGAGGACATTAATGTAGTTGATTTTTGTGGGAAACTATCTTTAATTATGAAGTAGTATGCTTTAGTTTTCAAATGTCGAAATTGTGATTATGAAATACAAACTAAGGTTAAAATATATGTTTTAAAGAGTTAAAAATACTGGTTACTGTAGAATTAAATGCATTTTTATTTTGGAAATTTTTGTTTTCAAAAGAGGAGAAAAAAAAAACAATTTTGTTTGTGATTTTATGAATTAAAATTATGAACAGAGAGTAGAACTAAAACCCAAATTATTTACTATCAAAATGAATTGGCCACTTAGGCCAACTGGTCGGAAGAGTTTGGGTCGCTACAGCAGTCGGAGGTCTCAGATTCGATACTGTGTCTTGGTTTTTATTTTTTTGTTAAAAATCCAAATAGCCGAGAGTAGATACTTAGGGATTATAACCCTAGTTATATCGTTCGGCGGCTTTGGCGCGTTGGTTATGTGCGCTGTTTGTTTCACAGCTGGTTGTGGGTTCGAATCCGGTTGGAGATTTGAGTTTTTAAAAAATGTCTTTTTTTGTGGATTTTTTGGATTAATTGAGTTTTAAAAATAAATAAAAATTAGAAAATTTATGGATTAATTACTAAAAAATTATTAGGACTTTATTAGAAAATTTTATATAACTTTTTGATAAAGTGTGATTAAGAAATTGAGGTTTTTGCAAGAAAGGACTTCTTTTTGAAATTAAATTGTCTATTTAAATAAAGGAAAAATAAATGGGAAATTTTTGAGTTATAAAGATGAAAAAAAATTAGTAATGAGGAATTTTTGAAAGTGTGATTGGTGTAATTAATTGGACTTCTAATTTGTGCTTGTAGTAAGATTTTTGAAATGAGAATAATGGAATTGTGAAATACATGATTTATTGATTACTACTAGTTGGAATTTATTCTTACACATAAATTGCACGTGAAGTTGAATTATTGATTGTGATGAGTTATGAAAGATGTAAATACATGGATGCTATGCTTGTGAAATATGAATTTGTGATTAATCATGAAAATACCTTATGAGTATGAAAAGCTCGATATTGTAATTATGAGTTGAAATTGAGAATAAGGGTATAGCCAAGCCTTATACCGGCAATGAAAGAAATGTGAAAATGATATTTGAAATGAGAAGACCAAGGTTTGGGTCTTGTGAATTAAATGAATAAGACCGGTATAGTGAGAGTGCTACATTCTAAGGGTTGATTTTATTCATGATTCAATTAAACTAAGGATTAGATAGATAGTGAAGATGTGATGAAAGTAAGAGAAAAACATTGAGTATGAGGGCCATTGGATTGGTGGCATGCGAGTATTCACAGGATATCCCATGATGCGTCATGATAAGGCGTGGATACTGCTCCAGAGTACCGTCCGGGTGGCGATGCTCGTGGGGTGTTTGACGACTGCGGGTGGTGTCATGTCTATGGTAGGAGCTGAATTACCACAGGATGCCTGGATGATGAGTCATGTGACTGTGCGTTGGGATTCCCTCTAGGGCGCCTAGACATAAGTTCGTATGTCAAAAAATATCTAGGATACTTACCGTAGTTACAGTAGTAGATTAAGTCATGACGAGGGATTGAACCCTACAAGATGAAGATTGATTAAGGGCTTGCCCTCGGACCTGTGTTGTATGGACTGCATAGACTCTGAACAAGTGCGCATTAATGTCATATAATACAAATAATTGCATTAAGGACTAAGTGCACATTCACAACACGACATCAATAGGATAGTCCCTTTTAGCTTTGTTTGTGACAAGTTTGTGGTTTGTTAAGTATTGAGAATCATTATACTGTTCCCGGCATAGAGAGAATGGCCGTGTATAATATTTCGTCAGTCGAATAAACTGACGCGCCCACAATTTTATATGTAGGGTAAAGATGCTTGACAAATTGAAGTATACATGCTGCTCAAGATTGATTTAAATGTTGTTTCTTGTAATTTATTGTAAATTGCTTCCACTGTGACAATGTGAAAGTGTAATGTAAGTCTGATATAAGAAAAGTTTTTATTTCCTTGTAAAATTGTACGAAAGAAGTGTAAAGATCATGTGGAACTTCGGATTCAGTTGTATTTTGGAATTTGGGGTATTACAGAGTGGTATCAGAGCCAGGTTCTAAGTAGTAAAATTTATAAGGAACGACACTCCAGAAGTGGACATTAGAGTGTGTGTTGAGTCTAGAGATTTAAATGTAAGTCACTTACATTTGTGTTTCTCTATGATTGATGCTTCTTCCTCTCTATCTTTAAGATGGCGGACTACTTCGACCCAGTTGGAGATGACAATTGGCACATTACTGAGGAAGATTACTACCCCGGGTAAGCTGATTCAGACGAGGAAGATCTCGAAGAAGTGGAAGAGGAATGGCCTGAGTCCCGAGAGATCACTCCACCTCCAGATTCATCTAATGATTCTTCTGACGAAGAGGAACCAGTTCCGGGTAATCTCATTGTGTCTCTTCAGAGGCAGGTAGAGACTCTACAAGAGAGAGTCGGACTACTAGAGTCTCAGTTGGCGAAGCGCAAGGATGATTTTGCAGTTCTCAGTCATCGTGTTTGGGAACTCGAGAAGAGAAAAAACATGAGCGATGTACTGAAGGAAGAAGTGGAGGAACTACAAGGAGAGCTTCATGAAGCCAAGAGGAACCATAGGAGTTAGACCATTGTATCATCTACTGCTTTCATTTTGATGTCAGAAATATTTTAAATTCGAATGTATAAAGTTTGAAATTTAATGAAATGAAAAGTTGACTTAAAAGTTCATGTTTATACTTCGAATTTAATGGATCTTTTGCATCAAAATATGGCTGGAAGACGAGCTCAAAATGGTGAAGGTCTGGACTTGAAAACGGAGCTAGCGAGGGTCTATCAGACACTCAATGCTATTGCCATGAATCAGAATCAGGGAAGGGTGCCTGCGAATCCAGTACTCGAAGCAATCAAACTCGTGGAATCATTTAAACTGATGAAACCACTGGTGTTTAAGGGGAAGTCAGACCCTGACACGGCTGACAATTGTATCCGACAGGTAGAGACTATCTTCGAAGTCTTGGAGACTCCGTAGGGTAGCAAGGTGAAGTTGGCGACTCTGCAATTCGAGAAGGATGCGGCTGTATGATGGCAGTCGATGAAGAGGACGATGGGAGACTTGGTTCTTGGCTCGGAGGAATTTTTAGAGGAATTCCACAGTCATTATTTTCCATCAGACGTCTAGGAGAAGAAGGCCATAGAGTTTCGGTCGCTGCAGCAGGGCGGCATGTCGGTTAGGGAGTATGAGACGAGATTTACTCAGCTCTCAAGGTATGCTCCCGAATTGGTGATGGATGAGGCGAAGAAGGATCGAAAGTTCGAGCATGGTTGAGGCCAAGTTTGAGATCCAAGATGATACCCCTCGGTATCAGGAGGTTTGACAAGCTGGTCAAACGAGCGGCAACCACGGAGGTGGACATGGAGCAATTCCACGCTGTTTAGAATCGGAGGAACAACTAGAATGCGGGGAAGTGGCCCGCAGTTGCTGGCAATGTCAGGGGACAGCTACCGGCTCAAAATTTCAAGTCTACGGATGCGAACGCTGTTCAAGTGGTAGGAAGACCTAGGAATACTTGGGCGAGAGCTCCGGTGACTTGTTTCAACTGTGGAGAGACAGACCACTACAATTCTCATTGCCCCAAACTGCAGGATGTCGTCCGTAATGGACCAACTCAGCAGACCGGGAAGACGCCGTACCAACAGGGGCGAGTATTTGCCTTGACTGAAGCTGACGCTGATGAGGTGGATCACGTCATCACTGGTACGAGGGATGATGTTTAGGAATGTTTTCTGTTGTCTCTTTTTTCCGTTAATTAGTGAACTGTTATATGATGAGTGTGTGTTATGTAACAGGAGAACTTATTTTGAATGGAAAGAAAGCTGTTGTTTTGTTCGATACTGGGTCCTCTCATACTTTTGTATCACCTAAATTTGCTAAAGTTCTGGGAGTCGAACCGAAGATATTTCCAAGCAAGGTTTTAGCAGTATCTACTCCGTCAGGGGAGACTCTAACCACTGATCTGTACTATGCTGACTGCGAGATCGTGATTGGAGATCGAATTTTTGGGATCAATCTGGTCGAGCTGAATGTTTTGGGAGTCGATGTTATCATTGGCATTGATTGGATGTCGGTGTATAGTGCGAACATCGAGTGCAAGACCAAGACAGTAACAGTGAAGGCTCCAGGTGGACCTGAAGTCACTTTCCAAGGGAAGAGAAGATGTTCAGATTTGGTTGCTGCTATCAGCCAGAAGAGAGGGATTCCTGTAGAGGTGCAGCAGATTCCTATAGTTCGGGATTATCAGACTGTGTTCTTGGAAGATTTGCCTGGGTTACCCCCACATCGTGATGTGGAGTTTAGCATCACTATTCAGCCAGGGAGTGCACCTATTTCCAAGACACCGTATAGGATGGTGCCTGTGGAGCAGGATGAGATCAAACGGCAGATTGAGGAACTGTTGGAAAGGAACATCGGTGCTTTTGGTAAAGAAGAAGGATGGTTCGATGAGGATGTGCATCGATTACCGAGAGCTGAATAAGATTACTGTTCAGAATAAGTATCCAATTCCATGAATTGATGACTTGTTCGATCGTCTAAAAGGAGCAGCTGTTTTCTCCAAATCGATCTTCGATCAGGATATCATCAAGTTCGAGTGAAAGCTGAAGATGTGCATAAGACTGTGTCCAGAACTCGACACGGGCATTACGAATTCTTAGTGATGCCATTTGGAGTGACGAATGCGCCTGCAATCTTCATGGATATGATGAATAGAGTTCTGAGGCCGTTCATTGATTCTTTCATCGTGGTGTTTATCGACGATATTCTTGTGTACTCCAAGTCGGAGGAGGAGCACATGGAGCATCTGGTAGCAGTTTTGAGGAAGCTTCAGGAGCATGAGTTGTATGCCAAGTTATCCAAGTGTGATTTCTGAAAATCTTAAGTGGCATTCCTAGTTCACATCCTTTCTAAGAAGGGAGTGGTAACTGATCCTCAGAAGATAGAGGCAGTGAGAGATTGGGCAAGGCCTACTACAGTGAAAGAAATCAGGAGTTTTCTTGAGTTAACTGGATATTATAGGAGATTTATCCAGGGCTACGCTCAGATAGCCGTGCCGCTCACTGCTCTGATCAAGAAGAACTAGTATAATGCACGTGCGATGCACGTCTATAAAGGTGTGTAGGATTTTGAGAAAGCGGCAGGTCACCAAAGAGGTTGCATGCATGCATGCAGACAGGCATGCACAATGTATTCATTTTGATTTTTGAATGCATGTGTTAGACCTACTGTCTTTGATAGGAGGAAACTTTCTTATGAATAAATTGTGCATGCAAGTACATGCACAATTCTTCTTGCTAATTTACTTGCATGCAAATATTAGTAATGAACTATGTAACAAGCTTTGCTAGACCATTGTTCAAAGCATTTCTAACATGATAAACTATCTATATCATAATTGAACAGTTCGATAAACTTGCTAATACAAAAAAAAAAGCTAAATTTAATCAGAGAAAAAAAACAAAATACTGAAAATATCATACCCTAAGCCTTTCAGAGAGAACTGAAGGAGTGATCTGCTTGTACTTGGGCACCTCCGAAATCATCTTATCGTAACTTGCCTGATCAAAAGGCACAGCATTGTTCACCTTCTCCTTTTTGCTTTCCCTTGCTCCACTTCTACAAAAAATCCAAAACAAAACTCACTTTAGCAACCAGATCAACGCAAAAAATCCAAAACAAAACTCACTTGCGCAAATTAAGAAACCTGACAAACAAATCAAGACCATTTCACAACCATTAAGAAACCTGACAATTCTTCTTGCGCAAATTGACAATAAGTACATGTTGGTTCAATATGTCCATAATTAATTATATTTAATACAGATCAAGCAACAGACCCTTCAAATTACAATTCCAGGAAGCCCCTTCACTTGATAAGATCCCAACAATCTTCATATAAGTTGTAATCTGTCTCTAAATCTCTACCTCACCAATCAGTCTCTTTCAGTTTCTGATCTCGCAAAAATCAACTATAATCACACCCTACAAATCACAATCTTCCAAGATCTGCCAAAAATATATTATTACAATCTGACCCTCCACACTCGATTTTGCGAGATCTCAGCAACTCCACACTTAATGGAAATAACAGTTCCACAAACATGCAAAAACCTAAATAACAAAGATTCAACTACCTAACACTACTCAGTTGACAATTCACAATTTTAAGATCTTTTTGAATCTGCGACTGAAAATGAAAAATACTCAAAATTATGAGGGGCATAATTGTAAATGTACCGCGTCATTGCAGCTGGGCATGGAAGACTCGTCCTCGGACGGCGGCACGGACTCTCGCCGCCTTCGCAGCCAAGGGACCTGCCACTCTAGTTGGTGACCGTGGATTCGGCGATGGATGAATCTCGGCCGTTGAACTTAGGGTTGGGAGGGACGCCGACCAAGGGGAACTGCCAAATCTCGGGGATGGGGGTATGGGAAATGAGGGGAATCGGATCCATTAGGTTTTCGAGATCCGATTTGAGAGCATTACAGTCTAGAGAGCACGGATATTAAAGCATTTGGAGGAAAGTGAGAAGTATCGGGAGGGGGGATTGAGGGGAGAGAGAGACGGTGGGAATTTTGAGGGAGGGAGAGGAATGGACGGGAGGGGGGATTTTTTTTTGATAGAGAAAGTTTAATTTGGGAGAGAATTACAGTTGTGACCTTCTTTGGTGTATGGTTCAGGGGTAAAATTTGTCGAATTTAACCCTACATTATTTTTTAGATGTGTTATGTATATGAGGGCATAATAGTAAAAAGCCGTCAAAATGGGGCTTTGCTTAATAATAGTATAGATGTGAACTTCAAGTGGACCGAACAGTGGAGGCAAGCTTTCAGGAGTTGAAAGAGAGGCTGACTACTGCACCCATTTTGACTTTGCTTAGGGCAGATGTTGAATATGATGTCTACAACGATGCTTCACATCGTGGGCTTGGTTGTGTCTTAATGCAAGAAGGGAAAGTAATCGCTTATGGGTCTAGAAAACTAAGACCGCATGAGAAGAATTATCTGACTCATGATCTAGAGTTAGCTGCGATTATCTTCGCCTTAAAGCAATGGAGACACTATGTGTATGGTGAGAAGCTGAACATGTACATAGACCACAAAAGCTTGAAGTACATCTATCAGCATAAGGATTTGAACCTGAGGCAAAGGAGATGGCTGGAGGTACTTGAGGACATTCGTCCGGAGATTAAGTATCATCCTGGGAAGGCTAATATTGTTGCTGATGCATTTAGCCGCAAGATCAGTCTGGCAAGTTTGATTACAACTCAGAGACAGCAGGCAGAAGAGCTATGCAAACAATCGGAGAAGGGACCTTGAGTTTGAGGTTGGTAACTTTGTCTTTCTGAAGGTATTGCCCAGCAAAGGCGTGATCCGATTCGGCAAGGGTGGAAAGTTAGCCCCGAGGTTCATAAGCCCGTAAAAGATATTGAAAAGGATCGGGAAAATTGCTTACCGGCTTAAGTTACCAGAAGAGTTGTCTCAGGTGCACAATGTCTTTCATGTGTCTATGCTGAGAGGTTACATCCCAGATCCAAGTCATCATTTACCCGAAGGGTTTACTGTTAGATCTGAGTTACATTGAGCTTCCAGTTGAGATTGTTGATCGTCGGGAGAAAGTCTTGAGGAATAAGAAGATACTGACGGTCAAGGTAGTCTGGAGAAACCAGTTGGTTCAAGAGGCTACTTAAGAATCTGATGAGAGGATGATGAAGGATCATCCTGAGCTCTTTGCTTGATTGTATTTTTCTTTTTGGGTTTTGTTTTCTCACTCTTTAATTGTAGTTCCGGGGACGGAACTATTCTAAGGAGGGAGTGTTGTAATACCCTAAACTTTCATTTTAAAAGAAATATTGATTTTTCATGTGTTGTGCACGTGCAAATTTCATGTGTATATTTATTTATTTATTTTTATATATAAAATTTCATTTTTATAGTATGAACAATTATTTTCTTCCTTTATTTTTCTAAAAGCCTATTTTGTAAAGCCTAAAACACTATTTCTTAGTTTGAACCCACTTTAATAATTTATTAATTTGTTATTTTGGCCCACAACTCTAAGCCCACTATTTGTGAAGCCCACAAATTTAATTAATCATTTAAATGGTCACACTTGTCATATAGACACAAAATATGAACAATTGATTAATTAAAAATTGTACAAACTTTAAATAGGGGGTACTAGGGGGCATGTGCAAGCACATAGTGTGCAATGCACACCATTGTGGAGGCCGGATTGTGCTTGGAGTGATGGGGAGTGGGTGTGTGTGTGCATGGGTAGTTATGTGAGTGTGGGTGGTTGCTACAACTTCCCCTCCTATCCTAGCCATCCATCCTTTAACTATCTAATGAATCCTAGCCCTTCAATCTATCCTAGAATTAGTATAAATACCCCCCTATCTATTTGTATTCTACACTAAGAAACTATTGAAAGAAAGAAAACTATATAGGAGAAATATATTAGAGTGGGTGTGAGTTGTGTGTGTGTTCCCCCATTGGAGGCCGGCCCATTCTTTCCCCAAGGAGCTCTCGGTTTGGCAAGGAAGCAAGGAGGAGGAGCTTTTGCATCGCAATCTAGGAGGACAAGGCACTCTCTCGCATTCTAGGGGACTCTAGGAGCTTTTAATTGGCCTTTCTCCAAAGAGGTGGGTGTTTCTCATGACTTCTAAAGTAGAAATCATGTTAGGAATGAATTGAATTGTTATTATAAAGCAACTAGTTGAAATGAAATGCATGTTTGCCTAATTAGAGGAGAATTGATAAACTATTAGATGTGTGTTAATTTGGTTGCTAGATTTATTAATTATGAGTAAAAGTGAGTGTTCTCATTGCTTCTAATGATAGTATGCATGCTAAGTATGTTTTAAATGCAATTGTGTGAATTAACTAGTAAAAGATTAGAACCATGTTTGTTAATGAAAGAATTAAAGTAGAATGACATATTAGAGATGAATTAATAGAATGAATTACTAAAAAATAATTATAAATTGTTGTAGTAGAATTCTCCATTTTGTATGTCATTTGAATGTTAGATTATATGAAAGAGAATGTATTTTGCAAACAAATGATTGAATGCATCATGTGAAAATTAGTGGATAAAAATATAAGTTTTATTCATTAAGAAAGATGATGTTGTGTTCTAAAAACATCATAGTTGTCAATAAATAAGAGGACATTAATGTAGTGGATTTTTGTGGGAACCTATCTTTAATTATGAAGTAGTATGCTTTAGTTTTCAAATGCCGAAATTGTGATTATGAAATACAAACTAAGGTTAAAATATATGTTTTAAAGAGTTAAAAATACCCTTAAAAATACTGGTTACTGTATAATTAAATGTATTTTTTTCTGAGAATTTTTGTTTTCAAAAGAGGAGAAAAAGAGACAATTTTGTTTGTGATTTCATGAATTAAAATTATGAATAGAGAGTAGAACTAAAACCCAAATTATTTACTATCAAAACGAATTGGCCACTTAGACCAACTGGTCGGAAGAGTTTGGGTCGCTACAGATAACAGATAGTCAGATACAAATAACAGATTTAGATTTAGATTTCAGATACAGATACAGATGTCATGTTCTTATAAGTCTTGTATTAATTACTAACTAGGTAGCACTTCATGCATCTATCATTTTACTACATGGTTGCTACAGTCATTGCAATTTCTTTTTAGATTTCATAGTGGACCATAGAGGGCAGTGTACTCAGGGACAAGTAATCCAAATCATATACCAAATTCCAAATATGGAAAACATGGGCCCCCTTCCGAGTACACGTTTCTGAATTATCCACTACTAGATCTTTCCCATTAATCCCGGCTTGGTTATTTATTATTATAATCAGGCATGCATGTATGTGTCGCAAAACAAAGCAAGGATAACAGGGTATAAACATGTATCAGGTTCAGGGTGCAAGATAAACAAGTACAGGTACAAGATATCACATAACAGGGTAAAACACTAGATTTCTAATTCAGGACAGCAAGACAATGTTGTACAAAAACAGTGATTCCTGCTACTACAAATATTCAAATCTGGATCCGTCGAAGAATCTGGAAAATAGACTTCCACACGAATCCAGCGAATATAAATAAGACATATAGTAATTCACAACATCATAACTCAAAACATGTTTGAATCCAGAAAAACATGTTCAGTCAGAAATCAGTAAAACGAATTCTCAGTCAGGAAAACCGCATCAAAACCTCTCAAATAATTTCAAGAAAAA
Source organism: Hemerocallis citrina (assembly GCA_017893485.1). Lineage (NCBI taxonomy): Eukaryota > Viridiplantae > Streptophyta > Magnoliopsida > Asparagales > Asphodelaceae > Hemerocallis > Hemerocallis citrina. Next base: position 397,186 of record JACEHZ010000249.1, read on the forward strand.
TCTGGGGTATTCTCCTAAATGTGTAAAATCAGAATATAAAGTTTCATAATATTCCAGTAAAATTAGTTTAGTAGTCAAAAATAAGAAAACATCAAGAAACGATACTTTGGAAAATCTGGAATTCCCAACACTGCTGTACGAAAACTGAAATATCTCGCAAGCCGTGAAACAAAATCCAAATCTGCCAAAGGAAGATGAAAATAGACAAAATAATTTAACTTTCATATTTCACAAATATTTTTCATACAGTAAAAGAAATCAGGGTGAAAATAAGATTCTTTACAGAACAGCAAACAAAATACAGCAAGTATGACTTTTGTAAACATGCATGAAAGGACATATAAAACCCATCAATAAAATCTACCAAAATTCTGGGTAATCCCTAGATAAGTATAGAAAAACTGACCAAAGTTCTAAATCAAAATATTATGTATAGCACAAGTATCAAAATAATTAAGTCATCAAAATCATCAAGAATGAAATCTGAAATTTATCTACACCTCTGCAGTAAAACAGTCATAAGTCACTCATACAAAAACGAAATCTAGCAAGGTTAGAGGGGTTGGAAAATAGAAGAAATTCTCTAAAACTCATATTTTATATCGAAATTAAGTTACTGACTTCAAGACAGTCCAAAACAGCAAATAAAACAGATCAGCGACAAAATACAGATTTTTCCCTATAACGACAACTCAACATATATCATACAAAACTTGTTCAAAGCATAACCAAACATAAAATCGAATCTACCAAGTATCCAAACATCATGAATTAGGGTTATTAATATATCTAAATCAAGCCTATCACATGGTTCTCAACAAATACCCAAATTCTTACAAGAAGTCTCACATACATGATCAAATCAAGAACGGAAAAAAACTAAGTTAATTCATGTCCATATTGTGTCGTGAGGAAACTATGGTCAAGTTTTCCCAATAGAGACAAAATCCATCAAGAATAACACAAACAAGAGTCGTCTCTAGACCCAACTACACTATAGGTGATATCTTTGACTTGTATCAAACAAAGGAATTGAAGTACAAGTTACTTGCCTGAAAGACGACGAGAACAATACAAGAGCAAGAACAACGGGAACAGATTCCCAGCCAACGAACTCCAACAAGCAAACAACGAAACCACGAACAAGATCCACGAACACGATGAACAAAACCCATGAACACAATGTAACGCCCCGAATTCCAAATACACTGAATTCGAGATGTTCTACAGGATCTTTCCGCTTCTTTTAGTACAATTTTACAAGGAAATTTGAACTTTTCACTTTACATCAGAGTTTACATCAATATTACACTTTTCATTTGCACAGCGGAAGTAAAATTTACAACAATAAAATAAATATACAACGATCATGAAGTAATCTTTAAGCATTGATTCCTCTTTAATATTTATCAAGCCATTTACCTGCATATAAGACTGTGGGTACGTCAGTTTATTCAACCGACGATCATTATACACGGCCATCCTCTCTATGCCGGAAATAGTATAACTTAATTTTCCATATTTAGCAAATACAAACTTGTCACATTTCAAACTAAAGGGACTACCCTATTGATGTCGTGTTGTGATTGTGCACTTAGTCCTTAATGCATTTATTTATAATACATGACACTAATGCGCACTTGTTCGGATTCTATGCATCCCATACTACATAGGTCCGAGGGCAAGCCCTTAATCGTTCTTCATCTTGGTAGGGTTCAATCCCTCGTTATGACTTAATCTACGACTGTAACTACGGTAGGTATCCTAGATGATCTATGAGTGCAAGCACGTGTACAGAAAACCTGGAGGGGAATCCCACGTCATGTCACCACTCATCGTGAAGAACCTGTGGCAATTCAGCCTCTTTCATGGCACACGATCCTTATGCAGTCACCAAACATCCCACAAGCGTCGCCACCGGGACGGTACCCTGGAGCAGTATTCACGTCATGTCACGACGCATCGTGAAGAACCTGTGAAATACTCTCCGCCGCCACGGTACCCTGGAGCCGTATCCACGTCATGTCACGACTCATCGTGAAGAACCTGTGAAATACTCTCCGCCGCAAATCCGATGGCCCTCACTCGTGTTTTTCTCCTACTTTCATCACGTCTCCACTATGTACTAATCCTTAGTTTCTTTTATCAAAATCATGAACAAAAATCGAAGCTCTAGAGTTAGCCTCTCCACTAAACCGGACTTATTCATTCATTTTAACATGACCAACCTTGGTCTTTCTTTTCAACTTCATTTCATTTTCAAATGCCGGGGGAGACTTAGCTACTCTTTTATTTCAATTCCAATTCACAATTTTCACAATGAGCATTTCCATTCATAAATTCATTATGTTGAGTTCTCATACTCAAAATAGCATTTCTCTTTTCCAATCATGATTTCTAACTTGTTCAATAGTCCATGACTATACATGAATTTCATATACTTTATCAATTTTCACTTCATATCAAAATTTCACATCACTAACAAACATTCACACTTCATATTTTCTTCCCACATTATTCTCAAGTGAGAATAAATTGCATTATGTCACACCATAAAGTTTCTTTTTGCCAAATCATCTTCTAATACTTCATTTCACTTATTCTTATAAGTTATAATTTTCACCAAGTATATAATCTAGAACCATAGTTCTATTTATGCCTTTTATTCACAAATCATGGTTTATTTCATTCAAACAATCCCCAAATCATTTTTATAAGTCCCCTACATTTTTAGGAGAATAACCATATTTTTTCCATAATTTTTTGACAAGTAAAAACCCCAAAAAATAATTTTTTTCATTCTTGCCGGGGGTAGGATTCGAACCCGGCACCCCAAGGACACAGCCGAAGGCCTAGGCCACTGGGCCGTTTGCGCCGGACGAGCAGAGAGCCATAAGAGCTCTTGGCCTGTTCATTTTTATTTTTCAGAAAAAGTTTGGTGCCAGTAGTATTCGAACCAGCAACCCCCAAGGGAAGCCGCACATTACTGTTGCACCCAAAGGCATCCCGACCACTCGAGCTATAGGCTCGGGTTGTCATAGGTACAACTCGAAAGTAATTTAAGACAACTCTCTCTGTTATTACAACGTTTCGATGTTCACTAATCTTTGTTTCACTTTGCTTTCATAAAAAAATATTGTATAACTCCAGATTAATTCTCCCTCACATAATTTATATATCAGTGTGAGCAAAATAATTTTTGTAATAATAAAAACATATTTTCAAACCATTAAATCAAAGTATACATTCTAACACTACTATTGTCCTCTTTTTGATGTTTCTTCGTATTGTAATATTCTAATTTTTTTTTGTCAATACATTTCACATTAATCCACTGATTTTAGTCATTTATCTACATACAACTCATATTTGAATTTATTCATACCATATCACCACAAAGGATCTACTTAATACATGAAATGGTAAAACTCAAACTACTAACTTTGTGTATAGTTCTTAATAGTAATAAATGTGGTTTTCATAAATCAATCCATACTTCCAATCAATTCACATACTTCACAATTTATAGAACCGCATATCAATTTGCATATTCACATCTCAATCATTCAAGAAATTATTCTTTTCCAATTAATGTGTGTTCTTCCTTAATCAATTTCATGCTTCAAATTTCTAATTGCACTAGCATGCAATTCTACTTTAGAAATAGGGAAAATTTTACCCACAACTCAATTTTAATAATAAAACCACATACAAGTTATTCATTAACATTCCAATCAATTTATAGACTAACTTTCCCATTAAAAATGTATTCTTATTAATATTTTTCATGCATCATTCCTAATTAGAAATAAGGAAAATTAAATCCACTATCATTCATTCATTCTAACAAGCATTTCTACTTTAGAAATATGGAGAATTTTACCCACCTTGTATGGAGAGAACAAAACACAATAGCAACAAAGTCCTTGCAACGGGATGCACCTCCTCCTAGACGATGCGCACACAAGCTCCACAAAACACCACCGAAAGCTCCTACTTGAATAGCCGGCCCTTCTCCTCCTTGGTAGAATGCAAGCACAATCCCACTCACAACTCAATCTTTTTAACTCACAAACTACTACTAGATAATGCTATTAGACTATAGGTTTGGAAAGAATATTAAGCACAAAATAACTAGCCATGGGAGGGGGTATTTATACTAAAAATCAAATAGAATGGAGATCTAGGATCAATTGGTTGGTTGTAGGATGGAGGGCTAGGATGAGAGTAGGAGTTGCAATAACTACCCACATCTAAGTAACCACCACCATGATCACCATTATAATTTTGAATCCCCTCCAAAAAGAAAGCACAACCGGCCATGAAGAGTATGCATTTTGCACGTGTACGTGTAGTGCACGTGCATGCAACTAGGACCCAAATTGTACATTAAATTTTGTATAAAAATAAAATAATCTTTTAAATTGTATTCTACATGACAAGTTGTGTAAAAATATAGTCCATGGGCCTTAGTTTATGGGCCAAAATAGTTACTTTAAAATAAAATTAATAAATTACATTTTGGGCTTTTTAAGAAAAATGCTTTAAAATAAGGCTTTCTATCTAGAAAAGGCTTTTGTATAAAATAATTTGAGAACACAATATTTATACACATCACAATAAAATACTTATAAGATTTAATTCAACCAAAATATTGCACATGCACACTACGTGCAAAATAAAATAATTTTCCATTAATTGAAAAATCAGGGTATTACAACACTCCCTCCTTAGAATAGTTCCGTCCCGGAACTACAGTCAAGAGCGAGAAAACAAACACTCACAACAAAAGAAAAAATACAAAGATACAATTAAGCAAATAGCTCAGGATAGTCCTTCAACATCCTCTCCTCAGACTCCTAAGTAGCCTCTTCAACCAAATGGTTTCTCCAGACTACCTTGACCATCGGTATCGTCTTATTCCTCAAGACTTTTTCTCGACGATCAACAATCTCAACAGGAGACTCGATGTAATTCAGATCCAACTGCAAACCTTCCGGCACTTCAGGCAAATGATGACTCGGATCTGGAATATAACCTCTCAGCATAAACACATGGAAGACATTGTGCACCTGAGACAACTCTTCCGGTAATTCAAGCCGGTAAGCAGTTTTTCCGATCCTTTTCAATATCTTGTACGGGCCTATAAACCTCGGGGCTAACTTCCCGCCTTTGCCAAATCGAACCACACCTTTACTGGGTGATACCTTCAGAAAAACAAAGTCACCAACCTCAAACTCAAGGTCCCTTCTTCGGTTGTCTGCATAGCTTTTCTGCCTGCTCTGAGCTTCCACCAACCTTTTCCTGATCAGAACAATCTTCTCAGAGGTTTGCTGTACAAGCTCAGGACCAAACAACTGACGCTCCCCAACTTCATACCAACAAACAGGTGTCCTGCACATCCTGCATACAGAGCTTCATACGGCGCCATCCCAATGCTAGCCTGAAAACTGTTGTTGTAGGCAAACTCTACCAAAGATAAATGCCTTTCCCAACTACCTCCAAAGTCTAGTATACAACACCGAAGCATATCCTCAAGAATACGGTTGACTCTCTCGGTATGTCCATCGGTTTGCGGATGAAAAGCAGTGCTGAAATCTGTCTTGGTACCCAAAGCTGTCTGAAGACTCCTCCAGAAATGCGAAGTAAACCGCGCATCTCGATCAGACACAATAGTTGACGGAACACCATGAAGCCGGACGATCTAGCCGACATACATCTCAGCTAACTTGTCCATCGAAGCAGTGAGTTTCATCGCCAAAAAGTGAGCGGACTTGGTTAGTCGATCGACTATAACCCAAATCGCATCATTGCCTTTAGGACTCTTAGGTAGTCCCGTAATGAAATTTATACTAATGTTATCCCACTTCCATTCCGGAATAGGTAACGGCTGTAATAGACCTCCGGGTCTCTGATTTTTGGCTTTGACTTGCTGACAAACCTCACACTTCGCCACAAATTCAGCCACATCCCGCTTCAAACCTGACCACCAGAAATACTGTTTGATGTCCTTGTACATCTTAGTACTCCCAGGATGTACAGACAAAAGAGTAGCATGTGCCTCCTGAAGAATACTCTCTTTCAGGTCCGCCTGATTTGGAACACACAGCCTATCTCCGAACCACAGCACTCCATCCCTGATTTGAAATTCGGGCAACCTGCCAGCATTAACCTGCTCCTTCATCTCTAAGATATCAGCATCCACCTCTTGACTTGCAATGATCCTTGCATTCAGTGTAGGCTGAAGCCTTAACTGAGCCAAAGATGCTTCCAATCCTTGCAAGACAACTTCAATACCTGCTCGATCCAATTCCTCAATCAGATGCTTCTGGGTCGTAATCAAACTGGCTAAGCTGCTCTTGCGACTAAGTGCATCAGCCACAACATTAGCCTTCCCAGAATGATACTTGATCTCAGGTCGCATATCCTCAAGCACTTCCAACCATCTCCGCTGCCTCAGATTCAGATCCCTCTACTGATATATGTACTTCAAGCTCTTGTGGTCCGTGTACATGTTCAACTTCTCACCGTACACGTGGTGCCTCCACTGCTTCAGGGCAAAGATAATCGCAGCCAACTCTAGATCATGAGTCGGATAATTCTTCTCATGTAGTCGTAGTTGTCTAGACCCATAAGCGATTATTCTTCCTTCTTGCATTAAGACACAACCATGCCCCCGATGTGAAGCATCGCTATAAACATCATACTCAACACCTGCTCTAGGCAAAGCCAAAATAGGTGCAGTAGTCAGTTTCTCTTTCAACTCCTGAAAGCTCGTCTCACATTGCTCAGTCCACTTGAAGCTTACATTCTTCTTAGTCAGTCCAGTAAGCGGTACAGCTATCTGAGCATAACCTTGAATGAATCTCCGGTAGTATCCAGTCATCCCAAGAAAACTTCTGACTTCTTTCACTGTAGTAGGACTAGCCCAATCTCTCACTGCCTCTATCTTCTGAGGGTCAGTTGCCACTCCCTCCTTAGAAAGGATGTGACCTAGGAATGCCACTTCAGATTTCCAGAAATCACACTTGGATAACTTGACATACAACTTCTGCTCTTCCAGCTTCTTCAAAACTGCTGCCAGATGCTCGGTATGCTCCTCCTCTAACTTGGAGTACACGAGAATATCGTCGATAAACACCACGACGAAAGAATCAATGAACGGCCTCAGAACTCTGTTCATCAAATCCATGAAGATTGCGGGTGCATTCGTCACTCCAAATGGCATAACTAAGAATTTGTAATGCCCATGTCGAGTTCTAAATGCAGTTTTGTGCACATCTTCAGCTTTCACTCGAACTTGGTGATATCCTGATCAAAGATCTATTTTGGAGAAAACAGCTACTCCTTGTAGACGATCGAACAAATCATCAATTCGAGGAATAGGATACTTATTCTGAACAGTGACCTTATTCAGCTCCCGGTAATCGATTCACATTCTCATCAATCCATCCTTCTTCTTTACCAAAAGCACTAGTGCTCCCCAAGGTGACGCACTAGGTTGAATAAAGCCTTTCTCCAACAGTTCCTCAATCTGCCGTTTCACCTCATCCTGTTCCACTGGAGCCATCCTATATGGTGCCTTAGAAATGGGTGCACTTCCCGGTTGAACAGTGATGCTGAACTCTACATCACGATGTGGGGGTAACCCAGAAAAATCATCCAAGAACACAGTCGGATAGTCCCGAACCACAGGAATCCCTTGCACTTCCACAGGAGTCTCTTCCTTGCGAATAGTTGCCACCAGCTTAGAACATTTCTGCTTCCCTTGGAAAGTGACTTCAGGTCCACCTGGAGCCTTCACTGTTACCGTCTTGGTCTTACACTCGATGCTTGCACTGTACACCGATATCCAATCAATGCCAATGATAACATCGACTCTCAAGATAGTCAGCTCGATCAGATCAATGCCAAAGATTCGATCCCCAATCACAATCTCGCAATCAGCGTAATACTGATCAGTGGTTAAAGTTTCTCCTGATGGAGTAGCTACTGCTAAGATCTTGCCTGGAAAAATCTTCGGTTCAACTCCCAACATTTTAGCAAATTTAGGAGACACAAAAGTATGAGAGGATCCAGTATCGAACAACACAACAGCTTTCATTCCATTAAGATAAAGTTCTCCTGTTACATAATACGCACCATTACATAACAGTTTCACAATATGAGCGGGAAAAGAAATGACAAAATTTCTAGACATTAGCCCTCGTACCAGTGATGACCTGATCTGCTTCATCAGCATCAGCCTCCGTCAAGGCAAATACTCGCCCTGTTTGGTACGGCCTCTTCCCATTCTGCTGAGTTGATCCCCCACGGATGGCATTTCGAGGCTTGGAGCATTGAGACATGAAATGTCCCGCCTCACCACAGTTGAAGCAAGTCATCACAGGAGGTCTCACCACATTGTTTCCAGGTCTTCCAGCTACACTAACAGCGTTCGCCCCTGTCGGTTTGAACCTTTGTGCAAATGGTTGTCCCTTGAAACTCCCCGAATGTGCGGCCTTTTTCTAGACTGCCAGTTGTTCCTCCGGTTCTGAACAACATGGAACTGATCCATATCTGCCTCCGTTGCTGCTGCCATCTTCACCAACTTGTCGAATCTTCTGATACCAAGAGGTATCATCCGGGACCTCAAGCTCGGTCTCAACCCATGCTCGAACTTACGAGCCTTCTTAGCCTCCTCCATCACCAGTTCAAGAGCATACCTAGAGAGCTGAGTAAACTTAGTCTCGTACTCTCTCACTGACATGCTGCCTTGCTGTAGTGACAGAAACTCCATAGCCTTCTTTTCCTGAACATCGGAGGGAAAATAGTGACTGCGAAATTCTTCCAGAAATTCCTCCCAGCCAAGCACTATACCTCCCATGGTCCTCTTCATCGACTGCCACCACACAGCCGCGTCCTTCTCAAATTGCAAAGTCGCCAATTTGACCTTACTGCCCTCAGGGGTCTCCAACACCTCAAATATCGTCTCCACTTGACGAATCCAGTTGTCAGCCGCATCTGGATCTGACTTTCCCTCGAATACAGGTGGTTTCATTCTCTTGAACGATTCCACCAGCTTAATTGCCTCGGGGTACTGGATTTGCAGGTCCCCTTCATTGGTTTTGAGCCACGGCATTGAGCGTCTGGTAGACCCTGGCAAGTTCCGTCTCCAGATCCAACCCCTCACCATTTCTAGCTCCTCTTCTCGACATATTCTGATGCAAAAGATCCATTAAATTCGAAGTATAAGATAAGAATTTAAATCAACTTACATTTCATTGAATTTCAAACTTTATACATTCGAATTGAAAAACATTTCTTAACATCAGAATGATAGGTAGTAGAAGCTACAACAGTCTAACTCCGACGGTTCCTTTTCGCTTCTCGAAGTTCTCTCCGTAGTTCATCAACTTCATCCTTCAGCACATCTGTCAAGTTCTTCGTCTTCTCGAGTTTCCATATACGATGACTGAGAACAGAATAGTCGTCCTTCCATTTTGCCAGTTGAGCCTCCAATAATCCGACTCTCTCTCGCAGTGTTTCTACCTGCCTCTGAAGAGAAGTCACAAGACTATTCGGAACTGGTTCTTCTTCTTCGTCAGGAGAAGAGTCATCAGGTGAATCCGGAGGTGGGGTGATCTCTCGGAATTCAGGCCATTCTTCTCCGTCAGAAGCTGCTTGCCCTGGATAGTACTCGTCCTCGGAATCTGCCTGTCCAGGATGGTACTCTTCCTCAATGATATGCCAATCGTCGTCTCCAGCAGGGTCGAAGTGGTCAGCCATCTTAGAAATAGAGAGGAAGAAGCATGAGTCATAGAGCAACACAAATGTAAGTCACTTACATTTAAATCTCTAGACTCGAACACACTCTAAATGTCCACTTCAAGGGTGTCGTTCCTTATAAATTTGTACAAGTGTGGAAAGCGTAGAAAGCATGGCTCTGATACTACTCTGATACGTCCCGAATCCTAAATACACTGAATTCGAGAAGTTCTATAGGATCTTTCCACTGCTTTTAGTACAATTTTACAAGAAAATTTGAACTTTTTACTTTACATCAGAGTTTACATCAATATTACACTTTTCATTTGCACAGCGGAAGTAAAATTTACAACAATGAAATAAATATACAACGATCATGAAGTAATCTTTAAGCATTGATTCCTCTTTAATCTTTATCAAGCCATTTACCTGCATATAAGACTGTGGGTACGTCAGTTTATTCAACCGACGATCATTATACACGGCCATCCTCTCTATGCCGGAAATAGTATAACTTAATTTTCCATATTTAGCAAATACAAACTTGTCACATTTCAAACTAAAGGGACTACCCTATTGATGTCGTGTTGTGATTGTGCACTTAGTCCTTAATGCATTTATTTATAATACATGACACTAATGCGCACTTGTTCGGATTCTATGCATCCCATACTACATAGGTCCGAGGGCAAGCCCTTAATCGTTCTTCATCTTGGTAGGGTTCAATCCCTCGTTATGACTTAATCTACGACTGTAACTACGGTAGGTATCCTAGATGATCTATGAGTGCAAGCACGTGTACAGAAAACCTGGAGGGGAATCCCACGTCATGTCACCACTCATCGTGAAGAACCTGTGGCAATTCAGCCTCTTTCATGGCACACGATCCTTATGCAGTCACCAAACATCCCACAAGCGTCGCCACCGGGACGGTACCCTGGAGCAGTATTCACGTCATGTCACGACGCATCGTGAAGAACCTGTGAAATACTCTCCGCCGCCACGGTACCCTGGAGCCGTATCCACGTCATGTCACGACTCATCGTGAAGAACCTGTGAAATACTCTTCGCCGCAAATCCGATGGCCCTCACTCGTGTTTTTCTCCTACTTTCATCACGTCTCCACTATGTACTAATCCTTAGTTTCTTTTATCAAAATCATGAACAAAAATCGAAGCTCTAGAGTTAGCCTCTCCACTAAACCGGACTTATTCATTCATTTTAACATGACCAACCTTGGTCTTTCTTTTCAACTTCATTTCATTTTCAAATGCCGGGGGAGACTTAGCTACTCTTTTATTTCAATTCCAATTCACAATTTTCACAATGAGCATTTCCATTCATAAATTCATTATGTTGAGTTCTCATACTCAAAATAGCATTTCTCTTTTCCAATCATGATTTCTAACTTGTTCAATAGTCCATGACTATACATGAATTTCATATACTTTATCAATTTTCACTTCATATCAAAATTTCACATCACTAACAAACATTCACACTTCATATTTTCTTCCCACATTATTCTCAAGTGAGAATAAATTGCATTATGTCACACCATAAAGTTTCTTTTTGCCAAATCATCTTCTAATACTTCATTTCACTTATTCTTATAAGTTATAATTTTCACCAAGTATATAATCTAGAACCATAGTTCTATTTATGCCTTTTATTCACAAATCATGGTTTATTTCATTCAAACAATCCCCAAATCATTTTTATAAGTCCCCTACATTTTTAGGAGAATAATCATATTTTTTCCATAATTTTTTGACAAGTAAAAACCCCAAAAAATAATTTTTTTCATTCTTGCCGGGGGTAGGATTCGAACCCGGCACCCCAAGGACACAGCCGAAGGCCTAGGCCACTGGGCCGTTTGCGCCGGACGAGCAGAGAGCCATAAGAGCTCTTGGCCTGTTCATTTTTATTTTTCAGAAAAAGTTTGGTGCCAGTAGTATTCGAACCAGCAACCCCCAAGGGAAGCCGCACATTACTGTTGCACCCAAAGGCATCCCGACCACTCGAGCTATAGGCTCGGGTTGTCATAGGTACAACTCGAAAGTAATTTAAGACAACTCTCTCTGTTATTACAACGTTTCGATGTTCACTAATCTTTGTTTCACTTTGCTTTCATAAAAAAATATTGTATAACTCCAGATTAATTCTCCCTCACATAATTTATATATCAGTGTGAGCAAAATAATTTTTGTAATAATAAAAACATATTTTCAAACCATTAAATCAAAGTATACATTCTAACACTACTATTGTCCTCTTTTTGATGTTTCTTCGTATTGTAATATTCTAATTTTTTTTTGTCAATACATTTCACATTAATCCACTGATTTTAGTCATTTATCTACATACAACTCATATTTGAATTTATTCATACCATATCACCACAAAGGATCTACTTAATACATGAAATGGTAAAACTCAAACTACTAACTTTGTGTATAGTTCTTAATAGTAATAAATGTGGTTTTCATAAATCAATCCATACTTCCAATCAATTCACATACTTCACAATTTATAGAACCGCATATCAATTTGCATATTCACATCTCAATCATTCAAGAAATTATTCTTTTCCAATTAATGTGTGTTCTTCCTTAATCAATTTCATGCTTCAAATTTCTAATTGCACTAGCATGCAATTCTACTTTAGAAATAGGGAAAATTTTACCCACAACTCAATTTTAATAATAAAACCACATACAAGTTATTCATTAACATTCCAATCAATTTATAGACTAACTTTCCCATTAAAAATGTATTCTTATTAATATTTTTCATGCATCATTCCTAATTAGAAATAAGGAAAATTAAATCCACTATCATTCATTCATTCTAACAAGCATTTCTACTTTAGAAATATGGAGAATTTTACCCACCTTGTATGGAGAGAACAAAACACAATAGCAACAAAGTCCTTGCAACGGGATGCACCTCCTCCTAGACGATGCGCACACAAGCTCCACAAAACACCACCGAAAGCTCCTACTTGAATAGCCGGCCCTTCTCCTCCTTGGTAGAATGCAAGCACAATCCCACTCACAACTCAATCTTTTTAACTCACAAACTACTACTAGATAATGCTATTAGACTATAGGTTTGGAAAGGATATTAAGCACAAAATAACTAGCCATGGGAGGGGGTATTTATACTAAAAATCAAATAGAATGGAGATCTAGGATCAATTGGTTGGTTGTAGGATGGAGGGCTAGGATGAGAGTAGGAGTAGCAATAACTACCCACATCTAAGTAACCACCACCATGATCACCATTATAATTTTGAATCCCCTCCAAAAAGAAAGCACAACCGGCCATGAAGAGTATGCATTTTGCACATGTACGTGTAGTGCACGTGCATGCAACTAGGACCCAAATTGTACATTAAATTTTGTATAAAAATAAAATAATCTTTTAAATTGTATTCTACATGACAAGTTGTGTAAAAATATAGTCCATGGGCCTTAGTTTATGGGCCAAAATAGTTACTTTAAAATAAAATCAATAAATTACATTTTGGGCTTTTTAAGAAAAAGGCTTTAAAATAAGGTTTTCTATCTATTTAAAGAAAATACTTTTGTATAAAATAATTTGAGAACACATATCTAACTATTTATACACATCACAATAAGATACTTATAAGATTTAATTCAACCAAAATATTGCACGTGCATACTACGTGCAAAATAAAATAATTTTTCATTAATTGAAAAATCAGGGTATTACACACAACCAACGGCAAAGAACACAACCCATGAATAACAACTCGAACACCACGCACAACGAATGGACAACGAACCAACGAAACTACGAACCAACACGAACGAACTAACTCAACGAAAACCACGAACCAAAGAGAACCAAAACCCACGAACCAATGAGAGCAACTCGCCCACAACCACCTCTCGCACACGAAGAGGAACGAGGTGCGGCCGAAGGGACAACTCCGGGCTGTCGCACACTGGTTTGTGGGACAGGGCAGAGCGGGAGCAGGCGGTCTGCGCGAACGAAAGAGGAGGGGGACAGCCGTTTGCGTCGCTAGGGGGCAGCGCAGTGGGTGCTTGCCTGGGTGTTGCAACGACGCGAGGAGGACGGGAGGTAGGGGGGAAGGTGCTACAGGCAGAGGAACGGTGCAGTCGCGCAGGAGGGGGGTCCGGCTGCTCGGCCGCACAGGCGGCGCAGGGAAAGAGCACCGGAACGCGCGCTGGCTGCTGTTGCTGCAGTTCGGCAGTGCGACAGGGGAGCACAGGAGGAGCACCGTCTTGCCTAAGTTGCTGTCGAGGAGACCAGGGCGCTGCGGTGGGGGTAGGGAGCTGGCCGGAGGATGGGTGAGAACAGGAGGCGGGGATGAGATGGGGTAGAAGACGAAGAGGTGCATGGCGGCTAGGTTATAGGGTTTAGAAGGTGAATAGTTGGGGGATGTATATATAGGGGGGATGGGTTAAATGGGTCTGGGTATATTTGGGTTTAGGGGATATTAAGTAAATGAATTTTGGGTAGCATTTGGGTGTAAACGGGCACAGGTTTAATAGGGTAGAATAGGGTTATGGTCTTAAGGGTAATGGGTCCAAATGGGTGTTAGGGAATGAAAGGGTGTGGGTAATTAGGTGGGTTAATAACAGGGTAATGGGTTTGGGGTAATTAGGCTGAAGGGGTTTGGGTAAAATAAAGGGGTAACGGGTTATAGGGTAATTGCTAATGGGTATGGGTTTAATTAAACAATGGGTTAATGGGTATAAGGATAAATAAAAGAGCTAATGGTATATTGATAAGATATAGGTTTTAAAATAGGATTTAAATAAAAAATCTAATCGAATAGATAAAGTAATAAATAGAAGTAGGATTATATATCAAAATATATACTGATCTACAAGATAGGAATTATTTGAAATACTACAAATACAAATAACAATAGAAATAGATTTTTAAATCAACAATCAAGAGTAAAAGATAAAATAACACGAATAACAAAAATAACAATAATCATAAAAAAATAACAATAATAAAAATCATAAACATAAATATAATAATCCAAAGCATAATAAAAATATTTGTATTATTAAAAATAAAAAAATATCATTGGGAACTAGTTATAAATAAACCATTGATTAAAAATAGGTTTTAACAGAAGATCTAATAATATATTTTAACAAAGAATTTGAAAGCAGAAAAATTAATTTACAAAAATTTTAAATATAGAAAAATACACATAAAATACGGATTTTGAGAAAAAGGTGTTACAACCTCCATTAATGTGGTAGAGAGATGAGGTATTTGAGCGGCTCCAAAATCAATTCATTTGATTTTTCACGATGGAATGAAAAATCAAATCATACAAGCTGATGGTCTTATCCGCTTTGAAAGTGACTAGTTGTTAAATCAAATCATACAAGTTGATGATCTTATCCTCATTGAAGGTGACCCGTTGTTAGTCATTAATCAAATCATACAAGCTGTAATGGTGGGTCCAATTAATCAGGACGTGCTCAATCTGGTGAGGGAGATCTCTGTGTCTTCTATCAACCATTTTTATTGTGAGAGGAACATGTATGTCGATCATCTTGCCAAACAAGGGAGGTCTTCTTCTTGTGATTTCTTATTGAAGTAGATGCATAGGTGTTTTGCGAGAACTAGTGTAATAACTTGGTTTTACCTAATGATTGTGAAAATATCACTAACTGCAGTAATCAGAGTTTCCCCCAAATAACCCTCAAAAGTCTCAAACCCTACATCTGATCTTGGGGAAGGTGGCTAGGGCTCGTCGCCGCCGCCCCCCTCGTCACTCACCATCGATCTACTCCCTGTCGTCCCTCCCTCCTCGCACCCTCTTCCATCTCATCCCGTCACCCCTCCCACCTCACCACTTCGCCCCCTCCGATGTCGACATCTTGTCCCAGATGGGGACTCGCAAGGCAACGAACGGGGGGCACGTCAACGGCATTCGAAGCATCGACGATGTACGGGGTGGAGCTCGAGTGGGCCGCCGCCTCCTGCAACCGCTGTGGCAACTCTTTCTCTGTGCTCGACTACCGATGGTGTGGTGATTGCCGCTGGTCAGAGGGGGATGTGCGCGACTGCCGCTGGTGCGGCGATGGCCGACGTGTGCTCGACTGCCATCGGTGCGGCAATTATTGCTCCCCGCTAGGGCCGCCGCTAACTACTGTGCACTTGAGTTTCCTCCAACAAAGGCCACTACCTTCTTGATAGCACCTCTTCTTCCCTTCATCAGCATCCCTGACAGCGGCAACGCCATCACCCTTCGTGGCGCGAGGAATTATTGTTGTTTTGTTTGGTTAGGGTTTTTGATTGACTGTGAGAGTCTATTGGTGTGTGTTTATGTGGGTGAGAAATCGCTCGAGAGAGATAGAACGTGAGAGAGGTGAAGGTATGCTCTCAACGGCTCTCTCTTTGGGCGTGGTATTTGGGTGGGGTGAATGAGAGTGTAGTTTGGTAAGAAATCGTCCGAGAGAGCAAGAACGTGAGAGAGGTGAAGGTATCCTCTTCACGGCTCTCTCTTTGGTTGCAGCTATCTCTTTGGAGGCGGTGCACGAGGAGAGAAGGAGGAGGTTGGGTTCGACAGGTGCGGGGCTTGGGCCCGAAGAAGAGGTCCCCCCATCGATGAGACGGCAGGGTTCGGCGGTTGATAAAATCCCGCCTAACTAGTTTCAGGAGGGTGTGCACGTACCGTAGAGGTAGTGCACGAAGCTAAATTGACGTACATGCAATTTTTTTGGGCCAAGCTTTGTGTTTGGGCCCAAGATGGGGTCCAATACAATATTTGAGGAGTAGGTCTGTCCTTGCTGTCAGGGGGATCTACACCACAACTCGTAGTGCTAATAACGGAAGTGCACCACAAACAATAGAAACTCCCAAGAAATAGATGAACCAAGAACAAGTCACCACAATATGCAAGATCTCACAAGAACACAATCAATATGCAGAGATAACCAATACTTCTTATTCCCCAAGAAATACAAAGATTACAAAAGAGATTACAACTCTCAATCTCTCTCTTTCACCTTTGAAACACTCGGCACAATCCCCTCTTAAAGTTGAATAATGACCACAACCAACTAAACCCTAGATTTTACGGCTATATATATAACCCCCAAGTAAACCATAAAAGATAAACACAAATCTAGCATTTGGGCATTTAAACTCGTAAGCCCAAAAACAATTAGCCGCCGATGTCGGTCGACCACATCCCCAAGGTCGGTTGACCGCAACGTGTAGAACTAAACCCGAGGGCTGACCGGTCAACTGTACCCCCAAGGCTGGTCGACCGTCCCCTCCTCTGTTGGACCTTTACACTCGAAGAACTCTCAGCAGACTAGGTCGGTCGACCACACCCCCAGGTCGGTCGACCACAACTCTCCAGGCTGCATTCTTCTACTCGCTGCTTGTCTTCTCTTGCTTCTTTGTCTCATCCTCTTCTTCTCCAACTTCAAGTACTCAGTGCCTACATGTATTTGAGGCCAAACCCTAACAATCTCCCGCTTGGACTAAATACACCACGCTTCAAAGTTATTGCAATCTTCACCTCGCGTTATCTCTGCCAATCTCCCACTTTCATGGAAGACCCAAGTATCTCCCCCACTCTCATGAAGAGCACCTCCGCCACTCCACTGCGTGGAGTGCACCAACCACCCCTCATCGTCTCATGAAGGATGTGCTCCACCATTAGAGCACTAATACTGAAGAAACAATCTCCCGTATTGGATTTCATGTTATGAGACTCCCCAACTCGCAAGATCTCCATCAACACCGGACATGGTTCAAAGCCTCTCAATGCACCCTCTGCAGTAGAAACCTCCGTGGACGACACCTCCATAAACTCCGCAGTCTGTTCAACCCCTACAGTCCCAATTTGGTTACTCTCATCGACATCACCCCGCATATCGATACCAGTGCTCTCTATCACACAAGAGCGACTTGAAGGTTCAACTGCCAATTCGCA
Source organism: Hemerocallis citrina (assembly GCA_017893485.1). Lineage (NCBI taxonomy): Eukaryota > Viridiplantae > Streptophyta > Magnoliopsida > Asparagales > Asphodelaceae > Hemerocallis > Hemerocallis citrina. Next base: position 414,902 of record JACEHZ010000249.1, read on the forward strand.
AAGTACCCTCTCCACAGCAACCTCTTGCCCTCTAGGATCACTTCCATGGCCAGTAGCTCCCACTAAATTAGTAATCTCCCCTCCACAACTGAAAGAACTCGGTTGCTCCCTACACAACCTACTACTCGATTCCGGTTGAGAGTCAACTACAGGAAAAATGCCCCTCATGTCTCTAAGCAAATACAGCGTTCCCTCACGATTCTCTTTTGCAACCACCCTTGAACCTGTAGTTATACACCACTCTCCACTACCAACTGTAGTAGACAACTCCTCCTTGTCTAGCCTTCCAATCGAGATAAGATTTTCTTTCAAGTCTGGAACATGCCTTGTCTCCCGCAAGACAACACTTTGATCATCAATGGTGTTCACGCGAACAGTACCAACCCCATGTACAGGACACCGGTGACCGTTCTCCACGATCACAACTCCAAAAGAACCCTCCCCGTAGTCATCAAATATCTCTCTCCTCAGAGTGCAATGAAAAGAAGCTCCCGAATCAATACACCAATCTTGAGTGCCCAACTCCTCCCGAGCTGATAAGCATAATTCCTCAACAAGCCTTCCTTGAACTTCCTTTGGGTTATCTTTCTTCGGTTTCTCCTGCTTTTTCTTCATATAAGCCTTGCAACTGCGCATCATGTGACCCTTCTTGTGACAATACCAGTACTCAGGCCCATGTCCCCCATCGCTGTTATCAGACCCATTCTCAGATGAACTACTTTGATCTTTTCTTCTTCGACTGCTCTTAGATCTCCCACGTCTTTTCTCAACGTACATGGCGGAATCTCTAGAAGATGATGATGGATATTCCCCGTTTCTCACCCTTCTCACATCCTCATTCAGAATGCTACTCACCACATCCTGTAGAGTCGTCGAATCTGTCATAGTGCCTGTAATAGTCTGTTCCACCGTACCATGACTGTCAGGTAAAGTAGATAGAAGTAACAATGACTGCCCCATCTCTGAAAACTTCAATGTGCAGCTTCCATCTGGTTGTAAACCAAACAGTAATTGTTCACATGCTCTACTACTGACCCCCTTCCTTCAACTTCATATTAACCAATTTCTTCAGATGAAGAATTTGATTAGATGCTGATGGTTTTTCATACATATTCGTGAGAATCTCCATAGCCTCCTTTGTGGTCTTCGCCTTCGAGATATGAAATAACGCCTTCCTACTCAGTCCCGACTGAATCTGTCCTAGCGCCTTCTGATCCAAATGATTCCAATCTGTCAAGACTTTCGCATCCTTGTCTGCACCTATCGGCTTCTCATCAAACAACGAACCATCAAAATCTTTCTGACGAAGATACGCTATCATCTGAATCTTCCACATCGCGAAATCACTCCCATCGAATCTTTCGATCTTCATCTTGTTATCGGCCATCTCGAACCAATTGCTCTGATACCACTTGTCAGAGGATCTACACCACAACACGTAGTGCTAATAGCGGAAGAGCACCACAAGCAATAGAAACTCCCAAGAAATAGATGAACCAAGAACAAGTCACCACAATATGCAAGATCTCACAAGAATATAATCAATATGCAGAGATAACCAATACTTCTTATTCCCCAAAAAATACAAAGATTACAAAAGAGATTACAACTCTCAATCTCTCTCTCTCACCTTTGAAACACTCGGCACAATCCCCTCATGAAGTTGAATAATGATCACAACCAACTAAACCCTAGAGCTTATGGCTATATATATAGCCCCCAAGTAAACCCTAATAGATAAACACAAATCTAGCAATTGGGCCTTTAAACTTGTAAGCCCAAAAACAATCAGTCGCCGATGTCGGTCGACCGCACCCCTAAGGTCGGTCGACCGCAACGTGTAGAACCAAACCCGAGGGCTGACCGGTCGACTGCACTCCCAAGGCCGGCCGACCGTCCCCTCCTCTGTTGGACCTTTACACTAGAAAAACTCTCAGCATACTAGGTCGGTTGACCGCACCCCCAGGTCGGTCGACTGCAACTCTCCAGGCTGCATTCTTCTACTCGCTACTTGTCTTCTCTTGCTTCTTTGTCTCATCCTCTTCTTCTCCAACTTCAAGTACTCAATGCCTGCGTGTATTTGAGGCCAAACCCTAACACTTGCCCTCTTCGATAGTATGTGATGACTATCGGTTTGTCGGCCTACCCTCCAGGGTTATTGGAGGGATCTGTTGTCTGTAAGGGACATATTGCTTCATATTTTATTTCCTGTTTGTAATATGTATATTTTGTTAATTTCTAATTAATGAAACAGGGTGATCATATTCCACATTTTTCTTCAAAAAAAAAAAAAAAACTTGGTTTTACTTTTTATGTTTATCCAAAAAAAATAAAAATAAAAATAAAAAAATAAATAGATATCTAAACTTTGCAGGTAGAGGTAAAATTATCTATAGGTTGCATACCTAAATTCACTAAAAAGATATCAATAGGTATCTAAACTTTATTTTAAAACGGGTCTTAACTGTGAATATTAAACTCACTTTCCTCTCAGTTTGTGAACTGTTGGAATTGAGTATACATTCAAAACACTCATCTTGTTATCAATACTGTCTCATGGCCTAACGGTTAAAGTTTTGAGTTCACAAGAGGTTGGGGGTTCAATTCGTACATTCTACATGATATATATATATATATATTTATATATCTATGACCGGGCCGGGCCTTAGGGCCTTGGGGGTCTTGGGGTCTATTGAAAAAAAAAAAAAAACAGAACTTTTTTTTTTTCCTTTTTTTTTGAAACTTTCAGAATTCAAAACGTTTTTAATAAATATAGCAGTTTCACACATAAATAGACTTTATGTTATAGCAGTTTCAAAAATTAAATAGTATTCATTATATAGCCGTTTTTGGATTAATGCACACTCATTATAGCTTACTGGTTACAATACAAGCTATAAGATGAGTATCTTTGGGAAGAAGAAGACACAGAAAACAGAAAAAGAAAATACAAATTTCTATCATTCAAAATTTTCTCAAAAAATTCAATTTCTGCGGTTTTTTGCTGGTGCAAGTTGGTACGTGCTGCTTTGGAGTCTTGGCAGCACTGTAGATCAGAAGCTCGTTGTATCCCGGGAGAAGTGTTTGGTGATCAACGATTCATCTCCAGAATCGGCCAAATAGTTTCTTAAAGAAAGTGCAACCCACGCCTCGAGCTACTTCTCACTTTCTTCCTGTTGCAGATCAATTCCAGAAAGGTCACTTGGTACACTCAGGTCGTTTTATTCCTAACAGTGAACTACTAAGGAAACTTGATGAGTTATTGAAGATCGAAGGCTCAGTTTCCTCTCAGTTTTTTTTTATGAGCGTCTCTTTTTGTTAGATATATAATTGTAAACTTTTGTTACGGGGTCTGTGACGAGGCAGTGAGTGACATTGAACATGACATTTTAACATAATCCGCCTTATTAATTTGTCATTTCAGCTTTTCCCCCCTTTTTGTTATATTCTTTGAGCTACTAACCAAATCTTATTTGTGAAAAGGTGCCTTCACATATATTCGGAAAGAGTAATGCTAGAGCCACTACCAAACCAATTGAGAGTAATGAAGAGTAAAAGCAGCAACTTAGCTACATGCAGAGTCAAGTAATTGCTGGTCTGGATCTGAGAGGGTTTAGAGCATTTATAGCAGTTGAGAGTCAAAATTTTCATATTTGACTTTTAGAAATAGAAAATTTGACTTCGTGTTGTAGTCGTTTCGACTCAAAATTTGATTGGACAGTAGATGATATTGCGTTGGAGAACAATTTTTAAAAAATACAAAAGGCATTGGACGCAATCATCTTGCGTCCAATGCCATTTATTATTTTTTTTTTCTCTCAGAAGCGTAATCATCTTGCATCCAATGTCATTTACAAATTTAATGTCTCGAAAACAAAATCATCTTTCCTCCGAGACATTAAATTTGTAAAAAATATTGAGACGCAACATCATCTTGCATCCGATAGAAATAAGTGAAATTTTAGTTCGGACGCAGGATCATCTTTCGATTCCTATATTTGGGAATTTCGTATATCTTCTCTCAGATATAAAAGTTTACTATTCTTCAAAACTCAAAATTTCAAAATATAGAGAACGATTGCAGTATGTTTTTCTCAAAATTTTCAAATTTGGGAAATTTGAGGAACGGAGACTACAGATGCTCTAAGGGGTCTTAGATTTGAACATTATGATCAAGGCCATGATTGGTAAAGAAACGGTGAAAATTGGTGCAGAGGAGAGGCTTGTTCTGTCTTCATTCAAAAGTTTTTAATGTTTTGGATTGGAAGAGCCACATGAAAAGTGGATATTGTGTGTTTTCTGGAAAAGAATTTGCAAGAACAGGCAGAACTTTTTTGAGATTTTCCATCCACTGTATATTCGGAGGATTATATCACAAGATGCATTGGAGATTGTAGCCGATGTCATTTGTGTTCCAAAGTATACGTTTTCACTGATTGTTATGGTCTTTCTCGTGTTGGCCGTCAAAAGAAAGATTTTGGATTGGACCTGATAATTGTGTCTTATGCCCCCCCTCTATATATATGACAAAAGATATGAACCTTCAGTTCTCCTTAAAACCATGCTCCTACAAAGATAGGAGCACAGTCTTCAAAGAGAATCAAATGGAACCAAAGGTTTGTATCTTTTTCATACTTTTTTTTTATACCTAATTGTGCACATGATATTTTTCCTCTCCCACCCTAAGTCACCGGATCATCTTTTACCTAAAAAGAAATCATGTCTTACTCCTGCTGATTAGAGCAATGTGATTTATAAGTGACTGCAAAAATATTGGCTAATCGTATGCGCCACACTTCTTTCTAATATCATTTCTACTAAACAAGGTGCATTCATCACTGGCAGGGACATCCTAACAACTACGGCTTAGCACCGAGATTCTACATAGCATGAAAAACTAATGGGGTAGCCAAAAACACTACTTCACATTAAAAGTGGACCTGGCAAAGGCATATGATAGAGTGAAATGGAACTTTCTTATAGACATGATGAAGAAGTTTGGATTTGGTGACAAATTCATCCCTCTTCTGAGAACATGCATGACAACCTCGAGCATTTCGGTTAACATTAATGGCGATCATGATGGCTTTTCAACCTTCCAGTGGCCTACCGGGATGCCATTATCTCCTTACCTCTTCATTCTGGTTTCTGAGGGTCTTTTCGCTTCTATTAAGAGGAAGGTCTCTCTAGGAAATTATCTGAGATTTAAACACAGTAGATATGCTCTTAATTTAAATTATTTGATATTTGTAGATCATTAATTCATGCTTAAAGAGGCCTCACAACAAATGATCCTCAAAGTGAAGGACATTCTTTCACAATATGGCTCATGGTCGGGCTAACAAGTCAACTTCGACAAATACAACATTTATCTCAATAAGTGCATGCAAGAGGCGACCCAGCAGAAGCTTGCATATCTCCTCCAAGTTCAGCGTATGGGTGACAACACGACCTACGTGGTGTAGAACCAAAAAAAATGGATCCCCAAAATCCGATCATAACTCTCCCATTGAATGACCTCTACAATGGTCCCCTATGACTAGTCTTCGATAGCTCGGCATGTGCAGCACCCAGCGATCCCCTACCCGGTGCATACCATGGGCATGTTAAGAGAATATCCCCCACACTTGGCGGCAACAATGAATATCCTGCTCCCCAACTAATTTTGGTTCAGATTGTGAGGTACAATTCTTTATCCTCACTAATGCAACCAACCCCAAAAAATCGCCAGAAAGCAGCAATCGAGCACACTACTCACAGCCTCGTCATGCAGTCAAGATCGACTAGTCGACCTCCTATATATCCTGCAACGACCAGTCAATGAACAACCTCCCAACGGTCATCCTATCAAGGCGAACATGGCTTACGTGGAAGCACCACCGCCACGTGTCACAGGCTAAAATGTGGCCTCCAAGCCTGTTCTCGCTATAAATAGCCCCTTATCGGCACAAAAATAAACAGAGAAAAATATACGCAAACTAAGTCGAAACTCTGGTGAATGATCAAGCAATCTCAAGATCTCAAGCTCTTGAGATTGCTAGAGTGTTGATTTTTATTCATGATTCAATTACCTAAGAATTTAGATACATAGTGGAGATATGATGATAGTAAGAGAAAAACATGAGTATGAGGGCCATTAGATTGGCAATTGAGAGTGTTCACAGAATGTCCTCATGATGCGTCATGATTAGGGCGTGGATACTACTCCAGGATACCGTTCCGGTGGTGACGCTTGTGGGGTATTTGGTGACTACGGGTGGTGCCATGGTCCATGGTGGAGGTGAATTGACCACAGGATGCTTGCATGATGAGTCATGTGTCAGTACATGGGATTATCTCTAGGATGTCTGGATATGGGCTCGTAACTCATAGAATACCTAGGATACTTACCGTAGTTACTGTAGTAGTTTAAGTTATGGCGAGGGATCGAACCCTACAAGATGAAGAACGATTAAGGGTTTGCCCTCGGATCTATGTAGTATGGGATGCATAGAATCCAAACAAGTGTGCATTAGTGTCATGTAAATATTAATAACTGCATTAAGAACTAAGTGCACATTCACACACGACATCAATAAGGTAGTCCCCCTTAGTTTTGTTTGTGACAAGTGTGCTTTCTAAGTAAGAGAAATTGATGTATTATATCCTAGTGTCAGTTGTATGCAACTGACGTACCCACAGTTTCTATGCAGGATAAAGTGAATGACAAGACTAAAAATTGATTGCTGCTTAAAGAAATGTTCAAGTTATTATTCAATTCACGTATAAATGTTGTAATTTATAATTTCACTGCATTGATGTAAACTCTGTTGTAATAAAAGTTCTTTGTAAAATTGTACAAAGAGAAGTGTAAAGATCCTGTGGAATTTCGAATTCAGTCTTATTTGGAATTCGGAGTGTTACAGAGTGGTATCAGAGCCACGCTTCCAAGTAGTACAAATTTATAAGGAACGAAACCCTAGAGTGGACATTAGAGTGTGAGTTAGGTATAGAAATTTAAATGTAAGTCACTTACATTTATGTTGCTTAATGATTGATGCTTCTTCTTCTCCCTTCCCCAAGATGGCGAATCACCACGACCCAGCAGGCGATGATGATTGGCACATAATCGAAAAGGACTACTACCCCGGACAAGGAGACTCTGACGAAGAAGATCCCGAGGAATATGAAGGAGAATGGCTCAGGTCCCGAGAGATCACTCCACCTCCAAACTTATCGGACATTTCATCCGACGAGGAAGAGCCAGATCGGGGAGATCTCATCAAGACCCTTCAGAGTCAAGTGGAGACTCAAAGGGAGAGAGAGAGCTGTTGCAGGCACAGTATGCCAAGTACAAGGAGAACAATGCAACCCTCAGTCATCGTGTTTGGAAACTCGAGGAGAGGAAGAACATGTATGATGTAATGAAGGATGAAGTGATAGAACTATGGGAAGAGCTTAGGGAAGCCAAGAGGAATCATAGGTATTAGAATGTTGTATCTTCTCTATGCTTTAGCTTGATATCAGACGATGTTTTAAATTTGAATGTACAAAGTTTGAATTCAATGAAATGAAAGAAGTTGGTTTAAATTCATATTTTCTACTTCGAATTTAATGGATCTTTTGAATCAGAATATGGCTAGAAGAAGATCAAGGAATGGTGAAGGTCCCAGCTGTAGACTTGACTTGGAAATGGAGTTGGCTAGAGTCTATCAGACCATCAACGTCGTTGCCATGAATCAAAACCATGGGAGGATGGATGTGAATCCAGTTCCTGAGGCGATCAAACTTGTGGAGTCATTCAAGAGGATGAAGCCACCAGTGTTTGAAGGGAAGTCAGATCCAGATGCAGCTGACAATTGGATTCGGCAAGTCGAGACTATCTTTGAAGTCTTGGAAACTCCGGAAGGTAGCAAAGTGAAGTTGGCTACTTTGCAGCTTGAGAAGGATGTGGCTGTGTGGTGGCAGTCGATGAAGCGGACTATGGGAAATGGTGTTGTTGGCTGGGAGGAATTCTTGGAGGAGTTCTGCGGTTAATATTTTCCATCTAATGTCTAAGAGAAGAAGGCGATGGAGTTTCTGGCGCTGCAGCAGGGAGGCATGTCTTTCAGGGAGTATGAGACAGGATTTACTCAACTCTCGAGGTATGCACCCGAACTTGTGATGGACAAGGCAAAGAAAGCTCGGAAGTTCGAGCACGGATTGAGGCCGAGGCTGAGATCAAGGATGATACCCCTCGGTAACAGGAGGTTCGACAAGTTAGTCAAGCAAGCTGCAGCCACTGAGGCGGATATAGAGCAGTTCCACGTTGTTCAGAACCGGAGGAACAACTGAAAAGTGGGGAAGAGGCCCATAATTTCTGGGAATGTTAGAGGGCAGCCGCTGGCTCAAAGTTTCAAACCTACTGGGGCGAACGCTGTCAATGTGGCTGAAAGACCCGGGAATGTTTGGGTAAGACCTTCTGTGACTTGTTTCAACTATGGAGAGACAGGCCAGTACAAGTCTCATTGCCTTAAGATGCAAAATGCTGTCCGTAATGGACCAACTGAACAGGTTGGGAAGAAGCCGTACCAGAAGGGGCGAGTATTTGCCTTGATTGAAGCTGACGCTGATGAAGTGGATCACGTCATCACTGGTACGAGGGAGGATGTTTAGAAGTTTTTCTGTTGTTCTCTTTTCCCTGCTTTATTTAGTGAACTGTTATGTAACGAGTGTGTGTTATGTAACGGAGAATTTTATTTGAATGGAAAGAAAGCTGTTGTTTTGTTCGATACTGGATCCTCTCATACTTTTTTATATCCTAAATTTGCTAAAGTCTTGGGAGTTGAACCGAAGGTCTTTCCAGGCATGGTCTTAGCCGTAGCTACTCCATCAGAGGAGACTTTAACCACTGATCGGTACTATGCAGACTGTGAGATCGTAATGGGGACAGGATTTTTGGGATTGATCTGATCGAGCTGAATATCCTGGGGGTCAATGTTATCATTGGCATTGATTGGATGTCGGTGTACAGTGCGAACATCGAGTGTAAGACCAAGGAGGTAACAATGAAGGCAGAGGTGGTCCTGAAGTCACTTTCTAGGGGAAGAAGAGATGTTCAGATTTGGTGGCTGCTATCAGCAAGAAGAAGGTTCTTGTAGAGGTGCAGCAAATTTCAATGGTTCGGGATTACCCAACTGTATTCTTAGAGGATTTTCTCGGGTTACCCTTGCATCGTGATGTAGAGTTCAGCATCACTATTCAGCCAGGGAGTGCACCCATTTCCAAGGCACCGTATAGGAGGCACCTGTGGAGCAGGATGAGATCAAACGGCAGATTGAGAAACTGTTGGAGAAAGGCTTTATTCAACCGAGTGCATCACCTTGGGGAGCACCGGTGCTGTTGGTAAAGAAGAAGGATGGTTCGATGAGGATGTGCATCGATTACCGAGAGCTGAATAAGGTCACTGTTCAGAACAGGTAACATTTTCCCTGAATTGATGACCTGTTCGATCGTCTACAAGGAGCAGTTGTTTTCTCCAAAATAGATCTTCGATCGGGATACCATCAGGTTCGAGTGAAGACTGAGGATGTGTATAAGACTACATTCAGAACTTGACATGGGCATTACGAAGTCTTAGTTATGTCATTTGAAGTGACGAATGCAACTGCAATCTTTATAGACATGATGAACAGAGTTTTGAGGCCATTTATTGATTCTTTCGTCGTGGTGTTTATCGACGACATTCTTGTGTACTCCAGTCGAAGGAGGAGCACACTGAGCATCTGGTTGAGGTTCTGAAGAAGCTTCAAGAGCATGGGTTGTATGCCAAGTTATCCCAGTGCGATTTCTGGAAGTCTGAAGTGGCATTCCTGGGTCACATCCTTTCTAAGGAGGGAGTGGCAACTGATCCGCAGAAGATAGAGGCGGTGAAGGATTGGGCAAGGCCTACTACAGTGAAGGAAATCAAGAGTTTTCTTAGGTTAACTGAATACTACAGGAGGTTTATCCAAGACTATGCTCAGATAGCCGTGCCGCTCACTGGTCTGACCAAGAAGAATGTGAACTTCAAGTGGACCGAGCAGTGCGAGGCAAACTTTCAGGAGTTGAAAGAGAAGCTGGCTACTGCTCCCATTTTAGCTTTTTCTAGAGCAGGTGTTGAGTATGATGTTTACAGCGATGCTTCACATCGTGGGCTTGGTTGTGTCTTGATCCAAGAAGGAAAAGTGATCGCTTATGGGTCTAAGCAACTAAGACCGCATGAGAAGAATTGCCCAACTCATGATTTAGAGTTGGCTGCGATTATCTTCGCCTTGAAGCAATGGAGACATTATGTGTACAGTGAGAAACTGAACATGTACACGAACCATAAGAGCTTGAAATACATCTATCAGCAGAAAGACCTGAATCTGAGGCAACGGAGATGGCCGGAGGTACTTGTGGACATTCGTCCAGAGATTAAGTACCATCCCGAGAAGGATAATGTTGTTGTTGATGCGCTTAGCCACAAGAACAGTCTGGCTAGTTTGATTACAACTTAGAGGCATCTTGCAGAGGAGTTAGATCGGGCTAGTATTGAAGTTGTGGTGTAAGGCTTGAGATCATCTTTAGCTCAGTTGAGACTTCAGCCTACGCTGAATGAGAGGATTATAGCAAGTTAGAGAAAAGATGCAGTGTAGCACCTCGGATTTCTAATATAATATCTTAGAAAATACGTGGCACAATTCCCAGCATCAACTTCAATGTAATATTACACACAGTCCAAAAACACAGATAATTTTGTTTCAAACTTTTGTTACAATAATCATTTACAACACACCGGATTACAAAACACATTGAATTACAAACTTTCTTTTACAAAAGCTCTATTACATCAATTTATCTCAAGCATCCAACCCCAAGCTCTAAGCAACAACAACCTCTAAAACATGAGGCTAGAGATAATTCCTAACCCCCAAAACTAAAGGGGTCAGCCATAAAGGTGTGAGTGACATAAAAACAAAGCAACATAATTAAATCATAAAACACGGAGTCATCAACAACATGTATTAACAGCAAGAATAAATGAAATGAGAAATAACAGATAAGTAAAGCATGAAAACATCAAGGAATATAAGATAGTAAATAGTAATTCATGAAAACGTCAAGTGATTCTAGACTAAGTGTCAAGTGTAGAAAAACAGGAAAACACAAGCATAAAACCAAGTCAAGAAAACACAATTCTATATGCTGACTCTCAAATACAAACTTGTCGGATTCTATGCATTCCATAGTACATAGGTTCGGTGCAAGCCCTTAACGATCTCCACTTTATAGGGTTAAACCCCTCGTTATGCAACTACTCCTACTACGGTGATGGGAAACAAGATCCAGAATACTCTGCGAATAGGCACCACAACCCTCGACGCGCAAGCATCATGTAAGATAGCTCAAAAACAACCGGAGAATCATCTCCCAAACCCGTGTACCCCACGAATAGGCTTGCAAGGCCCTCGACGTGCAGATACACCAAGTACATTCCGTGAATAGGCCTGCCGACCCTCGACACGCGAATGCACCCTGCATGCTCCGTGAATAGGCCTGCAGACCCTTGACACGCGAAAACACAAATGTCCTCTCGAGACATAACAACAAACTGTCCTGGAACACATCCCTTGGACTAACAAAACCATGAGCCTATAATTACGTTTCTTAAGTTCCATCACATCCCCACTAGTGCATGTCCTTAAGTTGTTTATTGTTAAAACACAAAATCTCCATCTCTAGAGTTAGTGTATCCTGCCGGACTTAAATACTCAACAACAACTAAACCAAGACCCTCCAGGTCTAACTCAACAAATCTCAACTGCCGGTTCACAGGACTCCCACTCAACTCCTAGAGATCTCAACAAGACCAAAATCCACAAATCCATCGTCAAAACGATCATAAGGAGAAACCTCTCCAATCAACAAAACCCAAATCTTTATAAAATTCCAGAATGCAAATCCAACAATAAAATATCTTGAAAACATATGTTCTGTAGAAAGAATAATATTTAGAATAGTAAGTTATAGATCCAAAAACATTTAAAGAATCAATCATGTTAAAATAGCATCAAAATATCTCAAAACATATCAGTAGCGGTCGACTGCAATGCAGAGTCGGTCGACTGTCCAGAGCGAAAATCCAACATTTTTAAGAAAATAATATTAAGTGTTGACGGTCGACTTGTAAAAGACACCAGTCGACTGTCCAGAAAGAGAATTCCATAGTTTTAAGAAAACAATCTAAGTGTTATAAGTCGACTATAAAACTATCGGTCGACTGTCCAGAGAAAATCCAATAATCCTTTAAGAAATAATTCTAAGGGGTACCAGTCGACTGTAAAAGTCCTCAGTCGACTATCCAGAACGAAATTTCAAGAAAAACTAGAGAACATAGCAGCCGGGTCGTGTCGGTCGACTGAGAAGTCATACCAGTCGACTGTCTACCTACAGACTGTATACTTTTGGTTGTGCACATTTCAACCAATACGTAGTTTTACTTTATGAAAACAATTTCTACGAAAAACTTATTTCTTATATGATCAAGTACGACTTGTAGGATTTATAATAACCCATAAAACTAAACCAAAACTACTTGAGTTTATAAAAATGGAGATTTTTTAATTTCTTTCAATCAAACATGAATTTGTGCATATAATCAAAATAGAGTTTCTTAAAAAAAATCGATTACTCATTGAAATTGCTTCGTATTCAGATCCAAACCACATCAATACCAAATCTCGAAAGAAAATCCCCAAATTAAATTAAAAATGTATCAAATCTCAAATTTTAGTCATCACAACTCGAATCCTCAAGACGTGGTCTTTTAATCCATTACTCATTCTCAAAATTCCTCAAACTCAATCTCAACTAATCTCAATAGTTGATTCATGAACAAAAACAAATTTATTATTAACAGGGCCAAGTTGCATTCATCCAACTCACCAATAGTCCAAAATCTCATCTTTAATTAATTAATGCATATCATCCATCATACTAAATCAAATCAGCAATAATCCAAAAGAAATAGCCTACTCACCATTTATATTAGGTTCTCCTACAATCTAAAATCATCCACATGAAATTCTACTCACAATAACTAGGGTTCTTCGCAAAGATCCACTTTTATCATCCATCCAACATACATATTCATACCAAACCCTAGCATGCTTTCTAATAGATGAAATTCAACATCCAAGATCAATCAAAATATTCATATCATTCGCATACAACATACACAAATCAAAAGAAAACAAACAAGTCACTCACCTTGTAGAAGAGATCAAACGAATGCAAATAGAAAATAGGGAAAATGCCTCTCCTTCGCAAGGAATCCAAGATCTTCTCTTTCAATCTCCAAGAAAAATAAAAATAATAAAATCTTTGTGTTGTGCAGCAAAATATGACTGCACTCCGCCTTTTAAATAGGCCGGAAATTGAAGTATTAGGGTTTTAAATACATTTGCAAAATAATCTTTTAACAAATTATTACTTTACATATATAAACCTTTCTTTATAAAGTAGTTAAAATAAGTTAAATAAATTAAAACCAAATCAAATCATTTAACTACTAAGTTGTCCAGAAATCCAGCACACCCCAGAAATAAAGAAAATCCGGATTTGTACTCAGGGTGACAATTTTGCACAAAAATTCTTCTTTTTGTAATATTTGCAAATACATCATAAAATATTAGTAAAAATCCAGAAAATTCAGAAATAATATATAATAATACATATTATATTTTCCAATTAAAATATCTAACTTTTACTTTTCAGGAAAACATTTGCACAAGATCCAACATAAATTCCATATTTGCAAAAACACCATATTTGTTTAAATCTTTACCAAATCAACTCTAAATAAAATTTAAGTATATTTTAATTTCAATGATGACCATGGAAAGCCCAAAAATCAGTAAAAACAAAATTTTATTATTTATTTGAGATCAAAACGGCTTTTTACATAAAAGCCCCTCTCTTTCGAGGTATTTATAAAAATAGTTTTTTTATTCAGAAAAATCCCAAAATTTAGAATATACTCTATTATAAGTAGGAGAATTTATTAAAAATATAATATTGGATATTTACACCAAAAATATTTGCACGTGTTTCGCACGTGTAAAAAGATAAATCTTCAGAAAAATATTTATTAAATCTCCAGAAAATTATTTTAATTAATTTATAAATCTTTAAAATTATATTTAAAAGTATAGGGTACTATATCACTCCCTCCTTAGAAGAGTTCTGTCCTCAGAACTACTGCTAATGGGGTCCAAACAACACACCAATAATGAATGCAATATCTCATAAATGGAAACATAATTTAAGAAATACAATCACACAAGAGAATACATTTCAACAAGAGAAATACAAACATACAGGAGAGACACAATCATACAAAGAGTTCAGAAAAACAACCTTCCGCTGCGCAACTCTGATAACTTGCCATCGGAAACCATGCTGCAACAACATCTGAACTCTTGCATCCAACTCTTACCTTCCACATCTGCTTCAACCTTCCGAGGATCAGTGGCCACTCCCTCCTTAGAAAGGAAATGACTAAGGAAAGCCACCTCAAGACCCTGCCTGGAAACACCTTAAGCTCCACACCTAAGACTAGCAAAAATTTGGGCGACACAAATGTATGCAAGAAAACAGTATCAAATAAAACTTTTATCTCCAATTATTCTCAAATAAAGTTTTACTTAATACAAAATGAATGAATTAAAAATTCTTGCACACCCCGGATCACATCCTGAGTTACCCGCATCCTCCTCAGTCAATGCGAACACTCGCCCCTGCCTCTGAACCTTGCCTTTCCCTGCACCATCTTTCTTCAGCTGCGGACAGTTTGGTCGGATATGCCCTTCACAACCACAATGATAACAAACCTGCACCTTCCGAGGCTTGGTGCATGCTACTTGATATGACCTGTCTCTCCACAATTGAAACAAGTCACACCTTGAACTGCGAGTGCCTTCTGCACTGGCCCACTGAACTTGCCCTGCTTCGCTGGGAATTCCTTCCCTCTCTGAACAACTGCTGGCCTCTTGTTCTTGTTCCAGGTCTCCTGCTTCTTCTGTAACTGATCCATGTCTTCCTCTGTCATAGCTGCTCTCCTGACCAGCTTGTCGAACCTTCTTATGCCCAACGGAATCATTCTCGACCTCAAGTTTGGCCTCAAGCCCTGCTCAAACTTCTTGGCCTTCTTAGCTTCATCAACTATCAGCTCTGGTGCATACCTCGACAGCTGAGCGAACTTGGTCTCATACTCTCGCACGGTCATGCTGCCCTGTTGCAAATTCAAGAATTCTGTCGCCTTCATCTCCTGAATATCCAGGGGAAAGAAATGATCTCTAAATTCTTCCAGAAAAGCCTCCCAAGTCATTTCCTGGTCCCCCAAAGTCCTCTTCACCGATGGCCACCAAACACCAGCGTCCTTTTCCAACTGCATAGTGGCCAACTTCACCTTATTGGCTGTCGGAGTTTCCGAGACCTCGAAGATTGTCTCCATCCATCAAATCCAATCATCAGCCTCATTTGGATCAAACTGCCCCTCAAATACGGGTGGCGTCATCCTCTTGAAGGACTCAATCTGCTTGATAGGATTAGCGTTAACAAACACTGGTCCAAAACCATGATTCTTATTCTGGTTCTGAGTCTGCGCCAAATTAGCTGCCATCAGTGCATTCAAGGTCTGATACACCCTGGCAAATTCGACCTCGAGATCAACTCCCGTTCTTTAGGAACTTCCAGCTCCATCACCATTGTCACCTCCATTCCTGGTTCTGGGTCCTATCATTTTACTAAATACTGCAAAATGAGGGTAAAGTTAGAACATCACCACATAATTCACATTCACATCAATACCCTATGGCAAAACCTCAACCATACCCCAAACCAAACATCATGTTCTAACTCTATGTGATACTCACAATCTAATGTCCACACCTAGGTACTCACGCTCTAGTGTCCACACCTAGGTTGGTTTTCCATACTGTGTCTATTATTACTATTGAAGCATACTCTGATACCAATCTCTGTAGCGCCCTGAATTTCTAATATAATATCTTAGAAAATATGTGGCACAATTCCCAGCATCAACTTCAATGTAATATTACACATAGCCCAAAAACACAGATAATTTTTTTTCAAATTTTTGTTACAACAATCATTTACAACACAACGGATTACAAAACACCTTGAATTACAAACTTTCTTTTTACAAAAGCTCTATTACATCAATTTATCTCAAGCATCCAACCCCAAGCTCTAAGCAACAATAGCCTGTAAAACATGTGGCTAGAGATAATTCCTAACCCCCAAAACTAAAGGGGTCAGCCATAAAGGTGTGAGTGACATAAAAACAAAGCAACATAATTAAATCATAAAACACGGAGTCATCAGCAACATGTATTAACAGCAAGAATGAATGAAATGAGAAATAACAGATAAGTAAAGCATGAAAACATCAAGGAATATAAGATAGTAAATAGTAATTCATGAAAACGTCAAGTGATTCTAGACTAAGTGTCAAGTGTAGAAAAACAAAAAAACACAAGCATAAAACCAAGTCAAGAAAACACAATTCTATATGCTAACTCTCAAATGCATACTTGTCTGATTCTATGCATTCCATAGTACATAGGTTCGGTGCAAGCCCTTAACGATCTCCACTTTATAGGGTTAAACCCCTCATTATGCAACTAATCCTACTACGGTGATGGGAAACAAGATCCAGAATACTGTGCGAATAGGCACCACAGCCGTCGACGCGCAAGCATCATGTAAGATAGCTCAAAAACAACCGGAGAATCATCTCCCAAACCCGTGTACCCCACGAATAGGCTTGCAAGGCCCTCGACGTGCAGATACACCAAGTACATTCCGTGAATAGGCCTGCCGACCCTCGACACGCGAATGCACCCTGCATGCTCCGTGAATAGGCCTGCAGACCCTTGACACGCGAAAACACAAATGTCCTCTCGAGACATAACAACAAACTGTCCTGGAACACATCCCTTGGACTAACAAAACCATGAGCCTATAATTACGTTTCTTAAGTTCCATCACATCCCCACTAGTGCCTGTCCTTAAGTTGTTTATTGTTAAAACACAAAATCTCCATTTTTAGAGTTAGTGTATCCTGCCGAACTTAAATACTCAACAACAACTAAACTAAGGCCCCCCAGGTCTAACTCAACAAATCTCAACTGCCGGTTCACAGGACTCCCACTCAACTCCTAGAGATCTCAACAAGACCAAAATTCACAAATCCATCGTCAAAACGATCATAAGGAGAAACCTCTCCAATCATCAAAACCCAAATCTTTATAAAATTCCAGAATCCAAATCCAACAATAAAATATCTTGAAAACATATGTTCTGTAGAAAGAATAATATTTAGAATAGTAAGTTATAGATCCAAAAACATTTAAAGAATCAATCATGTTAAAATAGCATCAAAATATCTCAAAACATATCAGTAGCGGTCGACTGCCATGCAGAGTCGGTCGACTGTCCAGAGCGAAAATCCAACATTTTTAAGAAAATAATATTAAGTGTTCACGGTCGACTTGTAAAAGACACCAGTCGACTATCCAGAAAGAGAATTCCATGGTTTTAAGAAAACAATCTAAGTGTTATAAGTCGACTATAAAACTATCGGTCGACTGTCCAGAGAAAATCCAATAATCCTTTAAGAAATAATTCTAAGGGGTACCAGTCGACTGTAAAAGTCCTCAGTCGACTATCCAGAACGAAATTTCAAGAAAAACTAGAGAACATAGCAGCCGGATCGTGTCGGTCGACTGAGAAGTCATACCAGTCGACTGTCTACCTACAGACTGTATACTTTTGGTTGTGCACATTTTAACCGATACGTAGTTTTACTTTATGAAAACAATTTCTACAAAAAAATTATTTCTTATATGATCAAGTACGACTTGTAGGATTTATAATAACCCATAAAACTAAACCAAAACTACCTGAGTTTATAAAAATAGAGATTTGTTAATTTCTTTCAATCAAACATGAATTTGTGCATATAATCAAAATAGAGTTTCTTAAAAAAAATCGATTACTCATTGAAATTGCTTCGTATTCAGATCCAAACCACATCAATACCAAATCTCGAAAGAAAATTCCCAAATTAATTTAAAAATGTATCAAATCTCAAATTTTAGTCATCACAACTTAAATCCTCAAGACGTGTTCTTTTAATCCATTATTCATTCTCAAAATTCCTCAAACTCAATCTCAACTAATCTCAATAGTTGATTCATGAACAAAAATAAATTTATCATTAACATGGCCAAGTTGCATTCATCCAACTCACCAATAGTCCAAAATCTCATCTTTAATTAATTAATGCATATCATCCATCATACTAAATCAAATCAGCAACAATCCAAAAGAAATAGCCTACTCACCATTTATATTAGGTTCTCCTACAATCTAAAATCATCCACATGAAATTCTACTCATAATAACTAGGGTTCTTCGCAAAGATCCACTTTTATCATCCATCCAACATACATATTCATACCAAACCCTAGCATGCTTTCTAATAGATGAAATTCAACATCCAAGATTAATCAAAATATTCATATCATTCGCATACAGCATACACAAATCAAAAGAAAACAAACAAGCCACTCACCTTGTAGAAGAGATCAAACGAATGCAAATAGAAAATAGGGAAAATGCCTCTCCTTCGCAAGGAATCCAAGATCTTCTCTTTCAATCTCCAAGAAAAATAAAAATAATAGAACCTTTGTGTTTTGCAGCAAAAGATGGCTGCACTCCACCTTTTAAATAGGCCGGAAATTGAAGTATTATGGTTTTAAACACATTTGCAAAATAATCCTTTAACAAATTATTACTTTACATATATAAACCTTTCTTTATAAAGTAGTTAAAATAAGTTAAATAAATTAAAAACAAATCAAATCCTTTAACTACTGAGTTGTCCAGCAATCCAGCACACCCCAGAAATAAAGAAAATCCGGATTTGTACTCAGGGTGACAATTTTACACAAAAATCTTTCTTTTTGTAATATTTGCAAATACATCGTAAAATATTAGTAAAAATCAAAAAAATTCAGAAATAATATCTAATAATACATATTATATTTTCCAATTAAAATATCTTACTTTTACTTTTCAGGAAAATATTTGCACAAGATCCAACATAAATTCCATATTTGCAAAAACACCATATTTGTTTAAATCTTTACCAAATCAACTCTAAATAAAATTTAAATATATTTTAATTTCAATGATGACCATGGAAAGCCCAAAAATCAGTAAAAACAAAATTTCATTATTTATTTGAGATCAAAACGGCTTTTTACATAAAAGCCCCTCTCTTTCGAGGTATTTATAAAAATAGTTTCTTCATTCAGAAAAATCCCAAAATTTAGAATATACTCTATTATAAGTAGGAGAATTTATTAAAAATATAAAATTGAATATTTACACCAAAAATATTTGCACGTGTTTCGCACGTGTAAAAAGATAAATCTTCAGAAAAATATTTATTAAATATCCAGAAAATCATTTTAATTCATTTATAAATCTTTAAAATTATATTTAAAAATACAGGGTACTACATGCTGAGATTCAGAAGATGAAGGAGCAGGTTGGTGCTGGCAGGTTGTCAGAGTTTTAGATCAGGGATGAGGTGTTGTGGTTTGGAGAGAGGCTGTGTGTTCTGGATCAAGCAGAATTGAGGGAGTGTATTCTTCAGGAGGCACATGCTGCTCTTCTGTCTGTCCATCCTGGGAGCACCAAGATGTATAAAGACATCAAGCAACATTTCTAGTGGTCAGGTTTGAAGCGGGATGTGGCTGAGTTTGTACCGAAGTGTGGGATCTGTCAATAGGTTAAAGCTAAGAATCAGAAGTCTGGAGGTTTATCACAACCGTTACCTATTCCGGAGTGGAAATGGGATAACAACAGCATGGATTTAATCACGGGTTTAGCTAAGAGTTCTAAGGGTAATGATGTGTTTTGGGTCATAGTCGATCGACTAACCAAGTCAGCTCACTTCTTGGCAATGAAGCTCATTTCGACTATGGACAAGTTGGCTGAGCTGTATGTTGGAGAGATCGTCAGGCTTCATGGTGTTCCGTTGACCATCGTGTCTGATCGAGATGCGCGGTTTACTTCACATTTCTAGAGGAATCTTCAGACAACTCTGGGTACTAAGACGGATTTCAGCACTGTCTTCCATCCTCAGACTGATGGACAGACTGAGAGAGTCAATCGAGTTCTTGAGGACATGCTTCGGTGTTGTGTTCTAGATTTTGGAGGTTGTTAGGAATGGCATTTAGCTCTGGTTGAGTTTGCCTACAACAATAGTTTTCAGACTTGTATCGGGATGGCGTCGTACGAAGCTCTGTATGGTAGGAAGTACAGGACACCTGTTTGTTGGTTTGAAGTTGGGGAGCGGCAGATGTTTGGGCCTGAGATCGTGCAGCAGACCTCTAAAAAGATTGTTTTGATCAGGAAGTGGTTGGTGGATGCTCAGAGTTTGCAGAAGAGCTATGCAGACAACCGGAGGTGGGACATTGAGTTTGAGGTTGGTGACTTTGTCTTTCTGAAGGTATCACCTAGTAAAGGTGTGATTCGCTTTGGCAGAGGTGGGAAGTTAGCCCCAAGGTTCATATGCCCGTACAAGATATTGAAGTGGATTGGGAAAACTGCTTACCAGTTGGAATTGCCGGAAGAGTTGTCTCAGGTGCACAATGTCTTCCATGTGTCTATGCTGAGAGGTTACATTCCAGATCCGAGTGACCATTTGCCATTTGCCCGAAGTGCCGGAGGGTTTGCAGTTGGATTTGAGTTACATTGAGCTACCGGTTGAGATTGTGGATCGTCGAGAGAAAGTCATGAGGAACAAGACGATACCGATGGTTAAAGTAGTCTGGAGAAACCAGTTGGTTGAAGAGACTACTTGGGAATCTGAGGAGATGATGATGAAGGTCATCCTGAGCTCTTTGTTTGATTTGTATCTTCTTTTCTTTTCTTTTCTTCTTGTTGTGTTCTGTTTTCTCACTCTTTAAGCGTAGTTCTGGGGACGGAACTATTCTAAGGAGGGAGCGTTGTAACATCCTGAACTTTTAATTATAATTAAATAAGAGTTTGTTGATTTTTAACGTGTTTTGCACGTACAAATTCATGTACATTTTCCCTAGAAAATTATTTATTTTCATAACATGAACAAATATTTTAATCCTTCTCTTTTATTTTTTAAAAAACCTATTTAAATTCTAGGCCTAATTGTTTATTCTTAGCCCACACTAATTAATTAATTATTTTAATTAATAGCTCATGGGTTCTAAAGCCCACTACTTTGAGCCCACTAGTTTATTTCTCTTTTAATTGTCATAACTTGTAATGTAGACTAATTTTGTAGACAATTAATTAAATAATTATGTACAACTAGTAACTAGGGGTGTGTTGTGTGACTCGTGCATTGCACTAGCACATGTCTTAGGTGGAGCATGGGGTAGGCCGGAAATGGCAAGAGAGAGTGGAGAGTTGGTGCAGTGGAGAGGTGGTTTTGAGTTCATGGGTAGTTGCTTTAACTCCCTAGTTCATCCTAGCCCCTAATCCACAACCATCTAGTTCATCCTAGCCCTCCATTTCACTCAAAAATATGTATAAATACCCCCCTCCATTTCTTCATGCAACACACTTGAAAAATTGATAAAAAGAGAAAGAAAGAAAAAAAAAAGTGAGAAAAAGATTGAGAGTTTGTGAACAAAAGATTGAGAGTGCATTTGTGTGGTGTCCCTTTCAAGTGGAGGTCGGCCATTCACCAAAGGAGCAAGGAGAGCTTCGGGTTCCATCAAGCACGAGGAGAAGGCAACTTATGGCACAATCTACGAGGAGAAGGATCGTTCATTGTTCAAGAAGATTACTAGGAGTTCTTTTCATTTGTGTTTCTTCAAAATAAGTGGGTGATTTCTCAAGCTTCTAGTTAGATACCAAGCTAGGATTGAATTTGTGATCATGCTAAAATGAATATTAAAGAAATTGTCATGCTTTTGCTTAAGGAGATTAAGAAGAAAAGAACACCAAAATAATCTACACAAAAAAAAATATAGTAGAATAAATAGAATGTGTTTTTGAATATGTGTATGATGAATTGGTATGTTATTTGCATGCTAAAATGGGTGAATTATGATTTGTTGTGAAACTTGTCTATGCATGAAATGAAATATACAATATGTGGAAATTGTGATTATGGATAGATTATGGAATTTAATTTGATTGGCATGAAATTTTAAATAGATGAAATTGTGATAAAAATGTGTTCATGTGCTTTATACAAGTAGCATTGTGATAATTGAATTTATTTAGCCATATTTGCCTCTCAAAATATGTAGTTGGGAAAATAGAACTAAATTGATCAAATAAATCCTTAGTAAGGAATGAAAGAAAGAAAATTGTATTTGAACTCAACGAGAATGAGGAAAATTATTAATAAGAATATTTTTGTAGAAATAAATGTTTTTATGTCAACATGAGTTTATTTTGATCTATGTATTAAAACTAACTAAGGGAGAAAGAGTTTTTGTGTTAAAAATGAATTCCATGAAAATTATGAAAATGAAAGCTACTGTTTTCTTTAGAAATTATACTTAGGAAAAAATTACTTTTTATAAGAACTATTCGAATGAGAAAAATCGAGTTTTGTAAAGTAATCTAGAAACAGGACAGTCGACTGGCCATTTTTCACAGTCAACTCAACTGACTGTGTGTTCTTGAGTTTTAAAGTTTCGCAGGACAGTCGACCGGCCATTTTTCACAGTCGACTGAACTGACTTCTGTTCTTGAGTTTTGAAGTTTCGCAGGACAGTCGACTGGCCACTGTTCAATAGTCGACTGAACTGTTCTGATTGTTGATTTTTGAGTTTTGAATTATTCATGAAAAATATTTCTATAACGTTTGACTTATTATGTTTTGAATTTTGAGAAGAAGAAGTAATAAGATTTTTTTTGGATATGATTCTTTTTGTAATTAAAGATACAAATATTTGTTGAACATAGAGAAAATTGTGAAGAGCTCAAAATGATATTTTGACTTATAAATTATTGAGTAGAATTTAATGTGAAATTGTCTAAGAATATGCAAGTTGTGCATGGAAAATTGATTGAAAAGAAACATGATGAATTGTGAAATTTGTGAACAAGTATAATGAACATGAAAGAGAATTTAGACTAGAATTTTAGGTAAGTCCTCACATCGGTAAGAATGAAAGTGTTGAAAAGAGAAATGTGATAAATTGTGACCAAGTTTGGGTCATGGATAATGATTGATATTTTAAGACCGATGTAGGGGTAACGCTAAATTCTAGAGTGTTGATTTTTATTCATGATTCAATTACTTAAGGATTTAGATACATAGTAGAGATGTGATGAAAGTAAGAGAAAAATATGAGTATGAGGGCCATTGGATTGGCGGTGTGAAAGTATTCACAAGTTAACTCAAATAATTATTTTTTAGAAATCTAGTATTCATATATTGCAATTAGAAGAAATTAACTACTATCATGAATATATATATACTTTCTTTTAGCAATTCTCATCCCCATTGATTTTATAAATCTCCTCTAACAGTTACACAATTTCTTGTGCCTAATTAACAACTTTTATACATATAAATGTACAATTCCTATAATCCACTTCATGGCATAATATTTGTGCCTAACCACTTCAATATACTAATGTAATAGAATTTTAATTCAACACCCTAATTATTTCATGATGTAACTTTCCTTTAGCATGCAACAATTCACATATTTCATTACTACCCAACATTCTAAATAGCAACACCACATGCATCACAAAAATAACTAAGAACTCATACAAAATATCAATTTCAGGCTTCAAATTACCTACACATGCATTCTATTTTAATTTAGAAAGCAAAAGAGACACCAACCTTGTTTTGATGCAAATTGAAATAGAATCCTAGAAGATTGCTCCAAAGCTTCAACACAACTTGCCTAGCACTTCTCCTCCTAGAAATGAAAAAAACCGAAAGCTCTCCTCGAAAAATCCGAACACTCCTCTCTTTTGTTTCTTTTGTTTCTTTTGTTTCTTTTGATTTTGTGCATTTGTTCATACAATAGGAGTGGGGTATTTATAGGAGTATTGCGTGGATGAGAAGACTCCCACTACTCAAACAACTACCCCACTCACCCACACACTCTCTCCCTTTCTCCCCTCTCTCTCTTTGAGGCCGACCAACACTCTTGGGTGCACACACGTGCACGTGCACCCAATGTGCACACACTTCTCAATTCATTAATTAAATGTTATTTATTTAATTGTAGGTGTTTGTTACATGACAAGTGTGTGTTCAATTAAAAAAAATAGTTAATCATGGGCTTCTCTTTTTAATTAATTTTTGTGGGCTTTAAAATAGACTTTAGGCCTATGGGTTTTAATTGAAAATAAATAATACAAATGGGTCAATTAAAAGAGAAGAAAAATGTGTATAAATTTTAGAAAAAATTTGGGACTAAAATGCACAAAATTTTACATGCAATGCACGTACAAAATATTAAAAATTATTTATTTTTCTGTGATATTACAACACCCCTCCTTAAAATAGTTCTGTCCTCGGAGCTACGCTTAAAGAGTGAGAAAAGCAAAAGAAAACAAGTTTACAAAGTTTTTAGTCAAAAAGCTCAGGATGGTCTCTCAATATCCTCTCCTCAGATTCTCAGGTGGCTTCCTCAACTAGTTGATTCCTCCACACAACCTTGACCATAGGTATAATTTTGTTTCTCAAAACTTTCTCCCGTCGGTCCTCAATTTTCACGGGACGCTCCTTGTAACTCAGATCCAACTACAGACCCTCTGGCACTTCTGGCAAGTGATGACTCGAATCAGGAACGTAGCCTCGTAACATAGACACGTGAAAGACAATGTGCACTTGGGCTAGCTCTTTCGGCAATTCCAACAGATAAGCTGTCTTCCCAATCCTCTTCAATATCTTGTATGGTCCTATGTACCTCAGAGCTAACTTTCCTCCTTTCCCAAACCGAATCACACCCCTTGTTGGATATACTTTCAGGAAAACATAGACACCCTCTTTGAACTCCAGATCCCTCCTCCGATTGTCAGCATAACTCTTCTGTCTTCTCTGTGTGTCAACCAGCCTCTTCCTGATCAGCTCAATCTTCTATGAAGTCTGTTGTATAATTTCCGGTCCATACATCTGCCTTTTCCCCACTTCATACCAGCACACCAATGTTCTACACTTCCTCCCATATAATGCCTCATATGGTGCCATACCGATGCTAGTCTGAAAGCTGCTATTGTAGGCAAATTTCACCAAAGCTAAATGCCTCTCCCAGCTGCCTCCGAAGTCCAATACAAAACACCTTAACATATCTTCCAACACCCGATTGACCTCTCAGTCTGCCCATCAATTTGAGGTTGAAAGGTAGTACTGAAGTCAGTTTTGGTCCCCCACAGCTGCCTGAAGACTTCTCCAGAATTGCGACATGAACCGAGCATCTCTATCTGACACAATTGATAGGGGGATTCCATGCAATCTCATGATCTCCACAATATACAATTCTACCAGCTTCTCCATTGACCAAGTAATCTTCATTGCCAAAAAGTGAGCAGATTTGGTGAGTCGATCCACTATCACCGAAATCGCATCATTCCTCTTGGTAATTCTAGGTCTGTGATGATGTCCATGCTGATATTATCTCATTTCCACTTCGGAATAGGTAACGGCTGCAACAATCCCCCGAGCTTTTAATTTTCAGCCTTGATATGCTGACAAGTTGCACATCTTGCAACAAACTCTGCTACATCCCGCTTCATCCCTGACCACCTGAAATGCTGCTTGATATTCTTGTACATCTTGGTACTCCCTGGATGCACTGATAAAAGAGTGGTGTGTGCTTCCTATAAAATGCTCTCCCTCGATTCTGTTTGATCAGGTACACATAACCTCTCTCCAAGCCACAGCACTTCGTCCTTCACTTGGAATTCTGCAAATTTACTCGCGCCGACCTGTTCTTTCATCTTCTGGATCACTAGATCAGACTTCTGACTGTCGATTATCCTCTTTCTCAGCATGAGCTGAAGCCTCAACTGTGCTAAAGACGCCCCCAGTCCTTGCAACACAACTTCAATTCTAGCTCGATCGAGCTCCTCTGCTAGTTCTTTCTGAGTTGTGATTAAACGGGACAAGTTGCTCTTCCAACTGAGAGCATCTGCCACCACATTTGCTTTGTCCGGATGACACTTTATTTTAGGACGGATATCCTCTAGCACTTCCAACCATCGCCTCTGCCTCAAATTCAGATCCCTTTGCTGGTAGATATACTTCAGGCTCTTATGATCCGTGTACATATTGACCTTTTCTCCGTACACATAGTGCCTCCATTGGTTCAAAGCAAAGATAATCACTACCAACTCCAGATCATCGGTTGGGTAATTCTTCTCATGTGGTCTCAGTTGCCTAGACCCATAAGCTATTACCTTCCCCTCTTGCATCAACACACAGCCCAGTCCGCGATGTGAAGCATCACAGTAGACATCGTAATCAATCCCTGCTCTCGACAAAGCAAGTATTGGAGTGGTAGTCAACCTCTCCTTCAACTCTTGAAAGCTTGCCTCGCACTGCTCTGTCCACTTAAAACTCACATTCTTCATTGTAAGTCCCATGAATGGCACGACTATCTGAGCATAGCCCTTAATAAACCTCCGGTAGTAACCAGTCAGACACAAGAAGCATCTGATATTGTTGGTCTTGGCCAATCCTTCACTGCCTCCATCTTTTGCGGGTCAGTGGCCACTCCCTCCTTAAAAAGGATATGACCCAGGAACGCCACTTCGGACTTCTAGAAGTCACACATTGATAATTTGGCATACAGCTTCTTCAGTACCTCCATTAGATGCCCAACATGCTCTTCCTCTGACTTGGAGTAGACCAAAATATCTTCGATAAATACCACGATGAAGGAGTCGATGAATGGGCACAGACCCCTGTTCATCATGTCCATGAATATAGCTGATGCATTTGTTACTCCAAACAGCATAACCAAGAACTCATAATGCCCATGCCGAGTTCGGAATGCAGTCTTGTGCACATCCTCTTTCTTCACACGAACTTGGTGATAACCCGACCGAAGATCTATTTTGGATAAAATAGCTGCTCCATGTAGTCGGTCGAACAAATCATCGATTCACGTAATCGGATACTTATTTTGGACGATCACCTTGTTCAGCTCCTTGTAATCGATGCACATTCTCATCGATCCATCCTTTTTCTTCACTAATAGGACTAGCGCTCCCCAAGACGACGCACTCGGTCTGATAAAACCCTTGCTCAACAGTTCTTCTATATACTTCTTGACCTCATCCTGTTCTACTGGCGTCATTCTGTACGATGCCTTGGAAATCGGTGTACTCCCTGGCTAAATGGAAATGCTAAATTCTACATCCCCATGAGGTGGTAGCCCGGGTAGATCTTCCAAGAACACTGTAGGAAAGTTTCGGACTACGAGGATCTTCTTAACTGCCTCAGGAATCTTCTTCTTAGTCATAGCTGCCATAGACTGCTTGCACTTTCTCTTCCCATGAAATGTAACTGTTGGTCCTCCAGGTGCCTTCACCATAACCTCCTTTCTCTTGCATTCGATACTTGCATTGTAGAACGACATCCAGTTTATGCCAATGATTATATCGACCCCCAAGACTGCCAACTCTATGAGTTCGATTCCAAAGACTCTTCTTCCGATCTCAAGATCACAGCCATCGTAGTACTGATCGGTCGTCAATGTTTCTCCTGAAGGAGTAGCTTCTGCTAGAACCTTGCCAGGAAAAATCTTCGACTCAACTCCCAATTGTTTAGCAAAAGTAGGTGACACAAAAGTATGGGACGATCCAGTACCAAACAAAACAGTTGCCTTTATTCCATTTATTAGAAGTTCTCCTGTTACATAATGAATTCTCTCAGTACATAACACTTCTTCTAATACATAAACAGGAAATAACAGCAGAAAACTCTAATCAGTTGCTCCCATACCGGTGATGACATTGTCGGCATCATCCGCATCAGCTTCAGTCAGAGCGAATACTCGCCCCTGCCAGTATGGCTTCTTCCCTGAGTCAGCCTGCTTTTGACTCTGTCCCCCCTGCTTGAGTTGCGGGCAATGCGGCCTAGCATGGCCTTCCTTCCCACAATGTAAACAAGTTAAGGGATTCCGGAACTTGGCACATTCAAATTTGTAGTGACCCACCTCTCTACAAGTGTAACAGGTCACACTTGAAGGTCTTTTCCCTGTGTTGTTCGGCTTCCTAGTCATTGTAATGGCATTTGCCCCTGTTGGCCTGAACCTCTGTGCTGAGGGCTATCCCCCGAAGTTGCTTGGCGCTGCAGGCCTCTTGCAAGCACTCCAGTTATTCTTCCTATCCTGCGCCACCTGGTACCATTCCATGTTTGCTTCAATGACAGCAACTCTCCGTACCAGCTTGTCGAACCTCTTGATACCGAGGGGTATCATTTGAAACCTCAGACCTGGCCTCAGTCCCTTTCAAACTTCCTCTCTTTCTTGGCCTCGTCGACCACCAACACAGGCGCATACCTCGAGACTGACAAGCTTCCCAGCTGCAAACTCAAGAACTCCATAGCCTTTTTCTTCTGTACATCCATCGGAAAATAGTGGCTGCAAAACTCCTCCAAAAATTCCTCCCAAAGTGATAGGTCCATTTTCTAGGGTTCTCTTCAAGGATTGCCACCAGACCCCAGCATCCTTCTCTAGCTGAATAGTGGCCAGCTTCACCTTGCTTGCCTCAGGAGTCTCCAGGATCTTGAACACTGTTTCAATCTGCCTGATCCAGTCGTCTGCTGCATCAGGGTTTGCCTTGCCCTCGAAAACAAGTGGTTTCGTCCGCTTGAAAGATTCCACCAACCTGATCGCTTTCGGGACTTGTACTGCATGCCCCACCCTTAGGTTCCTACTCACAATTACTACCATAAATGTGTTGAGTGTTTGGTACACCCGGGCAAGTTCTGCTTTTAGGTCAAGCCTGTTGGCTTCACCGCTGGATTCCACACCATTTTCGGTTCTTTGTCTGGCTATTTCTGTGTCATAAAATTTCATTAATCACCAAAAGCAGCAACAATCTTCTTCCAACAAAATTTCATTTATTTCCGAAGATAAACTTTTTATATTCAGAAATAAAACTTGTTCATACATCCAGTAATGAAACACCAAAAAAACTCCAACATAAAACAGTCTAGATTCTACGGTTCCTCTTGGCTTCCTTGAGCTCGTCTCGTAGGTCATCTA
This sequence comes from Hemerocallis citrina, assembly GCA_017893485.1. NCBI lineage: Eukaryota > Viridiplantae > Streptophyta > Magnoliopsida > Asparagales > Asphodelaceae > Hemerocallis > Hemerocallis citrina. Next base: position 444,223 of record JACEHZ010000249.1, read on the forward strand.
TTTCCTTCTACATTTTCTCGCATTTTCGACGGCATTCTTGCTTTCCCCTATAAGTTTTGTTGTCTAGCTGAGTGAAATGTCGAGCAGTCCTACGTCGAATCTTCTCTAGTTCCCACACTCGATGACTCAGAGCTACAATGTTCTGCTCGTCCTCCGCATGATGAGCTTCCAAGTGGTCTACTCTCCACTTATGGATGATCAATTGTCTCCGGAGAGAAGCAATGAGGTGGTCCTTCTTGTCTCGATCTGGTTTTTCATCCGAGGATTCATATGGGGAATCAGGTGGAGGCTGTTCTCCCTCTTCTTCTTCTAAATCTTCTTCCTCTTCGGGTTCCACTTCTTCTTCTTCTTCTTTAGGGTCTTCTTATAAGAACCATTCCACTTCATCCACTGGATCTTGGTTATCAGCCACCTTATAAGGAAAGGAAGGAAAAGACATCATTGTATAGAGCAACTGTAATGCCCCGAATTCTAAATAAGACCGAATTCGAGATTTCACATGATCTTTACACTTCACTTCGTACAATTTTACAAGAAAATTTAAACTTTTCATCATACATCAGAGTTCTTTACAATTGTTTACACAGCAGAAGATAAAATGAAGTACAACAATGAAAATAATATATAACTTGCAACATCTTTATCATGTAATTAATCAACAGCAGCATTTCAACTTTATTCCTTCTTGAAAATCCAACTCCTACATATAAGTCTGTGGGCACGTCAGTTGTTTACAACCGACAAAAAATGTTATACACGGTCATCCTCTCTATGCCAGAAATATAACGATCTCAATACTTTAACAAACCACAAATTTGAATGCAAATAAAGTGTTAAATATGACTACACCAAAGAAATATTGCATGTTGTTAATGATAAGAAGACAGGTGTTCGGGTTGAAAAGAAACAGGTTCACATTGAAGAAGACCCAAATATGAATGCTCAAAATCAAAAGTCTTCTCAAGATGAAGATGCGTCCAAATCGCAAATTGAAGAGATGCATGCACAACAAATTGACGCCATGGAAGTTGAACATGTACAATATCAAATTTCCACAAATGAAAGATGCCCCATATGGAAAATCATGTCTAGCCATCCACCAATTCTTATGCGAAGTGATATGTCAAAAGGGGTAACTACTCGCACACAAGCTCAAAATTTCATGTGTTTTTCTGTCTTCATTTCAATACTTGAACCTAAGAATATTAAGGAGGCCTTGCAAGATAATGACTGGATCATTGCAATGCAAGAAGAACTTAATCAATTCGAAAGGAATCAAGTATGGAGACTTGTTCCTAGACCCTACAATAGAACCATACTTAGAACTAAGTGGGTATTTAGGAACAAGTTAGATGAATCCGGCACAATTACTAGAAATAAGGCCTGTCTTGTTGCATAAGGTTATAACCAACAAGAAGGTATAGATTTTGATGAAACTTTTGCACCTGTTGCACGGTTTAAAACCATTCGTATTTTACTTGCCTTTGCTGTTTATATGTATTTCACTCTCTTTCAAATGGATGTCAAAAGTGCGTTTTTAAATGGTTTTATTTTGGAAGAAGTTTATGTTGCACAACCACCGAGATTCACTGATCCCACACGCCCAAACCATGTATTCCGTCTTGATAAAGCTTTGTATGGTTTGAAGCAAGCTCCTCGTGCTTGGTATGAACGACTAAGTTCGTTTCTACTTCACATAGGCTTCTCTAAAGGAAAAGTAGACACTACACTATTTATAAAAATATCTCTAAAAAAATTTTAATCGTTCAAATTTATGTTGATGATATTATATTTGGATCTACTAATGAAAATCTTTGCAAGGAATTCTCAAAGCAAATGCAGGATGAGTTCGAAATGAGTATAATGGGTGAACTAACTTATTTTCTTGGACTTCAAATACAACATAGAAAGGATGACAACTTTATAAATCAATCCAAATATGCAAAGAACTAGTCAAAAAGTTCGTGCTTGAAAATGTAAATGCTTACAAAATACCTATGGCCACTACTACGAAGCTTTCCAAAAATGAATCTGGTAACAATGTTGATATTTCTACTTATCGAGGTATGATTGGTAGTTTACTTTACATTACTGTATCTCGTCCAGATATTATGTTTAGTGTTTGTCTATGTGCACGCTTTCAATCGTGTTCCAAAGAATCGCATTTGGTTGTCGTTAAGCGTATCATTCGATATCTCAAAGGCATACCAAATACTGGACTTTGGTACCCGAAAAATAGATTTTTTTCCCTTGTAGGATTCTCTGATGTAGATTATGCTGGTAGCTTAACAGACAGAAAAAGTACTAGCGGCAATGTCACTTTTTAAGCAACTGTTTTGTCTCTTGGGCATCCAAGAAGCAGAACTCTGTAAGTCTCTTAACTGCCGAAGCTAAATATATCACTGCATGATCCTGTTGTGCGCAGGTATTATGGGTGAAACACACTGTAGAGGACTACATGGTATTTTTTTATCACATTCCAATTAAATGCGATAACACTAGTACTGTTCATATGACAAAGAATTCTGATCAATACAGTCGCACAAAACACATTGATATTTGGTATCACTTTATCAAAGACCATTTTCAAAAAAGGGATATTATTCTTAAATATGTTTCCACTGATTTGCAACTTGCTGATATTTTTACCAAACCTTTAGATGAATAATGATTTTATTTTTTGAAAGGAGAACTAAATGTTATTGATATTTCAGCTTGAAAATGCATTTTGGTTGACTGAACGGGCGACTGTACGCCTGTGAGAGTGTACGGTCGACTGGGCGGTCGACCGGCACTCTCGGTCTTCATTTTGTTTTATACTCTGTTTTCAAAATGTTGGCTTTCAGTATTTGCGGTCGACCGGCTCACCCTCTGACTTGCATTTTGTCTTTACACGATGTGCGGTCGACCATATGGTCGACCGGTTTGCTCTCGGGTTAGTTTTGACTTGTAAGCTTAATTGGCGTTGCGGTTGACCGGTTCTTTTTCTGGTTGGTCGTTTTTAAGAACTCTCTATTTATCCTCTATAATATTGGTTTATTCAAGCTCACTTCTTCATCTATTTTATGCCTCACATCTGTATTGGAAAATCTCAAATCTATGATACCATGAAGAGCTCTCCCTGTATATCAAAGAGTTTCGCTATTACGGTATCATGTAAGTAGATTTTCCTTCGTTTCCAAAATTATTATATTTCTCAAAACTCATCTCATCTTTTCTTTCTTGTTTCGCTTAATGAATGTTCTTCTCATTTACAAACTGCTTTTGGGGGATTATGTTCTCCACGTCTCTTTTGCCCCCTATTGGTGTGTTCCAAAAAGGGGGAGAATAGTTTTAACACTGAAAGTAAATATTTTTCTCTCTTCTATGCTATGAAGTATTGAATTAAGGGAGGGTATTTACAAATCTCTCTTAAAAGCTCTTTACCTATGAAAACCTGTGTTACAGGAAGTACTAAATTCAGGGGGAGTATTTATATGACTAATTGTTTAATTTTTACTTTCAATATTGAAGGCATGTTTTGTTCACACAAAAAAGGGGAGATTGTTGACTCTTGGTTTGGTGTGCACAAAACGTGTCTATAAATACTAATAAGTTTAAATTGAGTTGTTCAGATTTTCAAGATCAAATAATATCAATAAGAGATCCAAGAAAGATTCAAGAATATTCAAAGAAGGAAAGTAATAAAGAAAGATTGCAAAATCAAGCAAAAGAAGAAGATATTCAAAAAGAGCACATTATTAATTAGTGTCCAAGAAAGCTATCAAAACTAGTTATATTTGTGAGATTTTATCTGTATTTAATTGATTGATGATTGATTAGTTTTTGGGAAGAATATAAAGAGGATTCATCATGAAACAGCGCGATAACGGTCGACCGCACCTCATGACGGTCGACCGCAGTACAGTCGACTGCACGTCACAGTTACGTAAGAAGCAGTCGACCCTTCATCTCTCGACTTTACATCAGAGAGATGAACGGTCGACTACACCGAAAGTGCGGTCAACCGAACTTTGCGCTGTTCACATTTTTGGATTGTATCGTTTCTATTTTTGATTGATACACTTTCCAGTCTATATATTTGGACGAACCCACTGTGTATTCTTCACCTATTACTTCTGAGAAAAATTTTCTGAACTAATCTTTCAATAATCAATCCGAGTGTGTGTGATAACTATTTGTATTCTTCAGTCATGATCATTAAAGATCTTGAGCTTTTTCTTTTTCTTCCACTTCGGTGAGATTGACGGGACTTGTGTTAGAAGTCCTGTGAGTGTAATAGATCTCTCGGCCTGAATCCGAGAATCACTGTACAAAGGTTTGAGTATAGTGGAATGCTTGTGGCGGAGAATTGCTACAAGTTGGAGGTGTGGACGTAGACCTGGGGGTCGAACCACGTTATATCGCTGCGTCACTTTTGCTGTCTGCGTTTACTCTTCTTATCTCTTTTTATTTACTCTGCACTTACTTTAATTTTTTTAATTCCGCATAATCGCCCTATTCACCCCCAGGGTGATTTACAATAAGTACCCTAAAATAGAAAGTGTCATGTTGGATTCGTGTAACCGACATGACACAACTACCAAATAGAATTTTCCATGCTTCCTAGGTCATATGTCTGTGATTCTTCTGGTCATTTGATCGGTATATTTGGTTATCTCTAGTTCAACAGCTCTGGTTTGGTTTATATTATATTTTTTCTACGAACATCCTTTCAGATTGCTTTTACTTCTTCGTAATGAGGACAGGGTAACTCATTAGTATCCACACGTTTTTGCTTGTTAGCCTTATCTAAATTTTTTTGTTCTAATATACTTTTAGTTCTATTGCATTTTTTCCTGGGTATGAAATTGCAAGTAATTTGACATCTGCACATTATAACAAAGTGAGTGAGGAGTTACATATTAGGGAACAGTATCATATTTTCAGCTTCTAGTTAGTGTCAAGAATCTCAAGTCAACGACAAAGCTTTAGCTTTATGTCGGCCATAGAACTTGAAGCAAGGTTATCTTGACTGTGTTAGCTCTTAAAATTCTTTATGACATACATATACATAGTCTATAATAAGTTTTGGAAATCTTGGGAAAAGAAGGTTATTCGTTGAATGATACTTTGGCCATGCTGAAATGGTCTGTGAGGTTGGTTTCCTCCATCGAGCTGGGTATTAAGTCTTGGCTCCTAATAAGAAGTTTCAAGAGGAAGTTTTAATAAGAGAATCCTAGTCAGTAGCAGGTTTGTTGGTTGGGTTGGAGCATCTTCTTCTTTGGGATGCCATGCCAAATGTCATTATCTTTTTTGGAACAGGCTTCCTGAGGTTGTCCATTGTTGGGCCTTAGACTCTTGGAATCTGATTCTTTCAGCTTTTTAGACCTCAGTGGGGAAAGAATTTATTTAAAAAAGGAAGGGCAACAGGGCATTGCTGTATAACTTGCAGTGTATGTCTGAACAAAAGAGAGAAAAAACTTGTGATTTATGATACAACTAGATTTGCCCGTAGGCACGTGCCTACGGTACGTCTTCGGAATCATACAACACACGAAAAGCCTGTAAACAGTAAAACAACAATTATATAGTTCAAGTTTGAATAGTATGACAATAATTAGTTGTAAATAAAAGTCCATGTTTCTATTAGTATATGTTGAAAAATAATTATAAATGAGGGTGTAAAATCTAGGGATGGCAACTGGGCCAGGTCAACCGGCGATCCACCCGCGACCCGGCCCGCTTAGCGTCTTGGCGGGTTCGGGTCGAACCCGGTGAACAGTACCGGGTCGACCCGGGTCGCAATTAAGGCGAATTAAACTCGCGAAACCCGGCCCACGAATCCGGCCCAACCCGCGAATTCAACACGCCAAACCGCGGGTCGACCCGCGGGTTCCGTCCCGTTCGACCCGTACGGGTCGAACGTTCGACCCGTGACGGGTCGACCGTTGACCCGCGGGTCGAACGGTCGAAATTCGGCCCGTTGCGCTGCTGCTGCGCTCTGTCTTGGGACAGAGCCGTTTGGAACGGCTCTTTGAGCCGTTAGGGATTTTTTTTTTTGTTTTGTTTTTTTTTTGTTTTTTCCCACATATTTAGCCTATAAATATCCCCAAAAATTTCATAAAAAATCACACCTCACTCTCTTACTTTCTCTACTATTATACATCATTTGTAAAGAATTTTTGAACAATTGTAGTATTCATAAAACAAGTCTACAAGGAGGCATATACATGATCAAATTTCAGTCGTATCGGAATCAAAATTCAACGTCTTCAACGTCTTCAACTCTCTTCAACCCTCGTCAAATCTACTTCAACCTCTTCTCAACTATTCAATTGCGGAATCGGCAAAGCGCTCCTCCATCTTTTCTATTGTATTCTTATTTTAACGGTTTTTTTACATACGCGAATTCCACGGTGAACGGTATCAAAATATCTCTATCTCTCTCGTTATTTTTTTTTTGCGTTGTAGTTAAAATTATTGTTCGTTTTTTGAACTTCTCTATCTCAACCCTCTTGTTTTTTAGATTTTTTTTGTATAATTCACCGCTCCTACATTGTATTTTTTTTACATACCACATTACTACATTATGTCTAGATCACGCGGTAGCGGTCGTAGCGGACAAGATTCCTCCTCCTCTTCACGTAGGCCACCAATTGTCCCAACTAGTGAGCCCGCCCAAGATTACATTGATCCTACTATAGAACAATGGGGTACACACGACGATGTTGTAGGTGACATACAATTAGAAGAAGAACAACAACAACAACAAACCGAAACCACACAACCCCGTAGTAGTAGGAAAAGTAGAAGAGAAACTAGCGATTGGCATAAGTTTTATGATTATATTCCGGACGAAAATACTCCGGATATAGGTTTGAAAGTGTGTAAAATATGTAGTAAAACATACAAATTCAAGAGGGGTGACGGCACCGGTACAATTAGTAGGCACATCCAACATAATCATAAAGAACTTCTTGATCAAATACAAGGCCAACAAAAAATAAACCCTAGGACCGGTCAAGTTGATAGCCACCCTTATGATCCCGAACTTGTTCGTCGGGAAATGACCCGATTAGTCATTAAGGAAGAGTTACCATTTTCCTATCCCGAGAGTAGGAACTTGGAAAATTTTAATCAAACGGCCTTAAACCCTCAATTTAAAAGAATTCCGAAAAATACTTGCAAATCGGATTGTTTTAAAGTGTACATGAAAATGAAGGACGCTTTGATTGCAATTTTATGAAGTTTAACTTGTAGGGTTAGTTTAACTTCGGATTGTTGGACGGGTGTCAACAATATTCCAACGATGGGAATAACCTGTCATTGGATCGACAATGATTGGATTCTTCAAAAAAGAATCATATCACTTGCAGCGTTGCCGTATCCCCATCGTGGCGCTGAAATAGCAAACCGTATTATAGAAATTTGTGATGTTTTCCATATTCGCGATAAAATTATGGCTATTAGTTTTGATAATGCATCTAACAACAATGTAACAATTACTACTTTAAAATCTGTATTAAACCCTCCATCTGAAAATATTTTTCATGTTAGATGTGCATGTCATATTATAAATTTATGTGTTCAAGATGCATTAAGAATAGCTGATCCATATATAGTTAAAATTAGAAATTGTGTGCATTTCATTGCATTAAGTCCAAGCATTTTACAAGAATGGAAAGCTTGGTGTAGGGTTAGAAATGTTCCATTTAGAAAATTTCCAAAGGATGTTAGACACCGATGGAATTCTACTTTTGATTTACTAAATGTTGTCACCGATTATAAAGAAGTTGTAAATAATTTTTGTATCGCAAAAAATATGCACAATTTTGAAATGACTCCCTCCGATTGGTTTTTTGCCGAATCTTTGTTGAAATTTTTAGAACCTTTTAAAACCGCAACTTTAAAATTTTCAAAATCATATGAATCTGCTTCTAGTATCATTTTTATTGAATTAGTTAGCATGATGCAAATATTTAACGAAATGTTAAATGATCCCTATATTAGTGACATTGTAATACCTGCATTTCAAAAAAATTTGAAGTATTATTTTTCTCCTCCTATGTTGATTTGTGTTGCTACTGTTATGGATCCCCGTATCAAATTAGAAGGTACGAAGAATTTGATACAAATGTTTTTTTGGATATTTAGAGGACAATGTAGAATTAATAATGATTGCGCTACTTTTTTAGTTCAGTTTGAATCTACGTTTAATAACTTGTATGATTATTATGATAGACATTTTGCTTCTAGTAGTACAACTTCTGTACTTAGTTCTTCTTCTGGTAGTTCTAAAGGTAAGGGTAAAAGTAGAATTGGTGATAGAACATTTGGTTTACTTGAACAAATTCAATCTAAAATACCTAGGACTAATCAACCAAATGAATTAAATTGGTATAACCAACAGGATACTGAGCCTACTCTTTCTGCACTAGATATTTTACAATGGTGGAAAGAACATGAACACACTTTTAGTATTCTGTCAATTATGGCTAAAGATTTACTAACTCATCCTGTCTCTACAGTTGCTTCTGAGAGTGCATTTTCTACAAGTGGCAGGGTTCTATATGATTACAGGAATCGGTTGAAACCCGAGGCGTTAGAGATGCTCGTTTGCACAGAAGACTGGCTGAAGGCTGAAGATAGGACGCAAGGGAAAGCATTATCAAGTTCCATAAGTGGGAGCAACTCGCCCGAAGAAGAAGAAGAAGAAGAACAGCAACAACAATAGCTTTGCTTGTTATGTCAAATTAGAAAACTTGTACTCAATTAAAATTGTATATAACAAATATGTTATTGTATAAAACTTATTTGTGAATTGAATTCTTCATTTCGTTATAAACTGTTAAAATTGTATAACTTAAATTCATATGAATAATATTTTAAAATTTGTTGTCAATTTTACTCTTTCAATCTTATTATTATTATTACGATTTTTATTGTTTATTAGTATTATTACTTACTTAGTATTATAATTATAATTATTATTTTAATTTAAGCTAAGAAAAAAATATATATATTAAACGTGCCAACCCGCGGGTCGACCCGGCCCAACCCAGGTTGAACCCTAAAGGGTTCACGGGTTGGGCAGGCCACCCAAACGAAACATCAACCCGGCCCGGCCTGGCCCGGATAAGAGAGCAACCCGGCCCGGCCCGGCTAAGTGTACATGCCAACCCTTACGGGTTGGGCCCGGCCCGGCCCACTCGACCCGTTCGCCACCCCTAGTAAAATCCAACTTCTTAGAATTTTAAGGATGGAAAATGATGAAATTTAACTGTTAAAGAAATATTTGTTATTTTCATTATAACATGTGCAATAAAAAAAACATAAAAATTCTTAAAAATTTATAAACCTGAAATCTTAAAATCTGAATTTTTAAGTAAATAAAGAAAGAATGAGAGAGATAGGGAGAGGGAGAAAGAGAAAAATATGAAAAAGTGAAGAGAGAAGAGAGAAGAGAGAGATAGTAATAAAGTAGTGAGTTTTTTAGTTTTGGGGAAAAAATTTTAATTTTGGGTTTAAAATTTTGGGCGGAAAATATATTTTGGGAGAATCGATCTAGGCAATTGGTTTTAGGGGAGATTGAATGAGAGCCACTTGATAGCTTTTTTTGTAATTTATTATATATATATATATATATATATAAATATATATATATATATATATATATAGAGAGAGAGAGAGAGAGAGAGAGAGAGAGAGAGAGAGAGAGAGAGTAAGTCTATTAAGAGCTGGGAAGCTGGAATCCTTATCGGGAGCTGGAGATCTCAGCCATCCGATATAGAGTGATTCAGATCGAATGGCTGAGATCAGATCCCGTTCTCCATCTTGTTTTGTTGAGGATAAAATGGTCATTTTCCCCCTCTCCTTATCTTTTGGCATCCTGGCTCCCATCCCACTCCCGCTCTCTCTTCGATCGTAAGAAACCCTAGTCTCCTCTCCTTTTCTTACTCCCGCGCTCTCCTTCTTCGATGAAACCCTAATCGTCGGAGAGAAATCCCCATTCTCCTTCTACGATTTCTACTTTCTTGGATTCCGTCACTCTCTTCGACGAGAAACCGTAGCCCCCAAATCCACTGGTCTCAGTGGTCTCTTTCTCTCTCTCTGCGATCGAAGACCCAAATCGCAATTAGGGTTGCGAGGCTCTCTCTCTCTCTATCTTCGACGTCAAACCCAGCTTCCGATTAGGGTTCGATTCCTCATCGATTCGAATAGAAACCCTAGCAGCCCCCTTCGACCCTGGAAATGCTAGACGAAGGAGGCTTTCGACCTCTCTCTCTCCCCCCCTTCGACCTTGGAAATTCGAAGGCTTGTTAGAAATCCACTGAATCCCCCTTCGAAATCCCCCTGCTGCCTTGTCTCTCTCTCTCCCCCTTCGACCTTCGAAACCCTAGACGGGGTCGATATCCCCTGAAGCCCCCGACCTTTCGAAATGCCTTGTTCTCTCCACCACCACTCGACCTTCGAAACCCTAAACTAATCTCCATCTCCATCTCCAACTTGGGTAGAAGTCAAATTTCAACTTGGGTAGAGGTAAAGTTGATATCTTTATTAGAATTACCCCATTAATTTTATTTTTGGCAATAAGCTTGTTGTTGCTCTCATTTTTCCTGAAACTGGGCAAGTTTGGAAGCGTTCTGATGCATTTTTTTTCCTGAATCTGGGCTAAGATGACTGCTGATTTGATGCTCATGCTTTGGTGTCAATATTTTTGGTATGGCAGTGATGAAATCACACTATTATGCTTCATTATGAGATTACAATGTGGTGATATTACACTAATGCACCTAATTTGGTTATGACTGTGATGATATTACACTGTTATGCTTCATTCATAATTTAGGGATTGAAGATTTTCTGAATTTGGGCAATGATGAACTTAATTTGGGTCTCTTTTAGTTTTGCACTTTGTTTTGTCATGGTGCATTACACTTCTGCTGCTTCTTTGAATATGAGTTGTGTTTCTGAGGCTCTATCCTTCAATAGTCTTTCATTATGATCACTGAGATCAGTGAGAAGTCATTATGTCTCTCTGAATATGAGATTGGTTTTGACATGGTATATTTCACTATTGGTGATGCATTCATTATGCTTCCTCAGACAATTTCCTAATCTTCATGAAATGTGATATTCAAAAAGTTCTGAGCCTAAATAGTGAAGAAATTAGTGTGATGTTGAGCCATACAGTTGCCTTTAGAATTGTGTTTCTTGCATCCTTGACAAACGATTGTTCAAAGCATCTGCTTCCAATTTTTTCAGTTTCTACACCTAATTTTATTCCTGCTCTAAGCATTTTAGGTACTCTGGATATTTACATATCATGAAGTATTAAATTTTTATTATACTTGCTAAACTATTGTCATCCTCTTGTAGTTTGCTTTAATTCTGCTCTTATAATTTTTTGGGCAAAGACTTGGTTGATTATCTTAACAATGAGAATGAGACCCAGTCATGGTTGTTTTTCTTGCAAGAAGAAATTACAGCAGGATGAGACCCAGACATGGTTGTTGTTTTTTTATTGTTTATATACATCCAAAATCAGTACTGTTTTGAATCTTTTTAGAATCTTGATTAGAAATATATGTTCTTTGTCGTCTCAGCACCAAAGAAGAGCTCTCACAATTTCGTTCTCTCTCTTCGATGGAAAACCCAATCCGCGATAAGGGTTTCGATTTCTCGGCTCATTGGATTCTGCCTCTCCCAGATTTCGGAGGGAAGTGTTTGACTCTCATAAATGCTTTTATGATTTCTGTTTAATTTCTTGCATTTTCTTCGGTTTTGTGTGTAGGCAATGATGAAATTGATTTTGAATATGTGACTTGAGAGTAGCTAAATTCATCAAATTTTGATGCACCGATGACTCACAATGATTGATAGTATCAGTATAATTTTTGTAAGCTCAGAACGTTGGATACGTATGTGGTGGATACTCATTTACGCCTTTTGGTGTTTGATTCTCTCCTTCGGTGTGTTGGGTTAGGCAGTGATGCTAAACACTTTATGATCTGAATAATTATTTCAATCATGTTTTAAGTATTCTTAATTATATATCTATCATATCCTAGTTGGCGCGGCACTCCAATGCAGCCCTACATATGAATAGTGTGTTCTGAGCCTACTGGTTTTTTTTATTCTATATATATTCATGAGTAAGAGTGTGAGAAGATAAGAGATAGGGGTTTTTGATTTTACCCCTTTTACCCCCAAACATTCTGAAGATAAGCGGTACCGAATATGAGTCGTTCCGTCGCGATCAATCGCGAACGAATGGCTAAAAACTCCCGCTCTAGATAAGGATTTCAGCTCCCAAGCTCTTAATAGACTTACTCTATATATATAAGACAGTTGATGATAAGCTCCGAACAACACAAACAGATCATGAAGTATCAAATTTTGTCAGCTCAGAAGAAACACAAACAGATCTTGACACTATACAATAAACTATATATTAGGCAGTGATGGTGTGTTGGTGTAGGCAGTGATGCTAAACACTTTATGATCTGAATAATTATTTCAATTTATTGTATTTATTCTTGATTATATATCTATCATATCTTAGTTGGCACGGCACCCCAATGCAACCTTAGTTATGAATAGTGTGTTCTGAGCCTACTGGTTTTTTATTACCCCCATGTTTAGGGCCTGTTGTTCTGAGCTTACAAAATTCGAAACTTCATGCCCAGCTTCTGTTTGTCCTGAGCATACACAATTTGATACTATCTGTCTAGTTTCGAAGAGTTCATTTTTCTGTTTGTTCTGAGTTAACAAAATTTGATACTTCATGATGTGTTTCTGTTTGTTCTTGGTTTACCAAATTTGATACTACATGCTCTGTTTGTGTTGGTTATGAGCTTACAAAATTTGATACTTCAGACTCTGCTTGTGTTATTTATGAGCTTGCAAAATTTGATACTTCATGGTCTGTTTGTGTTAGTCCTGAGCAAGGGCAAAATTTGATGCTTCATGATCTGTTTGTGTTAGTTCTGAGCTTACAAAATTTGTAACCTCATGATCTGTTTGTGTTAGTTCTGAGCTTACAAACTGTGACACTTCATTGTATTACTCTGTCTCTGTTTGTTATGAGCTTACAACCATTTGATACTTCATTATTTGTTTCTGTTTGCTCCCAAGCTACTTGTTTCTCAGTTTCTGTTTTTGCCGAGGTAACAAATTTTGAACTTCATGTTCAGCATTTGTTTTTCTGAGCCTACCATATTTAGTACATGATTTTTTGTGTTCTGAGCCGACTATATTTTGTAATTATTTTGTCGTTTCCAGGTAAAATGAGTTATGTTTGATTTTGATTTCAGGTTGATTCCAGCATGAAGTGCTTCTTGTGCTTCTTGGAGCTATTGAACAGTGGACTACGCAAAAAGTTGACATTTGCAACAAACTACTGAACATTGTATTACGTTGTACAGTTTGTGTTAAGTTTCAGTTTTTTGTAAAGTGTCAGATGTGATGTGAAGAACATTTGTTACGTTGTACAAGTTTTTGTAAAGTATTACCTTACATTTCTATGAAGATCGAATTTCTTCCAGACAGTTCATTATTGTTTTGGTGTCATGATTGAAATTTTGTGATTGTTTTGGTGTATTACGCAGCATGAAGTATCAAAATTTTGTAAGCTCAGAACTGACAGAAACAGACCAAGGAGTATCAAAATTTTGTAAGCTCAGAACTAACACAAACAGAGCATGATGTGTACAAATTTTGTAAGCTCAGAACCAACAGTAACAGACCATGAAGTATGACAATTTTGTAAGCTCAGAACTGACAGAAACTGACCAAGAAGTATCAAAATTTTGTAAGCTCGGAACTAACACAAACAGAGCATGATGTATACAAATTTTGTAAGCCCAGAACCAACGCAAACAGAACATGAAGTATGAAAATTTTGTAAGCTCAGAACCAACAATAACAGACCATGAATTATCAAATTTTGTAAGCTCAGAACTAACACTAACAGATCATGCGGTATCAAATTTTGCCCTTGCTCAGAACACAAACAGACCAAGAAGTATGAAAATTTTGTAAGCTCAGAACACACAGAAACAGACCATGAATTATCAAATTTCGTAAGCCCAGAACAATCAGAGACAGAACAAGAAGTATCAGTAATCTCAGAACAAATAGAAACACATTCATGATTTTGTAAGCCCAGAACAATCCAAGAAGTATACAAATATCAATCAATGATATAACTGAAATAACATTAGGCTTACTCAATGATACAACTTCAAAAATTCTCATACATGTCTTACTCATCTTTGGACTTTTCATCTTTATACAAAATTCTAAAGATTATACAAAAGATTAAACAAAATTCTAAACTTTGTAGGCTCAGAACAACAATAAGTCAAGTCTTTGTTTGTAGTATTGTGCTTGTAACTGTCGGATGATGATGCTCTGCCACTTCTCAATTGCTCTAGCCTCTAGCACATCTCAAAATCATCAAATGCTTATCTGGAAGCTGAAACTCATAAAACACTCATAGACATTAATAGTTAAAAGTGTGATGTTAAAATAGGGGATAAATTCAAATTATCAAAGATGCAAGAAACACAGTATGGCTCAGCATCACACTAATTTTCTTCACTATCTAAGCTCAGAACTTTTTGAATATCACATTTCATGGACTTTAGAAAAATCTCAGAGGAAGCATAATATTCAGAGAAGCAATAATGTAATATGCCATGTCTGAGGAAGCATAATGCTCTACCTCTTCTCAGATAATTCTATGAGAACCAATAGTGTAACATACCATGTCAAAACCAATCTCATATTCAGAGACGCAGCAGAAGTGTAATACACCATGTCAAAACCAAGTGCAAAACTAAAAGAGTTTCAAATTAAGTCCATCATTGCCCAGATTCAGAAAATATTCAATATCTAAAATATGAATGAAGCATACAGTGTAATGTCATCACAGTCATAACAATAATGATGTAATACCATCACATTTAAATCTCATCATGAAGCATAATAGTGTGAATATCATCACAACCATAAGAGAGAGAAGAAAGAAGGAGCTGAAGATGAGGGGTAGGAAAAATGACCAAAATAGCCATCGTTGTAAGGGAGATGAGCGGAACGATTGTGAGCCACTGGATCAAGATCATGATCAAATTGCAGATCCAACGAATGGCGGAGAGGTACACACCTATGTGAACCAGTTCACTCCTGAGATTGAAGTTGATAATAATGAAAAATTATAACACCCAAGTTGAAAATGAGCTATTACGAGATGTTGAGTTATGAAGAAACAACTTCTACTAAATTTAATTGAAAGTAGTTGAAACTACAATATTTTGTTGTCTACTTAAAGTATTTACAAACGAAACAATAAGGATATTTTGCAAGAAACACAAATCTGTATATACAGAACAACTAATTTCTTCACTATCTAGGCTCAGAAATTTTTGAATATCACATTTCATGAACTTAAGAAAATTCTCTGAGGAAGCATAATGAATGCATCACCAATAGCGTAATATACCCATGTCAAAACCAATTTCATATTCAGAGACGCAATGTCAAAACCAATGCCATATTGTAATTGTAGATGTCAAAACCAACTCCGAAAGTAAAAGAGACAAGTTCATTATTGCTCAGATTTAGAAATTCCTCAATCACTAGAACCTCGCAATAATGGTGTGAATATCATATATATATAACCAATTTAAATTTGTCATTGCCCAGTTTCAGAAATTATTGAATGAGTTCATCTTTGGTGCAGAATGACTCTGAATATCATCACATCCACAAAAGTGTGAATATCATAATATTCAGTTCAAAGCATAATAGTGTGAAAATCATCACAGCCATAACCAAAATATTGAATTCAAAGCATGAGCATTAAAAGAAGCAGTTCATCTTCAGCCCAGATATAGGCATAAAAGCATAATGAGAACCGTCACCTCATTCGAAGGGGAAAACTCAAAAAATTTAGACAAAACCAAATACTTTCCTCAATTCATATTATCAATTATAGGATTATCCATGGTATTCGCACTTCCATCTTGGCCTTCCATACCTACAAACACCATACAGTTATATAAATTAGGCATAAAGAACATATATTTCTAATCAATATTCTAAAAAGATTCAAAACAGTACTGATTTTTGATGTATATAAACAATAAAAAAAAAAAAAAAACTTAACATTGGAATTTTACCTCTATCCAAGTTAGAGTTGTTGAGGGGAGATCATTTAGGGTTTCGAAAGTCGTATTCAGATTGGGTGGATCGAGCGCGGTGTCTAGGAGAGCGTCGGTGCATCAATTTGGAGCTAGGGTTTCCAGGCACTCGAGCGTATAGCGGGGTTTCGATTTCGATTTCAGGTTTTGGGAATATTTGGAGCTAGGGTTGCGAGATTTGGGGCTTCGATGCTCTCCCCTGCAATTCATTCATTCATCAAACAATTATTTGAAGTAGAAATATATGATATAAGCTGCAAATTAAGATCAAAGAATATACATGAGATTCTATACCAACCGGCCTATACATGTAAATATCTTCATCCTGCTGTAATTTCTTCTTGCAAGAAAAACAACAATATCTGGGTCTCATTCTCATTGTTAAGATAATCAACCAAGTCTTTGCCCAAAAAACTACAAGAGCAGAATTAAAGCAAACTACAAGAGGATGACAATAGCTTAGCAAGTATAATAAAAATTTAATACTTCATGATATGTAAATACCCAGAGTACCTAAAATGCTTAAAGCAGGAATAAAATTAGGTGTAGAAACTGAAAAAATTGGAAGCAGATGCTTTGAACAATCGTTTGTCAAGGATGCAAGAAACACAATTCTAAAGGCAACTGTATGGCTCAGCATCACACTAATTTCTTCACTATTTAGGCTCAGAACTTTTTGAATATCACATTTCATGAAGATTAGGAAATTGTCTGAGGAAGCATAATGAATGCATCACCAATAGTGAAATATACCATGTCAAAACCAATCTCATATTCAGAGAGTCATAATGACTTCTCAGTGATCTCAGTGATCATAATGAAAGACTATTGAAGGATAGAGCCTCAGAAACACAACTCATATTCAAAGAAGCAGCAGAAGTGTAATGCACCATGACAAAACAAAGTGCAAAACTAAAAGAGACCCAAATTAAGTTCATCATTGCCCAAATTCAGAAAATCTTCAATCCCTAAATTATGAATGAAGCATAACAGTGTAATATCATCACAGTCATAACCAAATTAGGTGCATTAGTGTAATATCACCACATTGTAATCTCATAATGAAGCATAATAGTGTGATTTCATCACTGCCATACCAAAAATATTGACATCAAAGCATGAGCATCAAATCAGCAGTCATCTTAGCCCAGATTCAAGAAAAAAAATGGATCAAAACACTTCCAAACTTGCCCAGTTTTAGGAAAAATGAGAGCAACAACAAGCTCATTGCCAAAAATAAAATTAATGGGGTAATTCTAATAAAGATATCAACTTTACCTCTACCCAAGTTGAAATTTGACCTCTACCCAAGTTGGAGATGGAGATGGAGATCAATTTAGGGTTTCGAAGGTCGAGTGGTGGTGGAGAGAACAAGGCGTTTCAAAAGGTTGGGGGCTTCAGGGGATATTGACCCCGTCTAGGGTTTCGAAGGTCGAAGGGGGAGAGAGAGAGAGAAGGCAGCAGGGGGATTTTGAAGGGGGATTCAGTGGATTTCTAATAAGCCTTCGAATTTCCAAGGTCGAAGGGGGAGAGAGAGAGGTCGAAAGTCTCCTTCGTCTAGCATTTCCAGGGTCGAAGGGGGCTGCTAGGGTTTCTATTCGAATCGATGAGGAATCGAACCCTAATCGGAAGCTGGGTTTGACGTCGAAGAGAGAGAGAGGGCCTCGCAACCCTAATTGCAATTTGGGTCTTCGATCGCAGAGAGAGAGAAAGAGACCACTGAGACCAGCGGATTTGGGGGCTAGGGTTTCTCGTCGAAGAGAGTGACGGAATCCAAGAAATTTGAAATCGTAGAAGGAGAATGGGGGTTTCTCTCCGACGATTAGGGTTTCATCGAAGAAGGAGAGCGTGGGAGTAAGAAAAGGAGTGGAGACAAGGGTTTCTTACGATCGAAGAGAGAGCGGGAGTGAGATGGGAGCCAGGATGCCAAAAGATAAGGAGAGGGGGGAAATGACCATTTTACCCTCAACAAAACAAGATGGAGAACGGGATCTGATCTCAGCCATTCGATCTGAATCACTCTAGATCGGATGGCTGAGATCTCCAGCTCTCGATAAGGATTCCAGCTTCCCAGCTCTTAATAGACTTACTCTCTCTCTCTCTCTCTCTCTATATATATATATATATCTCTCTCTCTCTCTCTCTCTCTCTCTATATATATATATATATATATATCTCTCTCTCTCTCTCTCTCTCTCTCTCTCTCTCTATATATATATATATATATATATATATATATATATATATAGAGAGAGAGAGAGAGAGAGAGAGAGAGAGAGAGAGAGAGAGAGAGAGAGAGAGAGAGAGAGAGAGAGAGAGAGAGAGAGAATTAAATAAATAAAGGAGTTATTTTGGGAGGATTTGAATTTGAGTTTTGAGGGGAAACTTTGGGGGAAAATGTGTTTTCGGAGATTAGATCTTGGCTTTTGATTTTGGGGGGATTGAAGAAGAGCCACTTGATAGCTTTCTTTGTGTTTTATTATATAGATATTTCAAATAGATTCTTTCCATCTGTCAAATTCAACATTAACCGAAAGAAATTTATCTAACTGAACTTTTTCATGGACGGTAAAAGAAGCATGAGCATTTATTTGAATTGAAGTTCGGTTATTTGGTTAATACAATTCCCTACTTTTCATAGGAGTTATTTTCTCCTTAATTTTCTTATGCAACTTGGGTCAGTGTCGTCATATATATATTAATAGGAAAAAAGGGGTATGAGCAACTTACTTATTTAGTAAATAAGCAATTAATGATGTGACATACATGTGATTAGATAATCCTTAAAAGGGTTAGTTGTCCAATGTATCACATGCATGCCACATAATCAATTGCTCATTTACTAAATGAGCAAGTTGCTCATATCCCTTTTACCCATACTAGTAATTTACACGTGCGATGCACGTTTTAATAATTTTAAAAAATAAAAATAAAAACTCTGACATAGGGAGGATTTGAACCGGAAACCTCCTTCATATTAGTTATGAATGTGCGTTGTACATGTTGGTAGAATGACAAAATAACAAATGACACTAAGACCTTCTCCCATTATAATAATATATATATATATATATATTAATTACGATGCTACTACTTTTTCTCTTTATTATTTTGATTCTACTACTAGTGATGGGAGGAGCATTTTACGTCATTATCAGAATATATATTTGTGTGCATGAGTTTCTATCTTTATCAAAGCACATGGTCGTTCTTTTTCTGTATGCTATGAGGAACTTTGTGTTGCTATTAACATTATCTATGCTGCGCCTGTGTAATAGATGTGTTCTTTCAGCACAGAGCAAATGCTGACTCAATTATTTTAGCTTTCATGTTTCTTGAGTGCGTTGTGGTATCATCTTTCAAACGACTGATTTGTTACTTGTTGACTCTTATGCACAATTTTCCTATTATTGCAGTTGTCCTTTTATATGCTTAACCCTTACTGTTGTTTAGCTTAAAGTTTTTGTTTCGTCTTCAATGAGAACAACCGGATGACAGTTGACATAACAAGAAAAGGAAAAATAACCCGATTTGATACCTAATTTGTTGTTCGTTGAGAATTCCTTCATGTGTTGAGAGAAACTTGCCTTGTGTTATTTCTGCGTTCTCCTATTTTTTCACTCAATAATCCTGTTTAGTGTTTCGGATTCTAAATTCTGAGCACGAAGTTTAGTGTTTCAGATTTTATACCGATGGCATTTTACCCAATTTCGATTTGATTTTTCTTACTAATCAAAAGGGTACAAACAGAAGAAATTACTGCAGCATCCATAAAACACCCGGAGCATCTGACTCGAGAATGGCGATAATCTCAGGGTCGGTAATAAAATCAAACCGGAACTCAACATTGTTTGGTTTGGTCATCCAAAAAGAGATAAATGTTTCCCAAAGTAACCCACTTCCCCCTACTATTTTCCCAACAAACTAAATTTCCAAACTAATTTCATGGGTGAGCTACTCTTCGACACATCAGTTTAGGCCACAGTTGTGAACCGTGGGATCTTCGATTTTGAGGCCGCAGTGCTCGAACAAATTTTTTTTTTCGAGGTCGTTATTCTCATTTGCATCTTTAGTTTATTTCATATTTGGGTTAGAAAGACTTCAAGACTAGGACAAAAATTGTTAAGTTAAAATGTGTTAAACTGCAGTCCCCAATTGTGGTCTCTCTTACATTGAGGCCGTAGTACCCAATTGTGATTTACAAATAAATGAGGCCACAGTTGAGAGCTGCGACCTAAAAAAATTTTTAAAAAAAATTAAATTAAATTTTTTGTGAGTAGGTTGTTGTTCCTCTACTAAAAAAATATCTAATATCTCATCTCCGAACAAGTCCAAACCCACCATATTAAAATCAAATATGATCTCTTATTATTTACAAAACACTAAACTAGGGTTGGCCCCTAGTGGAGGTCAAGGAGGCGGCCGCCTCGGACCCCCAAATTTTACGCATATTTAGGGGACCCCAATTTTTTCCCTTGTATTTATATGTACGTATTTTGCGCGTAATATTTTTTTTGAACTTTTGTTTTTTAAATTAGTACTTGGGCCAGTTTATTTTATTTAGTTGTATGTGAATTTTTTTTTCTTCAAATATCTAAATCTCCATCTATTTCTTCATATATATATATATATTGATTTTTAAGTATATATATATTGATTTTTAAGAATTGATGGGGAATAAAATAAAAAAAAAAAATTACCAAGTTTTCTTTCAAAACAAATTATGTGTGAGGGCCCCATTTCAAGATTCGCCTCGGTCCCCCTAAACCTCAGGGCCGGCCCTGCACTAAACATCGTTCATCTATATGGTCCCACATTTTGGTCTACTACGATTTCCCAGCTGAATCAAAATGAGGCAAAAGACTGTTTTTAATTAAAGTGGGTAGTCCAAACCAATTTTAATTATGACGAAATTTTTTTGAGTAGGCCGCAGTTTGATTTTTATTTTTTTTATAGTAATTGCGGCCTCATCTATCTGTAGACCATAATTAGGTACTGCGGCCTTTGTTATATTTAGGCCGCAAATGAATATTGCAGCCTAAGTTTAACACATTTTAACTTAACAATTAAAATCTCAAAGTCTATGTAACCCAAATATGAAATGAACTAAAATGAACTGTGGTCTCAGTCAGAAATAACAGCATCAAAAAAAAAGTTTGTAAAGAGGCCGTGGTCGAGCACTACGGTCACAAAATCGAAGAGGCCGAACTGGGGTTTATGCTCACGTGTCTAAAACTATTTTCATGGTTGAAATTAGTTTGGAAAATAGGTTAGTTGGAAAAATAGTTTGGGAAAAGTGGATTAGTTTCGAAATAAAATAATCTCAAAAGAGAACACTTGGATAAGAATTCTTTTCATGCTGTACGGTTGTAGGGCCAGTTTCTTTTCCACCAATCCACACGTATGGTCCACTGTATTTGATTAAGCAACCAAAAGCAGCCCATAACTTGATTAAGCAACCAAAAGCTTTCCAGTGTTTTTATTGACGTCCACTCGAATAAGCGTGCATGCGTATGCGTGTATGTTCGTGTGCACGAGTGGTAAGAGCATCAACAGTCGTTATTCTCATTTGCCAAAATATGACAGCTACAGTAATAGCATATACGGGAGTATCGTGCAGTCGTCGTTTCTCAAAATTTTCTCATTTGGCAAAAGACCAAAATACCACTGGTTCTTTAAATTCGTTCTTTATCTGTTGAAGGGCAATTTGGGGGAAAAAAACCCAAAAAAGAAAAAAAAAAGGAAAAATACCCGGACGGGAGAAGATTCCCCGTCTGGGGATTTTTTTCCCAAAAAAAAAAAGATTTTTTAAGTGCCAAGGACAGGGTATCATTCCCCGTCCGACCCTTTTTTAAATTAAAAAAAATCGGCAATCCTTCGGACGGTATATGATTCCCCGTCTCAGTCGATTAAAAAATATTAAAATCCTTCGGACGGTATATGATTCTCCGTCTTCTATATTTGAGAATTCTTACTTTTGTTTCTCAAATTTGAGAAACAAATTTGAGAGGAATGAGAAAAATGGCAATTATAGCAAACGAGTGCAGCGCACCATTTGCTATAATATGGGAAAATGGGAGAAATAGAAAACGACTGTGGATGCTCTAAGGATTGCAATTTGCAAACCGCATTCCGACTCTAAGATTTTCGGAGAAATGGTCGGAGATGCAGCCGGTGGGAGGAGGGGCCCAAGACAAGGCGACCTGGATCAACAATGACACACCATCAACAGATTGGGAATAAATAAATTCAGAAGCAATGTCTATATGAGGACTTTTTATCACATAAATCTTTCATTTTCGAGCAGAATATGATCAATGTTTTGTAGGATGTTGTTAGAAGAAGCATTAACTATATCTAGTATCTAGGGTCGACACTAAGTTCCCGGGGGCCCGAGGTGAACTTCCAAAATAGGACCACTATACATTATATTAAAAAAAACATGCATACAAAAAATTTGCACATTGTTCAAAGTAAATATACAAATATATATAATCAAATAACAAGTTTACTCATAGGCATTAATCAGATATTCAAAATAGAATGAAAATCATCAATCAGATTTACATCCACATAAGTATACATACGAGAAGCATACAAAAACATGTATAAAACTATTTAGATATGCAAAACATATAATTGAGTATATTTACGAGGCATGATAAAACTGGAAAAAGAAATAAAATTTCGAATTAAGCTCTAACATATCAAATTTCAACTTAATTAAGTCATAATCTATTCATTTAATTAAGCAACTCAATAAGTAACTAAGAAATAGCTACCAATAAGCCCTAACATAAAATTGAACTCATTAAGAAATAGCTACCAATAATATAAAATTGAACTCATTAAGTTATAGCCCTAACATAAAATTGAACTCAATATTCAACTCATTAAGCCCTACGATAAAATTGAGTAAGAAATAATTACCAATAAGCAACTCAATCCACCGGCCACGCACTGCACACAAACACCCACTACACCACACCCACCGGCTACCAGACACCACCAGTTCACCACACCCACAGACTCACTGAACACTGTCCCGCGAATTTGAGATTTAGATTTCGAATTTATGGCTAGGGTTTCGGATTTTGAAGGAAGTCAGTTGATTGGATTTAGGGTTGAGTCAAAATCAAAAAGTTTGGGGAGAAGAAAACAAAGATTGGAGAATTTGAGTTAATTGGATTTTGGGATTGAGAGTTAGAGATTAGGGTTTTGAGAGTTAGAGATTGCGAGAATAAAGAAATGAAAAGAACGCAGCGCACGCTAAGAAAGAGAATATGGTCCGGTTGGAAAATTGAGGAGAAGAAAGAGAGTAAAGGTATAAGTGATTGGGTCGAATTTTGAATTTGGGTTGTTGGGTTTGAATGTTTATTTGAATGCGGGTTTCGGGTTTGAATCTCTATTGATTTGAACGTGGATTTGTTTTAAATTACCCAAATTTAAAGTCTTACGGATTAGAAAACTCCTAGGAATAAAAGGATTGCCGGGAATGTGAGGGTGGGAATGAAAATTCCCAAAAATGTTGCATTATTGCGTTTAGTACATTGCATTTCCGGGAATCATTTATTATTGTAATTTTTTATTCTAATTTTTTGAGGTTTTTTTATGTTTGTTATGAAAATCACATGAGAATGCTCAAATCCCATGATTTTATGGAGGAATGTATTTTTTTATTCTAATTTTTTTAGTTATTTTATTGTTTGCTATGAAAATCCCATGGGAATCCTCAAATCCCATTGTTTTTGGGGGAAATGGAAATCCTTTCCAACAAAGGATTTTGACTCTCTTGGGAATCTATCATTCATTTCAAAACTATATTTGCCACATACCAAACAAAGTAATCTAAGAGGGAATATGAGATTCCCTTGCACATTCCTACTTACCAAACGCCCTGCAAATTCAATCAAGCCCAAACTCAATTAATTTTTTTAAAAAAAAATTAAAGGACTAAATAATTATTTTGAGGGTCCCTAATAACAATATTATTTTTTATGCGCAAAATACGTGCCTATATTTACAAGAGCAATACAAGTTTGGGGCTCCTAAAATTGTACAAATTTGAGGGTCCGAGGCGACCGCCTCACCAACATGTGCAATGCACGTTTTAATAAAAAAAATTATTTAAGTAAATAGTAAGATGTAATCTGACATAGAATCTGAGACATTCCTTTACTCATCACATACTCTTTACAAATTATCCATAGTAGCACAAACTTTTATTTTATATTAGTAATTTACAAGTGCGATGCATGTTTTAATATTTTTTATAAAAAAAATAAAAACTCTGACAAAGGGAGGACTCGAACCTAAAACCTCATTTATATTAGTTATGTATGTGTGTTGCGCATGTTGATAGATTTACAAATGCAATGCACGTATTATTTTTTTAAAAAAATTAAAGTAAAAACTCTGATTTACACGTACGATGCATGTGTTCATAAATATGAATATATAATTTTAAAAGTAATTGTGAAGACTATAATGGGAAAGTTGAAGTTGCACGTAAGTAGGTAGATTTACAACTCCAAATGTTCCATTATAATAGTTATTATATATTATATTATAGATAGATGGATGGATAGATATATAGATAATAATTACACAAGTGAAGCACATTTAATATATTAAAAAAAAGTAAAAAATCTGACGCAGTGAGGACTCGAACCTGAAACACCCTTCATATTAGTTATACACGTGCAATGCTCGCGTTGGTAGATTTACAAATGGCACTAAGGCCTTCTCCCATTATAATATTAGATAGACATTAGACATTAGAGACGTGCTAAACTTTTGAGCCCATATATTAAATGGGTCGGATTTGGGTTTGAAATATTAATCTCATGGCCCCCATAGGGTTATACCCTATGTATATTAGTTTTTTTTTGTATATATAAGACTAAATTCTTTCAATTTAAACTATCGATTATGTTATTAATTAATCATTATTAGTATAATGTACGTGCAATGCACGTCTAAAAATTAAAGTCATCTAATTAAATGAATATATATTGAATGAGAAAAAAAATAGTTTATATTTGAATGTTTTGATTTGGGCTACACGTGCGGTGCACATTTATATTTGTTGGATATAGTTTGGACGTGTATTATATGTGTTTATATAGTTACAAAGTTAGAATTTGTTTGTTACAAATCCCAACTCTCCTATTAAAATAGTAGAGATTAAATGCAATTCTTCTTTTTGCATACTTTAATTACCTTTTAACATCCATTAACTAACATTCGGTACAACTCTTCTTATGTTAAGACTCTTGCTCCCTTCTTAACATCAATTAAATTATAGCATTAAAATTTTTTCTCTCTCTATGCTTTCTACTTGCGGTTGTTTGTTATATATATATATTTCTTCAAATAAAAAATTATATATATGTGATAGAAAGAGTTCGATATCGGCCCAAACATGACCAAGTTATCTTATATCGAAGCTTAGACTTATATATTCAAATCCGATTGATAAATGACTCATGAAATTTAAATGGACTCTAACCTGAATTTATATAAGTCTGGCTTGAACCCAGCACATTGCCACCCCCTGTATCTATATATGCATACCATTAGAGCATCCACAATGGTTTCTCAAAATTCTCATTTTGCCATTTTTTGAGAAAAAAACTGCTGCAATGGTTTCTCAAATGTCCATTTTTTAGCAAACCAACCTAATCTGTTTCTCAAATATGAGAAACGATATGAGAATTCTCATATTATAGAGGACGGGGAATGATTCCCCGTCTGAGAAATTTTATTATTTTTTTATTATCAACAGACGGTATATGATATACCGTCTGACAATTTTTATTATTTTTTATACCGTCAAACGGGATATGTTTCCCCGTCTCTCACCTTTATTTGTTGTTTTTTTTTTTTTTTTTTAAGAAAATCCTCCTCAAACGGGACATGATGTCCCGTTTGTCTCAAACTGGATATCATGTACCGTTTGAGAGGATTTTAAATTTTTTTTTTCTTATTTCCTGGATTAAATTGAGTTTACTAAAGTACCCTTCAACTAAATTTTATAGTCTCCAAAAGTGTAGGGCATTATGGTCTTTACATTTTTAAAGTAGGAATATTCGGTCAAAAGGTCAACCCGGAATGATACCAAACGGGGAATCATATCCCGTTTGTTGCTTTTCCCCTCTTTTAAATTTTTTTTTTTTTTTTAAATAAAGAAACGGGGAATGATATCCCGTCTCTCATTTAATTATAAAAAAAATTTAACAAACGGTACATCATATACCGTCTGACGCTTTCTTTTAAATAAAAAAAAAGAGACGGGATATCATCTCTCGTCTCTCGTGCAAATGAGAAAAATATAGCAAATGACTACTGCAGCATTCCTCTCTATTTGCTATTAATGTAGACACAGATTATAGCAAATGAGAAACAACCATTGATGATGCTCTCAGACCTTAGTACAAAACAAATGATTTTGCAATGGTAAAGCCGTAATAATCCTGAAAACTTAGTGCCATTTGAATCCCCTCTTGTTTTTTCCGTTTGATACCCGTACTTAAATAATACAGTACTAACAAATGAAGAAACAAAATCCCGCAAAACGCCAAAAAAGAAATAATCTGAAGAGAGAGAAAAAAAAAGAGGAGAGAGAAAGTGAGTAGAGTAGAGTAATTTAATCTGGCAATATATCCATCTGATTCCAGCTAGATAATCGCCCGCCATTACGAAAAATTCCAAAATTCGAAAATATGGATTTGTGCTCAAAAAAGAAAATTGGAATTTTGGCGCCAAGTCCAAACAAAAAGGAACATATCGCCGCTTCTGCCCTTCTCCTCTTCCTCTCTCTTCCGCCTCCTCCTCCTTCTTTCTCCTCCGAATCGTCGTCTTCCTCCTCCCTAACCGCCATCAGGTCTGTCTCTCTCTCTTTCTCCTGTTACTTTTTCTCTCTAGATCCGATGATGAAGATGGTGATCGATGTTATTCTTGATTTGATTTTTGCAGGAAACGGGAAGCGGAGGACGAGATTGCGATCTCGATCTCGTACGGCGGAAGCAGCACCCAGGAGACGGCGTCGTGCATCACCGATTCCTGTTCCTCGTCGTCGCTGACGGCCGAAGTCGATCAGATTGATCACCGTCATCGTCATCCGCTTCGTCTTCTTGAGCTCGCCGCCGTTGCCTCACGCGCTTCCTCGTTTCTCAGACCTAAGGTCACGATCTCTCTCTCTCTCTCTCTCTCCCCTGTATCTTCTTCGTTAGATCTTCGTATGTTTGTATTTCTCGATGACTTTGACCTAGATCCATTTCCATCTGCTAATCCTCGTGTTTCTACATCTGTTGATTTATTGTTATTTTTCCTGTAATTTTTGTTATTTTTTAAATAAATTTTTGGTGGAAATTGGAATTGAAGTGGATAACAAGTGAATCTATCTTCTAGATCTGGATTTTTTTTAAAAATCAATTTGTTGCGATTTAGAAAATCGGATGATTATATGATAAATTATTTTTTTTGCAAAAGATTTAGTAATCTACTGTTCCATTCATTTTCGATGATCTAGTAATTATATATATATATATATATATATATATATATATATATATATATATATATATATATATATATATATATATATATATATATATATATGAATCTATTTAGTTTAGAGAATTACTGTTATGTAACGATATATGTTGCATTGATCAAATGAATGGATGAAAACTTAGAGGAACAATCAGTTAGACTATTGAGGAATGAACAGCTAAGAGGGGCTTTCCGATTCTGATTATTTCTTTTCAGATGATTACTTGTTGTTTTGCTGTTTATTTGCGCTACTGTTAAAAGTAGATAATCAATTATTCAGATTTGAAAGAGGAGAAGAACTAGTTAGTCAGTGTATTTGTACAAAAAATGGATGACTTCAGGTTGTGAAGAAGGCTCGTTCAAAGATACAACGGAAGAGGGCATCGATACTGTCAACAATGAGGGTTGTGTACGATCTGCTTAATTCCCACCACAAGGATCAGGAAGATTCTTGTCATGTTGTTCTGGCTCTGTCTACAGGCCCTTCCGATCTTCCTCCTACTGTCGGTGCTACTGCTACTGTTGCAGCAAAAGGCCCTTCTTGCCCTTCTTCCATCGCTACTGCAGTAGCAGCAAGGACCAAGAGGAACCCATCATTGAAAGCAATAGCAGCACCACCCAAGAAGAATCAGGACAAGACTTCGAACACCACATCGACGTCCTCTTCTTCATCTAGAGGTAGTAGGAACAGCAGTAACAAGGGGAGCCAGAGCATCAATCGAAGGGCAGTTGCTATACTGAATTGGCTTGCAGCTGTTGGATCTGCTTCTGAGGTGAAGATCAGAGAGGCTGTTGGGGACAGCCCTGACACCAGCAAAGCCCTTCGCCTGTGAGTACATTGTACTATATTCTTTTTCGGCATGTTAATATATGTTCTTTTCTCATGATTCTTAGCTGTTGAAGTATGATTTGTTGCGTCATGTATGGTATATTCACATGTCTCAGTACAATATGAAGTTCATAAACTTCCAATGTTGCATTAAGTATTCAAATATTTAGAGCATCTCCAATGATGTTCTATAACTCTAAAATAGAGCAAAGTTGAGCTCCACCGGGGCTTTAAAATTTTGCTCTATTTTAGAGCTAGCCTCAAGCCTCTTTATATTTGGAGATTTCTCTCGCTCTCCAAATATAAAGGGGCTTCTATAACACCATTCTCTCACACACACACACACACACACACACACCCCTTTTAACCCTCTATTTGTACATTAACTTTTTTTAAATACCACTGGTATCCTTTTTTAGGTCTAAACTAGTTAATTAAATCAACATTAATTAAAAAGTACTAATTAATTTTTAACAAATATTGAATAATTATAATATTGATTGGTAATTTGTCATTATATTAGGCTCATTTTAATATTTATTAGTAAAATTAGTTCCAAAAAGTACTAATATTAGACTCATTTTAAAGCTGTGGACGGGATATTTCCAATGGTATAATTTCTTTTCCCAAATAGATTATTAATATCTGGAATAATGTAAAGTTTATTACAACAAAACTAATTTTAAACTCTTTTTTTCGCCAAAAAATTATATCATATAAATTATAGAGGGGCATGGTTGGAAAAATTATATCATATAAATTATGAAGGGGCATGGTTGGAGTGCCTCTTTATTTTCTCATCTCTATAATGAAATATTCCTGAGAATATTCCATTATAGAGATGAGAAATAAAGCCCCCCATTGGAGATGCTCTTAGCACATGCAATGCATGTAGAGCGATGTCTAAATTGTTGCCACTCTTCTCACTCTGTAATAGTAGACTTACAATGCACTGCAAACACAAATCTTAATCCCACTTTTAACTTTAAAGCTCTAACCGATAATGACTGATGTATTGCATAGTCGACTCATTTGGTTACTAGGACAATATGCAAGGAAGGAACAACATTGATTACCTATCTTGACTGCGTCTAAAATTTAGTAGTAGAACTAGACCAAACCTTTTCATGTCTATTGAAGTATATCTCAAAATTCTGTATATCATATATATATTCTTAGGGCCATTCAGCACCATTATACTGTTAACTGTATGAAGTGCTTGTCTGAATGAATCCTCATACCACTGTGTGAAGGCTATCTTAATGTGCAATAACTGTGACTTTCCCTTCTCAGATATAGATTAAAATTTGGTCCTCATGAGTAGACACAATGCACTTAAATGATCATGAATTCTATATGATGTTTTAAGTCGGTAAATGCAATTGCAGGTTATGCACATTCAAACAGATCTAGCAGAGTGCATGCTAAATTCATTTCGTTTCATTTTTGGTGTAAATTAGATTAGATATCCTGCTTTGACCCCAATAATATCCTGCATTGACCCTCATCTTTTACATGATTATCACCTATTAACATAACTTCATTCATCTGTTTAATTGTTTCCGTCCTACACTCTTCAGGTTGCTGAAGCGGCAAGAAGTGAATCGCACTGGTGCAGGAGGGCGCATTGACCCCTATTTGTATGAGGTGCATATTTACACCCATATCAACAAATTCTCTTAACAAGTCATTTTCCATCAATATTTTGATTATGCTACTTACATATTTTTCTTAACTTTTTCCAAACAGTTAACACCAAAAGCGACGATGCAGTGATAGTGGCATCCATAGAAATCAGCGATACATAGCTAGTTTTAATCTCAGATAGAATGTGGGGTCTCTCAACGACTCCTTTATACCATCTTTTGTTTGATCTGTTTCTAGCTCTTCTTCTTGTTTAGTTTACCTCTTGTAGTTACTGAAAGCCATAGTATCAGTTACCATGCTAAATGGGCATGAAATTTTTGTATGTAGCAGTTTCCTCATGACCCAATTGAGTTTTTTAGATAAGTATCAAAGAATATTTTCTTTAAAATGTTTAATAGAGCTCAAATTTCAGGCATACAGTGCAGGTAAAGTTTCTCACAAGTAGTGTATTTTGGCTGTAAAGATTAACTTCATAGTTTGGTTTGTCATTTATCTTTGTTTTGTACTTTTGTATACACAACTGTATGCACATTTTATGTAGATAAATATCTGTCAATCTACTGTGATAGAATATTCTTGCACGCGCCTTTACTGATGCTGTGAAAATTGTGCCATGGTCAAATGATTTTGTGACAGCGAGTTTCAGACTGCTTGAGAGCATCTGTAGTCGTTCTTGCTATTTTTTTGGTATTTGGCAAATGGAAATAGCAAATTTGGCTGCTGGTTGTAGTCGTCGAAAGTTAAAATTTGGCTAGACGATGGATTATCTTTCGTCTCAAATTTTTTTATTTAAAAAAAAAATTGGCACTAAAAGACAAAAAAAAAAAAACCAAAAAAAAATAAAAATTTAAATCCTCCAAAAGTGAGGGACGGTGGATTATACACCGTGACGGTGGATTATACACCGTCCCTACACTTTTGTCTTTAGCCAATTGTGTTAGGACGGTGTATAATCACCCGTCCGACATTTTTTTTTTAATCGACTGCGACGGAATATAATCTACGGTCCAATACAAAAAAAATTAAAGCGACGGAATATAATCTTTCGCCTGGTCAGAAAATTTTAAACGACGATGGATAATCTATCGTCCGGCTATATTTTGGCAATTGCCATTTTGATTGCCAAATATAGTCGGGTACTGTAGCGAATGAAGCCATTTTTTGGATATTTGGCCAACGATTACAAGGGTATTTTTTCCAAATTTTGAAAAATTTGGAAATATGGCAAACGACTACAGATGCACTGAGAGCATCTGTAGTCGTGGGCTAAATACCCAAATTTTGGAAAAAATTGGAATAAGAGAGCTGCAGTCGTCGTCCAAATACCCAAAATTTGGGTGTACGATGAACAGTACATTGCCAAATATAGCAGACGATTTGGCAAAAGCCAAAATATAGCTAACGGGAAATTTTCGTTTGTCCCTGAAAAGAGACGAAGGATAATATCCCGTCGCTTTAATTTTTTTTTACTGGACGATAAACCATCTCTCGTCATTTATTATAAAAATAATTTTAAAAAAATGGGTGTTGGACGGTGTATTATACACCGTCCCAACCATTTTGAATAAGACAAAAAGGTGTTGGACGGTGTATAATCCACCATCCTTGCCATTTTTTCAATTTTTTTTTTGTTTTTTTTTGTTAAAGTTTCAAACGAGATATAATCGGTCGTCCGGCCATATTTTAACTTTCAACGACTGCAGCGCGCATCCATATTTTCTATTTCCAAAAGTCAAATACCCAAAAAATAGCTTAGAACGACTACAGATGCTCTGATTCATTTTAAATCATGTGCTTTACCTGTATTTTGATGAACCATGCATACTAACAGTACATCAAGTGGTGTGAAATTCATTGGTTCACAAAATTATGTGAACCATGGTGCATGTAATTTTTTCTCTAATGCATGCGTCATTCGTGTTAGAATACAAGTGCAATTTTCCTTAACCCTTCTACAACTTCGAAGTTTTAGCATAGTGAAAGGGACTTTCACATGGTATCAGAGCAACCCAGGTTCGAATCCCACTGGCTACGTAATTTAAATGCGGATTAAAAAAAAAAATACCGCTGCGTATTGTCCAGGTCTCGACCCACAATTTGTGGGCGCTCGACCTGAGGGGGCGTGTTAGAATACAAGTGCAATTTTCCTTAACCCTTCTATAACTTCGAACCTTTCGGTGCTTGGGCTAAATTGAGCATAGAACTTTTGGTGCATACTGAGCTAAGCCTGATATGTGCACCAAGTCCAAGCTAACAAGTCTATTAATTCCAGCTAATTAAGTTTAGGCAAGTGCCTCTTTACAATTTTTTTAAGAATAAAAAGAACCTCTAAAATGAATGTCCTTCATCAGTATTGATTAAAAGATTACACAGTGAATCTAATTTGGTACCTTATTTGCACTTTTGTGTGTGTTTCTTTACACAAATGAAACTAATGCACAGGAACATAAACTTATTCGAACAAATTATCTCTATCTCTGTACAAATTAGGGTATCGACTAGAGAAATTCTGTGCAAGTAACCCTGAGTTCTGTGAGAAAAGGGGGGGAAATACAGGATTTGAAGTGAAAAGGGAATCGAACTTTTCCAGGTAAAGGCTTTTAAAATGAAAGGCTGGAGAAAGGAAAAAAAGCCATGTAATAGAACTTGATGGCTCTGTAAATTGGGCATCTACAGTCTCCTTGGCTTGTTCCAGAAATGCATATAGGACAGTCTAAGCAATCTTAGTATAATTTATCTACTCCATGTTAGATCGTACGGCTCCTATCGAATGACTTCTTCTACAGGATATATCGGACGGTTATGGTATCAAGACCACAACCTAGGTTTTCTATAATCTCTATATATTGTAATAGTTTTCATCGAGAGAGATTAGTACTTCATTGATATTTCTTACATTGTAAGTGAGGGTCGAGGGATAGTTCTTGGTAAGTGAGTTTGAAACTAACTCCTTGTAATCTTCTCTAGTTGAATAATATCTTCCTATATTTAGCTGCCGATTAGGTTTGCCTGAACTGTGACAAATCTTTGTATGACTGGTGTGATCTATTGTTTGGTTGTTCATCAAATCTGTTTGTGCTCCTCGCTGCCATTACTTAGCAAACTCTGTTGTGCCACAATTTTCCTAACAACTGGTATCAGAGCTTCGGTTGATGAGTCATTTGATGAAGATGACAGGTCATAACTAGTGAAGATCAAGAAGTTCAACAGAAAGATCAACTTCAATCTCTAGAAGGTGGACATGTATGATTTACTGGTTCAAGAACGTTTATATCTTGCTCTAAATGAAGAAGGTAAACCATCTGATATGAAGGAGAATTGAGATGAGATTTGTGAAAGAGCCTTAAGTTTAATCTAATTGTCGTTGGCAGATGAGGTCAAGTGCAACTTCCCTGAGGAGAAAAATGCGATGAGTCTATGGGGAAGACTTATATCTGACTACTCGGGAACGTCGTTATTGGATCAGATGTATTGAAAGATAAAATTGTTTTGTTTCTCAAAGGAAGGTACCGTTCTTTAGGATCATATTGTAGAGTTCAATAAGGGATTATTTGAATTAAGGGCGATAAACGCAAATAATCTAAGTGAAGAAGATAAATCTTTCAACTTGATATATTTACTGCCAGATACGGACGAGCATTTGATAACTATCATGCTACACTGAAAGTCTGTCAAGGAAAATCTTTCAGTGGCTGAGGTGATCAAGGGCTTGAAGGAAGATCAACTTCAGAATAAACTCATAAATCAGAGACTACCTCCAAAAGTTGCTTAGTAGTGGAAGATCCTTCAATTGAAAGAAAAAATACGCATAAAGGTGTGATCTGTTGTCGATATTGCAAGAAGATTGTGCATTACAAGAAGGATTGTCGCAAATTGTTGAATCAAAAGAGCATCAATGTTAGCAGCGCTAATGCATGCGTGGTGAGTGCTATTGATGATTTATGTCTTTTTGTTTCAATTTCTTTAGAAGTGGATTATAGTTGGTTTCTTGACTCAGAAAGTTATTCTCGTATGTGCTCCGAAAGATAGAAGTATTTTACTTACAAGTCTACAACAGGACGTTGTGTGAGAACAAAAACAGAAGAGATTTGTGAAGTAGTGGGCGATGAGACAGTTGAGTTGGAGATGTCAGATGCTAATAGGTACACTCTAAGAGAAGTCATGCATATTCCTCTGCTGAAACAAAATCTGATATCCTTGAAAACTCTGGAAGTATGCGGATGTAGGTACACGCTCAATGCGGAGTTCTGTCTGTTTGAGAAGGTCGTCGTAAGGTGATTAAGGGTAAGAGGGGTGTTGGACCAAGTCAACACAATATCTACAGGCTTTGTGGAATCCAGAAAACATGCACAAGTATTTCTATGCCTGTTATTCTTGAAGAAGCGTCATCTAGTCTGCCGCAACTAGAATCATCGAAACGAGACAACGACGTACAAATATTATCGATAGGTGGCGAGTGCCTCAGGGTAAGTAGAGTTCATGTGGAGGGTGGCACCTCCATGTTAGTGCCTACTGAAGTGTGTCCTTGAGAGGCATATTGATTAGTGAGATTGGGTGGAAGATTGAATCAACTAGCTAAAGAAACTACTAAACCGAGTTCGTTTACAGAGGGAAAGTCGAAGACTAGAGGAGATTAAATCACACAGTGTTGATCGCACACGTCTACAATCCAAGGTGGAGATTCTTGAGTGTATGGCTTGCATACTTGTGTTAAGTGTTCTAAAAATCAGCCTAGGCGGCCACTTAGACGGGGCCTAGGCGCTAGGCGCCCTCCCGATGACTCGCCTAGGGCCTAGGCACTTTGAAAAATCAGGTTATGGGTCTAGGCGGGTCTAGACCGGTCTAGGTGGGTCTAGGCGGTCTAGACCCGCTTAGGACTCAAACCGTTTTTATAAATAAATTTGTTACAACCTGGCTCAACTCATTCCCACCCGACCCGATTTATAACCCTAAATTCCTAAATCTAATCTATTCATTTCCATATCCAAAACCCCCAAACGCTAAGTGCTAAATCCCGTTAACTTCTTCTCCAACTTCTTCTCCATCCTCGCGTTGAACACCACCTCCTTCGCCTCCCTCCTCGCTTCAACTCCGATGCAAACCCCCGTCTAGGCTTCCTCCTCTTCCCTCTCAACCCCTTGACGCAAGTCTCCCCCATTCCGACGCAAGTCTCCCCCATTCCGACGCGACCCTCCCTCAATGCAAGCCTCAACCTCCCCCGACGCAAGGCTCCCCCATCCCTTTGTGATGTTGTGTCTCCTTCTGTATATTTGTCACGCCCCGCTTCCCAAAATACAGGAATGCGAGCCCGTGACGTAGGCCCAGCGAATGATTTTAATATCATTCATAAGCTGTATCAATTCTCAACTCAACAATACTCAGAAATTTAAATCACAACCACGCAGTTATAATAACATCACAGAATAGAAATTGAATTCAAGAATTTAAATATTCCAACATAATAATGTTACTGAAAAAAATGAGTAGCAATTACGGGTCAAAGCCCGGGATACAATCCTGAATAAATAAAGAGATTACAATTATTGAAAGAGAATATGAACGGGAAATATTTATTATCAACAGTTGCTCCAATCTAAAAGAATTGCTCGCCAACTCCTTCTGGGAGGTCCTCAGATTCACCTGTGGCTGGGTTAACTAAAGAAGGAAAAATAAATGTCCTTAGAGCAAGTACGGACAGCAAGTAGTTAAAAACAGATAGTAAGGGAAACAGGGCACATGAAGAAATGTGAATCAAGATCAAATTTTGCAAGGGCAATAATGGTACTAATAAACAACGGTCTTAAATAAATGTATATATGTCAATTTATGTCTATTAGAGTGTCATTTCTCCTATCTAGTGCACGTACTTCTGTGTCCCATGTGTGCCGTACCACAGGTTCGGTGCACGCAAAACAGTGTACGTTTGAGACATAGTGGTGGGATCTACAGAGCGTGTACTCGGTTTCAATAACAATCATTTACCATTTTCATTCATTCATTCACATTCATTACTTCTCCTTCCATTTCAATACCATATCAATATAGGCCCTCGAGTACATTTTCTGAGATTTCCCACTACTAGGTCAACCCTTATAAACCCCGGCTTGTTTAGTATTTTATTATTAAATCATTCATGCTCATGCAAGTGTATATAAGGATGTCAAGGGGACGATATGATGCAACAATATGATACATTACACAATAATAAGCAAAAGTAATAAATCTGCAGTAGCTGACACAGTTACACTAAAATAGGCATAACTCCTAGACTACAACTCCAAATTCAAACTTCCAGTATGCTACGGACATCTAGACAGACAGGGCTACAAGTTTCATTCAGGAGCTTCCTCCTAATTCGGACTGTATCTAGGTCAAACATGCTGTTCTTTACGGTTCAGCTGTTCTGGCAGCAACTAGATGTCAATTCCTAAGGAGTGGAAACAGTGTCTAAATGTATTATAAAAATCTATAAAAATTTGGGGCGAACCCTCAGCATGTGTGCAAGGTTCCTGGTAAGTTTAGGGGCATTCTAACACTAATTGCATTATATTTCATTACCAATTATGTCAATGGCACAACAATTCAGCAGTAAAAGAAGATGTAGACTAATAGGGACAATGGATGATAACTCACAGCTCGGGACTCCAATTTGGGATCCGTTGCTTGGGTTAGAAATTAGATTCAATAGGCTAAAATTCTCCTTTATATCCTGTGTTCAAATTCTCAATTTAACAGGGTCGAAACCTCTGTGCTAAATAGTACAATCAACAAGAAATTATAAAGGGCATCACACATACGTTCATTAAATGCCAATTAATGTGCTACTACAAATTATGGGACCCATCACAATGTCATATAACGATTATAATGTCATTTCTGTGTACAATCCACTTTATGAAGTCATTAATCCAATCACAATTGTCTCATTCAATCAATGTATACAATTACCATTCATTTTCTTTGTACACAATTCTATTCATTTTATTCATTTCGATTATATCTATATGGGCTTAGGTTTGAGTCAATGGACAATTATAAGAGGTCAAGAGTATGTCGGGTTAGCTCGTGTAAACCCTCAATACTCCTAACGAGACGGGACGCAAGGCAATTTAAGATGATTAAAAATGGAACTACTTGCAGGAGATCAATAAGCTTGAACTAGAATAAATAAGAGAGTTCAAGTGGACTTGCCTTTTTGTAGTAGTTGATCCGAATAATTTAAGAATAATGGGATCAGTATCCCGGGGAACAATCCCAAGAGGTACGTGTAAAGTACGTACGAAGAACTCCAAAAGCAAGCAATAAAGAGCTAATTTCCCTTACACTGGATCAGCTACAAACAGCGAACACAGCGACGGGATCTGGCGCGGGTAGAACAGCAAACAGCGGGTGGCAGCCAATGGGATCTGTCCGCACAGTGGATCCGAGCCGAACAGGAAACAGCGAGGATGGATCGGCTGTGGCAGAACACGGAACAGCAATCTGGGAAGCACGGATCTTGAAGCGATCGGACGGCTGAAATTCACTCCCGCCGATTCCGAACGTCTGCTTCTTCTTCGTTCTTCTTCTTCGTCGCTGCTTCGAAACGAAGGGAGAGAGAGAGATATAGGGACGACGGCGACGCACGGCTGTGCTGCGACGGCGACACCACGTCGGGAAGCGACTGCGGTGGCGAAGTGGCTGGTCGAGGAGCGACGGCATGCTCTGTTCGACTCGAAGAACAGAGGAGGAGTGGGCTCACGGCGATGGAGGGCAATGGCGACGGAGTCGAGGTTGTCGATGGAGAGGGCGAGCGGAATGGACGACGAGTGCAGGGGAAGCCTGCGGAGATAGCGGCGAGCGACTGGCTCGATGGTCTCAAGGTTGAAGACGACGCTGGTGGGGCGAACTGGCGGCAGTGGAGTGGAGATGGATTTGGGTTCGGAGTTTGGAGATGGCGGTGGTGACGGTAGTGGAGGCGATGAGGTCGGGGAAGATAATGGAGTTGGGCGACGGTGAAGGTCTGGTTAATGGTGGGATGATGGCTTTGTTTGTTGGGTGAATGTGAGAATGGGGAAGAGAAGGCTTTGGGTTTTGTTGCTTTTGTTTTCTCTGGCTTGTTTTGTTGGGTTTTGCTCAGTTGTTTGGTTGGGTTGTTTTAACAGAGAAGAAGGGGAGAGAGAACGGGCGAGAGAGGGAGAGAGTAACGGGAGAGTGAGTTGTTAACGGGAGTGGGGGAGAGAAGATCGTGGGATTGTGGAAGAATGGGTCTGGGGTTTAGTTAGGGGAAATTGGGTTGTGGGCAGATTAGATTAGGATCCAAAACCCAATAGGATAAGGAGTTGGGCTTGAGTGTAGATGGGCCACAAAGAAATATAATAATAAAAGGAATAAATGGAACTAATAAGCCCACAACAAAACAAAGGCCCAGATACAATAATTAGGGGGAAAGAAAATACATCAAAGTCATACAGAGAAAAATAAATAGCCCGTATAATCGGGAACAGGAGTTACAAATCCTACCCACCTTACAAGAAGAATTTCGTCCTCGAAATTCAAATCGGTGGATCGTAGGTACCCAAAAAGAAAAGAAAAACAATCAAACAACACAAATACAATTACTCAAAGAGATGAGGGAATTTCTTCTGAATTTCTTCCTCCAATTCCCAAGTAGACTCACCGGGCGAGTGAGGATTCCAAGAGACGCGAACGAGTTTAATCACTTTGTTCTTCAACACTTTCTCTCGTCTGTCCACAATGGCAACTGGCTGGACTTCGCAAGACAAGTCTGGTCTCATGGACAACTCCGAGTAATCAACCACATGGCTGTCGTCTCTAACATATTTCCTGAGCTGAGAGACGTGGAATACGTCATGAACTCCGGATAAGGCTGGTGGTAGTGCAAGTCGGTAGGCTACCTTGCCCACGCGCTCCACAATATCAAAAGGGCCAATGAATCGAGGACTCAGTTTGCCCCCTCCACCAAACCGGATGATGCCTTTCCAAGGTGATACCTTCAGAAACACATGATCACCTGCCTCAAACTCTAGAGGTCTGCGACGACAGTTAGACCATTTCTTCTGCCGGTCCTGAGCGGCTTGCAGATGCTTCCTGATCTGAGCTACTGCATCAACTGTCTTCGTAATCAACTCTGGTCCCAAGAGTTTTCTCTCTCCAATGTCGTCCCAACAGACTGGGGACCTACATTTACGACCATAGAGTGCTTCAAACGGAGCTGCATTGATGCTTGCCTGATAACTGTTGTTGTATGAAAACTCAACCAGGTGCAAGTGATCTTCCCAAGAACCACCAAATTGCAGAACACAGGATCGCAACATATCCTCCAGTGTCTGAATCGTCCTTTCGGACTGCCCGTCCGTCTGGGGGTGAAATGCTGTGCTATAGTTCAACCTGCTCCCCAGACTCTGCTGAAGACTCCCAGAAATGCGACCTGAACCTCGTATCCCTGTCGGATACGATGCTGACGGGAACACCGTGCAGTCTCACTATCTCCTGAATATACCGCTCTGCCAGGCTCTCAGTAGACTGACCCACCCTGAATGGGATGAAGTGGGCACTCTTCGTCAACCGGTCCACTATCACCCAGATAGCGTTGTGACCCTTAGGACTCCTGGGCAGTGCTGTCACGAAGTCCATAGTAATATTCTCCCACTTCCATTCTGGAATCGGAAGAGGCTGCAATAATCCAGCGATCCTCTGATGCTCCGCCTTCACTTGCTGACAAATCAGGCATCGTGACACAAACCTTGCCACAGCCCTTTTCATTCCATGCCACCAGAAGTATTGCTTCAAGTCCCTGTACATTTTGGTACCTCCTGGATGAATAGAGTATTGAGACTGATGTGCTTCCTCAAGTAGCCTCTGCCTGACTTCACCTCTAGGGACACATAATCTGGATCCAAAACGGAGTGACCCGTCTGAATGAATGATTAAGTCAGATCTCAGACCTGCCTCCACTTCACTACGGAACTCCTGCAATTGCTGATCATCTGCCTGAGCTGCCTTGATCTGCTCCACTAATGAAGACTGTAACTGTAACATCATGAACTGTGACGCTGCACCTGGAAGGACCACTTCCAATTCCATCCTCCTCATATCTTCTAATATCCCCTTCTGCTTGGTCAGAAACATTGCAGCAGGCCTCCTACTCAAAGCATCGGGTACCAGATTTACCTTGCCCGGATGGTACTGTAGATCGATGTCGAAATCAGCCATCAATTCTAACCACCTCCTCTGTCTCATGTTCAGATCCCTCTGCGTGAACACATATTTGAGACTCTTATGATCTGTGAAAATCTCGACTCTATCTCCGAGCAAATAGTGCCTCCATAGCTTTAGAGCAAATATCACTGCTGCAAGTTCTAGATCGTGGGTAGGGTAGTTCTTCTCATGCGGTCTCAGCTGCCTTGAAGCATACGCTACAACTCTACCCTTCTGCATCAGAACTGCTCCCAAACCTCTTCCTGAGGCATCGCAGTGAATCACGAACCCTCCAGAACTGTCTGGTATCGTCAGCACAGGCGCTGATGTCAACCGGTTCTTCAACTCCATAAAGGCTTCCTCACAGGCACCGTCCCAGACAAATCTCTGCTCCTTCTTTGTCAAGTTGGTTAGAGGTCCTGCGATCTTCGAGAAGTCTTGGACGAACTTCCTGTACTATCCTGCCAATCCCAGGAAACTCCGCACTTCTGACACTGACTTCAGTACTGGCCAATCCTTGACGGCAGAAATTTTCGATGGATCAACTGCTACACCCTCACCAGAGACAACATGCCCCAAGAAAGCAATGCGATTCAACCAGAACTCGCACTTGCTGAGATTCCCGTACAATTGATTCTCTCTCAAAGTCTGCAAGACAATCCTCAAGTGCTTGGCATGATCCTCCATGTTCCGCGAGTACACCAGGATATCGTCTATGAACACAACGACAAACTGGTCCAAGAATGGCGAGAACACCCTGTTCATCAAGCTCATAAATACTGCCGGTGCATTAGTAACGCCGAAGGGCATCACTAAAAATTCATAGTGTCCATATCTCGTGCGGAATGCTGTCTTCGGAATATCTTCAGTCTTTACTTTGACTTGATGATAACCCGAGCGAAGATCCAATTTTGAGAATACGGACGCACCTCCTAGCTAATCGAACAGATCATCAATCCTTGGCAGTGGATACCTGTTCTTCACCGTAACCTGATTCAGCTCTCGATAGTCGATACAGAGTCTGCGACTACCGTCCTTTTTCTGGGCGAACAACACTGGAGCTCCCCATGGTGAAACACTTGGCCTGATAAAGCCTTTGTCCAATAACTCCTGGATTTGTACCTTCAGGTCAGCCAATTCAGCTGGCGCCATGCGGTACGGGCTCTTCGAAATTGGCATAGTGCCTGGCTGAACTTCAATGCTGAACACTACGTCTCGGTCTGGTGGAATCCCAGGAAACTCATCAGGGAATACATCAAGGAAGTCCCGCACAACCACGGGCGCAACTTCATCATCAGTGCACATCGACTCAAGTGCACAAGCCTTCGGGGAAATCGGGCTCTCGACACGTGCGGACGGTGTCTCACCCGCATGAAACTCGAACTCAGGCTGCCCAAGAGGCTGGAACGTCACCTTCTTATTCCGACAGTCGATCACTGCGTGGGTGACTCCTAGCCAGTCCATTCCCAATATGACGTCGAAGCCCGAATTGTTAATCACGATTAAGTCAGCTTCGAACTCCCTGCCACCAATCAGTAAGGGACTCTGTTTGCACACTTTAGAGCAAACGATAGTACCTCCACCAGTGGTAATGTCCCAGGCTGCAGGCATGTCGTCACTTGCTAATCGATGACGGTCGACAAAACGGGAGGACACAAACGAATGTGTTGCACCAGAATCGAACAGCACATGGGCAGGAAGGGAATGCACAAGAATAATGCCTAATAGAAGATCAAATGCATAAGAAATGGAAAAAGCATGCATGGTGTACAAAAGATCAAACAACAAGGAAAAGGAGATATGCAATAACTGAATATAAAATAACAAAATGCAACTACAACATACCAGCAACTACTCCAGTGGCTGTCTCAGCTTCTGCTGTGGTCAGGTTGAAGGCCTGACCGCGACCTCCCATCTGACCTCTCCCAGAAGTCGTTCCCCGCCGAACGAAGGCATGTCTCTGTGGAGGGAGGGGTGGCCTCGCCTGAGGTCGGAATGGTGCTCCGGACTGAGCTGGACCTCCAGCTGGTGCAACAGACCTGCTTTTGGGGCAGTCACGGACAACGTGATCGGTACCCCCACACCCGAGGCACAGACGGTTGGCAAAGCGGCAGTCCTTGTGCAAGTGCCCAACTCGGTTGCAGAAAGTACATATCGAGATAGCAGGCAGATACGGTTGCACTCTCACAGGCGGGGCTGGAGCTGGCCTCCGAATAGGCCCCACAGCAGATCGAGAAAAGACGGGGTACTGTCCTCCCCGCTGAGTAGCATTGGTCCTCTTGTGAGCTTGTTCCTGGACCCTTGCAGCATCGAGTATATCTTCATAGGTGCGATGGCGGTGGACCACCAACTGGTTATGCAGGTCCGAACGGAGCCCCAACAGGAACCTGCGGGCTCGATCTTCCTCGGTTGTAACCAGGGAAGGTGCAAAACGGCTGAGCCGAAGGAACTCCGCAGCATACTCGTCTACCGTTCGGTTCCCCCGAGTCAAGTAATGTTCTAATTAATATCGTCACATATGCCATAAGTAACAATAAATGACTTAATTAACATTACCAACCTGAGTCAAGTTGACGAACTGTTGCTCCATCTCAGCCCTAGTGACACTGGGGAAAAATTTCACCATAAAGCCTGCAGTGAAAGTGGTCCATGCAATGGGCCTCTCTAGTCTATCAGCTTCAGCTTGCCACCAGATACGGGCAAGATCGGTCAACAGGATGCTTACCACATCCACTCGGTCTGCATCAGCTATTCTTGCAGCGACCAACAATTGCTCTGTCGTAATTAGCCACTGCTCAGCCTCCAATGGACCCTCAGCGCCTGTGAATCTATCGGGGTGTAGCCTCATGAAATCAGCTACGTTGCCCGGTCTAGGCGGTAATCCTCCAGGCACAGGTGCAAGCGGCTCTCTGCTAATCGCTCCTAGAGCTGCCTTCATCATCTCGGCATGCTCTCTCTGCATCTGCGTCACCTGCTGCATGTGACACTTATTTTGTTCTTGCTGTTGAGTCATCATCTGCTGCAGTATCTGGAGCATAGCAGTGTTCTCAATCGTTCTTCCCTCTGTTGGGAGGAAGAAGAGTTACCTCTGCGCATTTGCACAATTTGTGCAATGGTGGGATCTCCCACCGGATCATCCTCAGGACGGGAAGATGGAGTCTCCTTCCTAACCATATTCTACATTAAGAAAATACAATTAGTATCTAGATTGCACAAATATCGATCAATGGAAGGAACAGGACGATTAGGAAATGAAGGACTTGAATACGAAGGAATCAATCAGGAATCAAGCAAAGGGAGTATGTTGGTATTACATGTTCATGTGATTCGCGTGGTGTACATATTGTTGAGTTAAATCTGGTTAGAACCAAGATCGAGTAATACACCAATCAAAGTCAGACATCCATAAGATAGTCATATTTGATCGACACATTACTCAAAACCTAGGCTCTGATACCACTAAAAACCTGTCACGCCCCGCTTCCCAAAATACAGGAATGCGAGCCCGTGACGTAGGCCCAGCGAATGATTTTAATATCATTCATAAGCTGTGTCAATTCTCAACTCAACAATACTCAGAAATTTAAATCACAACCACGCAGTTATAATAACATCACAGAACAGAAATTGAATTCAAGAATTTAAATATTCCAACATAATAATGTTACTGAAAAAAATGAGTAGCAATTACGGGTCAAAGCCCGGGATACAATCCTGAATAAATAAAGAGATTACAATTATTGAAAGAGAATATGAAAGGGAAATATTTATTATCAACAGTTGCTCCAATCTAAAAGAATTGCTCGCCAACTCCTTCTGGGAGGTCCTCAGATTCACCTGTGGCTGGGTTAACTAAAGAAGGAAAAATAAATGTCCTTAGAGCAAGTACGGACAGCAAGTAGTTAAAAACAGATAGTAAGGGAAACAGGGCACATGAAGAAATGTGAATCAAGATCAAATTTTGCAAGGGCAATAATGGTACTAATAAACAACGGTCTTAAATAAATGTATATATGTCAATTTATGTCTATTAGAGTGTCATTTCTCCTATCTAGTGCACGTACTTCTGTGTCCCATGTGTGCCGTACCACAGGTTCGGTGCACGCAAAACAGTGTACGTTTGAGACATAGTGGTGGGATCTACAGAGCGTGTACTCGGTTTCAATAACAATCATTTACCATTTTCATTCATTCATTCACATTCATTACTTCTCCTTCCATTTCAATACCATATCAATATAGGCCCTCGAGTACATTTTCTGAGATTTCCCACTACTAGGTCAACCCTTATAAACCCCGGCTTGTTTAGTATTTTATTATTAAATCATTCATGCTCATGCAAGTGTATATAAGGATGTCAAGGGGACGATATGATGCAACAATATGATACATTACACAATAATAAGC
Organism: Hemerocallis citrina; assembly: GCA_017893485.1. Classification (NCBI taxonomy): domain Eukaryota; kingdom Viridiplantae; phylum Streptophyta; class Magnoliopsida; order Asparagales; family Asphodelaceae; genus Hemerocallis; species Hemerocallis citrina. The sequence continues at coordinate 489,049 of JACEHZ010000249.1, forward strand.
AAAAGTAATAAATCTGCAGTAGCTGACACAGTTACACTAAAATAGGCATAACTCCTAGACTACAACTCCAAATTCAAACTTCCAGTATGCTACGGACATCTAGACAGACAGGGCTACAAGTTTCATTCAGGAGCTTCCTCCTAATTCGGACTGTATCTAGGTCAAACATGCTGTTCTTTACGGTTCAGCTGTTCTGGCAGCAACTAGATGTCAATTCCTAAGGAGTGGAAACAGTGTCTAAATGTATTATAAAAATCTATAAAAATTTGGGGCGAACCCTCAGCATGTGTGCAAGGTTCCTGGTAAGTTTAGGGGCATTCTAACACTAATTGCATTATATTTCATTACCAATTATGTCAATGGCACAACAATTCAGCAGTAAAAGAAGATGTAGACTAATAGGGACAATGGATGATAACTCACAGCTCGGGACTCCAATTTGGGATCCGTTGCTTGGGTTAGAAATTAGATTCAATAGGCTAAAATTCTCCTTTATATCCTGTGTGCAAATTCTCAATTTAACAGGGTCGAAACCTCTGTGCTAAATAGTACAATCAACAAGAAATTATAAAGGGCATCACACATACGTTCATTAAATGCCAATTAATGTGCTACTACAAATTATGGGACCCATCACAATGTCATATAACGATTATAATGTCATTTCTGTGTACAATCCACTTTATGAAGTCATTAATCCAATCACAATTGTCTCATTCAATCAATGTATACAATTACCATTCATTTTCTTTGTACACAATTCTATTCATTTTATTCATTTCGATTATATCTATATGGGCTTAGGTTTGAGTCAATGGACAATTATAAGAGGTCAAGAGTATGTCGGGTTAGCTCGTGTAAACCCTCAATACTCCTAACGAGACGGGACGCAAGGCAATTTAAGATGATTAAAAATGGAACTACTTGCAGGAGATCAATAAGCTTGAACTAGAATAAATAAGAGAGTTCAAGTGGACTTGCCTTTTTGTAGTAGTTGATCCGAATAATTTAAGAATAACGGGATCAGTATCCCGGGGAACAATCCCAAGAGGTACGTGTAAAGTACGTACGAAGAACTCCAAAAGCAAGCAATAAAGAGCTAATTTCCCCTACACTGGATCAGCTACAAACAGCGAACACAGCGACGGGATCTGGCGCGGGTAGAACAGCAAACAGCGGGTGGCAGCCAATGGGATCTGTCCGCGCAGTGGATCCGAGCCGAACAGGAAACAGCGAGGATGGATCGGCTGGCAGAACACGGAACAGCAATCTGGGAAGCACGGATCTTGAAGCGATCGGACGGCTGAAATTCACTCCTGCCGATTCCGAACGTCTGCTTCTTCTTCGTTCTTCTTCTTCGTCGCTGCTTCGAAACGAAGGGAGAGAGAGAGATATAGGGACGACGGCGACGCACGGCTGTGCTGCGACGGCGACACCACGTCGGGAAGCGACTGCGGTGGCGAAGCGGCTGGTCGAGGAGCGACGGCATGCTCTGTTCGACTCGAAGAACAGAGGAGGAGTGGGCTCACGGCGATGGAGGGCAATGGCGACGGAGTCGAGGTTGTCGATGGAGAGGGCGAGCGGAATGGACGACGAGTGCAGGGGAAGCCTGCGGAGATAGCGGCGAGCGACTGGCTCGATGGTCTCAAGGTTGAAGACGACGCTGGTGGGGCGAACTGGCGGCAGTGGAGTGGAGATGGATTTGGGTTCGGAGTTTGGAGATGGCGGTGGTGACGGTAGTGGAGGCGATGAGGTCGGGGAAGATAATGGAGTTGGGCGACGGTGAAGGTCTGGTTAATGGTGGGATGATGGCTTTGTTTGTTGGGTGAATGTGAGAATGGGGAAGAGAAGGCTTTGGGTTTTGTTGCTTTTGTTTTCTCTGGCTTGTTTTGTTGGGTTTTGCTCAGTTGTTTGGTTGGGTTGTTTTAACAGAGAAGAAGGGGGGAGAGAACGGGCGAGAGAGGGAGAGAGTAACGGGAGTGTGAGTTGTTAACGGGAGTGGGGGAGAGAAGATCGTGGGATTGTGGAAGAATGGGTCTGGGGTTTAGTTAGGGGAAATTGGGTTGTGGGCAGATTAGATTAGGATCCAAAACCCAATAGGATAAGGAGTTGGGCTTGAGTGTAGATGGGCCACAAAGAAATATAATAATAAAAGGAATAAATGGAACTAATAAGCCCACAACAAAACAAAGGTCCAGATACAATAATTAGGGGGAAAGAAAATACATCAAAGTCATACAGAGAAAAATAAATAGCCCGTATAATCGGGAACAGGAGTTACAATATTATTCCTTTGAGTAACGTCTTTTGCATTTTTCTTTTTTCATTTTTCTTTTTCCTCTCAAATTATAAACAAAATCAGAAGTAATCGTGTCTGGACTTCATACACCAATGACGCACTTTGACTTATAGTATGTGAGGACTGACTTTATTATGCTTCATATCATTGCCCGTAATTTGATTATGTGGAACAGATAGTTTGTTTAATTTTGTCAAGTAATAAAGTTTGTTCAATTTACAGTCAAATATTTTTTTCTTCATGTTCACCAATACAATAATACACCGATTAGACTTTGTAAATCTCATCTTGCAATTGCAAAGAGAAAAATTAAACGTAAGAATGGGTAGCAATAAAGAGTAAAAATGGGTAACAATAAAACAAAACCAAAAGATCAATAAATAAATAAATAAATAAATAAACTGCCTAGCGCCTAGCCACTTAAGCCCCGCTTACAAGGTCTAGGCCCTAGGCCCCCATCGGCCGCCCGACTACTGCCTAGCGCTTTTTAGAACATTGCTTGTGTTCAATTAGAAGAAGAGACGGTGAAGTAAAAGAAATCGAAACGTCAATGGAGAGACGAAGTCAGAAGCAGCAACATCAAAACAGCAATGACAGTCGACTGTCACATGGACAGTCGACCGCATGAACTCTCTGTTTGGAACAAAGAGCATAGCGGTCGGCTGCACCCTTGGGCAGTTGACCGCCGCAGGCAGCTGGTTGTTATTTGGGCATATACGGGTTATTCTGGGCCCGTCTTCTACTCCAGGTTAGAACGTACGACTCCTATCGTATGACTTCTTCTACATGATATATCGGACGATTATTGAATCAAGACTACAATATAAGTTTTCTTTAGATCTCTATATATTGTAATAGTCTCCATTAAGATGAACAAGTACTTCATTGATATTTCTTCCACAGTAAGTGAGCTCGAGAGATAATTTTTGGTGAGTGAGTTTGTAACTAACTCCTTATAATTTTCTCTAGTTTAATAATATCTCCGTGTATTTTCTCCGGATTTGGTTCGAACGAACTACAAATCTTTATGTGATTGGTGTGATCTACTATTTGGATGATCAAAGATCTATTTGTGCTCCTCACTACCATTGCTCAACAAACTCCGCTGGGCCACAATTTTCCTAACAACTAGGACTCTTTAAGACATTTTATATTTACCGATCTAAAATATTCAAACACTAACACCTGAAAGCTTAACAAACATTAGTTCTAAACATTGCATGTATTAAATAAGGTGAAATGAAACAGATGAAACAGGCTAACCAACAGAACAAAATAGAAAATTTGCTTTGTTTCAATAAAATTTTATTGTGCAAATTAACTTATTAGTCTGGAAAGATAGATTCCCATTTCTATGGGATTATAAACATGAGAAACTAAACTCAGATACTATAACATTTTTACTTAGTTTTGTATGCTAACATAGTTTTGCATTCAACTAAACTACGGACATAAACAAAAGCAGTAATCAAGATTGTCTCCTCCTCACATGAAGTAGCCAGGAAGTGTTGGTTTGCTCTGGAGTAAGTGTTGGCAAACGATAAGATCTTACCACACTATCCCTTTCACATAGAGCTTTATCTTGAAATATAACTGCACCCTCAAGACTAATTCCGGCGAGAAGCTGAATTAGAGGTGGACGAGCGGAAAGGCCATAAAAAAGAAAAGGGATTCCTCCTCCTCCTCTCACTATTCCTTTCGCCACCACTCTCTCTTCTCCCCATTTCATGGCGGCACACAGGGCAAGAATTATGCATCTCAAGCCATGGCACTATACACTCAGAATGATACAAATGCTTACATGGCATCTCACGAGCATCTGACCCCAACTCAAACATCTCCTTGCAAACAGGGCAGTGCGAATCTCCACCTCGAAGATGCCTCTGTGTGATCTTCACTGTCGGCATAGCATCAATCGATGACTGTGAGGCCGGTGGGCGCCCACGCCTATCATTTTGCGTCAGCTGTCCAATCAGCTCTTCTAACCCCGGACCCACAAAATAGTCTGTTGCATTATCCTGCCGTATACCAATGCCAGGACCCCCACCGAAGAGTACCCCAAATGTTTGATCATGATCGGGCATTTGAATAGGAGTTCGTCCGTGAACTACCAACCAAGGACCCCCACTGTTGGTCCCTCTTCCTTCCATCATCCGCCGTCTCATAAATGCAGCAAGGGCCTCCATCATGCCAAAGGGATGGTCAAGATCGACATCAAGTGCGTTCACCATGCCATTCGGTATCTCATCAAGTTCCTGGACAAAGCCTGAACTGCAGTGCGGACAGGTTAGAGAGTCCCGCTGACGAGGCTGGACTGCTCGCATGCATCTGTGACACCAATGAGTATTTCCACTGCTCGACATTCTATAGATAGATCTCTCTCCTTTCAAAATAAATCGAACCCCTTTGGGAATGATGTCAAAGTCCCAGGTGATTCACACACTCCTTTGTAATAGGATTTCTGCATCAAGAAGAATAATACTAAAATTAACGTAATTGATCGAAAAACAGGGTTGTTTCAAAGATTGCAGATCTGCAAATTGCAAAAGTTTATCAAGGGGTGTGCTGGAATTAGCTGCTCATATACTAACATCATATTGGATTCAGAAAAAGAAATACATATACAGTGAGAATCAAATCTGAAACATAGTAAAAAAGGCGAAAAAACTTGCTGCCAAGAAAAGAGTAAAAGGACAACTGAAGAACACACAAACCCCCAATTTCAGAATCAAGTTTCTAGCAAGTATTTATAACAACAAAACCTAACACAATATTTCCAAAAATTGACAAGCACAGCAATCAGATCAGCCTCTTTTGAGTTCATCAAAATTATGTAACTAAACATGAACATGGGTAACACCTGAAAATTAATTGCATAAATAGTTTTTCATCAAAAATTGTGAAAGACTGTATGAAGCATAAATAGGTGAATCAGATAACAAACTGTATGAAGCATAAATTGGAAAAGAGGGCACTCTACTTTGGAGCCTTCATCTTCAATGGTGTGTAACAAGGGGTAGACCGGATGGATGAAAGGGGAAAGAAATGAAGAGCAGGAATAATAATAGCATGATGGGATAAAAAAAAGGGTAGTAGCTGTACCTTTATGCTTCAGCGAGTGAAGGAGGAGATGAGTGGAACCTCAGGTTGGGAGAGGAGAGAGAGAGAGAGAGGATGATGAATGTGTTGGAATTTTGTCCACACAAAAGAGGGCTGTAAATCGCACCTGACGAGATCGGACAGTCATACGTTCAAGATCGAACCGAAATTCTATTCGGATAAGCTTATGTCATGCTCGATGTAGGTCGTATAAAATTTTTATAGTCCGGACTCGGTTCGGTAAAATATCGATCGCAATAATATTCGGACGGATTTATGTTCGGCTCGAGCTCGGTAAAGAATCGGACCAAATAATTTATTCAGGATTGGTTCGTATAACAGTTCGGACGGTCCACGGTCGGACCATTTCTCAAGTCGGAATCGGACGGACGACGGACTGTCCTGTTCGATTTACATCCCTACACAAAAATACCAATTTTTACTTAACTAGGTTTGTTTCCATGTGTGTTGCACATATTTTATTTTATAATTATTTTTTTATTTTTCGTTAATATGGAAAATTATCCACACCTATATTGACTTCTAGATAGACAATTAATACATGTACTACATTTATATGTTATCAAGTAAACAAATCGAAATAAAAAATGTCAATAAACATGTTGAATTTCAGTCCACAATCAACAAATCCATTACCCAACACTAGTAATTTAAACGTGCAATTAGGTCTTAATAAATATATATTTTTTAAAATAAAAAATTTTGACGTAGTGTGGCCTTGAACTTGAGATCTCTTTTATATTAGTTATGCATGAATAAAGCACATTTTAATATTTTTTTAAAAAAAACTCTGACGTAGTGAGGACTCCAACCTGAAACCACCTTCATATTAATTATGTACGTGCGTCACACGCGTTGATAGATTGACAAATGAGACTAAAGCCTTCTCCCATTATAATATTAGAGATGTGAAGAAATTATTTTTTAATTTATGCCTATTTTCGAAGCTATTTGCAAAAAGAAGATAATTGCAAAACTAATTGCGCTCGGAAACTCAACAACTAAACTCGTCGTTCCCAATGGCGAGTTTAGTTATTTCGTACTCGCTATTGGGACACGACAAGTTTAGTTCTTTTTTTTCTGAGAAACTCGTCGTTCTCAACTGCGAGTGTAGCTCAAAATTTTCAAACACTATTCATCGTTCCCAATAGCGAGATTCTTTCTATTAGACTCGTTGTTGGGAACGGCGAATGTACACTTTTTTGAAATTTCACAGAGAGTGAAACTTCGCTGTTGGGAACGACGACTGTACACTTTTTCAAAATTTCACAAAGAGTGAAACTCTCTGTTGAACTTGGTAAATTTTCCAAAAAATCCATAAAAGAACTCGCTGTTCCCAACAACGAGATGAAATGAACTAAACTCGCTGTTGGGAACAACGAGTCTACTGGGCCACCACTTTATTCACCCAAATTCATTCTCTACTTCTCTCATTGCACTCACTTCTCTCTAGCCTTTATTCATATCCTTCTTCACTGAACCTAAATCCTAGCTATCATCTTCATCTTCTACCTCATTCGTTGGTTGATAAATTATGTTAATCTGAATCTCTAACATTCTCCAACAAATCTCTATCGACTGCATTCGTGTTCTAATCACAATTATCCACAGAAATTTTTGTTTTAACTTGACTCATACAATGTATTTAGATATGGTTAGGGTTAGGGTTAGAATTATGTTTTAAATTTAATGTAGGGTTAGGGTTAGGGTTAGGAGTTGAAGAGGGGTTGTGTTTAGTTTCAAGTAATTGTTGGGTTTTTATTATGCATATAAAGTGTTCGATGTATTGCATAAGTGATCAAATTGTTGGTTATGCACATTGGGTGTTCGATGTATTGCATTAGAGCTGATAATTGAATTTGGGTGACAATACATTTGTTAGTGAAGACATGTTTGTGATCAATTGCCTTCGTATATAGTTGTCGTACGTGAAAATTATTAAAAAGCAAACCGAAAATGCAATGTATGTGCTAGGGTTTTGGACGTCGTCTTCCTATTGCAGCGGAGCGGGGGGGATCTCCTGCAGTGGTAAGAATAGTTTAATGTACATTATCCTTTTTTTAAAGTTCCGAACTCCATGATATATATATTTTTTCCATCCAACCATTATTGTTTAATGTCAACTATCGCTTCTTCCGATGCAGAATGTTACTGACGCCCCTATCGATGTCCCCCAAACACCACATGCGCATGCAGGATGCACTTGGAGGTCCCGGTCTAATAGACCCATCACTTCTTAGGATGCAAGTCACTCACTAATTGAGTTTTGTATGGAAAGGTGAGTCGAAGGACTTGACATTTCGAAAGCACAGAACGTTGCCCCTACACGATCGCATTATCCCATTGTTGGTGGAAGTGAGATTCTATGGAGTTGCAGTCATGGGGTCAGTAAAGTTGGATCGGGTCTTCTAATAGCTCTAGTCGAGAGATGGCAGCCAGAGACTTGTACATTCCACCTACCTCATGGTGAGATGATGGTTACTTTATCAGATGTTGCCTTAATTACTGGACTTCCAATAGATGGTGTAGTGGTGTAGCCGTGACTGGAAGTTGGGACGGCGATAAGTTCCATCTTGTCCGAGAATATCTTGGTCAGGAGTCGACCAAATCTATTTTTATTGGTACATCTCTTAAACTTTCATGGTTGATGAAGTCGTTCGATAATTACTTGAAATCAGACTCGACTGAGTATTATGTAGAGTGTTACGCCCGAACCTACCTTATAACCTTTTTTGGAGGTGTGATAATTCCGAACTCAACAGGCAACCAAGTACAGGTGATGTATTTGTAGTTGATCGCGGACGTTAGAAAAGCCCTCTGATTTAGTTGGGGTAGTGCGGCTTTGGCATTCCTATACAGAAATCTGTGTCATGGTTCTTTGACAATGTACATGTGGCGGGGTCGATGGTGGTACTACAAGTATGGAGCTGTGAGTGATTACACATTGGTCGGCCACGTGTAAGTAGGGGTGGCAACCCGGTCAGGTCGACCCGTGACCTTCTCGCGACTCGCTCACCTCGACCTGACCCACCTTAACCCGGTTCGGGTTCCGGTCGAACCCGAATCCCTTACCGGGTCGACCCGGGTTGGGAAAATGGTGATTTCGACCCGTAAAACTCAGCCCGAGAACCCGTTGACCAAGTCAAACCTGCCCACCAACCAGCGGGTTTCGATCCGTTGGACCCGAACGGGTCGAATGGTCAACCCGGGCGGGTCCAACAGTTGAAACCCGCGGGTCGACCGTTTGACATCATCTCTCTTGTTGTTGTTGTTGTTTTTTTTGTGGCTTTTTTTGGGGTTTTTTGCCTATAAAACCCCCTAAATTCCCTCTAATTTTTTTCACACCTTACTTTCTTACTCTCTCTAATACTACTACTCAATTTAATCAAAAAATTTCAACAAAGAAGCAAGCAAGAAAGAAGTGAATAATTTCGATATTACCGAATTTGTGTCGATTCAACACACTCAACTCCGTCTACTGCAAACTCACTCATCGAAGAAGCTCTCTCTCTCTTTCTACGCCTACGAGACTACGTCTACTACACTTTTCAATCGACTACGTCTACTTCTACTATTATTTTCTCTTTCATTTATATATACGATTATTCCTGATACGGTATCAAAATTCACAACCTTCTCAATTATTTTTTTTGTAGTTCTAATTTTTTTGTTATGAATTGTTTTTTTTGTTTTTTGTTTTTGCATTTCTCTTTCTCTCTCTCAAACCTCCTATTATTTTTAAGATTTTTTTAAACATATTTCTCCTACATTATTTTTTATTCACATACACTATATTCACATACACTATTGTCATGTCTAGATCACAGATAGCGGCCGTAACCAAAGTGGAAAAGATTCTACTGGTACTTCATGTCGGCCTCCAACAGTCCTACAAATAGAACCCAAATTTACACCGAATCTTTTGGTAGGATCTCACGATGTCTCTCCATACGATATAGAAGAATAAATGAATAATGTTGGCACACACACAACAAAACGAACACACTAGTAATAGAAAAACTAGGGGAAAACTAGTGATTGACACAAATATTATGACTGTATCTCCGAACAGGATAATCCGGGTGTAGGACATAAGATTTGTAAAACTTGTTCTAAGAGTAAAAAATGGAGGAAGGGTGAAGGAATGGGTACAATTAAACGACACATTCAAAATATACACAAGGATATATTACAAGACTAACCCGGCCAACAAAAAATCCACTCTAGGACCGGATATGTAGATAGCCACCCATATGATCCCGAAAATATTCGACGAGAAATAGACCGATTAGTTATTAAGGAGGAGTTACATTTTTTCTATTCCGAGAGTAGGAACGTAGAGGAATTTAACCAAACTGCAATACATCCACATTTTAGAAGAATTCCAAGAAATACACTCAAATCCGATTGTTTTAAACTTTACAACGAAATGAGAGATGGTTTAATTGCACCTTTGTATAGTTTAACTTGTAGAGTATTGTTAATTTCCGATTGTTGGAAAGGTTGTAAAGATATTCCAATGATGGGCATAACTTGTTATTGAGTCGATAGTGATTGGATAATTCAAAAGATGATCATATCACTTGCGGTTTTGCCGTATCCCCATAGTGGTTTAGTAATTGCACATCGCATTTTAGAAGTTTGTGATATCTTTCATATCCGTGATAAAGTTTTATGTATTAGTTTAGATAATGCATCTAACAACAATACTTCGATTAGTACATTAAAAACACAATTAGCTCCTCCAAGTTTAGAAAATTTTCAAATTAGATGTGTATGTCATATTTTAAATTTATATGTTCAAGATGCATTGACAATAGCCAAATCATTTGTGCATAACATTAGAAATTGTGTACATTTTATCGCTTTAAGTGACCCTATACTCTAACAATTTAAAGAATAGTGTAAGCTTGAGGGTGTACATTTTAGAAAATTTCATAAGGATGTTAAACACCGATGGAACTTAACTTTTGATTTATTAAATGTTGTTACTCAATATAAAACGTATATAAATAAATTTTGTCTTGTAAAAAATATGATTTTTTTTTCAAATGAATGAACAATCATGGCATTATGCCATATCTTTGTTAGTTTTTTAGAACCTTTTAAAACTGCAATTTTGAAATTTTCAAAATCTTATAATTCTATTTTTAGTAGTATTTTTATTTTACTACTTAATATGATGCAAACTTTCAAGAAATGATTGATGATATTTACATTAGTCATATTGTCAAACCCACATACACTAAATTTTTTAAAGTATTTTAGTCCTCCTATGTTGTATTGTATTGCTATAGTTATGGATCTTCTTATCAAATTAGCAGGTACAAAGACTTTGATTGAAATTATTTTACTTTACTTGGAGATGAATCTAAAATTAATTGCGACGAATTTTTAGCTAGCTTTGAATCGATATTGAATAACTTGTATGATTATTACGATAGAACTTCTGCATACAGTAGTACAACTAGTATAGTTACTTCTTCTTCTTCTACTTCTAGAGATAAGGGTAAGAGTATATTAGACGATGTCAGTTTTAATTTACTTGCTCAAATTTAATTTTAAAAAACCTAGGACTAATTAACCTAATGAATTAATTTGGCATAATCAATAAGATAGTGAGAGTTGTAGTTCTAAGATTGATGTGATACAATGGTGGAAAGAACATGAACATGTTTATAATATTCTTGAACATATGGCTAAAGATCTAATAACTCCTCATGTCTCTACAGTTGCTTCAGAAAGTGTATTTTCTACAAGTGGAAAAGTTATAACAGATTACAAGAATCACTTAAAGCCCCAATCGTTGGAGATGCTCGTGTGCACGGAAGATTGGATGAAGGCTGAAGATAGGACTCAAGGAATCAGGGTCGACACATCAACAAGTGGAATCAACTCACCCGAAGAACAACACCAACAATAACAAATTGAAGACCAACAACATCTAGCAAATTGTATGCAAAAAATTTGTAAAAAATCATAGAAGTTCAAATGAATAATCTATACAATTGTCTTTCACACTTTCACTCTATGACTCTTATTACAGTTATATATATTTATATATTTTAATTTTTTTAGTTGAAAAAATTAAAAATTCGAAAACCCTCAACCAGGCCAACCTGCGACCCGGATCGACCCTAATGGGTTCGACTCGTTAGGGTTCGCGGGTCGACCAGGTCGACATTACCATTTTCGAACCTAGCCCGGCCCGGCCTGGTTAACCTCTCGACCCGACCCGAACCCACCCAGACTTGGGTTCGACCCACACGGGTTTGACCCGAACCGGCCCGATCGACCTGATTACTAGCCTTACGCGTAAGTAGCCAACACCCGGTGTGAAACACATTGGTGTTTGAAGTCGTCAGGTTGACTCCTATTAGTTTCTATTGGGCTGGGGATTGCACGCATCGTGATAACCCATGTGGACTGCTCACATATTATCGAGATGAGCTCGATCAGTTGTGGGCATAATGCATCGTTTGGGAACCGCTCACTGCCGAGAGATTGGAGAAGCTGTAGCTATGTTGCATATAACATAGCGATCTATGGTTGACGGTTGCACCTTTCATCTACTTCTCCATTGTAGAGCTTCCTCATGTAGACCGGGTACTCCGATAATTCGGTCTTCAACAAGATATACCTGCCGCACGAACCTATGACGGTAAATTACTCGATATCACAAGGATGGGTAAATTGTCCGATATCAACTGGGCCGGATATCACCATACTCATGTCTACTCTTGGAATGAGCGTCGAAACAAAATGGTCATTGGCGGAATTCCTTCGTATGATGGAGAAATGCACGAGGCGTACATGACATGGTATACCCGGATTATGCAATTGATTATCACACCTCCTACCACTGCATCAGCCCAAGTTATACTTCCGATACCAACGCACGAGAAGGAAATATCTCCCGGCCACTCTTCTTTGCAGCCCATGTTCCAACCAAAGGCGAATACATTGGCAACCGTGGTAAGAAAGTATAATATAAGAATGATACATCTATATTCATATAATAGTGTGAATCATTTATAGTTTCATTGTTTAGAGTTCGTATCATATAAAAAAAATTAGCCATCGTTTATAGTTCGTATCACACAAATTTTTATATGACACAATCACATTTATAGGTGGATAATGCATGAGAGATTACAAGAAGTGTCGTTCGACATTTGTTGAGTACCGCCTTTGATGTGACTAATGCGATGAAAGAGTTCACACGCGAGATTCTTGCACCGTGTAGGCGATCAATTGATGCAGTGGGTGGGGGGCCCACGTTCGATGCATTTATGTCACAACACACAAGTCATTGTGTGGCTACGCCTCCTACCACTATGCCACCAGAACACGAAGAAGAGAGGCAATCACATGATGAGGGGCAAGGGCCCGAACGGCAAAGAGTACCTAATGACAACGAGCTTCTCATATCCCAAATAATACAAAAAACCCCAACTTCAAAGAAGTGCAAGGTAATCGTGCACCGAAATCGTAAGAAGACCGATAAGTACACGTCGGGTTAAATTATTATAGCTTTTGGTTAAGTTATTAGAGTTTTTGTTGATGTAACAGGGATGTTGCACATATAAATTATGTTAACCTATTATATGCTTGTGATGTTGTGGTGCTGGGTTAATTTTTCTTTTCATTGTCTCATGTTGGAAGTAGCTCATTATATGTTTCAAGCTCATTTTTGTTGCCATTTGTTGGTTTTAGTATATAACTTTTGTTGTCTGGAGCTGGGTAATTATGTACTATATTCGTTTATTTGTGGAATTGTGCTCTGTATGTTGAAATTCTGGATCTTTGATTTTTATTGATAATTGTAAACATGAATAATACACAATTGAATTTGGAATTATAGAATTTGTACAGGACTTGCTGTGGGGAACAACACAGATATTATACTAAACTCGTTGTTCCCAAAAGCGAGCTTAGTTCATTTCATATCGTTGTTGGGAACAACGGGCTCTGTTTTAGAGTTGTTGTTTTTCCCGAGAATTCACCAAGTCCAAGAATTTCAATATCAGTAGACTCACTGTTCTGAATAGCGAGTTTAGTTCATTTCCTCTCGTTGTTGGGAACAACGAGCTCTTCTATGTTTTTTTTTTTTGAAAATTAACCAAGTCTAATAGAGAGTTTCACCCTCCCTCTGTGAAATTTCAAAAAAGTGTACAGTCACCGTTCCCAATAACTAGCCTAATATAAAGAACCTCACTGTTGGGAACGACGAGTCTTGTTTGAAAATTTTGAATTACACTAGCAGTTGGGAACGATGAGTTTCTATAAAAAAAAGAACTAAACTCACTGTGTCCCAACAGCAAGCACGAAATAACTAAACTCGTTATTGGAAACAGTGAGTATAGTTGTTGAGTCCCCGAGCGCAATTAGTTTGACAACTATCTTATTTTTGTAAATAGTTTTGAAAATATGGATAAATTTAAAAAAAATTCACATGTGAAGTATGTGGCATGAATTGATTAACTACAGGAGAGGCTATGGTTCCTGAACTATTTGCATGCAATGATGATAGAGAACTTTGTATTCATCATATTATTAAGATGATGTATTATTTAAAGAGTCTAGTCCAAATGTAGTATATGCTGATATATATATATACTACATTTGGACCTGCATGGTCCAAATGTAGTATATATATATATCAGCATATACTACATTTGGACTAGACTCTATATATATATATATATGATGTAAGTAAAAATTCAGGCTCATCTGAGTCGTCTCATCCTATCAAGATTTTGAAATCCACCTGAGCAGACCTGCATGCTCCATGGGCCACTAACCAGCTCTCTACACTCATCTTGCCCACAAAGATAGGTTAACCCAGCCCATTAGGGTTCCCTCTCTTTGCCTATAAATAACAGATCTTCTTCACTGTGACCACGTAATGAACTTTTAGCCTCCAAAATCCTAGATCTCATTTTTTCTCTTCTAGTCACTGGCTTGACCGTCGAAGGGTCCGCCATAGGAAAAACTCCACGTGTTTCTGAACTTTGTGCAGGAGTCCGGTGGCGATAGTAAGGGAGAACACCAGCGGACCTGCTTCCATCATATCTTGATCTGTAGTTGAGACAAATCGAACTCATCATCTGTTACTCCCACACCACAAAAACAGCAGTATCAGATTGGCACAATCTATGGGAACCAGCACAGATCCAGCCTCTTTTCGAAATCTTGTTCTCATTAACCTCTTCTCTGTTGGCTCCCAAAGCCAAGAAAACTGCCACAGCAGGTTGCCACACCGAACCTTTTCCCTACCTCAATCGTCCCCTAATAGAGCGGTCACTCAGGGGTCGCAACAACGACTAGATGAGCGCCTACATGCTCTAGCTCCAAGTGCCTCCCAGTCAGTGGCTCAAAATCCAAGCCCTCAGAGGGCCCCGACCTCCCAAACATCATAAGTAACCGACTACACTGGGACGACCTCCGCAACCGCCTCAGTCGCTCTAGGAACGAGGTAATCTTCGACCATGGTCTGAGCCGGACGATAGGGAACACAACCGTTCTCCAAGGGGATGCTGTAACCCCTGTTTTTTGTTTTTCGTATTTTTGATGTATTTTTCTTTTCTTGAGTTTTTATTCTCTCTTGTATTATTCTGGACCGTATATTGAAGTTGTTTTTCAAAATATATTCATTTTTCTCATTTTGGATCCTCTTGTGATTGATTTCTTTGTCCCTTGATTTATTCTTGATCGTTGTTATCACTTCGCTTTTTATTTGGATTTGGTCTTCCTTATTTTTTTTCTTGGGTGCTCGTGGTGGTTGGTTGGTTATCCTACTACTAATCCCATTGTTCTTGATCCCTAAATAACCACCAAAGTCAAATTAGCCATAATCCTACTTGAAATCCGATTCAAACCATATTAAAACCCATCTCCTAGTATAAGTCCTAATACCCACTAACCCAATACCCATTAACCCACAACTAAACCCTATATATAAACCCCTCTCCCTCTCCACTAAACCCTAACCCTAATTGACTATACTCCCGGCCTCTTCCCTTTCCCTGTGTGCGCCGCTACCCCAGTCGCCTCCTTCGACCTGCCGTCCCTTACTCTAACCTGCCCTCCCCTACCCGACTGCACCTGACCCCGACCTGCACCCCATCCGACCACCACCATACCCGACCACCTCTCCCATCTTCTCCCTCTCTCTCCACCGTCTCCCGCCTGCCGGTGCGTCGACGACAACAACTGAGAGCAGCATCAGCGCCGCTGTGCAGTGCCGCCGCTACCCCGCCGTCCGATCTCTTTCTCATGGTTCTTGGTGTTTGCATGTGCACGTAAGTTGCACGTGGGTTGATTGGTTCATGGATCTTCGTTCGTGGGTGTTTGTTCGTTGCCCGGGAATCCGATCCCGTTATTCTTGGTGTTCGATTCGTCTTCGGTTAAGGCAAGTAACTTGTACTCAAATTCCTTTGTATGTTACAAGTCATAAATACCGTTTGTAGTGTAGTTGGGTTCTAGAGACAACTCATATGTGATGTATGTTTGATGAGTATTATCTCTATAGTGCTATTTGACCATAGTTGCCTCACGACACAAATTTGACATGAAACAATTTAGGTTTGACCGTTCTTGATGTGATTATATCTGTGGGATAATTATGAGAAATCGTGTATTTGTTTGGATCCATGTGACATACTTATTGTGGACATGCTATATACCCTATTTCATGATGTTTGGACACTTAGTAGACTCTATAACATGTTTGGTTGTATTTAGAATAAGATTCGTATGTTGTATGTTGATTTGTTGTTAAGAGGAAAATCTGTATTTTGTCAGTGATCAGTTTTGATTACTATTTTGGACCATATTAAAGTCAGAATCTTAACTTCAATATTAAACATGATTTTTAGAAAAATTCGTCTTCTTTCCAAACTCTCTGACCTTGGTCTATTTCGTTTTTATATGTATGAGTTATGATTGTTTTACTACAGAGGTGTATTATGTTTTCAGATTTCGTTTCTTGATAATTTTTATGACTAAACTATTTTGATACTAGTGCTAAACATATTATTTTAATATGAAATTTTGGTCAGTATTTCTATATCTATTTAGGGATTACCCAGAATTTTGGTGAATTTTATTGATGAGTTTTATATACCGTTTCATGCTTGTTCATAAAAACTATACTTGCTGGATTTTGTTCGCTGTTCTGTAAAGATTTGTATTTTCACCCTAATTTCTTTTTTGTATGAAAAATATTTATAAAATATGAAAGTTATCTTATTTTGTCTATTTTCATCTCCTTTTGGCGGATTTGGATTTTGTCTTACGGGTTGCGAGATATTACAGTTTTCGCACAGCAGTGTTGGGAATTCCAGATCTGCCAAACTATCGCTTCTTGATAATTTTTGATTTTTGATGACTAAGTTAATCTTACTGGAAAATTTTGAAACTTTATATTCTGATACTATACATATATGGGAATACCCCAGATTTTTCCTGGATTTATTTGAGGTGTTTTGATGCTGTTTTCCTGACTGTGAATTCGTTTTACTGATTTCTGTCTGAACGTGTTTTCTGGATTCAAACCTGTTTTGAGACTTAATGTTGTGAAATACTATATGACTTATTTATATTCACTGGATTCAGTTGGAAGTCTATTTTCTAGACGTTTTGACGGATTCAGATTTGCATGTTTGTAGCACCGGGATTCACTGTTTTACTACAGTGTGATCTTGCTGTCCTGAACTAGAAATTTGATTATTTTATTCCTATGTGTTATCTTGCACTCGTACATGTTTATCTTGCAACTTGAACTTATTACTTGATCATACCATGATATACTTGCTTGTTTCGTGACACATACATGCTTGTTTGACATTAATAATAAAATTAACCAAGCTGGGGTTTAAAGGGACAGATTTAATAGTGGATAATTCAGAAACATGTACTCGGAAGAGAATCTATTGATTCTATGTAGTGGTTAATTGAGGCTTGATATTTCACTACTTGAGGCTTGATATTTTACTTGTGGCTTGATACTTGATACTTGATTTCTTGAGGCTTGTCCCTGAGTACACTGCCCTATATGGTCCACTATAAAATCTAAAATGAAATTGCATTGACTGTAGCAACCATGTGATAAAAGGATGGCACATGAAGTGCTACCTAGATAGTAATAATACAAGATATTTGATACATGCTTGAACTTGATACTTGATTACATGTTGAACATGATATATGATTACTTGATTCTTGCTACTTGCTACTTGTACTTGACACTTGGCTTCTTGTTTACTTGATTCTTGATACTTGATACATGTTTACATGATACTTGATACTTGTTGCTTGTTTACATGATACTTGTTCACTTGACACTTGATACATGTCACTTGTACTTGTTCACTTTACGATACTAGTTGTTATATTTTGACATCATGCTTATACCATCTTAGTAGTTAGTTTTCCCATGTACTTGTATCCTGCATTACAAGCGGCCCGTAACTTTCAATTGATGGGTACTTGTTTTGTTTTTCCTATTCCTGCAATTGTTGAATTGCAGATTATGGAGAACAGGTCCCAGATGGTATTGGTGACATGAAGTATTAGTGCTGGACTTTGCTATTATTATTCTTGTAGTTTGCTTTGAATAATATTGTATTCTTGTACTTGGATTTATTTGTATTTGGGCAATGTGATCCAAGATATTTGACTTATTCAGATAATGATTATTTGAGATTAATGTATTTTAGTTTCAAGTATTCTTGTTGGTATTTTGGTTCATATGTGCATGTGGTTAATTCTTTTGCTTCCGACTCTGATTATTCTTGTGAATGTTGTAAAGATTCTTGAACAGCTCATGGATAATGAAAATCATTCACTGGGATTTTGTCGCGTATCCGTATTCCGTAATCTTTTTGGGAAGCGGGGCGTGAGAGGGTTTTTAGTGGTATCAGAGCCCAGGTTTGGCTAATGTATTAGTTACCTAATATATTGGACAAGCTTGGCTCGAACTGGGATCTGCTCAACATTCACCAACCATGTATACATAAATGAATTATTATCAACATCGATCTGGATGTTAATTATTTTTGGTTTTGTGCAGACTATGGCTCGTAGAGGTTCTTCTTGTGTTCCGGGTGATCAGCCTGAGCTTGAGGCTGTCACCACTGTGCTTGAGCGCTTGATCAATATGCAGCAGAACCATAGTGATTTGGTGATAGATGCTTTGGAAGCCGCTCGAGTTCCTCCGACCGCTGCGCCTACGCAGGCCGTTCTTCCTCCTCATCCGGGTACAGTCACAGACTTTATGAGGATGCATCCCGACAGGTTTTCAGGCACTGAGACGCCTTTGGCGGCTGAACAATGGTTGATTCGGACAGAGCAACTGCTTTTTGCAGCTAGGGTTGCATATGCAGGTCGTGTAGATGTAGTTACCATCCAGCTGGTGGACTTGGCTCACATCTGGTGGAGGTCCGAGTCCGAAAGGCTCGAAAGACCGATCACTTGGGCCACTTTCACTAGGAGCTTCCTGGAGAAGTTCTTTCCTAGCAGTACTAGAGTGGAGATGGAGCAACAATTCTTAGCCCTAAAATAGGTTGGTCGTTATTTCTAGTAATGGAATTTTGTTACATATTGTTTATGCAATGTTGTAACATGAGACTTTCTTGAAATAAGGCTCCAGGACTGTGGACGAGTACGCGGCTGAATTTACTAGACTTAGCCACTTCACAGCCGCTGTTGTGGCAAACGAAGAGAATATGGCTCGTAGATTTACCTTGGGGCTTAAGCGCGAGATTAGGGTGCAACTTGTCTCCCTCCGTTTGCGCACTTATGCAGAAGCTCTTGAGGCAGCTCATGCTTAGGAGAAGGCTCGTGGTGGATTGGCTCCCTCTCAGCGGACTGTTTTGCACTCAATTGCTAGGCCTTCTAGTAGGCCTGTTCGGAGGCCTGTCCCAGCCCATCCGATCAGGAAAGCTCCCTACACTTCTGCGGTTCCTCAGCGGACCAGTTTTTGCGACTTTTGCCGTCTTGCTGGGCATGAGCGCAAGGACTGTAGTCATGCTAATCACCGCTGCTTTGGTTGTGGTGCTTCTGATCATATAGTGCGGGATTGCCTACGACAGCAGCAGATGGCTCTTCCAGCCAGGGGTTCCTTTCAGCAGGTTGCCCCAGCTCATGGTCCTGTTAGGCCACCCCTTCCTCCGCAGTGCCAGATTGTCGGTCAGATGACCGCTGCTCTCAGGAGAGGTCAGGATTTCAACCTGACTGCTGCTGATGCTGAGTCAGCTGAAGGTGTGGTTGCAGGTATCTTCTGTTTTATTATTTTATTATTTTGTTGTTTCTCTTTTGTGTCTTCATTTCCTTTTGCTTTATTTCTTTCTGTTTATCTTCTGCATTTTGTTTTCCTCACCCCTGTTCAACCATTCTTTTCTTTGTCTCTTTTGCTTTCTATCTTAGGTATTGTCCTTATTTGCTCTTTTCCTGCTCATGTTCTTTTTAATTCCGGGACAACCCATTCTTTTGTCTCCTCTCGATTTGTCGCTCGCCATCAGTTGGAGTGCAGCAACATGTCAGAGGCTTGGAACATTGTGACAGGTGATATGGAGTTGTCATTTGTTTCCGGGAGTGCAGGCAATGTCCCATAATTATTAGTAGTACATAGTTCAAAGCCAATCTGATTGTAATTGGGAATTCAGGATTCGACGTTATTCTGGGTATGGATTGGTTGGGTGAAACCCATGCCATTATTGATTGCCATGCCAAGAAAGTTATGCTCCGAATTCCAGATCGCACAAAGTTTGAGTTCCATGTCGGGGAGTCTTCCCTTGGCCGAGCTGCAATTGATCAGGAGGTTTGTGCGATGGAGTTACATTCAGGCTGTGAGGTTGTGCCTCTAGTAGTTCGGAATTTTCTGGATGTTTTTCCAGAGGAGTTGCCTGGCTTACCCCCTGATAGGGATGCGGAGTTCGGTATTGAAGTTTAGCCGGGTACGGCGCCTATATCGAAAAGTCCCTACAGGATGACACCGGTTGAGTTAGCTAAGCTTAAGGTGCAGATTCAGGAGTTACTTGATTTGGATTTCATCAGACCCAGTGTTTTGCCTTGGGGTGCTCCAGTCCTTTTTGTCAACAAGAAGGATGGTAGTCGTCGACTGTGTGTGGATTACTGGGAACTCAACAGTGTTACTGTGAAGAATCGGTATCCGTTGCCCAGGATCGATGATTTGTTTGATCAGTTAAGTGGGGCTGCTGTTTTCTCAAAGTTGGATCTTTGTTCTGGGTATCATCAAGTCAAAGTGAAGACAACTGATGTGCAGAAGACTGCTTTCAGGACCAGATATGGCCACTATGAGTATCTTGTGATGCCGTTCGGAGTCACGAACGCGCCTGCTGTATTCATGAGTCTTATGAACCAGGTCTTTTCTCAGTTCTTGGATCGTTTCGTGGTGGTCTTCATTAATGATATTTTGGTGTATTCTCGGAATCGGGAAGATCATGCTGAGCATCTTAGGGTGGTTCTGTAGACTTTGAGAGAGAATCAGCTCTATGGAAAACTTAGCAAGTGCGAGTTTTGGCTTGACAGGGTTTCATTCTTAGGGCACAATATTTCAGGCGATGGTATTTCGGTGAATCCTGCCAAGGTTGAGGCTGTGAATGATTGGCCTGTTCCCAAGTCAGTTTCTGAAGTTAGGAGTTTGCTCGGTTTAGCAGGCTATTATCGAAAATTCGTCCAGGATTTTTCGAAGATAGCAGGACCACTGACTAAGTTGACTGGGAAGGATCAGAAGTTCTGTTGGTCTGATGAGTGTGGTGTGGCTTTTGTTGAGTTGAAGAACAGATTGACGTCAGCGCCTATGTTGACTATTCCCGATGGTTCAGGCAGATTTGTAATTCACTGTGATGCTTCTAGTAAGGGTCTTGGAGCAGTTTTGATGCGGAAGGGCCGAGTCATTGCGTATGCATCGAGGCAGTTGAGGCCGCATGTGAAGAACTATCCGACTCATGACTTGGAGTTAGCGGCAGTGATTCATGCTTTGAAGCTGTGGAGACATTATTTACTTGGGGACCAAGTGGAGATCTTTACAGACCACAAAAGTCTCAAGTACGTCTTCACCCAGAAGGAGTTAAATATGAGGCAAAGGCATTGGTTGGAACTTATGGCCGATTATGACATCAGTTTGCAATACCATCCTGGTAAAGTAAACTTGGTGCCTGATGCTTTGAGCAAGAGATCGGCAGTTATGTTCTTGACTCGGCAGAGGGATCTGATTGAGCAGATGAGTTCTAGTCGGAGTTGGATGTTGTGTTGCCGAGTTCTAGTCGGAGTTGTTTGGCACTCCAGCTGCAGTCGTCTTTTGTGGATCAGATTAAAGAGGCGCATGCTGGTGATGCGCAGTTGCAGGGTTTTCGAGCTGAGGTTAAGTCTGGATCCAGGACAGACATGGTTATTCATGCTGATGGATCGCTTCGTTTTGGGTCCAGGTTATATGTCCCGAAGGGTGAAGTTCGTCAAAGGTTGCTTGAAGAAGCGCACCAGTCTTCCTATTCTATCCATCTCGGCGGTACTAAGATGTATCAGGATTTGAAGCTTCATTTCTGGTGGCATGGTATGAAGAGGGCTGTGGCTCAATTTGTTTCTCAGTGCTTGGTCTGCCAGCAGGTTAAGACAAAGCATCAGAGGACCGTTGGACTTCTTCAACCTCTTCCTATTCCAGAGTGGAAGTGGGAACATATCACTATGAATTTTGTGACTGCTTTGCCTAGGAGTCCTAAGGGTCATAATGTCATTTGGGTGATTGTCGACCGTTTGACGAAGAGAGCTCACTTCATTTGGGCAGTCTACTGAGAGCCTAGCTGAGAATTATATGCAAGAGATTGTCAAACTTCATGGGGTTCCAGTCAGTATTGTATCCGACAGGGATACGAGATTCAGATCTCAGTTTTGGGAGAGTCTTCAGAACAGTTTGGGGAGTAAATTAAAGTACAGTACAGCTTTTCATCCCCAGACTGATGGACAGTCAGAGCGGACTATTCAGATTCTTGAGGACATATTGAGGTCCTGTATGCTTCAGTTTGGTGGTTCATGGGACGACCATTTACATCTCGTAGAGTTCTCGTACAATAACAGCTTTCAAGCCAGTATTAAAGCTGCTCCATTCGAGGCACTCTATGGGCGAAAGTGCAGATCACCAGTGTGCTGGGATGACATTGGTGAGAGGAAGTTGTTGGGTCCAGAATTGATCACCAGGATAGTTGACGCTGTGGTTCAGATCAGGAAGCATTTGCAGGCAACTCAGGATCGACAAAGGCAATGGGCCGATGTCCATCAGAGGGCTTTGGAGTTTGGTGTTGGTGACCATGTTTTCCTAAAGGTATTGTCGTGGCGGGGTGTCATTCAGTTCGGTGGTGGGGGCAAGCTTAGCCCTATGTTTATTGGACCGTTTGAGATTTTGGAGCGAGTATGCAAGGTGGCCTATCGTCTTGCATTGCCGCCAGCGTTATCAGGAGTGCACGATGTTTTCCATATCTCACAACTCAGGAGATATATCCGAGATGAGAGCCACGTGATCGACTATTCTGAGTTGATCGTTCGGCCGGATTTGACATATGAGATTCTGCCATTTGCTATTGTGGATCGGCGAGAGAAAGTGCTTAAGAACAAGGTCATCAAGTTGGTTCGTGTTGCTTGGAATCCTCACTCGCCCGGTGAGTCGACTTGGGAGCTGGAGGAGGAAATTGAGCAGAAGTTTCCTCATTTGTTTAAGTAGTTTTTGTTTTGTTCTTGTTGTTGTTTTGGGGTTACCCTATGTATCTTCTTGTTTGAATTTCGAGGACGAAATTCTTCTTGTTGGTGGGTAGGATTGTAACCCCTATTTTTCGTTTTTCGTATTTTTGATGTATTTTTCTTTTCTTGAGTATTTTATGCTCTCTTGTATTTTTCTAGACCGTATATTGGAGTTGTTTTTAATATATATTCATTTTTCTCATTTTTGATCTTCTTTTGATTTTTTTCTTTGTCTCTTGATTTGTTCTTGATCGTTGTTATTATTTTGCTCTTTATTTGGTTCTTGTCTTTCTTATTTTTTGTTCTTGGGTGCTCGTGGTGGTTGGTTGGTTATCCTACTACTAATCCCATTGTTCTTGATCCCTAAATAACCACCAAAGCCAAATTAGCCACAATCCTACTTGAAATCCAATTCAAACCATATTAAAACCCATCTCCTAGTACAACTCCTAATACCCACTAACCCAATACCTATTAACCCACAACTAAACCCTATATATAAACCCCTCTTCCTCTCCACTAAACCCTAACCCTAATAGACTCTACTCCTTGCCTCTTCCCTTTCCCTGTGTGCGCTGCTACCCCAACCGCTTCCTCCGACCAGTTGTCCCCTATTCCGACCTGCCCTCCCCTACCCGACTGCATCCCGACCCCGACCTACACCCCATCCGACCACCACCATACCCGACCACCTCTCCCATCTTCTCCCTCTCTCTCCGCTGTCTCCCGCCTGCCGGTGCGTTGACGACAGCAACCGAGAGCAGCAGCAGTGCCGCTGTGCAGCGCCACCGCTACCCCGCCATCCGATCTCTCTCTCTTGGTTCTTGGTGTTTGCACATGCACGTAAGTTGCATGTGGGTTGATTGGTTCATGGATCTTCGTTCGTGGGTTTTTGTTCGTTGCCCGGGAATCCGTTTTTGTTATTCTTGGTGTTCGCTTCGTCTTCGGTTAAGGCAAGTAACTTGTACTCAAATTCCTTTGTATGATACAAGTCATAAATACAGCTTGTAGTGTAGTTGGGTTCTAGAGACAACTCGTGTGTGATGTATGTTTGATGAGTATTGTCTCTATAGTGCTATTTGATCATAGTTGCCTCACGATACAAATTTGACACAAAATAACTTAGGTTTGACCGTTCTTGATGTGATTATATTTGTGGGATAATTATGAGAAATCGTGTATTTGTTTGGATCCATGTGACATACTTATTGTGAACATGCTATATACCATATTTCATGATGTTTGGGCACTTGGTAGACTCTATAACATGTTTGGTTGTGTTTAAAACAAGATTCGTATGTTGTATGTTGATTTGTTGTTAAGAAAAAAATCTTTATTTTGTCAGTGATCAGTTTTGATTGCTATTTTGGACCATATTAAGGTCAAAATCTTAACAACAGTATTAAACATTATTTTTAGAAAAATCCTTCTTCTTTCCAAACTCTCTGACCTTGGTCGATTTCGTTTTCCTTTGTGTGAGTTATGATTGTTTTACTGCAGAGGTGTATTATGTTTTCAGATTTCGTTTCTTGATGATTTCGATGACTAAACTATTTTGATACTAGTGCTAAACATATTATTTTGATATGAAATTTTGGTCAGTATTTCTATATCTATTTAGGGATTATCCAGAATTTTGGTGGATTTTATTGATGAGTTTTATATACCGTTTCATGCTTGTTCATAAAAACTACTGGATTTTGTTCGATGTTCTGTAAAGATTTGTATTTTCACCCTAATTTCTTTTCCTGTATGAAAAATATTTATGAAATATGAAAGTTAGCTTATTTTGTCTATTTTTATCTCCCTTTGGCGGATTTGGATTTTGTTTCACGGATTGCGAGATATTACAGTTTTCGTATAGTGGTGTTGGGAATTCCAGATCTGCCAAACTATCGTTTCTTGATATTTTCTGATTTTTGATGACTAAGTTAATCTTACTGGAAAATTTTGAAACTTTATATTCTGATACTAGACATATAGGGAAATATCCTAGATCTTTCCTGGATTTATTTGAGGTGTTTTGATTCTAGTTTCCTGACTGTGAAATCGTTTTACTGATTTTTGGCTGAACGTGTTTTCTGGATTCAAACCTGTTTTGAGACTTGATGTTGTGAAATACTATATAACTTATTTATATTCGCTGGATTCAGTTGGGAGTCGATTTTCTTGAAGTTTTGACGGATTCAGATTTGCATGTTTGTAACACCGGGAATCACTGTTTTACTGCAGTGTGATCTTGCTGTCCTGAACTAAAAATTTGGTTATTTTATTCCTATATGTGTTATCTTGCACTCGTACATGTTTATCTTGCAAATTGAACTTATTACTTGATCATACCATGATATACTTGCTTGTTTCGTGACACATACATGCTTGTTTGACATTAATAATAAAATTAACCAAGCCGGAGTTTAAAGGAACAAATCTAATAGTGGATAATTCAGAAACGTGTACTCGGAAGAGAATCTATTGATCTAATGTGATACTTGGCTTGATACTTGGCTACTTGAGGCTTGATATTTCATTATTTGAGGCTTGATATTTTACTTGAGGCTTGATACTTGATACTTGATTTCTTAAGACTTGTCCCTGAGTACACTACCCTATATGGTCCACTATGAAATCTAAAATGAAATTGTTTTGACTGTAGCAACTATGTGATAAAAGGATGACACATGAAGTGCTATCTAGATAGTAATAATACAAGATATTTAATACATGCTTGAACTTGATACTTGATTACATGATGCTTGAACATGATATATGATTACTTGATTCTTGCTACTTGATATTTGTACTTGACTACTTGACACTTGGCTTCTTGTTTACTTGATTCTTGATACTTGATACATGTTTACATGATACTTGATACTTGTTGTTTGTTTACATGATACTTGTTCACTTGACACTTGATACATGCCACTTGTACTTGTTCACTTTACCATACTAGTTGTTATATTTTGATATCATGCTTATACCATGTTATTAGTTAGTTTTCCCATGTACTTGTATCCTGCATTACAAGCGGCCCGTAACTTGCAATTGACGGGTACTTGTTTTCTTTTTCCTATCCCTACAATTGTTGAATTGCAGATTATGGAGAACAGGTTCCAGATGGTATTGGTGACATGAAGTATTAGTGCTGGACTTTGCTATTATTATTCTTGTAGTTTGCTTTGAATAATATTGTATTCTTGTACTTGGATTTATTTGTATTTGGGCAATGTGACCCAGGATATTTGACTTATTCAGATCATGATTATTTGAGATTAATGTATTTTGGTTTCAAGTATTCTTGTTGGTATTTTGGTCCATATGTGCATGTGGTTGATTCTTTTGCTTCCGACTCTGATTATTCTTGTGAATGTTGTAAAGATTCTTGTACAGCTTATGGATGATAAAAATCATTTGCTGGGCTTTTATCGCGTATCCGTATTCCGTATTCTTTTTGGGAAGCGGAACGTAACAGACGCTAACCTCACAATGGTCAAGTGGAAGGAGGCCACGTTACCAGGGCCGAATTCCAAGAGTTCCGAGACGAGGTCTTCCAAGCACTCCGAAGTGGATCCCGGATCGAACACACCCAACACTGTCACGATAAAGGCGATCACCGAACCAGACGAGACAAGAATCAGGAGTCTCACGGGTCAACCCGATCCGAGGGATGGGAGAACGTCTTCCTTAAGCGGCTATAGGAGATGGAAGACCGCCTAGCTCAGATTGGAGAAGGTGAGAGGAAATCAAAATGAGGGTACCGACTCGTTCAGCCCCCCTTCTCCTCTCACATCCTGGAGGCCCAGATCCCGAGGACATTTAAGCCACCCATCTTCGAAACTTACAACAGGGAGTCGGATCCAGCTAATCACATGGAGGGCTTCAAAACCGTCACGATGATTCACATCGCATCGGATGCGCTCCTCTACTATGCATTTCTGGCCACAGTGCGCGGCCCAAATCGGGAATGGTTCTCCCAGCTCGCTCCCAACTCCATTTCCTCCTTCCATCAGCTCGAGTAGAATTTCCTCGCACACTTCGTCACCAGCCGTAAGCTGAGAGGACCAGCGCATCCTTACTAGATTTGAAACAGAAGGACGGAGAGTCCCTCCGGGACTTCGTTTGGAGGTTCACCACTAAGCCCGATCGATCTCCTCCCTCGACGTCGGAGTTGCAGCTGCGGCTTTTCGGCACAATATTAGACATGACTTGTTGAAGGAGTCCCTCGTCAAGAAGCCTCTAGTGGACTTCCCTGACCACCTTCTCAGGAGCGAGAAGTATATCCGAGCCGAAGAGGCGTTGCACCCAGCTGGCCAAAGGGATTCTCCCGCGAGAGGGAAGTGGAAGGCAGACGGTGCAGAGGCACCAAAGAAGACCCATAAGGACGCCTCCGAGCAGAGGCACCCACCTCCGGTTCCCAGGTTTGACAAGTTCACTTTGCTTAATGCAAGCGTATTCACCATCTTGATGGAGATAGAAGGCGACAGCATCCTTCAACACCCTCCTCGAACCAACAATGGCAATAAGAAAAAGGGATTATAGGTTCTACTGCCGCTTCCACAGGGACCATGGCCACGACATCGATAACTGTCGAGCTCTTAAGGATGAGATTGAGGCCCTCATCCGAAGGGGAAACCTAAAGAAGTTCACCAGGGATGAGCCGAGAGTCTCCCCTCTCCCTCGGGGTGCCAATAGGAGACCCAAAGCCGAAACCAAGCCTCAGGGATCCGAAGGACTGGCCATACTCCATTGTGTCCATGGTGGGCATATCGGCGGAACTCCAATTCTTCCCAGCAAGCCTTTATCCGCGAAGTCAACATCATCCATAACTGTCCTCCTCCTCGACGTCTCGGGCTATTGGTATTGTTCTCGGGCAAAGACCTCGAGGGCGTCAGGGTCCCTCCTTGCAATGCCCTGGTCATCAGCCTCAGTTTCGCCAATCATGAAGTCCGTCGAATCTTTGTCGACAACGGAAGCTCGATTAATATCCTGTTTCTTGTAGCCTTCGAGGCCGTGAAGCTCTCCCCGGAGGTTGAAGCCAGCGGGCTATACCCTTTATAGATTTTCAGGTGTCCCGATTTAAATCGAGGAAATCATCATGTTAGACGTCACAGCTGGGAAGTCCCCGACCTCCTGAACCGAGACGATGGACTTTATTGTAGTCAACATGAAGGCAACGTACAACGCCATCCTCAGCCATCCCGGGCTCGCTTCCCTCAAGGGAGTGCCATCTGCCTATCATATTGTAGCGCCCCAAATTTCCATAATAGAAATAAGAGACATAAATCCAGAATCTTTACTTCAATGTAATCCTAACACAATAAAAACACAGGAAAAAATACAACTCTTCTTCACAAATGTTCTTTATTACAATGCACATTGAAAAATTAAACATATTTATTACAACACGTCCTAACATTTAAACTCCAGTCATCTTAAGTCCAAGCTTTAACCTTGCTTACGCAACTTACTCGCAAATCCTGCAAAACTGACCAAAATGTGGGCACGTCAGTTGAATGGAACTGACACAATACTATAATAATAGTGACCCTCTAAAGTCTCACAATCACAAACTTGTGGCACATCATAAAATAAAACAACAATAAAAGATTCATAAATCAACAAGTGCTACTAAACTTAAAGGAATATGTGTGTGTCGAGAAAACAAAGAAAAAATGCATAAACAATGTTCAAGAAAACACAATGCACTCAATGCACACTAATACATTCTTGTTCGGATTCTATGCATCTCATACAACATAGATCCGAGGGCAAGCCCTTACGTTCACCTCATTTAGGGTTTGATTCCTCGCCATGCAAACTTACACATGTGGCTACTATAAGATTTAGATAATTTGTGAGTACCTAGCCCACGCTCTGATAATTTCGGAGATCAATCCCACACCGGAGTTGAGTTGGAGATACTTCCATTCACATCTCAATAATTTTAGGGATTCAATCTCACATCGTAAGCCATGGCGCCTCATCACACACAAATATCTCATAAGCGTCGCCTCGATCCCGATAATTCCGGAGATCAATCCCACTCTGCAGATGAGCTGGAGACACTTCCATTCATATCTCGATAATTTTGGTGACCATCTCACACCGCAGATCATATAGAGCCCCCTACTCATGTTTGCCCTTGTTTCTCACAACTCCAACTAGTGCATGTCCTTAGGTTTGTAATAGTGGTATCCCGAGCCACCTAGAACTAGCTCCACTCTACCAGACTTCACTTGCCAAATCAGGAACACTAGTCCCTCAGGATAATTTCCTACAATCAAAATATCCACTGCTGGTACTCTAGGGTTCACCTAGTCTCTAGTGCTCATAACTCAACGCCTCTAGCGTCCATCCAGGGTTCTCATAATAACCCTAATTTACAATCAAGAGCCCCACTTGGTTCAATCATCAAAATACTCTTTATTTACTCTTTTCTGAAAACAACACTTTTCCCACAACACCACGGTTGTGAATAAAAATCTCAAAACAGAAATACCTCATTCCAAAAATAAAACATTTGTACATCCACAAATCTCTTCATTATTCGCATTTCTAAACCGTCGTTACCATAAAAGACCCTTTCTTATGTGGAACAAAAATCCAATCCACAGAAATCCTTAAAATTCAAAATTTAAATCTCACTTTCCATACATACATAAAGCTCAATAAATTTCTCTAGAATTCAAATCAATTTAAACTGAAACAAGTCTCTTTATTGTCTGGGACCTCATCCCTAAAATCTGAAATTCTTTAGTTCTAAAAATCTGAAATTTTACCTCTTTAGAAACCGAAAATAAACCTTTAGAATTCAACTTTTCTTCTTTCAAAACTGAAATATATGTCCCCCCAAAACTGAGAATATTACCCAAATAAATATAGATCTGCATCCTCAAAATTATTACTTGAACACATTAAAATTTGAAACTAGTTCTCTAAAAAATCTAAAATTTACACATTTGAAACTTGATCAAAAGAATCAATTAATTATCACACAGTCATTAGATTTATACACACACTAGGGTTCTCAAACCCTAACGCACAAACCCCTTCACCCAATCAACAAACCGAGCCCAATCCTCCAATTAGAATGAAAAGAAAGAAAATAAAGAAAATAAATAATAAAAAACAATTTGGCCCTTCTCAGATTCAAACCCACACCAACCAAACACAGTACTAACAGCCACACACCAACCAGTAAGTCCAACCCCACTGTCTGTCATCTTGATTCTGAGAATTGAGATGAGTAAACCTAAACCTGAATCCACTATTCAGCCCTAACCCTAGGGTCGAGCCACCGAAACCCTAGTTCATATTTCATGGGTATTTTACACTGAGTAGAATTTCTGGAATCAATGTATAAAATTTCAATATTTGGTTCATCAAAATTTCTCAATAAAAACCATGGATATTTCATAAGAATTCCATCTTTTAATTACTCAAATTATGTTTCTTAAATCACACAATGAGATCTACACATCTACAATAACATATAGGTTCATTAGATCTATTTCCATTAATAAAACTTGATCTTTCATGCATGGAAAACTTTATTACTCAAGAAAAATTTATTTTAGATCAACATACATTCAAGATTCAATCTTATCTCATTTAATTAACAACCTCATATCACTTTACATCTCTACAAATATCTCATAACAAATACCACAATCATGCTAGCATACAACCATGGATCACTAAGGTGTGTTTGGTTTGAAGTTTTTTTTTTTTTTCTAAAACCCAAAAACGTGTTTGGTTAGGGTGTTTTGTGAAAAGAGTTTTCACAAAACTCCAACTTCAGTCATTCTCTCTCTACACGAGCGCAACCTTATATTTTTAGAAAATTATTTTTGAAAACTCCAACTTGTTTGGTTAGGGTGTTTTTATAAAACTGTTTTCAAAACAAAAAACCAAACGCAAGAGATTACATGTAATGCCCTGCCCCAATACTCAGACAATTTATTTATTTATTAGTACAACTGTCCACCACAGGCTGCTTCTCAAAAGGTGGTTAACCAATTAGGTGACTCTTGATCATAGGCCGTTATATTTATCATTTATTAATCTTGTTAAACTCCCGATATGGGATCAAATCAATCCCCACATCCCGATGTTTTCTTTCTCTTGCAAGAGCGCACAGCAAAGCACGGGGGGCCCCAATGCCATGTCGACACAGCAATAAAGCACAACGTCTACCCCCCCCCCCCCCCCCCCCCCCCCCCGTGCCTGGTCCCCATGCCTACGTCAGCAGAAGCAGCACCAGGTCTGCTGCCCTTTTGTGGGCCCCACTGCACAACCACCAAATCACACACAACCACTCCTATAGGGCAACCTCTTTATATATATATATATTATTGTATCTCTTGAAATTACGGAGTGTTACATACACCCCTCTTTAGAAATCAGCGTCCTCGCTGAGTACGGGGCATGCAACCTAGTGCAGGATCTCCTTTCTAGACGATGTTGAGTGGAAGTACCCTGATTCAGCTAATTCCAGGCCAGTGCACTGACCTCAGCTCTCTCTCAGGCATACATCTCGCCGATGTGGAGTGGAGTACCCTGATTCAGCTAATTCTAGCGTACTGCCCCTGGCCAAACTGCCAGCGTACTGACCTCATCTACCTCTCAGGCGTACATTGCACCCACTCTTTTCTCACACTCGGTGTCGAAAGTCGGCTCTGATACCATTTGTAACGCCCCGCCCCAATACTCAGACGATTTATTTATTTATTAGTACAACTGCCCACCACTGGCTGCATCTCAAAAGGTAGTTAACCAATTAGGTAACTCTTGATCATAAAAAATTATTTTATTATTTATTAATCTTGTTAAACTCCCGATATGGGATCATATCAATCCCCACATCCTGCTGTTTTCTCTCTCTTGTGAGAGTGCACAACAAAGCACGGGGGCCCCCATTGCCACATTGACACAGCAACGAAGCACAACGCCTGCCCCCCCCCCCCCCCCCCCTTCCGTGCCTGGGCCCCACGCCTACATCATCAGCAGCAGCTCTGTTGCCCTTCCATGGGCCCTACTGCACAGCCACCAAATCACACACAACCACTCCTATAGGAACTCCTATAGGGCAACCTATTTTATTCTATATATATATATATATATATATATATATATATATAATACTATATTATATCTCTTGAAATTATGGGGTGTTACACTACACATCCATGAGATAAAAACAAAACAAGAGAGATAGAGTGTTATCCACCTCTTCTAGATTTCGAATAAACTCCAAAAGCCTTCTCCTAATGCAAAAGATCTCCTCAAGCTCCAAAATCAACAAAAAATTGCCAAAAATAAAAGAGAGGCCGAAACCTACTATTCATGCCTTCTTTTATATGACCTGGTTCAGAATTTTAGGGTTTTTGAAGAAGTTTTTGCACTTAAGCCCCCTCACAATCTCAAAATTGCATAATTAGTTATTTACCCAATCTTTCCAAATCAATTCCAACCAAATCTGGATAAAATCCACCCATAAATCCCTCTACTGAAAACTGGCCTCCACATGGAGCCAAAAAAATTTTGAATTTAAATTTTGGCTCCAAACGACTTTTTACACAAAAGTCCCTTTCTTTCAAATTATTTACAAAAGTTGTTTTTCTTATTCAGAAAATTCCAAAAAATTAAAATTATATTGAATTATAAATAAGAGAATTAATTTAGCAACTCAAAATTTTAAAACTTGTATTTCAAAAATATTTGCACGTGCAAAACGACAATTTCACAAAAATTCAAAATAATAAGATAAATTAATTTAAAATTTATTTATTTATTCAAAATACTATATTAGAAATTTCTGGGGCGTTGAACATATGAAGATGAAGTTTTCGACCGAGTTCAGGGTCAGGGTCGTCGTGTGAAACCAAGAGGCTTCTCGGGCCTGCTACATGGCTACAGTGGGAGGCTCGGTTCTCCCCCTCGATGCGGTCGAATTGCCCTCCAACCGAGGTCCTATCGACTCTGAGCCCGTGGACGAGTTGCAGGAAGTCCCTTTTGCCGAGGCAGATCCCTCCAAATGGTTCCAAGTGAGTAAGTCACTTAATCCCAGGAACGACCTCATCAATTGCATCCAGCAGAACCAAAGGGAGTTATCTTAGACACCCTCGTACATGCTTGAAATTTTCAAGGATTTTATAATACATAGACTGAGTATCCTGCCATACTCCAAGCCTGTACAGCAAAAGCAAAGGAAGAACGCCCCGGAGAGGCAACATGCAATGAAGGAAGAGATGGAGAAGCTCCTCTCCGCTCGCTCCGTGCAAGAGGTCAGCTGTCACCCCCCGCTTCCCAAAAATACGGAATACGAGCACGTAACATTGGCCCAACAAATGATTTTCATCATCCATAAGCTGTTCAAGAATCTTTACAACATTTTACAAGAATAATCAGAGTCGGAAGCAAAAGAATCAACCAACATGCACATATGAACCAAAATACCAACAAGAATACTTGAAACCAAAATGTATTAATCTCAAATAATCCCAATCTGAATAAGTCAATATCCTGGGTCACATTGCCCAAATACAAATGAATCCAAGTACAAGATTCATTGTTCAAAATGAGCAACAGGAAATAAATGAAGATAGCAAAAGCTCCAGCCAACTAGAACTTTAGATCACATACTCCATCGGGCAGCTGATCACCAAAATCTGCAATTTGACAAATTGCAAGAAGGAAAAAGAAACAAGATTCCCGTCAATGCAAGTTACGGGCCTCTTGTAATGCAGGATACAAGTACAAGAAAAAACTAAACACCTAAATAATAGTAGAAACATATATAGCATGGTATAGCAGAATAAACTAGCATGGTATACTAACATGTGTTAAATGTCAAAGTCAATTAGCATGCAGACAGATATATAGATAGTGTCAAATAATGATGTCAAGTGATAGTATCACACAGATAACAGATAATCAGATAATCAGATGACAGATAGCAGATTCAGATATCAGATACAGATACAGATACAGATACAGATGTCAGATTCAGATTCAGATACAGATTCAGATGTCATATTCAGATTTTTATAAGTCTTGTCTTAATTACTAACTAGGTAGCACTTCATGTGCCATCCTTTTATCACATGGTTGCTACATTCAAAACAGTTAAGTTTGTAGATTTCGTAGGGAATCATATAGGGCCGCGTACTCAGGGTTTAGACTGATATAAGATAACTGATCAGATCGACAGATAGAACCTAGTGGTTCTCTTCTTCCCTACACCTTCCTATATGAAGTAATGTAGACAGGGTCAAAATAACAGATCCAGACAGACAGATAGAATCTAGTGGTTCTCTTCTTCCCTGCACCTTCCTATAGGAAGCAATGTAGACAGGGTCAGAATAATAGATAACAGATAATCAAATGGGAAACACGGGTCCCCTTCTAAGTACACATTTCTATGCTTTCTAACTACTAGACCTTTCCCATACCCCGGCTTGATCATTTTATAATTATTATCAGACGGACATGTATGTGCAGAAAGCAGAGTGATAATAGCATGTTATAAACATGTAACAAGTTCAGGGTGACAGATAAATAGGTACAGATGATATACAGTTCATAAAGGAATAGAATCATGCAAATGTTAATTCAGGACAACAAGATGCTACCGTACTAAAACAGAGATTTCCGTTGCTACAAAAATACAAATTTGGATCCGTCAAAGAATCTGGAAAATAGACTCCCTTCTGAATCCAGCAAACATATATACATCATATAGTAATTCACAACATCATAACTCAAAACAGGTTTGAATCCAGAAAATACGTTCAATCAGAAATCAGTAAACCGAATTCACAGTCAGGAAAACAGCATCAAAACACTTCAATTAAATCCAGGAAAAATATGGGGTATTCCCCTATATGTCTAGTATCAGAATATAAAGTTTCATAATTTTCCAGTAAGATTAGTTTAGCCAACAAAAATCAAAAACATCGAGAAACGATAGTTTGGCAAATCTGGAATTCCCAACACTGCTATACGAAAACTGTAATATCTCGCAAACCGTGAAATGAAATTCAAATCCGCCAAAGGGAGATGAAAATAGACAGAATAAGCTAACTTTCATATTTGATAAATATTTATTTTTCATACAGAAAAAGGAATTAGGATGAAAATACAAATCTTTACAGAACAGCGAGCAAAATCCATCAAGTATAGTTTTTATAAACAAGCATAGAACGGCATATAAATCTTACCAATTAAATCCACCAAAGATCTAGGTAATTCCTAATCAAGTATAGAAATACTGTGCAAAATTTCAGATCAAAATAATATGCTTAGAACTAGTATCAAAATAGTTTAGTCATCGAAATCATCAAGAAACGAAATCAGAATATGAAATACACCTCTGTAGTAAAACAATCATATCTCACACATACGAAAACGAAATCGACCAAAGTCAGAGAGTTTGGAAAGAAGACGGATTTCTCTAAAAATCATGTTTAATACTGAAGTTAAGATGTCGACCTTAATATGGTCTAAAATACCAATCAAAACTGATCACTGACAAAATACAGATTTTCCTCTTAACCACAAATCAACATACAACATACGAAACTCGTCCCAAACACAACCAAACATGTTATAGAGTCTACTATGTGTCCAAAAATCATGAAATAGGGTATATAGCATGTCCACAATAAGTATATCACATGGATCCAAACAAAAACACGATTTCTCATAATTATCTCACAAATATAATCACATCAAGAACGGTCAAAACCTAAGTTGTTTCATGTCAAATTTGTGTCGTGAGGCAACTATGGTCAATAGCACTATAGAGACAATACTCATCAAGATACAGCACACACGAGTTACCTCTAGAACCTAACTATACTACAAGCAGTATTTAGTACTTGTATCATACAAAGGAATTGAGTAAAAGCTACTTACCTGGAAGACGGCGATGGGAATGGCACAAGAACAAGAATAATGGGAACAGATCCTGGGGCACGAACACAAACACAACGAACGGATCACGAACCAATCACGAATACAAACCAACGAATGGATCACGATGACGATCAAGATCAAGATGATCAAACAACGATCTGGTAGATCGACACAAATGAGATCAAGATCAAGATCAAGATCAAGATGATCAGTTCAGATCGGACGGTCAGATTTTTCTGTTCTTCATGATCGATCGATTGAATGGCTGCGATCAAAGGAAGTTAATGATCATCATGATCGTGAAGATCAAGGAGAGATCGAATGGCTAGGATCTAATCAGATGATTAAGAGGAGATCGACGGACCACTTCCAATCAAGCATGATGATCAAGATCCAACGGATGGCCAAGATCAATCAATCAAGAAACATGATGATCATGATCACCAAGGCGATCAACGGCCCACATCACATGATCAACCCAAGATCAAAACTTCAAACAACTAGTCAAAGCTTTGGCTTGGCTGACGGTAGGAGGACATGCCGGGGTTGTCGTGGCACTAGATGGCGGCCATGGCGGCGACCAGGGAACACAGCGGACGGGGAGTGGTAGCCAGGGGA
This sequence comes from Hemerocallis citrina, assembly GCA_017893485.1. Lineage (NCBI taxonomy): Eukaryota > Viridiplantae > Streptophyta > Magnoliopsida > Asparagales > Asphodelaceae > Hemerocallis > Hemerocallis citrina. The sequence continues at coordinate 525,761 of JACEHZ010000249.1, forward strand.
CAGCGGTGGGCTGCTGTAGTCGGTGCAGGAGGCACGCGACAGCCAGGGGGATAGCGACCCGGTCATGTTGTCGCTTAGGCTGATGGCGACATCGGGCAGCGCCGGAGGTGGCTGCAGGCGATGGTGCGCTGTGGTGGTCACGACAGAAGGTGGCAGGCGGGAGATAGAGTGACGGCACACGGGAGGGTGCACCAGAGAGTTGGCTGACGAAGGCTGGGGGCGACGCGGCACGGAAGGAGATGGCAGAGCGTGACTGAGAGGCATGCCAGAGAGGGAAAGAAGCAGCGGGAGGGTAAGAAGAAGATGAACAAGCGGCTCAGGGGTGAAGGAAGATGAACAGGGTGTGCATGGGTTTAAATAGGTGGTTATTAGGGTTAGGGGGGTATAGGGGTGACGGGTCTGTATTGGGTTTTTGTTAATTAAAAACCGAGTAGTGTATGGTTAAATGGGTTTGGGTAAATTAAAGGGTATTTGGGTTTGAGGGTAAATGGGCATTGGGTTGAAATATTGGATAATGGGTTGTGGATCCAATAGGGAAAATGGGTATTGGGTATTAAAATATATTGGGTTTAAAATCCAAAAGAGATTAAATAACCAATAAAATAGAGATTTTCAACAAAATATAATTTGTATTGCAACATAGAATTTATGTGAAATAACTACAAATATAATTTATAAATAGAACTAGATTTTTAAATAAACAATCAAAGTAATAATACTAATAACAATAATAACAATAATCAAAAACATAAACATAATAATAATACTACTACTAATAACCGAAAACAATTAGAATTATTGATTGAAGAAAAAGATTTTAATAGGAGATCCAATAGTATATTTTAACAAAAAAAATTTGAAAACCGAAAAATAATTTGAGAAAATTTTAAATACAGAAAATACACAAAAATACGTTTTTGGAAAAACAGATGTTACATCAGCCATCCAGAGTGGCTGACCAACGTCGCTAGGGTCAAGAAGTCCAATGACAAGTGAAGAATATGCGTTGGTTTCACTGACCTCGACAAGACCTGTCCGAAGGATACCTTCCCTCCACCGAACATCGATGCTCTGATTGATGCTACATCCGGTCATTAGCTATTAAGCTTCCCGGATGCCTTCTCAGACTATAACCAGATCCGAATGTTTCCCTTCCCCACAACATTTTGAAGACAACTTTCATAACTGACCAGCGTCTCTATTGCTATAGAGTCATGCCCTTTGGGCTAAAGAACATCGGTGCAATATACCAGAGACTCGTCAACCGAGTCTTCAAAAAGTAGATTGTGCGCAACATGGAGGTATGTCGATGATATGCTCATCAAAAGTCTGAAAGGGGAGGACCATGTGATAGACCTCTAGGAGGCCTTCGTAGTCCTTAAAAGGCATGATATGAGGCTCAACCCCTCCAAATGCGCCTTCGGCATTATCTCTGGGAAATTCCTCGGCTTCATGGTTAGCCGACGCGGGATAGAAGTAAATCCCAAGAAGATTAGGGCCATATTATACATGGCCCCTCCGAAGAATGTGAAGGAAGTCCAAAGGCTCACCGGTCACCCAGCTACCATCAGGCATTTTTTTATCCAGATCAGGGGAGAAGTCTCTCCCCTTCTTCAAGGCCCTCAGGGGAGCAAAGAGATTCGAGTAAGGAGAACCCCAACAACATGCCTTCAACCAGCTAAAGCGCTACCTCACCCGACCCCGCTCCTCAGTAAGCCCAAGCCGGGGGAGGTCCTCTGTCTTTATCTGACCTCATCGGAATCGGCACTCAACGATGTTCTAGTCAGAGAGGACGATGGGGTCCGAAGACCCATCTACTACGTCACCAAAGTCCTGCATGATGCCGAGCTCTGCTACACCACAATGGAGAAGATCATGTATGCCCTAGTCATGGCTGCGTGGAAACTCCGCCCCTATTTTCAGGCCCACTACATTCAAGTGCTGACCGATCTGCTGCTTAAACAAGTCCTCGATAAACTAAAGTATTTCGGTCAGTTTCTTAAGTGGTCGATCGAGCTGAGCCAGTACGATATAATCTACAAGCTGAGGACTGCCATTAAGGGAAAGATGCTAGTCAAATTAATCACAGAATGCACGATCCCAGAGACTCTCGAGGAACGGCAAGACGAGCCTATGTGGGAGCTCTATGTAGAAAGCTCCTCCTGTGAAGAAGAGAGTGGAGCCGGAGTCATACTAAGCGGCCCAGAAGGCTTTGTCCTTTAGTACTCCCTGTGCTTCAGTTTCAGAGCGTTGAACAACGAAGCAGAGTACGAGGCCTTGATCGTTGGACTCCTATTGGCCCAGAAGGCCAAAGCTAAGTGAGTTAGAGAATTCAGTGACTCCCAGCTTATCGTCAATCAAGTTTGCAGGGAGTATGAAGCTCGCGACACCCGAATGGTGAAATACCTGGCTCGCGTTTAATTTCTCCTCGCAAATTTTGAGGATGCCTCGGTTACCCGAATCCCTCGTGAACAGAATGTTCGGGCAGGTGCCCTATCCAAGTTGGCCTTCTCTTCCTTTGATGGCCTCGATCACATAGTTCTGGTGAAGGTTCTCCAGCGACCAAGCAAAGAGAACACTGATGTTCTCTCTCGATCTGCTTGTGCAGGGGCCATGGTGGATGGACGCAATCTTGGATTTCTTGAGAGACTGTGTGCTGCCCTAAGATTCATTCGAGACCAAAAAAGTTCGAGTAAGGGCTGAAAGGTTTGTGCTCGTGGATAGCGTGCTCTACAAGAGCTCATACACCAAGGTCAATGGGAGGCCCTATCTGTGGTGTCTGAGCTCGGAAGAAGCCAGATACACTTTGAGAGAGAAGCATGAAGGGATTGGTAGCTGCCATATGGGTAGCAGGATGCTCACCCGGAAATTCCTCAACCATGGCTACTATTGGCCCCTACCCTCTTTCAAGACTCTCAAGACATGGTTAAAGCCTGTGAACCATGCCAAAGATTCTCCTCTGTCAAGCATGCCCCCAAGCCTTGCTCAAATCACTCGCCAGTCTCACGCCCTTCGCCATGTGAGGAATGGACCTCGTTGGTCTCTTTCCTAAGTCGACCGGTCATAGATGATTTCTCATTGTGGCCATCGACTATTTTTCTAAGTGGATTCAGGCAGAACCCCTGACCAGCATTACGGAGCATCAGGCTCAACAATTCTTTTGGAAACATGTTGTCTGTTGGTTCGAGATACCGCGGGTCCTTATCACTAACAATGGGACCAAGTTCGTAGAGAAAGGCTTGACCAAGTTTTGCGAGGACCTCGGAATCCAACAGCGGCTCTCTTCGATCTGGCACCCCCAATCTAATGGTTGAGCTGAGAATGTGAACCGTCAAATCCTCTGGGGCCTCAAAAAGCGGTTGGATGAATCTCCCAAGGGATTGTGGGTCGACGAACAACCTAGATTTCTTTGGTCACACCAAACCACAAAGAGGGACCCGACCGACGAATCACTATTCAACCTGACCTATGGGACAAAAGCAGTCATCCCCTTGGAGGTCGGACTACCTTCACTAAGAATTATAGGCTTCAATGAGGATTCGAACTCAAATGACCTTAGGACCAACTTGGACCTCCTTGATTAAGTCCGCGAGATGTATTCCCTCAGAAGAAATATTTACCAACAGCGCGTTGAACTATTATAAACAAAAATGTCCGGCCAACGAACATCAAAGAGGGTGATCCCATACTCAGAAGGCTCGATATCTCTGAACCACACAAGAGAGGAAAGTTGGCTCAGAAGTGGGAGAGCCCATACAAGTTCTCCAAAGTGGTGCATCCAGACACTTACTGACTTGAAGATCCAGGGGGCACTGAGTCAAGAGGACCTAGAATGCGGAACACTTGATCAAAATCTATGAGGGACCGTAATGGCCTGTACATGTATCTGCAACTGTAATAAATGTCAGGCATTAGCAATCAAGCAATCAAACTTTATTTCCGAAGCAGCTCTTCTGATTCTAGCCAACCCCCCCAAGCAATTGAAGTACAAGAGATATTTCCTACAATCTTCCAAGTCTTCGCCGCTCGGCATGTACTTCGACCCTAGCGGGAGATTTCTCATAATCTCCCAAATCCTCACCGCTCGGCATGGACTTTGACCTTAACGGAAGATTTCTTACAAACTCCCAAGTCCTTGCTGCTCGACATGGACTTCGACCCTAACAAAAGATTTCTCACAATCTCCCAAGTCCTCGCCGCTTGGCATGGACTTCGACCCTAACAGAAGATTTCCTACAATCTTCTAAGTCCTCGCTACTCAGCATAGACTTCGACCATAATGGGAGATTTACTACAATCTCCCAAATCCTCGTTGCTCGGCAGGACTTTGACCCTAACGAGAGATTTCTTACAATCTCCCTAATCCTCACTGCTCGACATGGACTTTGACCCTAACGAGAGATTTATCACAATCTCTCAAGCCCTCTCCACTCGGCATGGAGTCTGACTCTAACATCAACCTTAAGTTCTCACCGCCTGGCCTGCACCTCGAACTCGACACGAGACTTAGCACAAAACTGGTTAAGGCGATCGTCGTATCACCCGCAGACAGTTAGGGAAAGAGTGACCATATTCGCACTTTATCCCCAACAGTCAGCGGGTGGTAGGAAAACCACATAAATAAAGATGCTCTCGAAAAGCTTGAAGCCCATGCGAGATGTGATATAACTTCGGTGGAATCTGAGCTTCGAAACAATCACCCTATCACCCGCTGGCAGCCGGGGACAAAGTGACCAGAATTACCACTTTATGCCTAACTGTCAGTGGGTAGCAGGAGAACCACTTAGGCTAAGGTAATTTACAAAAGCTTGAAAAACAAGGGGAGCTTATATAGGCTACAAGAGAAAAGCACCCTCGAACCCCACAATGATGATGTGGACAGATCTGGGTCGCACATCCTCGTCCGACGGTTATGGGAGAGTGCTGGCACACATCCCTAAGCCAGCGTTTCAAATTCCAACATCGTGCAATTAATAGACGCTACAATTTTCAAGACTAATGCTTCGGATCCCAAGTCGATGCCATTAAACGAATACCATAATTTCCAAGACTAATATTTCGAATTCTAGTGTGACGCATTTTCACAAGGTAGTCCGAAGTCGCGCTCCATCTACGGAAAAAGTTATTACACAACTGGCGAGGCCATAAAGATTACAACAAGATGTAACAATATACAAACAGCATACAAAAAAGCATGAAAGTTAACCGAACAACCTGCTCCTCTGTTTGGGGGGCATTGGGCCAAGGCTGACCAATTCAAGTCCAACCGAGCAGGTCTGCACATCGGCGAGCCCATCGGCTTCTTCTCTAGGGATGGCAAAGGTGGACGCCCCAGACATCGAACTCTGAGCATCACCAGGGTTCGGCAGATCCAGTCTAAGGGTCGAAGAAGGCCAGCTGCATCCTAGAAAGGCAGTCCGGGACCCTGCCACCCCATTGCAACCTTCACTCTGTATATCTTCAGCCCCTTCTCCACCAACATTTCATGTAAGAACGAGTTAGCTGAATGGGGCACCTCGACCAAGGTTGACTGTCGAGAGGAATCACCAGAGGCCAAAAGGCGGGTCTCGGCGCTCCCTAGACCCCGATCGACTATTGCCTTTTTCAAGCAAGCCAACTCTATGCTCAATTGTTGCGACCTCCTAAGACAGAAGGAAAACGCCACCTCCTGATCCGTGGCATCCTCAAGGTGGCATGCCAAGCTAGACTCCAAGGATTTCACTTTACCCCTAAGATACTCGAGCTCGACACCACGGGGGTCAGCCAAAATATGCTCGGCCATCTAATAAAAGAAGAACGAGACATGTCACTCCGAGTTTCGTAGGCTGAACACAAAATATCATAAGGAAAATATCAAGTCCAAAAGCTCAGCCCGAAAATCTTTTTCATTCATCAATAAATTTCCATACAAAAGAGGTGGCCAGTTCACGTTCGGCAAATACATGAAAAAGAAAGAAGAAAAAAAGAAAAAGAGAGAACTACTGCTTGGGAGAGGAGGGCACCTCTTTGGCTCCCGTAGCGTTAACCCCGGGAGCATCCGGGTTCAGCTCATCTTCATGGGCGAGCGAGCGATCATCCCCCTCGTCATCACCTCCCCCCCAGAGTGAGTGGGAGCTCGGGAAACTTCAAGAAGAAATGGAAACCCTCGAACTCGATATGGGGGTACTTTTGCAGCGCGTGCTCGAGGGGTCGATCGTATCCCTAATTCTGGGAAAATAGAACCTTGTCGATGGAGCCCAGCTTCGCTGCCTACAGCTTCTTCTCGTTCTCCTACAAGAGGGTCTTCTCCGTCCCCACCCGAGCTCAGTCCTCGGCGAGGGTGGCCAGCTCCGCCTTCAAGGCCCGCTCGTGAGCTTCCGCGGCTTGGACAACCAGCTTATGTTCCTTCATCTCCTTCTCGTATCGTTTAGAGTTTCGCTCGGCCTGAAGGAGCTCGCAGGCATTGCCTCATCTGCTCCTCCCCTTGCAGAGTCACCTGTGAACGAAGAGCAAAGACATAGAAATTTTTAAGGACATGAAAGGATAAAATAGCAAGGCTTAGAGAACACTTACCATCATGTCGGCCTGAGCCCACTTCATGAAGCACGACTCGAAGGTCTCGATCACAAGGCTCTCCCTGTCCCGAGGGGTGGCCAGGTTCTCCACCGCCTCGATCGCCACTGGACCCTCCGTTAAAGAGTCTGCCGCCTTCACGAACCAGTTGGGGGCCCATGGCACCATCGTCGCCTCCCCAACGATCTCTCTGGCCTCGACACTGATGGGCGGGAGATCAGACTGCACCACCTCAGCAACCTTAAGGTTGTCGGGACTCGGCATTGCCTTGGCCGAGCTAGAGGCTCCCGAAACTGCCAAAGCCTTCGACTTTTTGGACTTTGCCTCAGAAGCCCCCTCAGACACGGCTGTGGGGCCTCTTCTTTTGCTTTTGCTACTCGATTGCCTTCTTTTTGGTCAAAAAGGCCATCCTCGCTTCAATCTCTAGGTCGTCCATAGCTACAAAAGAAAGCACGAACTGTGAGAACGAAGGAAAAAAGATAGAAGAAAATGAAATGAAAAACATATAGGGGTCGATGGGGCTCAGTCTAATCCTCGCTAAGTGCCTTTCTGTCACATCCACCTTGGGGATGCTCCGTTTCACGACGATCCGTTCCACATCCTCCTTCTCCTCCTTCGTAAAGTCCTTCTCCTTCGGGGCTTTGTGGTTAGGTTTGTAGAAGGACCAGTTGGGCGGGATCTCCCAAGGTACCTGGTTCCGAACGATGAAGTACTTCTCTTTCAATTCCTTGATGGAGTCCGGGTGGCCGTGGACTACCCGCCTATGGGGGCGAGGGGAGATATAATAGACCCCTTCATACATCCCTGTCGATTGGATCCCTAGACAGGTTCAAAAATACTTCAACTTCAGGGAACGCCCCTCTCTACATAGAGCAGCATGAAGCATACAATTTGCTTCCACGAGTTCGGGCCGTACTGCATCGGTCTAAGCCCTGCCCAAGTCAATACTTCCTTAACAAATGGGTGCATAGACAACCTCAACCCCGAGCTGAAGGTGTCGAGCGGAAACGTACAGAACCAAGGGGCTAGGTTATCCGTTGGTCGAAACCCTGGGTTTGGCACCATCAACTCATAGTCCAGGGAAATGAAATAGCTCGCCCGTATCAACAGAAGGTCGGTGCTTGCAAGCACACTCTGGATGTCATCTGCCTTGATCCTCTGACGGCTAGGTGATAAGGGTTGCACCCCGTGCCGAATCAAATTCTCAAGGTCGTCCGGGTATGTTATGATCGAAGCCGGCTGCTGAAGATAGGGGATGTCAAGCCTGCCCTTCGGTTGAAATTCAATGGGCGATCCAGGGCTGTCAGGAAGAGTCTACTTTAGCCTCCTCCCCCAGAAATGGGGGGGCACTCGAGGTGAAGGTCGACGACAAACGTTTCAAATGCATGGTCCCCTCGGGCGAGTCGACCTCCTCTTCCCCTTCATCTACTACTTCATTATCTCCTTCACCCGCGACTCCCCCCTCGGTCGCCTAATTTAGCTCAACTTCCTTCATCTCCTATTCCTCGTCCTCGTCCACATCCACCGGTTCACCTTCACCGACCACCTCCATCTCTTTGACCTCTTCATCTAAATCACTCAATTCCACCACAAAGGGTCTTCGACTTCAGATAGGCTCGACTTGTAGACCTCTTGGACTTCTTCCTAGATGTGGATTCTGAAGAAGCTTGCTAGACTTCTTTAGAAGGAGAACCATTGTTGCCTCGACCAGACATGGAGGCGGAAGAACTGGACCAAACTCTCGACATAATATAAAAATACCAACATGATTGACGGAAAGGACATCAGAAAGCTAGTCGCTGATGCCTGAACAGAATCTAGAGAGAGAAACTCTGAGAAAAGTGAGAGAAAGTAAAGAGAAGAATAAGAAGGGGAAAAGTATATATAAACAACTCACGGATGCCTCGATTTCCGCAACCAATCTTGACCATCAGATTTGGTCCAACGGTGGATAACAAAAAGGTTCCTCAATTTCCCAAACCAAGACGTCAACAGAGTACCGTGCAACACACATGCCTTTTTCGTGGCCACTATGAGCACAAACTGGTTCTCAAAAAATCTCCAAGTGTGAAACGCTCGATGCTCGATGGTGACTTTGAGCCACCCACCAGGTTTCCTACAACCTTGTTGACGTTTGGTCCCTGGCAGTGACTTCGAGCAACCCACAAAGTTTCCTATAGCCTTGCTATCACTCGGCAGTCGGCAGTGACTTCGAGCCATCCACAAGGTTTCCTATAGCCTTGCTATCACTCGGCGCTCGGCAGTGATGCCACACACAAGGTTTCCTACAGCCTTGCTATCACTCGGTGTTCAGCAATGACTTTGAGCCATCCATAAGGTTTCCTACAGCATTGTTGTCGCTCTGCGCTCGGCAGTGACTTCGAGCCACCCACAAAGGTTTTCTACAACCTTGCTATCACTCGGCGCTCGGCAGTGACTTCAAGCCACCCACAAGGTTTCCTACAACCTTGCTATCGCTCGGTGCTCGGTAGTGACTTCGAGCCACCCACAAGGTTTCCTACAACCTTGTTGTCGATCAACACTCGACAGTGACTTCAAGCCACCCATAAGGTTTTCTACAACTTTGCTATGCTTGGCGCTCGACAGTGACTTCGAGCCACCTACCAGGTTTCCTACAATTTTGTTGTCGCTCGGCGCTCGGTGGTGACTTTGAGCCACCCACAAGGTTTCCTACAGCCTTGTTATCACTCGGCGCTCGGTAGTGACTTCGAGCCACCCACAAGGTTTCTTACAACCTTTCTTTCGCTCGGTGCCCAATAGTGACTTCGAGCCACCCACAAGATTTCCTACAACCTTGCTATGCTCGACGCTCGGCAGTGACTTCGAGCTGCCCACCAGGTTTCCTACAACCTCAGTCTCGCTCGGCGCACGACATTGACTTCGAGATATCTGCAAGGTCTTTTACTACCTTACTGACACTCGGCACTCGGAATTAACTTTGAGCTGTCCACCAGGTTCCCTACAACCTTCCTGTCGCTCGTCGCTCGACGGTTTCTTTGAGCTACCCACAAGGTTTTTGGCAACCTCGCTATCGATCGACGTTCGGCATCGACCTCGAACCGCAACTGTAGCGCCCCGAATTTCTAATATAATATCTTAGAAAATACGTGGCACAATTCCCAGCATCAACTTCAATGTAATAGTACACATAGCCCAAAAACACAAATAATTTTATTCCAAACTTCTATTACAACAATCATTTACACACACAGCGGAATACAAAACACCTTGAATTACAACATTCTTTTTTACAACACTTCTTTTACAATTTTACACAAAACTCTATTAAATCAATTTATCTCAAACTATCTCAAGCATCCAAATCTCCAAACTCTAAGCAACAACCTGCAACACATGAGGCTAGAGATGATCCCTAACCCCCAAAACTAAAGGGATCAGCCATAAATGGTGTGAGTGACATAAAACAACAAACAACATAAATAAACATTAAGCATGGATTCTTAAACAACATGTACTGAACGAGAATAACATATACTAAACATGTATTGTGAAGTAAGAAATGACAGGAAAACATGAAAACATCAAGTGTAGCTTAACTAAGTGGTAGAAGCAGAAAACAGGAAAAACACATGCATAAAACCAAGTCAAGAAAACACAATTTCTATATGCTGACCCTCTAATGCATACTTGTCGGAGTCTATGCATCCCATTCTACATAGGTCTGGTGCAAGCCCTTAACGTCTCCACATAATAGGGTTCAATCCCCGCTATGCAACTAATCCTAACCCGATGACTACTACGAGATAAAGGTAAACTACCACATGTGCGTCGCCTCGCTCTCGGAGATCAATCACTCTCAACACCGCAGATCGGATACCCGGCTATCAATCACTATCAGTAACTCTCAATACCGCAGAATATACCCAACCCCGGAGATCAATGACTCTCAACACCGCAGAACATACCGAGGTCCATAACCCATATTCCCGTTCATCATATCACCACTAGTGCCTGTCCTTATCATTAGGGTTTATTAATTACTCAACGAGTTTCCTAGAGTTGGTGTACCCTACCAGACTTAACTCAACAACTGAACAACTGAAATGCCTCGACAGGCCCAAACTTAATTAACTCAACCGCCGGTATACTAGGGTCACACACACCCTCTAGAGACTCAAACCCAAATGTATAAACCAAACTTCCATCATAAATTCTCAACTTAACATCTTGAAAAAATAAGTTCAGTAGAAGAAAAGGTACAAGTAGTTATAGACCAAAATATTCAACACCGCAGATCGGATACCCGGCTATCAATCACTCTCAACACCGCAGATCGGATACCCGGCTATCAATCACTATCAGTGACTCTCAATAGCGCAGAATATACCCAACTCCGGAGATCAATGACTTTCAACACCGCAGATCGGATACCCGGCTATTAATCACTCTCAACACCGCAGATCGGATACCCGGCTATCAATCACTATCAGTGACTCAATACCGCAGAATATACCCGACCCCAGAGATTAATGATTTGAAAGAACATTTATAGATATGATAAAAGGATACATCAGTACCAGTCGACTATAGAAAGCATAAGTCGACTGTCCAGAAGGAAAGTTCCATGATTTTAAGAAAATAAACTAAGGGTTATAAATTGACTTATAAAAGACATAAGTCGACTTATCAGAGTGTTTTAAGTTGACTTATAGAAGTCATAAGCCGACTTACCAGAGAGAAATTTCAGAAATCTTTAAGAAAATATTCTAAGGGTTATAAGTCGACTTGCAAAAGTCATAAGTCGACTTACCAGAGAGAAATCTACGATAACTTTGAAAAATAAATTCTAAGCATGCTAGTCGACTGAAAAGGTCTAAGTCGACTGTCCAGAGCGGATTTTCACAATAAACTTGAAAAATAATACTAAGTGTACCAGTCGACTGAAAAAGGGTCTAAGTCGACTGTCCAGAACGGATTTTCAAGAAAATTAAAGATCATAGCAGCCGGGTCGTACCAGTCGACTGAAAGGTCTGCCAGTCGACTGTCGGCCTACATACTGCACAGTTTCGGTTGTACATGATAATCAAATTAGAGTTTTCTAAAGGAAATCATTGTTTACTAAAATAATTTGTATTCAGATAAAAACATCGATCTCAAAGAATCCTCAGTTTGGGTATATTTTCTCAATTCAATCAATTTCTCAAAACCTTAATTTTCATGTCAAGATTCTCTTAATTCATAAATCTTCCACTCAAAATTCTCAAAACTGAATTTCTTCCACGACTCATAACCAAAATCTGATTTGTAATCACATGATTCAATTGTTCATCCAATCCCTTATTGTCATAATCATACTCAAATCTTAAACATGCTTTCTAGCAATAACAAATTTATCAACCAAGATCTACTAAACGTTCATAGATTTCACATACATAATACAAACAACAACCACTGCATCGCTCACATGCAAAAATACACTAAATAAACAAGCATGTCAAAACAAACAACAAAACAATCATTCACATAAATCAACAACAAAACAAAGTTCATATCATTCACCTAAAACATACACAAAGCAAAACAACATGTCACTCACCTTAGAAATGAAGAGATCCGACAAGAAAGTCTCCCTTTTTGCGAGATCCAAAATCCTCCTCTTCAATCACCAAGAAGATAGAAATATAATAAAACTTGTGTTGTGCAGTGAATGACGGCTGCACACCCTCTTTTATACAGGCCGGAAATAAGGAATTAGGGTTTTAGAAATACATTTGCAAAATAGTCCTTCCAAAATATAACTTTACATATATAACCTTTTCTTAGTTAAAATAGGTTAACTAAATCAAAACCAAATCAAGTCTTCTTATCACTGAGTTGTCCAGCAATCCAGCACAGCCCAGTAAATAAGAAAAATCTGGATTTACAACTTAGGGTGGCGATTTTGCACAAAAGCCCTCCCTTTTGTAATATTTGCAAATACATCATAAAATATTCATAAAAATCCAGAAAAATTAGAAATAATATCTAATAATACATATTATATTTTCCAATCAAAATATTTGACTTTTACTTTCCAGAAAAATATTTGCACAAGATTCTACATAAATTCCATATTTGCAAAAACACCCTTTTTGTTTAAATCTTCACCAAATCGACTTTAAATAAAATCTAGATATATTTAAATTTAAATGCTAAACATGGGAAACCAAAATATCAGTAAAAACGAATTTTCATAACTGATTTCAGATCCAAACGGCTTTTTACATAAAAGCCCCTCTCTTTCGAGATATTTATAAAAAAATAATTTCTCTACTCAGAAAAATCCCAAATTTTAGAATATACTCCATAATAAGTATGAGAACTTATTAAAAATATAAAGTTGGATATTTACACCAAAAATATCTGCACGTGTTTTGCACGTGTAAAAAGATAAATCTTTAGAAAATATTTATTAAATCTCCAGAAAATCATTTTAATTTATTTTCAAATATTTAAAATAATATTTGAAAATATGGGGTACTACAGCAACAAGATCGAGCGACAGGGCTCAACGCTTGGCGCTCGGCGGTTACCTCACCCAGTGTGATCTAGAGCATGATGCTCGGAGCTCGGTGGCTACTTCGTGTTGTCACCTAGCATTCAACAGCCATGTTTCGTGCGAACTACCCGTTTTACCCCGCTCATAATGTCGTTGATTCTTCCCTCGACGGCTAAAATGCCCAACCCTCCAGGAGTGGGGGCATATGATGTGGGTAATAATCCAGTCTCATCTGAGCCGTCTGATCCCATCAAGATCCTGAAATCCACCAGAGCAGACTTGCTTGCTCCATGGGCCACTAACCAGCCATCTACACTCATCCGACCACAGAGATGGGTCAACCCGACCCATTAGGATTTCCTTTCTCTGCTTATAAATAACCGACCCTCTCCACTGTGATCAGGTAATGAACTTTTAGCCTCCAAAACCCTGGATCTCATTTTTCTCTTCCAATCACTGACTTGACCATCAAAAGGTTTGCCACCGGGAAAACTCCCGGTGTTTCTGGACTTTGTGCAGGAGTCTGGCGGCCGAAAGCATGGGTAACCACCAACAGATCTGCTTCCCATCAGATCCAGATCTACGACTGAGATCTGTCCATCCCCCTCATAAATCAAACTCATCATCTGTTACATCCACATCCCAGAAATAGTAGCATCAATATATATATATATATATATATATATATATATATATATATATATATATATATATATATATATATATATATATATGGGAAAAAAGGGTATGAGCAACTTGCTCATTTAGTAAATAAATAATTGATAATGTGGCATATATGTGATTGGAAAATCCTTAAAAGGGTTAGTTGTCCAATGTATTACATGCATGCCACATAATCAATTGCTCATTTACTAAATGAGAAAGTTGCTCATACCCCTTTTACCCTATATATATATATATATATATATATATATATATATATATATATATATATATATATATATATATATATATATGGGAAAAAGGGGTATGAGCAACTTGCTCATTTAGTAAATAAACAATTGATAATCTGGCATACATGTGATTGGAAAATCCTTAAAAGGGTTAGTTGTCCAATGTATTACATGCATGCCACATAATCAATTGCTCATTTACTAAATGAGCAAGTTGCTCATATCCCTTTTACCCTATATATATATATATATATATATATATATATATATATATATATATATATATATATATATATATATATATATATATATATATATATATATATATATATATATATATAAAAGCAATGCTCTATTGCAAACCACTGAAGTCGTTGTTGAGGAACAACGGCTTCAGGCTTAATATAACATAAGCCATTGTTGGACTCTAACAACGGCTTAGGTTTGTTAGGTTTATAACCTAGGCCGTAGTTGAGAATAACGACTTCAGTGGTTTCTATACCTATTTATACGGACATGTTTGCAATAGAGCATTATTATATATATATATATATATATATATATATATATATATATATATATATATATATATATATATATATATATATATATATATATATATATATATATATATAATAATAATAATAATAATAATAATAATAATAATAATAATAATAATAATAATAATAATAATAATAATAATAATAATAATAGTAATAATAATAATAATAAAACACAAAGAAGGCTATCTAGTGGCTCTCATTCATTTGGAAGAAAATCAACGGTCTAGATTTTTGCTTCCAAAAGTCATTTTCCCTCTCAAAATTCAAAATTTCTCCCCAAAACAAAACAACTCCTTCATTTAATACTCTCTCTCTCTCTCTTCCCCATGTTTTCCCCTTTTTCATAATTCTTTCTCTCTTTCTTTCTCTTTTTTTTTACCCAGGTATGTCAACAAAAAAAAAACAGTGAATGTTTTTTTTGGTTATGCAATTTCGAATTATGTTTTTTTTCTTCAATATTTTAATTTTATTTTTTTTGTATTATGCTTTCATAACTCAATAACATAACTTCCATTTAATTGTTTTTGAATTACCATATTTGATCTGATTGTAGAATACTTCACTGAGTAATTATTTGTGATTAGAATGCTTCACTGAGTTAATTTTGATTAGAATCCTTTTTTTTTAATTATGCAATTTCGGATTATGCTTTTTTTGAATATTTGGGCATTTGCTGTTTTGAAAGATCGTTGCAAATTCTTTAATTGACTCGCTTGATCGTGCTTTTATGGACAAATCAATGCTTAATCCCTGTATTTCGGGTTTTTGTAGCTGCAAAATTGTATCTTGATCTGCTTTGCTGCAATTTCACTTCACGTATACATCACAACAAATTTTTTCGTTTAAATTCATACATGTTTAACTACATAAAAAACAAACAAGGGGGAACTAACTCATGCAGTTTGAGGCGTTAACCGTAACTCATGCAGTTAGAAAATGAATTGCTACTTATGTTATACTTCAAATCAAAAAAGAAGTCTCTTATGCTTAAGTCACGCATAGTAAGGAATTTCCGATTCACTACTGTTGTATATTCACAATACTATTTTTGAATCCCGAGTTGCTGACAAATAATCCTGCAATATACAAACCAATAAATATCAAGGTCACTTCATAATCCTACTTCAAAGTACATCAATACATCAACGTCTACTAGCAAATAAACATCTATATAAATCATCCCTTACTGTTTACATGATTTTTCATATGTTGTATCGTTTCGAATATGTACCGTAGGCATGTATCCACGGGCATACCTAGTATATATATATAAAATTGGCTAGAAGGACAACCAATATGGAATCAGTATGCTTGTCAAATCATCATCATTTGGGTGAAGTTGGTCTCTATTCAGTATTTAGATTTTTACTACTTGTACAACATATATTATTCTATGTAAACTTATGACATTTACGTTGCACAATTGTTTCATTGTGTCGAATGAGAATTAATGATCATTAAATGTATTATATTTACAAGAAGCAGTGACACAAAAGTGGTCATTTCAACTATACGGTTTTACCTGACGTACTTACAATTTTGCTGGACCGAACTTGTTTGTCGGCTCATCCTTTAGAGTTGTTGGAGGGATTTATTGTTTGTACACGTCATGTTGCTTCATGTATATTTTATTTTCTGTCTGTAGTTTCTACTTTGGCCCAGTACTCTGGGTTTGTTTCGTTAAGCTCTTATTAATGAAACAGGGTGGCCAGATTCCACCTTTTCCTTCAAAAAACTATACGGTTTTACACAATTTTGGATGTATACTAATAAACAATGTCATTCCATAGTTATCATTTATATACCTACTAAATAAGTAAACCCCACTCTATTGTTTACTCTCGACATCTCAAAGATTTTGCACTATTTTGCATATAAAATTTTCTATTACTTGATGCGACACATTATTTTTTAGGGTTTTTTTTCACATGGGTCACTAACAAATATTTCAATTCCATATAACTAACTTACAATATGAAATTCATTCCAAATAATCACTTTTGTTACAAAATTTTAATTATATATAGCTTACTCAAAAGTACTTGTATGGAATTAAACATTTGTAAGTGAGGTATATGGAATTAAAATATTTGTTAGTGACCCATATGGGAAAAACCCTATTTTTTATGGTTGTTATGATTCTACTTTATGGATAGCCCAATACAATAAAAATGTGCTATATGACCAATGGGTGTTTGGTAGATCACAACAACTACAGTCATAGTTTTTTTTTTTAAGGAAAGGTGGAATATGGCCACCCTGTTTCATTAATAAAAACTTAACGAAACAAACCCAGAGTACTGGGGCAAAGTACAAACTACAGACAGAAAATAAAATATACGTCAAGCTACATGACCCGTAAAAACAACACATCCCCAACAACCCTGAAGGGTGGGCCGACAAACAAGCTCGGTCCAGCAAAGTTGTATGAACGTCAGTTTAGCTTCGTACACTGCCTTCACGGCACATGCACACCCACCAGAAACTAGTCTGATAGGATTTTATCATCCGCCGAGCCCTACCTTCTCCTCGCTGGGGGACCTCATCTATGGGCCCTAGCCCCGCAGGCCGAATTTTGACAACCGCCGAGCTCAGTCTACACGCTGGGGGGCCCATCTTTGGGCCGAAGCCCCATAGACAGAGTTTTGACAATCGCCAAGCTCAGTCTACACCTCTTATCCTCCCACAATCTTGCTGTTATAAATCTCCCACCTAAAATCGCAGTCAAAGGGAGGGCCGTGAAGAGGATACCTTCGCCTCTCTTATGCCCTTGCTATCTCCAGTGATTTCTCACAAATCCAGACCACCACCAACATAGAGTAGTGAGGAGAAACATCTTCACTCACTCTCTCACTCTCTCTCTCATTCAGAAAACCAAAACAAGACCCAGCTGACCGAAGTATCACCTTCTCCACTCGCCACAACGGGCGATGACATTGGGCGTCAGCTTCCAATATGAGGGCGTAGTGGTGGTGGTGCCCTGTCGACTGTTGTCATCTGGTAAAGCAACTAGTTGAACTTGAACTTGACAACCAATATTTGATATTGGAGTTGTCTACAATGCAACTAGTTGCATTGTTTGGTTGGTTTGGTTGTCAAGTTGCAATGAACTTGCAATGACTTTACTTGCACTTGAACTTTTTAGTTAAAAACTTGAACTTGACAACCAAACAATGTGTAACGCCCCGCCCCAATACTCAGACAATTTTATTATGTTTAGAAGACAAATTAGATACTATGTAGTACAACTGCCCACCACAGGCTGCCTCTCAAAAGGTGGTTAACCGATTAGGTGACTCTTGATCATTGGCTAATTATATTTATACTTTGTGCACCTCCCATGTGGAATTAAATTTCTCAAATCCTTCTCAAATCCCGTGTACGCAAACCAGTCGACTGAACAATCAACCAGTCGACTGTTCGCTCCAAATCTGGGGTATTACATACACCCCACCTTTAGAAATCAGCGTCCTCGCTGAGTACAGGGCACACATCTAGTGTAGGATCCGCCCTTTCTAACTGATGTAGTATAGTCCTAGATCCCGGAGATCAATCACTCTCAACACTGCAGATCGGATACCCGGCCATCAATCACTACCTGTGACTTTCAATACCGCAGAATATACCCGACCCCGGAGATCAATGACTCTCAGCACCGCAGATCATACTGACCTCTACTACACCCGGTGTCGAAAGTCGGCTCTGATACCATTTGTAACGCCTCGCCCCAATACTCAGAAAATTTTATTATGTTTAGAAGACAAATTAGATACTATGTAGTACAACTGCCCACCACAGGCTGCCTCTCAAAAGGTGGTTAACCGTTTAGGTGACTCTTGATCATTGGCTAATTATATTTATACTCAAATTAGTTTTTGTGCACCTCCCATGTGGGACTAAATTTCTCAAATCCTTCTCAAATCCCGTGTACGCAACCAGTCGACTGAACAATCAACCAGTCGACTGTTCGCTCCAAATCTGGGGTATTACACAATGCAACTAGACTTTACTTTACAACTCGTTATAATTTTAAAGCAGTTGCAATGAATTTGATGGTTGCCAAACACTGCAAAGATAACAATATTGCGTTTATAAAGATTTTTTTTTGAGGAAAAATGTGGAGTATGGCCACCTTGTTTCATTAATATGAAATTAATGATACAAACCCAGAGAACTGAGCCAAAATACAACCTATAGACAGGAAATAAAATATACATGAAGCAACTTAACCGGTACAAACAACAAATCCCTCTAACAACCCTGGAGGGTGGGCCGACAAACAAGCTCAGTCCAGCAAAATTGTATGTACGTCAGTTTAGCTTCGTATACTGCCTCCACGGCACATGCACATCCACCTGAAACTAGTCTGGCAGGATTTTAACACCCGCTGATCCCTGCCTTCTCCTCACTGGAGAGGGGGGGGCATTTTTGGGCCCAAGCCCCGCAGGCCGACTTATCACACCACGGCACAAGCACAACAACCGCACCCTCCCACCAACTCCACCACTCATCCAACAAACGCGCCAACAGCCGCTACCAAAGAGATAACCGTGAAGAGGATACCTTCACCTTTCTCACGATTGTGCTATCTCAGGCGATTTCTCACCAAACAGCTATCTCGCTTACCCCACCAAAAACCACGCTTCAGGAGAGAGCCGTGGAGAGGATACCTTCACCTCTCTCACGCTCTTGCTCTCTCAGGCAATTTCTCACCACACAGACTCAACTCGACTCTTACTCCCAACTAGAAAAGAGGCGACGCTGTTACGAAATAGTGGCCTAAGTTCGAGAAAGCTCAATAGCCTGATAGTAGGCGCTGTCAAGACTGCATCGGCGACATTATTGGACACCTAAACAAGTGTTCGCACGTCATGGGGGACCCCATCTTCGGGCCCCACAATCGTGCAATACAACGTGCTACACAGTCCCCACCTCCCACAGCAAACAACTACCGGCCTGGCCCCATGGGCCCCAAACCAAACCACCGACCTCACATACTTGAGCCCCAGATCCAAGGCGTTCGCGACAACAGGTGTGGGAGGATGCTCTGGCGCGACATAGCCCCTCCGCGACAGTTGATACAAGCACCCTGAAAGTTGAGACAAGTGAGCGCACATCACGGAGGGACCCCATCTTCTGGCCCAAGCTCCACAATCGTGCAAAACAACATAACTCGCTCATCATAGCGACTCGCAGATAGAGAAGCACACCCGGCTTCTTCACACGCACTACCAGCCCTCGCAAAAATCAAACCATAGCCGCAGATCGCCGTAATTGGCCCCGAGAGTGTGGATATGGTGGCAAGCGCGAAGAACATCCGGACAAATATCTAGCAAAGCTAACCAACCCCAACCTAACCCAAACCCCAACCCCAATCAACTCACCCCCAAACCCCCAACTCCAAAAGCACCACCAGATCTGAAGCTCGACGCACAGATCTGGAGCAAGATGGTTGGTCGTCGGATCGAGGCCGGATGCACGGTCGTCGATCGATGCTTGGTCGTCGTCGACAACGTGGCTCGACGTCAGGGAGAGGCTGGAGAGATGCGACGGTCGACGGGGAAAGGCGTCGGTGGCTGTGGGCAATGAAACGGCCGAAGGAGGAGCTCGCTGAAAGGGGGGACGATGGCGACGGGGGCTCGCAGTGGCGGGTGAGGGCGGAGCACGAACATCGGGAGATGGGTGTGGCGGAGCGCAACGAACACATCGGGGGATGGGTGGGTAGGATCACACTATGGGGGAGATCTAGGGGAGGGAGAGACGACGGAGGGACAAGGTGGCAGGGGCGGGGGCGGCGCCGCCGCCCCAAGCTTTTTCAGATCTAGGATTTGTTTTTGGAGTTTGGGGGTTAGTTTCTCTCTCTAGACTTTTCTAGAGAGAGAAACTAACCAGGGGAGACGTTTCTAGTTTTTTGGGCTTTTATAAAGAATTCTATCAAATAATTTGTGAATGCCATGTAGTTATATTTGATTTTTCAGATAGTTATATTTATCTCTGAAGCATCAAAACGAAAGTATACACGGTCACTGTAGGCCGCTAGGCCCACTACGAACATTTATTAATGTTAATTAAATAATTATTTGACATATGACAATATGACTACACAAAAGGTTCAGTCACAAAAGGCCTAAATGAAACAACATAAAAGAAGTATTTCATTACCAGTTAACCACATTTAGTATTTTCCAGTTAATTATTACTTAGGATAATTTTTGAAACTATTTGCATAAAAAGAACAATGACCAAAGTATTTGAAACTAGGGAATAGTTTCTAAATAATATTCAATGCTTTCTATTCTATAATATTTTTGTTTTTTAACTGTAACGCCCGAATTCCAAATCTATCTATACTATTATTAAGCAAACCTCTATTTTGGCGGCTTTTTACTATTATGCCCTCATAAACATAACATACCTAAAAAATAATGTAGGGTTAAATCTGTCAAATTTTACCTTTGAACCATACACAAAAGAATGTCACAACCGTAATTTCACTTCACATTTACTTCAATCTCTCTCTCACTCAATTTAAACTCTCTCTATCTAAAATAAAAATAAAAAAAATCAACCACTTCCGTCGATTCCTCTCTCCCTCTCTCTCAAAATCCCCAATGCCTCTCTTTCTCCTCATCTGCATGTGCGATAAATTCTCCATCTCTCCTGACCACCTTCCGGTCACCCCCCCCCCCCCCCCAACGTCGCCAGCACCGTCCTCCCTTCCTCGCCCAGTCGCGCCGCCCCATCGACGCCCTCCGCTGTTCCCTTTCCCTCCTGACTACAGCAACCGAGACCCAAGACCCCCTCACACCACCGTGCCTCCAGTCGTCGTTCGCCCGCCGTCAACCCCTCGCCTTCCCGCCGCCGTAGCTGTCGTCAAACCCTCGCCTTCCTACCGCCATAGTTGTTTTTCCAGCTCTTTGCTTTGTCGTGTTTGCTTTGTGGTCTCTCCGCCCTCAGTCCTTTTTTTTCTTCAAACCACAATAAATTTCATGCAGTAGATCTGTTTGGTGTAAGTTTAGTAATATTGGGAGTAATTAACGTTTGGATCTTGATTTGGGTTTCGGGAGAAAGTTTGGGATCTTGATTTGTGCAGAGAGGGTGATGTGAATGTGAAGTTTGGTGATAAGATGAGAGCAGATCAGAAAAGAAAGGTAACTTCTGGTCCGTGGGTTATTGTTTTTGTCATTAGTTGTTATGTTGATTTTTGCTGGGTGTGAGGTAATTTTTGGATTGGAGTGTTTTTTAGTTCTTGAGTTTGGATGATCTGGATTTAGTTAGGTATTTCATCAAGTTTGGAGTAATGCTATTAACTTATTAATTTGTTCACTTCTTCAGAAGCAAGGGTAGAAATTCCTCCAAGCTGTAATAGATTTTAATCTGTTATTTCTTAGTGTTTATAACTTATAAATCTATTATTTATAACTTAGTTAGTTCTTAGTTTTAAATTGTAGTAAATATATTGATTTTGGAGATTTTTTTTAATCTGTTATTTAATCTGTTATGAGGTGTTTATGAGGTTTTAATCTGTTACTTATAATTTAGTTAGTTCTTAGTGTTTTAAATTGTAGTAAATATATTGATTTTGGAGATTTTTTTTAAAGGTTTCTAAGCTTGAATCAATTGCATCTATGGGAAAGAAAGTTGTTGACAGTGATTTGTTGAGCTTGACGGAGCTTCAGATGAATGAGTTGTTGAAATTGGATGAGATTGCTTGCGACGGTGAGGTGAAACAATATAGACCATAATTTCGTCGATTAATTAGATCATAATTTCTAATTTATGCGTCTATTTGATATAAATCTCGATTTGTCGTATTAGTTAGGTCGAAGATTTAATTTTTACTCACAGTTCGTCAAATTTATTATTTATGCTTCAACAATTTCTAATTTCTAATTAATGCTTCAACAATTTCCTGATTTTGCTTAGAGTTGCTACCTTCTTTATGTCACACTAACCTGAATATTTCAGGGGTTCCAGTACTGGTTGAATCTTATGCCTCTCCACTAACAGTCGAGAGTGAAAGCTCATAAGCTAAGTTCAGTTCGTAACAAGATTGTAACTGTTGTTGTAGTACAGCAGTACTTAGTAACGCAAAAGAGATCTGAGTTTAAATTCTGCTTGCATCAAGTTAACGTTTTTATTTCAAATAGAGGAACAAACAAATAATATGAGCTGTATTAATTCAAGCTAGATCAACATTAAGTCACCAAAAATCAGAAAACAACCCCACTAATTCATTGATAGAAACACACATGCAATTGCTCAGTACCCATGGAATAGCTACCTGCCTTTTCTTGCAGCATTTATTTGCAGTGTAACCCTACTGTGAAGTCTTAGTCAATATTGTGCCTTCCTGTGGGGCTTGCTTTCAGTGTAGATAGTTTTCTTATATAGATCACAATCACAATCGCAATCACAGTTCATTATAAATTAAAGAGATTGGGGACCCCTGTTTCAATTGTTGATACTGTGAGTCCAAGAAAAAAACCAGTGAAGCTAGGTAGAGATCTTTTCTGATGCGTTAACATCTCAACTCGCTGCTTGGATTGAAGACAGATCGGTGTTTTCGGTTTAGGTTTTGGATCTTATGCAAGGTTGTGAATTTTGTAGTGAAGGTGTGCAGTTGTATCCCCCAATTGTAGAATTGTATCAATAGTTCTGGCTGGGTTTTTCTTTCTTTCCTTTTTAATCTTTTTGGAGGACTGATGATATGTAGAGCCGACTCCTGTCAACAATTTGCAAGCTGTTGTTTTGATAGCCAATTGTTAGTAATGTTTGTTATTCTTTTCAATGATGGATGTATGTAGTAACTCACCTGATGTTGTTGGAATATGAATGTAATTGTTTGTTGGCTGAAGAATCACAGATCTTAATCTTTTTTATAGACGTGCATCGCACGTGCATTATACTAGTACTATTATTAAGCAAAGCCCCATTTTGGCGGCTTTTTACTATCATGCCCCCATAAACATAAAATGCTTAAAAAAATATAGGGTTAAAATTGTCAATTTTTACAATTTCTACTAACCAGTTTAAACTTAACATCGGCAAGCTATTAATTGCAATTTCCCTTAATAATTCTGATTGGGAAATTGCAATTTTATTATGCATTGGGAAAGAACTTAACATCGGGAAGCTATTAATTGCAATTTTCTTTAATAATTCTGATTGGGAAATTGCAATTTTATTATGCATTGGGAAAGAATATATGGTAACTACTGTTTTCCAAGAGTCAACTTTGCATGGTTCCCATACTCATGGAAACCCACAAAATTCTTCATTTTCCAAAACTGTTAGCCTATATGGTTCCCAAGAGTCAACATGCATGGTTCCCAAAAACCCTATAAATTCTTCATTTCCCCAAACTCTATCTACAATTTGATCAAAAAATTTATAAGAAATGGGTGGTTGTGAGAGCAAGAGTGAAAGCAAAGCAGAGGAGCAAGTTAAGGGTGAACAGGCTGGTGCTGAGTCAGTTGCAGTGAAAGCTGCAGTTGTTGTTGGTTCAGCAATCACAGTTGCTTCAATCGGTTGGGGTTTGTCTCAAATCAGCTTAAGTGATCAAGGAAAGTAAGGATAGAATGCTCCGTTTGCAGCCGCAGCCGCCCCTGCGTACATTGGAAATTGTCCAGCTGCTCCTCCATACACATTGTAATAGCTCTGAAAATGTGTGTGTGTGTGTGTGTGTGTATATATATATATATGTTAACAACTAAGATTTAAGCTGCTTCTATTTGTTTGAATGCAAATAATTTCGTACTGTAGTTACTAAATGGCCATTCATTCATAAAGCTAACTGTTGGTTTGCTCAAATTACAGTACTAACTGATGTATTAAAACTTTTATACGGCTTGATAGGATATTGAGCAGAAGTTTCCAACTGTTATTGCTTATAACATCTTTTTGTGGATAGTTTGTAGCAAGTAATGGAAGGTCAATAACATCTTTTTGTGGACAGTTTGTAGCAAGTAATGGAAGGTCAAGGTCATGCTTTTGAAACTTCTCATATGCTGAGATGCAGCAAGCAGCAGTGAACATTTCAATTCGAAATTTATAGAGCGGAGTATCTAAGGATCTTGATTCAACCCCTTTCTCTGCCTACACGCTGTTGCCTAAAATAATATTAATATTAATATTAATATTAATTTGTGTGAAAATTATGGTTGTGTCCTTTTTCTGTGCAGGTAGAGGGGTTAAATTTGACAGAATTAACCCTACATTTTTTGAGATGGCGGTGACTTCTTGATTTCGAGATCCGACCGATGGAATGCGTCCTCAGGAAAGGCACTGGCCACCGACCGATGGGATGCATCCTCAGGAAAGGCATTGGCAACCGATGGGATGCGTCCTCGAGAAAGGCATTGGCGACGCCCTCCCACCTCCCCCTCCTCGCCACGTGTCGTCCTCACGGAGTTCACAATCCTCGGCGGTCAAGGTTGAGGCCAGTGCTGACGTGGCGGACGCTCTATTTCTAGATATTAAAAAAATAAAAAATAAAACGTGCATCGCACGTGCAGATTACTAGTATATGTAATTCGTAGCAAATACAGGATCTTTTACTTCAATTCGTACAAAAATACAATGAATTTTAAAACTTTTCATTTACACATTGTTTGTTACAAATACACAACGAAAGTTACAACAGAAATATACAACTTTAAAATTTAACAACTTTAATCTGGAAGTAATCATCAACTCATCTTTGCATCTTTCACTAACCAAGTCCTACATTTGAAAACTGTGGGCACGTCTGTTACATACAACTGACGCAATGCTATAATACAGCGATTCTCTTAGCAAACATAAATTTGAATGCACAACAAAGTGGGAAAATTGACTATCCTAAACATGGCAGTTTATGATATGAACTTAATGCCTAATGTAGATATTACACTGCGATGACACTAATGCATACTTGTTTGGATTCTATGCATCTCATACTACATAGGTCTGAGGGCAAGCCCTTATCATACTCCTCATTGTAGGATTTAATCTCTCGCTATGAAATCCTACTACGGTGACTAATGTAAGGTTTAGATATCCCACCCCGATAATTGTCACGATCCGCTTCCCAAAAATACGGAATACGAGCACGTAACATTGGCCCAGCGAGTGATTTTCATCATCCATAAGCTGTTCAGGAATCTTTACCACATATCACAGGAATAATCAGAGTCGGAAGCAAAGAAACAACTAGGCATGCATAATTGAAACATGATATCAACAGGAATTTACTTGAAACAAAAAATATATAAATCTCAAATAAATCAAAAAGTTAAATTATCCTAGGTCACATTGCCCAAATACAAAACAAATATCTAAGTAATCAAGTACAATTTATTCAAGTTCAAGCAACAATTAATAATAATAACAAAACAGAAAATCCAGCACTAATACATCATCTCGTCAATACCATCTGGCAGCCGACCACCTGATCTGCAATTAGTAAATTTGCAGGAGAAGGAAAAAGAAAACAAGTATCCGTCAATTACAAGTTACGGGCCACTTATAATGTAGGATACAAGTACAGGAGATAGATAATTCTAAATAACAAGCATAGAATGGTATAAGTGTATCAACAGAAATATAATATCTAATATGAATCAGGAAAATAGAAACAAGTAGCATGGTATGCTAACAGGTACAGGTACAGGTAACATGTATCAAGTGTCAAGTAAACAGGTAAATAGGTAATCATGTAACAGGATAATCAGATATCAATTACAGAAAATCAGATTATGTCATGTCAAGTCTTGTTATATTACTATCTAGGTAGCACTTCATGCATCCCAGCTTTTACTACATGGTTGTTACAACAAACAGTTTCGCTTTAGATTTCATAGTGGATTCCATATGGCAGTGTACACAGGGTTCAGGATAACAGGAAACAGGAATAGGTAGAACGTAGTGGTTCTCTTCCGAGTACATCTTTCTATAGGGAAGCATGCAGTCAGGTACAGGAAACAGGCATAAACTAGTGGTTATCTTCCGAGTACATCTTTCTATAGGGAAGCATGCAGTCAGGTACAGGTAATAGGATCGTGAATCATGTAGTCATAAACACATAACAGGCAGGCAGGACACAGGTCCTCTTCTCAGTACACATTTCTATATTTTCCACTACTAGATCTTTCCCTTAACCCCGGCTTGGTCATTTATTATTATAATCAAGTATGCAAGTATGTGTCTCAAAACAAAGCAAGGATAACAGAGTATAAACATGTATCAGGTTCAGGGTGCAAGATAAACAAGTACAGGTACAAGATAACACATAACAGGGTAAAACAACTAGTTTTCTAATTCAGGACAGCAAGACAGTGTTGTACTAAAACAGTGATTCCCGCCACTAAAAACATCCAAAACTGGATCAGTCAAAGAATCTGAAAAATAGACTTCTAACCGAATCCAGCAAGTATATATAAGTAATATAGTGTTTCACAAAATCATAACTCAAAACTGAATCTAAACCAGGAAATGCGTTCAGCCAGAAATCAGTAAATTATATTCAAGTACAGAAAAACAGCAAGAAATCATCATAATAAATTCCAGCAAAAATCTGGGGTATTCCCCTATATGTCTAGCATCAAAATATGAAGTTTCATAATTTTCCAGAAAGATTAGTTTAGTCCAC
Organism: Hemerocallis citrina; assembly: GCA_017893485.1. Lineage (NCBI taxonomy): Eukaryota > Viridiplantae > Streptophyta > Magnoliopsida > Asparagales > Asphodelaceae > Hemerocallis > Hemerocallis citrina. The sequence continues at coordinate 552,941 of JACEHZ010000249.1, forward strand.
CAAATTTAGAAAACATCAAGAAACGGTATTTTGGCAAATCTGGAGTTCCCAACACTGCTGTACGAAAACTGAAATATCTCGCAAGCCGTGAAACGAAATTCAAATCCGCCAAAGGGAGATGAAAATAGACAAAATATATTAACTTTCATATTTCACAAATATTTTTCATACAGTAAAAGAAATCGGGGTGAAAATACGATTCTTTACAGAACAACAAACAAAATACAGCAAGTACAGTTTTCATAAATGAGCATGAAACAGCATGTAAAACTCATCAATAAAATCTTCCAAAATTCTGGGTAATCCCTAGATAAGTATAGAAAAATTGACCAAAGTTATATTATGTATAGCACAAGTATCAAAATAATTAAGTCATCAAAATCATCACGAAACGAAATCTGGAATTTATCTACACCTCTGTAGTAAAACAGTTATATCTCACACATACGAAAACAAAATCGAGCAAGGTTAGAGGGGTTGGAAAGGAAACGAATTTCTCTACAACTTATGTTTTATACCTAAATTAAGATACTGACCATAACCTGGTCTAAATTACTGATCAAGACAGAATATCGGCAAAACACAGAATTTCCTCAAAAATCAAAATCAACATAGATTCAAGAAAAAATGTCATAAGTGTCGTGAGGCAACTATGGTCAAGTTTTCATAATAGAGACAAAATCCATCAAAGATAACACACACACGAGTTGTTTCTAGAACCCAACTACACTGTATGTGGTATTTTTGACTTGTATCAAACAAAGAAATTGGAGTACAAGTTACCTGCCTTAACCGAAGATGAAGAACGACTCCAAGCAAGAACAACGGAAACGGATTTTCAGGCACAATCCAAGAACGAACATCCACAACCCACCACGAGCACATGAACAACCACGAATGAAGAACGACGAACCCTACGAACCCAATAACGAGCCCGCGAACACACGAAAACTCAATGAACACCACCACGAACCAACTCACGATCGCCAAGAACCAAGCACACTCGCACACAAGCTCGGGGGAGAGACACGGCAGGGCAGTGGGGAATGGCAGCGATGCTATTGCCGTTCACTGTTACTGCATGCTGTCGGAAGACAGCGACGGGGCCACACCTGGCCGCTGCTGGCTGGCATCGGGCTGACGTAGGAAACACAGGGGGGATGGGGTCGGCATTGGGCTGCTGCCATCTTGGCGCGATTGCTGGAGCAGGCTGCAGAGGTGGCAGGGCAGCACGGCGAGAAGGGGGCAGCCGCGAGGGAGAGCAGCGCAGTGGAGTTGTTGCCTACTGCGGGTCTGGTGGAGCACATTGGCTGTCGACGTCAGGGTCACAGGGTGGCAGACGGAGGGTGGCAGGCGGGTGGCAGGAAGTGAACGGGAGAGCAAGGGATGGACGGAGAGGGTTTAGGAGGCACCGAAGTGGGGAGGTGGGTTTGGAGAGGTGCAGGGTTGAAGATGGTTAGTTGGCGGCTAGGTGGATGGAAGATGAAGAGGCAATAGGGTTTAGTATATATATACAGATATAAAGATTAGGGTTAAGTGGGGGGTGTAACGGGTATGGTTTTAATGGTTTAGGGGAAAGTTGGATAACGGGTTTGGGGGTTAGGTTGGGAATGGGTAAATGGGTATTTATTCAATGCAGGTTGGATTTTTGGTTTTAGGGAAATATAATCGTTTTTGGGTTAAGTGTATGGGTATTGGGTGTAGTTTAATGGGTAATTGGGTAGTTTAGTATAATGGGTATAGGTGGGTTTTAATGGTTTTAAATGGGTATTGGTCAATTAAATAAAAATCCAATAAGGAATCGGGTTTTAAAAATCCAATAGAAAAATAAATTAACCAATAAAAATATTGTTCATAATAAAAATGTAATTTGCATTACAAAATATAATTTATTTAAAATACTACAAATACAAATAACAAATAGAAAGGAATTTTTAATAAGAACTCAAAAGTAATAATAATAATAGTAGTAACAGTAACAATACTAATAATAAAAATTAAAGTAATAATAACAATAATAAGTTGTTTAAAAATCATAGGAAATAGTTACAAATAATATTATTTATCGAAAATAGATTTTAATAGAAGATTCAACACTACATTTTGATAAAAGAATTTGAAAACCGAAGAAAATAATTTACAAAAATTTGAAAACAGAAAATCCACTAAAATACGTTTTTGTGAAAACAGGGGTTATAATAATTCTTGAGAATCGCTCTCCAACCGCGAGTCGTTACCTCAATAATTTTGGAGGCGAAACTCACACTGCGAGCCATGACCCCAATAATTCTTGAGAGTCGTTCTCCCACCGCGAGTGATTTTTGGACATTACGCCTCAGACCTCAATAATTCTGGAGACGAAATCTACACCGCGAGTCATAGGTACCTCATCACACAAATACTCCATGAGCGTCGTCTCGATTCCGATAATTCTAAAGAAATATCTCCCACCGCAAGTGATTTTGGACATCATGCCTCACACCCCGATATTTCTAAAGATAATCTCCCACCGCGAATCATATGAGGCCATCATACTCATGTTTACCTATACTTCATCACATCTCCCCCTAGGCATGTCCTTAGGTTTAATTATAACTATCACAACCTAGAGCTAGCTTATCCTACCAGACTCAAATCAACACACGAGAAACATTAGCCTACACTGGATACTTCTCAAATTTCTTTATTCACAAATTGCCGATCACTAGGGTCTCACTCAGCCTCTAGATTCCAACAATTATCTCACAATAGAGATCAATTAGGTTATTTTTAACCTCAACATATATATTTCATGCATTGCTCATCATTTCTTCTTTATCCATTTTCTTTATGTTTATAGATTACGAAGTATTCAACTTCTTCTAACAACATTCAATAACGATTTTTCAATCACATTCTTATGGACAATTTCCCCATTAATAAACCAAACTATGATATTCAAAGTCCTTTCTGTTAGTAGAACCTTTTTCGTGCTTTCTATACTTCAATTGTATTTCTGTAACCCATGTTTTTCATTTTGAGTATTTTGATTGTATTTTTCGTTTTGGTGCATTTTTTTCTCTCTTGTATTTTTCTGAACCATATATTGGAGTTGTTTTCAATATATATTTGTTTTATTTCATTTTGAGCTCATTGTGTTTGATTGATCGTCCCTTTTGTTTCGTTTTTCATTATTTTGATCTTTTCCTCAATTTTTGGTCTCGTTATCTTTATTTTTATTCTTCGTGGTGTTGTGGTAGTATTTTGATGGTCTTTTTCCCACATCTATTAATTTGATCCCTAATGAGATTTCAAAGCCAAATAAATTCCCAATCCTATTTGCATTTCTATTCTTATTTGACCCAAAATTCAAAACCCATTTGTGAACCTACTACTACTCCTAATACCCACAACCCATTAACCCGCATACTACAACCCTATATAAATAACCCCTCTCATCTAACCCTAACCCTAACCCTAATATTCCCTCTCCTAAATCCCGGCTACCTCTCTCTCCCTCTCTCTCCCTCTCTCTCCATCTCCCGGTTGTTGCCCCAACCCGAGCCCAGGCCAGCACACCCCCAGGCCGACTGCACCTCCGGCCTAACCCTCAGACAGACCCCCTTCACCTCCGGCATACATCCAAACCCGAGCCTCCTTTCCTCACCTTGCCGACCTCCTTGCACTTTCTCCACACCACCATCAACAACTACCTTTGCACCAGATAATCCCTCTACTCTCTCGTGGTGATTCTGAAGTGGTCGCTAGCCACTTTGATTCGTCTCTCGCTTTGTGGAGTTGGTTCGTATGGACATTTTCGCTCGTTTGCTTGGATTTGTTGGTTTTGCGGATTTTCGTTCGTGAATTTTACTTCTATTCTTGTCTGCATCGCTCTTCATCCCCAAATTAAGGCAAGTAACTTTACTCCAATTCATTTATTTGATACAAGTCAAAAAGTTCACCTATAGTGTAGTTGGGTCTAGAGACGACTCTTGTTTGTGTTTTGCTTGATGGGTTTTATCTCTATTGTGAAAATTTGACCATAAATGACTCACGGCACAATCTTGATATGATTTAACCTAGGATTCGTCCGTTCTTGATTTGATTCATGTATGTGAGATATTGGTGAGAATTTGTGTTTTGGTTGAGATCCATATGTTATATTTGGTGTGGACATGTTAATAACCCTAATTCATGATTTTTAGACCTTTGGTAGACTCGATTTCATGTTTGGATGTGTTTGGATCAATTTTCTTAAATCTATGTTGATTTTGTTTTAAGGAGAAAAATCTGTATTTTTGGCACTGTTATGTTTTGTTTGCTGTTTTCGACTGGGTTAAAGTCAGTATCTTAATTTCGGTATAAAACACGAGTTTTAGAGAATTTCGTCTATTTTCAAATCCCTCTGACCTTGCTTGATTTTGTTTTCGGATGACTGAGTTATGGCTGTTTTAGTACAGAGGTGTCGACCTTTTTCAGATTCTGTTTTTTCCAGATTCTGTTTTTCAGTAATTTTGATGATAAATTATTTTAAAGAACTATACTACGTATATTATTTTGATCCAAAATTTTGTTCAGTTTTTCTAAACATATCTAAGGATTACCCAGAATTTTGGTAAATTTTATTGATAAGTTTTATGTGATGTTTCATGCTCGTTTCTAAAATCTATTCGCACTGTATTTTGCTCGCTGTTCTATAAAGAACCTTATTTTCACTATGATTCTGTTTACTGTATGAAAAATGTTTGTGAAATAATAAAATTAGTATATTTTATCTATTTTCATATTCCTTTTGCAGAATTGGATTTTGTTTCACTGGTTGCGAGATATCTTAGTTTCCGTACAGCAGTATTGGGATTTCCAGATTTCCAGAATTTGATACTTTCGTATTTTTGATGACTGATCTATTCTTACTGGAATATTATGAAACTTCATATTTTGATTCTAGACATATAGGGGAATACCCCAGATTTTTCCTGGAATTATTTGAGAGGTTTTGACGCTGTTTTTCTGACTGAGAATTCGTTTTCCTGATTTCTGACTGAACATGTTTTCTGTTTTCGAACCTGTTTTGAGTTATGATATTGTGAAGTACTATGTAACTTACTTATATTCGCTAGATTTGCGTGGATGTCTATTTTCCAGATCCTTTGACGAATCTAGATTTGCATTTCTGTAGCGACAAGAATCATTGTTTTAACACTGTACTGTCATGCAGTCCTGAATATGAACATACACTTTTTTGCTCGTTTATGTGACTGTATAATATCAATGATTGTTTATTTGTTTCCCTGAACCTAATACTGATTACACCATATTAGTTTGACACTATTTCGTATACATCATGCATGTTTGATGACCATAATAAAAATAACCAAGCCGGGGTTTCTTAAGGGAAGATATAGTAATGGAAAATATGGAAACGTGTACTTGAAAGGGAACTAGTGTTCCGTACTGTTACTATTACTGTTACTGTTACTTTTCTGCTACTGTTACTGTTACTGCTACTGATACTGTTACTGATACCTAGTACACTGCCCCATCATTGTCCACTATGAAATCTAAAAGCGAAAATGTTTGTTATAGCAACCATGTAGTAAAAACCGGGATGCATGAAGTGCTACCTAGCTAGTAATACACATAAGACTATAAGAACATAAGACTGATACTAATAGACTGATACAGTTGGACTTATACTGTTATACTGTTATCTTGAATCACTGATATACTGAGCTTACTGTTACTAGACACTGTTGGTTGCCATATGACACTGTATTTGACATAAAACTTTTGTACTGTTAGTATACCATGCTAGTTGACTTTTGTTTTACTAATGCATGCTAGTTATCACCGTTGATGCATTATTCCATGCTATTAGTTAGTTTTTCCCATATGCTTGTATCCTACATTATATGTGACCCATAAATTGCAATTGACGGGTACTTGTTTTCTTCTTTTCTCCTTCTCCTGCAAATTTACTAATTGCAGATCAGGATGAACGACTGCCAGATGGTATTGGCGAGATGATGTATTATTGTTGGAGTTCTGCTTTATTATTTTTATTATTGTTGCTTGAACTTGAATAAAAGTGTACTTGATTTCTGGAATATTTATTTGTCTTTGGGCGATGTGACCCAGGATATTTGATTTGTCCAGACTCTGATTTATTTGAGAATATTGTATTTTGTTTCAGGTAAATTTCTGTTGGTATCTTGTTTCAATTATGCGTGTTGGTTGATACTTTTGCTTCTGACTCTGATTATTGCTGTGATGTGTTGTAAAGATTTTTGAACAGCTTATGGATGATGAAAATCATTCAATGGGCTTTTATTACGTATCTGTATTCCGTATTCTTTTTGGGAAGCGGGGCGTGACAATTTCTTCATACAAAAGTTCTTTAAGATTAAGTCACTATTTCTTAATACAAGTCTCTTTAAGATTAATCACTAGAAATTCCTGATTTTAATCTCATAATTATGCTTTGATTTTATTATCAACCACCTCAACCATTTCCTTAATTCATTGGATTAATATTCATGAAATTTTCACAAAAGAGAGTTCTAAATTTGTATTCTACAACCAACTCTTAAATATTGTTAATCATGTACATTTTCCTTTAAATTTGAATTCAAAAACTCATCTAATACATTATTTAATATGAATATGACTTTTAATTCTCAAAATATATCTTAGAATAGTGTGAAATTATTTCCAAGTGTTCTAATAACATTTTAAAATATATCTATAAATTTTTTCTAATTTTAAAACTTGAAAAAAAATCATAAAATAAAATAAAACCCAAAATGTAAACACCCGGATTCGAACCCAGGACCAGTCACAACCCCAACAGTCGACCAAACCAGTGAGCCAACTTGCTGTTGTGATACAAAAAACTCTGAGTTCCTTTTGTAACCCAGAAACGCCATTTCATTAATTTCCACAAAAAAAATCACAAAAGGCAGAGCCTCCCAGTATTCGAACCCGAGACCAAGAAGTCTCCCAAAACCCCGCGCTAACCACTAAGCCCAAGCGCTTTTTTAATAATATATGTGTTTAAAATCTTTTAACTCCGCTCTCTGTTTCCATCTCATTTTAATTTATTCATCTACTTTAATTTCTATCGTTTTCTTTCATAATTAATAATACTAAATTACCTTTCAAAATTTTCAGAAATGCTTTTCCTCCAATTTTATCAATAGTAGCATGAAGTTGTTCACAAGTTAACTTAAATAGTTATTTTTAGAAGTCTAGTACTCATATGTTTCAATTAGTAAAATTGACTACTCTTTATAACAAACTAGCATGAATATATTTTCTTCTAGCAATTATGGAAAATTCTCATGAATCTAGTAATTTTAGCAATTATAAACATATATGCACTATATATGTTTATATTCCATGGATCTAGTAATTTTAGGAAAAAAGAGATTGGGCCATTTTCTTAATTTGTGTAATAACTATCTTGGAAATATTCTCTGAATTAACATGCATAGACATATCACAAATTTCTAAATTGCTTAGTCTCCATCTTGTTTGGTTCTTTTTAGATATATTATGTCATTCAGTTTTTTCGTAGACACTAAATTCTGTTCATATTTGTAGACACTAAATTCTGTTCATATTTGCTTTCTCATAATTTGTGATTATTTCTGTTAATCCTAAAGTTCTTTGTGCTGAAATTTCTTGTGTTTCTTTATCATCAATTGGTTTTGGATTCCTTATATTACTTCTTTCTTCTTCTGTTAATCCATTTCACCATTTTGCTGCTACTCCTATAAAGCCTGCTTATATAAATTTCTCAAATGTATATCCTGAGAGGTTTTGTCGAAATCCTACAATTAGGGATGCTTTTACCCATTCTTCTATTGTTCTATCTACATCTTTTGAACAATCTAAATTTAGTCATTCTCCATTTCCTGCAATTTCTTTTTCATAGTGTTCTGTAAGTTCATATTTTGGCATTTCTTTTTCTTTTTCTTTCCCTAACTTACTTTTTTCTCTACTTTGTCATTTCCATGGTAGGTTATAAGGCCTCTTACCTGGTGGTGATCTTAAATATTCGTACATATTAGTTGGAATTTCAGTAGGTTTTGTTATGATCTTGTCAATCTCTTGATCCATTTTTATTTCTTCATTTGTTATATCTAGATTTTTAAGCCTTCTTCTACTTTCTCTGAATTGAGATTTTCCATTCAATTTTCTATTTCTAAAATATTTATATTAGATTTTGTTTTGGCTTCTAACTCCTTCATACACTCTTCCGTTACGCTTAATTCTTCTTCTGTGTCTTCGGTTATATATCTACTTAGTTCTTTTATATTATTATTTATGATTTTTAAATCTTTTCTTATAGTTTCTATAAACTCTGGGCCATTGTAATCTTCTTCCAACTCTTGAATGTTTATCATAAAAATTTCTGATTCTATTTTTGAATTTAATTTGTGTATTGATGTTTCTACTTTTGGACTATTAACCATACTTACCTTAATATTCTATATGCTAGTAGGTGTTGATAATACCAACTTGCTTCTTCGTTTCTATAATCTAATACCTTGTATGAGATTTCTTTTTGTATTTCTTTAGGTAGCTTTTAAGTTACTTTACTTGTTATTACTTAATATTTTAATATTTCCTTATTAGTTATATGCTTTCTTTCTATTAGTCTATTATCAACATATATTATTTTAAAATTTGAGAGATTTAATCTTAATTTCTTTATTTTTGTGAAATATCTAGTTTTTAAATAGGGTGGTGAGTTATGCAAATTTTTAGTTTTAAAGTTGTGTAAATATCTTCAAAGGTAGGATTTTTTTATTATAGAAAATTACTTCCAACTGTCCTATTATTGTAAACTAGTAATATGCACTTGCGATGCACGTTATAATTTTTTTTATATAGTAGATAATAAGACGTAATCTGGCCTCGAACCTGAAACAAATTTTTACTCATCACATACTATTTTCAGATTACCCTTAGTGGCATAAACTTTTATTTTATATAAGTGGCACTTTTGTAAATAATTATGTTGTAAATAAATTTGAATTTTGAGGGTATTATAGTAACTAACAGCAGTTGATTAAGTGAATGGTTAATATAACTCCCACTTAAAAATGAATGGTTGAGATTAGATGGTTGAATGTATACAAATGAACCCCAACTCTCCTATTATAATATTATATAGTAATCTGCACGTGTGATGCACGTTTTAATATTTTTTCAAATATAGTAAGTAATAAGACGTAACCTGGTCTCGAACCTGAGACCTCCCTTTACTCATCACATTCTCTTTACAAATTACCTGTAGCGGCATAAACTTTTATTTTATATGAGTGACACTTTTGTAAATAATTATGTTGTAAATAAATTTGAACTTTGAGGGTATTATGTTAACTAACAATAGTTGAGTAAATGAATGGTTAATATAACTCCTACTTAAAAATAAATGGTTTAGATTTGATGGTTGAATGAATATCTACAAACTACATGTTGTCTACAAATGACAACCCCAATTCTCCCATTATAATATTAGTGATTAGAGATTAGAGATTAGAGATTCGAGATAGTAATCTGCATGTGCAATGCACGTTCTAATCAATTAATATAGTAAATAATTAGACGTAATCTAGCCTCGAACCTGAGACATCCTTTTACTCATCACATACACTTTACAAATTACCCATAATGGCACAAACTTTTATTTTGTATGAGTGACACTTTTGTAAATAATTATGTCGTAAATAAATTTAAACTTTGAGGGTATTATGGTAACTAACAACAATTAAGTAAATGAATGATTAATATAACTCCTACTTAAAAATGAATAGTTGAGATTAGATGGTTGAATGTCTACAAATGACAACCCCAACTCTCCCATTATCTATTATTATTATTATTATTATTATCTCTAATATTATAATGGGAGAGTTGGAGTTGTCATTTGTAAACAAACAAACATGTGTATCGCCCGTGCTTGGCGATTATATAGGAGATCTTACGCTCAAGCCCAGACTACGTCGAAATTTTTACTTTTAGAAACTATATTTATTAAGACGTGCATTGCACGTGTAATATTATTATTATTATTAACTTTACTATTTTAATGGGAGAGATGGGGTTTGTAACCAAGCAAATCCTAATTTTGTAACTAAACAAGCCCATGCAATACATATGCAAACTAAATGTAATGCCCCGAATTCCAAAATACAGAAATTCGTAGCACAACAAGATCTTTACTTCACTTCGTACAAATTTACAAGAAATTTCAAAACTTTTATTACATCAAGTTCTTTTACAACTGTTGGATATATTGGTATATTCTCTATATATAAATATTGCATGTGCATATGAGTAACACGTGTATTGAACGTACAATTGATTGAATATTAGAACGCGGGTTTGTGGGCTTATAACCCGATACCCAAACCAGTATTTAGGAATAAATACTGGCTTGTGATAGCAGTCTAGGTATTCCAATTTTGATACCTAGGGTGAATATCTCAAGCAACTTAGATCTAAATATTAACCCTAATTCCCAATTATTAATTTCTCACAAAACTTAACAATCTTGAGATATTGTATTAATCAATTGTGAGATTAATTAAGAGGGAAAAAGGAGCTCTGTTGGATCCCGTCGTTCTCATCGAATCTCGTCGAAGCCCTCGAAGACGTCGAGGACACCGTCACCGACGATCTCCATCATTGTCGGCGTCGTTGCTCCTACAGACGCTCGCCGCCAGTTGTCGAAGGAGCTCTGTTGGCCAGTCGTCGCTCCCACAGACGCTCTCCGACCTTCAGTCAAGGCGTCGACCAGAGAAGATCTGATCCTGATCTCGTGTGACGTTGACTGAGCCACCTTCGTCGTCATCATGACTAGTCGCTGATCGACGGCGCCGCACCTCCCTCAGTCTCCGTGCCCCGTCTTCTTCCTCCTCCTGTTCATTTTGCTGTGAAGATTCGAACCCGAAGAGTGAACCCAAATTCATTTTGGACTTTTGATCTTAAGTTGTCACTTGCAAGATCTGTTCTTGTGTTATCTGATCTGAACCCGAACTCACAACAAACCCGAAATGAATCCACTGTGTTCTTCATTAGATCTGGGTACTCATCTAACTTTTAGATTTGTGCAATTTATCTAATCTATTTATTCTGTTATTAGTTAGCAGATTTACAGATAAATCTGCTTTTTTATCTAAATTACTTATGTAGTAATAATTCAGAACAAACTCTCAAACTTTAGGAACTCATCGTTTATTCCTTAAGATGGAAAAACATGATCGACCGTATGAGGTTCCTAAACTAGAGGTGTTTAGTAGTTCTGAATTCAATAGCTGGAAGAGGAAAGCACGGTATGAAATGAAATTCATGAAGATTTTCTATACCTGTCAAACGACTTATGATGAGTGTACTGAAGATGTGGATGATGCCACTTGGATCAGAGACGAGGACTTGTGCAGGGAATTTCTGTTAAATAGTATTTTAGATCGGTTAGCAGATGTTTACATGAAGTACGGAACAGCTAAGGAGATATGGGATAATCTGTTGGATGAATTCAAAAAAGAAGAGAAAGTCTCCAAGACTCACTTGGTTGATAAGTTCATGAGTTTTGAATTCAGAGAGGAGAAAGCCATTCTCCCTCAGGTAACTGATCTTGAAAACTGAAGATATCATTGTATGTGGTGATTTTCTTACTAGAGCAATAATTTTTAAATTACCTGCATAATGGTTTACATTTAAGACTGAAATGTATAGACTACCAGAACAAATTAAGCTTACACAACTCAAACGATGTATTAAAGTTGATGATGAGACTAGAACTAGGATCAATTTGGAGTTGACTAAGAAACAACTTTCTGATGCTAATGTGCTAACCAATACCAAATATGTTCCTAAGTTTAAGATGAACAAGCATAATAAAGTTAAGGGTGAACCGTCCAAGTTGGAAGCCACTAAAAAGATTGTCAAAAAGAAAGGGAAGTGCTACAACTGTAGAAAGTGGGGTCACCATGCTACCGAATGTAAGCTACCCAAAAGAGAACAACCTAACAATGAAAGGGTGAACTTGTTAGAGGGCAACACTGAACCCACCAACTTCTATGTATTTTTGGTGACGATAAGGTCAGTGCCTCTACTAGTTGGTTGCTGGACTCGGGGGCTATATGCCATGCTTGCAACAATAAGAACCTGCTAACTGATCTCAAAGATGCAAACGAGTCTGTCTCTTTGGCAAATGGAGAATCAATCAAGGTGCTCTAGGTTGGAACTGCAAATCTCAATCTTTCATCAGGTAAAAAAAAAATTTAATTTTGCGTAATGTTAAATTTGTTCCTGCTTCAGCAAAGAATTTAATTTCTATTAGCTTACTGAATAATGCTGGCACGGTAGTTTCTATAATAAGTGATAGAGCTATTTTATCTGTTAACTCATACTACTTTGGTTGTGCTTAGTCAATGACATGTATAGACTTAGTTTAGTAAATGAAGTGATTAATGCTGTTAGCTTAAAACTGTGTAGCCCTTATATTTGGCACAACAGATTGGGACATGTGAAATATATTAAATTACATGTTGTTGCTAAAACTTTTAATCTACCAATTGATAAATCCTTAAGATATGACAATTGTGAAGTGTGTGCTCAGACAAAGATCACTAGAAAACCCTTTAGTTCTGCTTCTAGGAGTGTACACAACTTCTTGAACTAATTCATTCTGACATATGCGACTTCAAAAATTTTGTGTTGCAAGGAGGTCGGAAGTATTTGATCACTTTATAGATGATTATTCTAGAATTTGTTATATTTATTTGTTAAAAACAAAGGATGAAGCATTTAATAAATTCAAAAAATTTAAAGACCGCCTCAAAAATCAGTTAAATGCTAAAATAAAAAGGTTCAGATCTGATAAATGTGGGGAATATGTATCAATGGGTTTTAAAAAATTTTGCACTTCACATGGCATTATCTCTGAAACAACAGCACCCTACTCATCACAGTCAAACGGTATAGCCGAAAGAAAGAATCGAACACTCACAGAAATGTTGAATTCTATGTTATTGACTGCTGGATTGCCTTCGAGTTTTTGGGGAGAGGCTGCATTGACTGCTAATAATATTCTTAATATGTACCTCACTCTAAACTGTCTGAAACACCTTAATATGCATAAACACATACCGAGTTTTGATAAAGTAAAAACATGGGGTTGTATTGCTTTTGTTAGAAAACCAGACCCTAGAAGGCCTAAAGTAGGACCTCATACAAATACTTGTGTGTATCTAGGAAATGCAGTTGATAGTGCGGCATACAATTTTATGACCTATCTCTCAATAAGATAATTGAATCTAGAGATGCAGAATTCTTTGAAGATGTGTTCATCAAAGACAAAGGTATAACACTATCTGGCCACACAGACTTAGTCAATGATTCACAAACAGAATCTAGACCTAGCATAACCGACACTAAAATTACAAATGAAATTGAGCCTAGAAGAACCTCCACCAGAGATAAGACACCTAGAACCTATGGTGATGATTTTGTAACTTATGCACTGTTGGCTGATCCACTTAGTGTGAAGGAAGCCATTCGGTCTAGGGATGGTTTACTTAGGAAAGAGGCTATTGATGATGAGATGAATTCTTTATTACAAAATAAAACTTAGAAATTAGTTGATCTGCCAAAAGGGGCTAAAACCATAGGAAACAAGTAGGTTTTGAATAAAAAACTTAATCCAGATGGGTCTGTAGCAAAGTATAAAGCACGACTAGTGGCTAAAGATTATACTCAACAAAGTGGGTAGACTATTTTGATGTTTATTCACCTGTTTGTCATATTGTTACAATAAGGATTCTTCTTGCCATTGCATCCATTGAAAATTTTGTTATTCACCAAATGGATGTTAAGACTGTTTTTCTAAATGGAGATCTTAATGAAGAAATCTATATGAATCAACGTGAAGGTTTTGTACTTAAAGGTTTAGAGAACAAAGTTTAGAAATGGGTAAAATCTTTGTATGGATTAAAATATGCACCAAAACTATGGCATGAAAATTTTGATACAACAATAAAGAGCTTAGGTTTTGAATCTAGCAATTCTGATAAATGCCTTTATTTTTGTGATCTATCAAATAAAATTGTTATAATTTGCCTGTATGTTGATGACATGCTTGTTGTTGGAAGCGACCTCTCAACTGTAGTTGAAGTTAAAACAATGCTATCCAAAGAATTCAGCATGAAGGACCTAGGTGTTGTGGACACTATACTAGGTATGAGTGTGAGTTTTGGTAGGCAAGGTATATTCCTTAGTCAATCTTATTATATCAATAATGTGTTACAAAAGTGGGGATATAGTGATTGCAAAAGGTTTGAAAACCTTACGATTATAACAATAAGTTGATACCTAACGATGGTGCAACAGTGAGACAGTTGGATTATTCCAAACTAATTGAAAGTCTCATGTATGCAATGATCTGCACTAGACCAGACATAGCCTTTGCGGTAGGCATGCTTAGCAGATTCACTAGTAATCTCAGTAAGTCATATTGGAATGCCCTTGAGAGGCTAATGAGTTACCTAAGTGGTACTCAATAGTTGGCTTTGTGCTACTATGGACATCCTTCAGTTTTGGAAGGATATTCTGATGCATCGTGGTGCACAGAACTTGATGAAAGTCGATCCACTAGTGGTTATGTGTTTACACTAAGAGCATTAGCTGTGTCATGGAAATCTAAAAGGCAACCAGACATTGCATTCTCATTTATGGAGTCTGAACTCTTTGCGCTATCTTGTGCTGGTGAAGAAGCAGAATGGATGAGAGACCTATTACTAGATATTCCATTGAGAAAGTTTAAAGTAACCACTCTTAGCTTGTTTTGCGACAACCAAGCTACAAAAACTGTAGCAACGAATTCTCTTTACAATGGTAAGAGACGAACTGTCGGTATTAGACAGGCAAAGTTGAACTATCTCATTAAGCAATGGATTATTACCCTCATTGATGTGAGATCAAAACAGAATATGGCTGATGCCCTTACTAAGGGATTACAAAGAGGTCTAATTGTCAAAACTATGGGGAGAATGGGGTTAAGAACCATTGAGTCATAAAGGCCTTAACACCCTAGTTATTTTGATAATTAGAACCCATAACAGCCATAGAGAAGTTCAAACTTAAGTATCAATTTGACAGTTAACATGTTTTAGATAATCTTAATGATTCCACATAAATTCCACAAACATATAATGTCATTCCAATTTTGATGGTATTATATATCTATAAAATTTACTTAGAATAATCATATTATTCCAATACGAAACATGAAAACTTGTCGGTGTGTTTCCGATGATTAAATTATCTTAAATATCATTCTAATTTTGATGATTTGTCTTTTATGGATACACGTTTCTTTCCAATTTTGATGATTCAGTGTTAAACCATGATTGAAATGGCAGTTTTTTCATTACAATATGAAACATAGTATGGTTCTTTGTGTAGAAACTATAAAAGTTCATGTACTTTATTTGTTAAAGATACTTGATTGTGATGCTTGTGTTAAAATATTGCTACCTAAATTGAATTGTACAAAGTTCTTTTGTTTGAACTAGATACTCTTATGCAATTTGTTTGAATTCAAAGAGAAATGACTCATGAAATTCTTATTTGCAATGTTGAGCAACAGGTGCTAGCAAAGATAATGGAGATGGAATCCTAGATCTCGATTTTGAAGATGATGACTTGCTTGATATGGATGAGTAATCATGAAGCAGCATGTAAGGATTTTCTATTGCTAATCACTTGTTTGATAAAAACTTCTTTTGAGTTTAAGACTGCAATTTTGAGCTTAAAACTCTTTAATTTGGTTTGAAGTTTATTTGCTTTGTTTAGTTTTGAGACCATGATTTATTTTATCTATTGGTTTAGTCTTTGTGAACTATTCTGAATTGGATACGGTTTGGAACTATTTAATTATATTGGTTTAGTCTTGATTGAACTATTCAGATTTATAATTATATTGGTTCTTATGAAACTATACCTTTATGATGCTTTTCTTATTTTATGGATTGCTATCAGCCAGTCAGTTTTATACTGAACTGATGAGATAATTCTATACTTTATATATTGAGAATATAGGAGGAGATTGTTGGATATATTGGAATATTCTCTATATATAAATATTGCATGTGCATATGAGTAACACGTGTATTGAACGTACAATTGATTGGATATTGGAATGCGGGTTTGTGGGCTTATAACCCGATACCCAAACCAGTATTTAGGAATAAATACTGGCTTGTGATAGCAGTCTAGGTATTCCAATTTTGATACCTAGGGTGAATACCTCAAGCAACTTAGATCTAGATATTAACCCTAATTCCCAATTGTTAATTTCTCACAAAACTTAACAACAACAACGCAGCAGAAATTAAATGAAGTACAACACGGTATAAATGTACAATTTAAACATCAACAACTTAAAATGGAAAGTAATCTTTAGCATCAATCATCTTTATAACTCCTTGCAAATCCAATGGCTGCATTTGAAACTGTGGGCACGTCAGTTGCTTACAACCGACGCAATATTATAAAACAGCGATCCTCACTATGCTGTAATATAACGATTTACTTACTTTAGCAACCACACACTTGAATGCATTACAAAGTGTAAAGATGACTATCATACACATGTCTGTGTATGTTATACCTTAGATGGCTAATGCAGTTGTTTACACTACGATGCACTAATGCATGCTTGTTCGGATTCTATGCATCCCATACTACATAGGTCCGAGGGCAAGCCCTTAAGGTACTCCACATTATAGGGTTTATATCTCACGCTATGCAACCTAACCCAATGAATATACTCCAACGCGTAGTCACCGAAGAGTCACACCCCCAGTATATTGGACCGTACCGGCCTACCTCTAGCCCACCTCAGTGGATTTACCGGGCGTATCCTTAACCACAAACCCTAGCAAGTGGATCTCTTGCAACTCCGAACCAGGCCTACCCCTAGCCCACCTTAGTGGATTTACCGGGCGTATCATGTCCGTCCCGAACATTTCTAGGGACTGCAGTCTCTTTACCGGCCTTTTCGATGATAGATGGATGTACCCCTAGCTTATATACATGGATTTAACAGCTGTACTCCTCGATCTCGGACCCCTAGGAGCTGCACATCCTTAACCGGCCATGTTCGTCGTTGTTTCTATCATATCTTTTTCTAGTGCCTTTCCTTAGGTCTAATTAACATCATCACAACCTAGATGCTGGTTTACCCTCCTACTAGTCTTCACAATACCGAGCACGATGACCCCATATAGGTCACTTCTCAAATTAATTAATCATTCATCACTTGCTGGTACATGAGTCTCACTTAGCACCTAGATTACATCAATCCTCTCATTAATAGAAATCAATTAGGTCATGACTAACCTCAACATAAATTTCTCGTATTTTTATTCAATAATCATTTGCTTAATTCATTTCCTTCAGAATTTTAGACCATGTAATAAACAGCATTAGAAGACAATGCCCTCAATCCACTTCTTGAAGACCACTAATTAATTTGTTCGCCAAATTTATTTACTTCAACAATTTTTCACATTCTTTGATTAATAAAGCTTCTCACATTATCCAAGTATAGTTTGAATACAAAATTTCTAATACCAAATTCTATAGATTAATAAAACAATTCACTAGAAAAACTCTTGTTCGTATTTTAATTCAATTATTCAATACTTCAATTATTTTTCCTAAGCCCAAGAGTCGTATTCACGATATCTCTTAAAAGTGTTCAATTTCTTCAATTAATTTACTCAACCCAAATATGTTTCTTATTATAATATTAACTCATAACTCCTTAGCAAGAATATAAATTTTTAGGCTCCCAATATACACTCAAAACAATGAGAAATTATTTCCAATTGTCTAAATAACATCTAGAATTAATCATGTAATTTTTCTCGAATTTTAAAAGGTCAAAAACCCCAAAAAAACTCAAAATGTCAAAAATTGCACATTTTTGTGCATAAGGAGTTTTGAACCCAGGACCCCCAAGGCACCAGCGACGCCACGTAGCAAGCCCAGGCACAGTCACGCAGCCGATAGCCACTCAGGACAAGCGTCCAAGCTGATAGTATATGGGTTTTATTATTTATAAGCCCAGCCTATGTTCATTCCTCTATTCTAATTTCTGTACAATTTTATTTGTTTTCCAAATTTAATAGTTTGTAAATTATATCTACAATCTCCATAAATGTTTATCTACTAATTTTAACCACAATAAAATTTATTTTTATTCATACATATTTTAAAATGGTGATTTTTTAGAAACAACATAACCATACATTTTCATTCATTAATAAAACTACTTCTTTCAACCCCAATTCAAGATTTCATATATTTTCCTTCTTATCTTTAACAATTTCATGAGAATATTTCATTTCCCATTAATGTACAACTCTCCTTATTGTTGACCCAACTTGTTTATATAATTTAACAATTTGTGCATAAAAGATCATTTCCAATTCATGCAACCCAATCATGGCACACTAACATGTACCTAACAACACATCCATAACTCTATTCGTACTTTCAAGTTACTAACATGACAAATTAATAAGAATCCTTCCATCTAGCATGCAATTGCTGCTAATAAGATCAATACCACATGTAAAATAACCATACTAGAAGTCTAAGAATTCATGCCACATAATCATCACAACTAATTGAACATGCATACTACAATTTATCTAGAAAGTAAGGAAATCACCCACCTCTTTGATGAAAAAGCAATTAGAACTCTTAGAATGAAAGCTCCTAGCTCCACACAAATTGCTCTTCTCCTCCAAACTAGCCTCCAAGCACTCCAAGTAAAAATCGGCCTCTCCCTCTTGCTCTCTTTCTTTTTTTCTCTTAACTTTGATTAATATTTTGTGCAAGTGTGAATGAAGAGTTGTAGGTATTTATAAGACATTTGTGTGGTGGAAAATGATCCCACTACGCACACTCACTCACTCACTCTTCCTCTTCTCTAGCAAAGGCCGGCCTACCATTAGAAGTCCAAGCACGTGCACGTGTAGCACACATGCACACCTCTCATTTTAATAATTAATTTTTATTTATTTGTTGTTACTAGTTTGTTACATGACATGTATGGTTGTATTTTTCTTATTTGAAAGAGATTATTTAATAAATAATTAATTTTTGGGCTTTAATTTCCTAGTGGGCTTAAATTAGTCTTCTAGGCCTATGGACTTTTAATTTAGAAAAGAAAATAAATGAGACAAAAATAAATAAGAGAAATGTGTGCATAACTTAGAAAAATTTTTAGAGCAAAAAATGAAACAAATTGCACGTGCAAAAAATGAAAGAAATTGCATTTTATACTAAAAATTCTTCCGGGATGTTACATTAAATCCAAGAATATATACGTGTACTGCATGTGTCACACAAATCAAAACATTCAAATATAAATTTTTTTTAAATATTCGATATATATTCATTTAATTTAGGGCAAAAGCCAAAGTACCCCCAAACGTTTGGCCCGAGTACAAAATGTCTATACAACATTTGAAAAAGTACAATAAACTCATTCTTTCGTTAACTTAACCCTATCCGTTAAGTTATAATTATTAAATTACTTTTTTACCCTTACCTTTTCATATTCATTCTCTTTCTTCCCTTTCTTCATTCATTTTTTCTTTTTTTCTTGTTCTTCCCTTTATTCCTTTTTTTTCTTCATTCATGATTTTTTTTTGGCAGCAAAATGGTAGATTTCGGCAAGATGGGGTCGGCAAGGTCAGCAACGGTAAGATTCTCAACTCTCTTTTCAATTTTCTTCTTCTTCCCCAAAATCTATGGTAAATGAACTGGTTTGATTTTAATAAAGAATAAACCCTAGCTTTTGGGGAATACCTGTAAACCCTTCTTTTAGTTTAGTTTGCCTGTGGCTATTCTCTTGTTTCACCGTGAGAGCTTGAAGGTCGAGGAAGGGAACGTTATTGCACGAATAATGGCTGATTGTTGTTTGTTTTGTAATTTTTCCGCTACCTGATTTGTAGAATTTTGGTTCCAACTAAAATTTTAATCTGGCCGTCATGCAATTTATCACTAAAGAAAGGCACTGATAACAAATAATAATATATAGTTCTTTTTCTACGACTTTTTTTTTACAATTTGGAATTCAGAAATCGCCGAAAAAGTTGAAATCTATTCGAAGGTAGCTGCATCTCTGGCCTGATTGTTTTAAGATCGAAATGCCTGCACTCTGTGCAATACAATCCGGATATTTCAGCATCACTGCATTAATTGAGAGGAATTCATTCTTAAGACAGATCAATGACTAGCAATTTTACATTACATTTAAATGTTCAATCAACAAAGCCTTAATTCATTCAAACGACACACCACAAAAACAAATTCAGTGAAGAACTTTTTGCCTATTCATTACTTGCTATGGCTATTAGTTAAGGAAGTCAATGATGAGCCCTCCAGATTTGTAAAATACTGCTTCACCATTCCACTCCTTATTATGTATCCTTCCATCCCTGAAAATTTCAAAACATAGTCTTTTTTCTCCCATAATCAGCATTGTTGGAACTTCAACTTTAGGATCATCACCCTTCTCTACCATCTTCTCTAACGACCTGTCAGGAGCGCAACAAATTATTTTAATTCTCCTAACTACAAAAAAGTCTTGGTTTTTCTGTTAAGTCTCATTAGAACTCGCCACCGATATGGAATTTGCAATGGATACTTGAAGCCCGGATTTCTCGTAAAGATCCGCAAAATCATGGGGATCCTTTTTCAGTGAACCATGGAGGTAGAGGAGTGGATGGATCAACAAGGTCCATGATTTCTGTGGTATCGACTTGGATAGCACACAGGTTTATGGAGATTATTAGAGCTGATCCAAGTATAAAGAAGGAGACGATGAAGTCTATCTTATCTGAAGAGTTGGATGTCACTGTAGTGATCACGAAATTAACAGGGCAAGAAGAAAGGCAATTGAATTGATTGAAAGCATGGAGAGAGAGCAATATCTTATGTTTTCTCATGATGCAGGTGCGTTGGAGGACAAGTCATGTGAAGCTATCGTGGAGTGAAGCATGATTTGGATAGTACACCTTTTTTTTTTGTAATAGCTATAACTTTTAATGGTCTGTTTAGAGTTTCCTATTATTAATGTTTTAGACCTTGAGAGATTGTTGTTATATGGATGAGTTGAAGAACATGCAATGAACTATATTTTGTTGTTGGTTTTAGAAGATCATTCAAAAAAATTCAAAAATTTGAGCTTATGCTCATGATTGTAGTGATTTATTCTTACATTTTTTTTTTACCTAAGATATATCAAGGTGAGGTAGGCCTGGTTAACTTCTCAGCCAAACTAAACCAATTTCCCTTGGGGCATACTGACAGCCTTTCCTTTTGAGTCGGCTTTCTTTGCCTATAGGGTCACACTTGGTTATAAGACCTAACTATGCTATTATGATATACTTAGAATGAAAAAGGATAAGAGAAAGGTATGTGCAAAGCTAAAAACTAAACCAGGCATAAAACAAAAATTTTATTTAGGGAACACAGGGAATACATACTAAAGAGGTTTTCCTTTCGGAAAATCCCTCAAGAGGCATTAGTTTATCAAGAAAAAAGCAGAACTAGCATACGTTTTACAGATTATGTCCTACAAGTCCACAGAAACATACAAGAATTAGAAATGTATGTAGAATCTGATTCAGTGCATATCGAATGCCTTGAAACATTAGTATCAGAAACTGATAGGATTCTCTATCCTACAGAGTTAAGTCTAGGAAGGTTATCACCTAAAGAATTGTTCGAACTAGAAGATATGCATTATATGAATGGTTCTATAAAAGAACAGGAATATTTATACTCTGATATAGAACAAAATATCAGAATCGGAATTTTACAGGAAGAAATAATACAAGAAGAAATCGATAATGAAACACAAATCTCAGAGGTATCATACCAAAAGGATCTAGTAGAAGAATCCGAAGTTACTTCCCCCTATCGAGGAACACCAATACATAATCCATCAGGAGTTGTAATTGGCTATAGTGGTTATAGAAGTGGCAATACCCCCAGAACAAGAGTAGACGATTACAAAGAACCAAAAAATAAATATAAAACTAAAGGAAGGAGACAACCTTTAGAACAACCAATTAAATTTCAGACTAAAGGAGAAGCGCAGATTCTAAACCTTGCCGCCCATGATCCACAAGCTTGGTCAAATATCTTAGATGTATGGAAATATACACTGATAGGAGATTATTATAGAACATCTTTAAATCTAGAAACAGAAGAAATGTATATGTATTTAGAAACATTTTTAGGAGAAAGCGTCAGGGCTTTATGGGAAGCCTATAAAGTATCATATATGGAATATTATAATACAATGTTAATGCTAGGCCCCAATCCCTATAATTTTGTAAATAAAATACAAGCTTTAGTCACGGGAGAAGATCCGAACACGGGAGCACTAGGATTACAAAAAGATGTTATCAGAACTTTAGAACAATTAAGTCTATATAAATGGAAGTATATAAAGAAATTTCTTAATGATTATTTTTATTATACCTGTATTTCAGGAAATGCTTTTAACCAAGATTTAGGAGACAAATTATTTAGAAAACTTCCTGGAGCCCTAGGAATAGAAATAGCAGAAAAACGGAAAAATTGGCAAGAAGTAATGACAGTCGGTCCAGGTCACCCTTGGTCAATAGGAAAAAGAATACAGCATGTTATTAATGTATTAAAAGACAAATGTACAGAAATACAAATTCAGAAACAATTAAAAAAACTCAGATTATGGGTTTTGTAAAGAAATATACACGCCTCAGACATATGGTATAGGAGAAAGGAGAACCAGAACTTATAAAGAACATAGCAGATGCACGAAAGAAAACACAAAATATAGAAAGAAAAAATATTTCTTAAGAAAATCAAACAGACGAAAACCATATTTAGACCCTCAGAAACATGTTAGAAAATTTAAGCCAAATAGATTGTATAAAAATAAACTCGAATGTTATACATGTGGTAGCTCAGAACATTTGAGTAGAACTTGTCCTAAAAGAATAAATAGACATGATAAAAGTAGCATACTCATAGAATGCACAAATGAGGATTTAATTAATATTGACGAAACGGTATCTGATTCTGAATCAATTTATTCGATCGTCACCATAGAAGACCTTGATGAAGAAAATAAGATGCAAGATAATAAACAGCCAAATGAATTAATTGAAGATTTTGCATCATTTCCCAATATACCAGAATTAGACTTCTCTGATTTAGATATGATGAACATAGAATCTACTCGTAAGGAACAAATAGCTCCATCATTATCGACCTCACACTTATTGGAAACCTGTAAACACGACTGGCAGGCCCGAACAGGTATGGATAGCATGCCATGTTTATTTTGTAAAGGATACCCTAGTAAGATGAACAGAACAAAATGTTCCAAGTGTTACCAAGAAGGTTGTATGAAATGCATAGAAAAGAACTATAATATTACACTTAGTTATTCAATACCCAAACCAACAATAAATACTGATGAAGTAAAAATCCTAAGAAAAAGAATAGAAAATTTAGAAGATACACAAAAACTCCTTTATACAAAGGTAGAAACAATAGAAGAAAGGTTAGATAAAGGAAAAATGGTAGTAGACCAGAATGAGCCAAGAATAGATCCATATCAAATTGATCTAATTCAAATATGCAATAAAGATAGACTAAGGGCACTAAAAGTTAGATGTGTGGTAAGAATGATGGCCTACGAAGTAAAGTGTCTAGCATTAATCGATACAGGGTGTACAAACTGTATTATAAATAAAGATATAATCCCAAAACAATACATAGTAAAAGCCTCGAAACCTGCAGTAGCCCAACAAATGGATGGAAAAGTTTTTACGTATGATGATCTGTTAATCCCAAATAGTAAAATTAGATTTGAAACCAACTGTGGAGAAAGTATAGAATACACATTACCTAAAGAATCCACATGGGTTAGACAACTTGATCTAAGCAATGAGTTAATTTTGGGATTAAGCTTCTTATTAAAGGATAAAGGCAGTATGCTAATAAGTAAAGATTACATGCAGTTACAGAAACATACAATCTTTACACCAGTTTATACACATGATGAACCAACCATGATAAGAGAACTAGAAAATTCTAAAGACGAAAAAGAATGCAATTGTCCTCATGAAAGGCAGTGTGAGTTACATAACGTAATTCTAAATGACGAATATAGTGCTCATGACATAGATCAAGAGTATGAGATCGAAGTCCACACACACTTTATGAATCTAGAACATCTTTATTACACCCTCATAAGTGAACAAGATATTGAACAACTAATATCAAAAATAGAGAAATTAGGAATAATGGGTGAAGAAGTACTACGGTATTGGGATAAAGATAAGGTCATATGTAAGCTAGATATTATAAACCCTGAATATAAGGTTAGAACAGCAAAAATAAATGCCACAAACCAAGACATAGTGGATTTTAAAATGCATATTACAGAACTCCTAAAATTAGGAGTTATCAGAAGATCTGAAAGTCCCCATAGATATGCTACTTTTATTGTTAGAAAACACAGTGAAATAGCTAGAGGAAAAGGTCGAATGGTAATAAATTACAAAAGATTAAATGACAACACCAGAGATGATGCATATGATATTCTAGACAAAACCAGATTAATAAATCAAATACAAGGATGTAACATCTTTAGTAAATTTGATTTAAAATCCGAATTTTGGCAAATTAAGATGCATCCTGAAAGTATAGAATGGACAGCATTTACATGTCCCGAAGGACATTTTGAATGGCTCGTCATGCCTTTTGGCCTTAAGAATGCACCATCTATTTTTCGAAGACAGATGGATGAAATTTTGGCCTTAAGAACTGTAGCTACAGTAAAAAAAAAAAAAATTTCACCTAAGATATATCAAGGTGAGGTAGGCCTGGTTAACTTCTCAGCCAAACTAAACCAATTTCCCCTTGGGGCATACTGACAGCCTTTCCTCTAGAGTCGGCTTTCTTTGCCTATAGGGTCACTCTTGGTTATAAGACCTAACTATGCTATTATGATATACTTGGAATGAAAAAGGATAAGAGAAAGGTATGTGCAACGCTAAAAACTAAATTAGGCATAAAATAAAAATTTTATTTATTTGGGGAACACAAGGAATACATACTAAAGAGGTTTCCCTTTCGGGAAATCCCTTAACGATCTAAGAAAAACTTACAATGAGTTCAAGCTTGAGGAGCTTGTTCTTTACAGTACATGCAATAGTTTACAAAGCGATGGTGATGGAGAACATTGGAGTACAAGAGGAGTTTTTTTTTTTTTTTAAACCGAGGTAAGGGATTGGATGCCTTGTGGAAGAGGAGATGGGTGGTATTTATAGAGGTTGTTCTGAGAGGAGTACTTGAAGGAGAATCTGCACTCTTCTAGTGGGTGCTCTTTGAGTGGATATTTCTTTACACGTTGCAATCTGGAGTTCATTCCTTTCTGAGTGGAGGGATCAGTGGAGGTTCCTTTCTGAGTGGAGGGATCAGTGGAGGTTTCTTTTCGCGTGGCTTCTTGGAGACCAAGCCTGTCTAAATCTATCCTTGCTTTTCTGAGTGGAAGTGACGATTCTATCTACGCCTTTCTGGGTGGAGGTGACATCTGTGCAGGAATATCTAGGTGTCCAAAATGCCTTTCTGAGTGGAGTCTAGGTGTCCAAATTATGTAGAGCCACTGAATCTAAGGACATTGGGGTCATGGGATTGTTGTCGCCACTATCTGCTGTGTCTGAAAAGTTATCTATTTGGGATAGAGGTGGTTTATCTTCAGGAATTTCCTTCTCACTTTCTGTCACTGTCTCCTTTTCTTTTGAGACAACTGTTTTGACTGCTTCTGCTACCTGTGTTGCAATCATAGCTCAGATTGATTCTTTTCTTTTGATTTTCTTGTGTCTTGGTTGGATCCTTTCTGGTTGCTTCTGGAAACCTTCATTCTGTTGGAGGAGCTGCAGAATTTGGTCATACTTGTTGGGGTCTGTAATATCTTGGTTTTCCATAGGGGTTTGCCCTTGTCTTGACTTTTTGGCAAAGTCACTGCCATCAACGGATTTGATGTGTCTTTATTGGTAGCCATTTGCTCCGGACTAGCCATTGGTATTGTAGACCCAATGATATCTCTGTGAAGGTTTTTTGGCAAAACCTCAGCCAGAAACGGACTTGATGTGTCTTTACTGGTTGCCGTTTGAACCATACTAGCTATTGAATTTGTAGGCTCAATAGTACCTCTATCTGCATTTAGAGGGAAATGCAAACCCTTCTCATCCCACTTATTATAGACCGGGGGAGCAGTCTGTGGTGGATTTTTAGGTGGAAATCTTGTCTGGAATAGTTGTCTCTCCAAGCTGGCTATCTTTTTTTTGTAATTTTTGTTTTTCAAAAATCAGACAATTTTTATTTACATTTAATGTTCTTACCGTTCGTGACATTGCCTCGCAATGATCACAAAATATGACTTTTCCCTGCATATCCTTTGTAATAGAGTATTCAAGGGGAGTTTCCTGCATGGATCTTAGGGAAGGAGAAACAAAATAGTTAGATCCTAAGTAGCTTCTAGCTACATCTAGTGCTTTTGATAAATTATAGAAACCTTTATAAATTGGATTTTTGAAGTTCTTAATACTGTCTGCTACTTCTATCCAAGTATGGAAAACACCTACTAAGTTACCTTGGAGAACTGCATAAAACTTGCATCCTCTCTGGTTCCGACTAAATACTTTTGATAAAGAATTCATGGCTGCTAAGAAATATTTATGGTCTTTTCTATTAAATGCAATCCATAAATTGTCTAAGAGGCATTGTTGTTCTTTTGATGTAGAAATATAAGAATATGTCCTGAAAGGAGGATTGCCATTTGAAAAAAACAAAAAGTTCTTAGTTTCCAAATCGCAATCGTTCTTGGGGGGGTTCCCTGGGGGGTTCTGCTTTCGCTGGTCTGCTGGCTATTCTGTGGTGGAAATATGTTATCTGGACGGATACTTGGTTGTGGTGGTGGCCTTGCCATCTGCATATTGTCATAAAAAGTATTTATTAGATCATAATCGTGTGGTGTTTGCAAGAGATAGGAAATTCGTGTATTAATTAATTATTTTCAGATTAGGTTTTCATAATCATCCTCATAAGGATCAAATTGTTCATCAAGGGTGTATAAAAAATGCTTGTCATAGATGCAGTTAATGCTGATAGAAAAAACTTCGATAGAACATAATTGTAAAAAGTGGAAAAGTGTAAAGTTTATATCTGTATGTTCTAGAAAAGGATTTGGAAAGTCGCTAATAGTAGGATGGACCATATCATTATCTAGTCCTTCATTCTGTTTTATATCTATTGTGAGAAACACTTCTGATGTGGATAGTGCCCCAAGTTTTTCAAGATTTTTTGCCTTTTGTTTGATAATTTGAGCATATCTTTGTTCTCGAATTTCTTTTAACCTGTTGGATATAATTGTAGCTTGTGGTTCTTTAACCCACCAATATTCTAATAGCTCATGAAGAGTTGTTACATTATTCATTTTAGTAATTACAGAAATGAATTCATTATCTGTGCAATGTTCTAAGAAGGTAATGACTTCTGTCAATACTAGGTCTTCTTGGGTTACATTATAAGTTTGTGGATGCTCATCTTCATTAAGTAAGTCAAAAGATGTACCTATATCTCCTATGTCTATGAGAGCATGCTGCTGGAGTAGGCGGCTAAGAGTATCGAGTAAGATATTAGTACTGCCTTTGATATGTTCAAAAGTGATATGGGTGCTAAGGTGAAGGCACCGATCTAAAAAATTAAGCCAATGCCGTCGAGAGCTACATTTTTGTTCTAAAGCCATTTTTGAATGAAAAGAAACTATGGCTTCCCAGTCTGTTCGAACAGTTATTTCTTTTTTAGAAATAATAAATAGTTCAAAACTATCTAAAGCATAAAAGATGGTTAATAATTCTGCATCAATACTACTAATGTTACCTTTTTCTTTATATTTACCACTAGCATAGCGGCAAATTCTTTCTAAATTTTTATCAGAATACTTATTTGGTTTAGCAATCAAAGTTGCGCCCCAGCCTGTATTGCAACCGTCTTATTCTATAATTAGATAGTCTGAATCCAATGGTAAAGCTAATTCTGGAAGTTCTTTAATCAAGTTCTTAATTTGTTGGACTAGTTTGATATCTTCTTTGTTGAAGTATCTTTGTCCTTTCTGGAAAGTTTTTGTGTATAAGGGTCCCGCGATTTTGCCTAAATTTTTTATAAATGGACTTGCATAATTGACCAACCCTAAAAATTGCTGGAGCTGTTTTAATTCTTCTAATTTTTCTGAAAATTCTAAAGCTTTTTGGGCAATATGGGGTTGTAGTTTAATTTTACCCTGCCCAATAATGGCTCCTAAAAATTCAATTTGTGGTTTATACAGCTGCATCTTTGTTTTACTAATTATGATACCATGATTAATAAATTCTGAAATAATAATCTGCAAATGACCGCTGTGTTCTTGTCTTGTTCTACTAAAAACTAAGATGTCATCGATATAAACAACAGTAAATTTTTTGTGTTTTAGAAAATTTCATCCATCTTTCTTTAAAAAATAGATGGTGCATTCTTAAGGCCAAAAGGCATGACGAGCCATTCAAAATGTCCTTCGGGACATGTAAATGTTGTCCATTCTATACTTTTAGGATGCATCTTAATTTGCCAAAATCCGGATTTTAAATCAAATTTACTAAAGATGTTACATCCTTGTATTTGATTTATTAATCTGGTTTTGTCTGGAATATCATATGCATCATCTCTGGTGTTGTCATTTAATCTTTTGTAATTTATTACCATTCGACTTTTTCCTCTAGCTATTTCACTGTGTTTTCTAACAATAAAAGCAGCAGATCTATGGGGACTTTCAGATCTTCTGATAACTCCTAATTTTAGGAGTTCTGTAATAAGCATTTTAAAATCATCTATGTCTTAGTTTGTGGCATTTATTTTTGCTGTTCTAACCTTATATTCAGGGTTTATAATATATAGCTTACATATGACCTTATCTTTATCCCAATACTTTAGTACTTCTTCACCCATTATTCCTAATTTCTCTATTTTTGATATTAGTTGTTCAATATCTTTTTCACTTATGAGGGTGTAATAAAGATGTTCTAGATTCATAAAGTCTGTGTGGACTTCGATCTCATACTCTTGATCTATGTCATGAGCACTATATTCGTCATTTGGAATTACGTTATGTAACTCACACTGCCCTTCATGAGAACAATTGCATTCTTTTTTGTCTTTAGAATTTTCTAGGTCTCTCATCATGGTTGGTTCATCATGTGTATAAACTGGTGTAAAGATTGTATGTTTCTGTAACTGCAAGTAATCTTTACTTATTAGCATACTGTCTTTATCCTTTAATAAGAAGCTTAATCCCAAAATTAACTCATTGCTTAGATCAAGTTGTCTAACCCATGTGGATTCTTTAGGTAATGTGTATTCTATACTTTCTCCACAGTTGGTTTCAAATCTAATTTTACTATTTGGGATTAACAGATCATCATACGTAAAAACTTTTCCATCCATTTGTTGGGCTACTGCAGGTTTCGAGGCTTTTACTATGTATTGTTTTGGGATTATATCTTTATTTATAATACAGTTTGTACACCCTGTATCGATTAATGCTAGACACTTTACTTCGTAAGCCATCATTCTTACCACACATCTAACTTTTAGTGCCCTTAGTCTATCTTTATTGCATATTTGAATTAGATCAATTTGATATGGATCTATTCTTGGCTCATTCTGGTCTACTACCATTTTTCCGTATCTAACCTTTCTTCTATTGTTTCTACCTTTGTATAAAGGAGTTTTTGTGTATCTTCTAAATTTTCTATTTTTTTTTTCTTAGGACTTTTACTTCATCAGTATTTATTGTTGGTTTGGGTATTGAATAACTAAGTGTAATATTATAGTTCTTTTCTATGCATTTCATACAACATTCTTGGTAACACTTGGAACATTTTGTTCTGTTCATCTTACTAGGGTATCCTTTACAAAATAAACATGGCATGCTATCCATACCTGTTCGGGCCTGCCAGTCGTGTTTACAGGTTTCCAATATGCATGAGGTCGATAATGATGGAGCTATTTGTTCCTTACTAGTAGATTCTATGTTCATCATATCTAAATCAGAGAAGTCTAATTCTGGTATATTGGGAAATGATGCGAAATCTTCAATTAATTCATTTGGCTGTTTATTATCTTGCATATTATTTTCTTCATCAAAATCTTCTATGGTGACGATCAAATAAATTGATTCAGAATCAGATACTGTTTCGTCAATATTAATTAAATCCTCATTTGTGCATTCTATGAGTATGCTACTTTTATCATGTCTATTTATTCTTTTAGGACAAGTTCTACTCAAATGTTCTGAGCTACCACATGTATAACATTCGAGTTTATTTTTATACAATCTATTTGGCTTAAATTTTCTAACATGTTTCTGAGGGTCTAAATATGGTTTTCATCTATTTGATTTTCTTAAGAAATATTTTTTCTTTCTATATTTTGTGTTTTCTTTCATGCGTCTGCTATGTTCTTTATTAGTTCTGGTTCTCCTTTCTCCTATACCATATGTGTGAGGCGTGTATATTTCTTTACAAAACCCATAATCTGAGTTTTTTAATTGTTTTTGAAATTGTATTTCTGTACATTTGTCTTTTAATACATTAATAACTTGCTGTATTCTTTGTCCTATTGACCAAGGGTGACCTGGACCGGCTGTCATTACTTCTGGCCAATTTTTTCATTTTTCTGCTATTTCGATTCCTAGGGCTCCAGGAAGTTTTCTAAATAATTTGTCCCCTACATCTTGGTCAAAAGCATTTCCTGAAATACAGGTATAATAAAAATAATCATTAAGAAATTTCTTTATATACTTCCATTTATATAGACTTAATTGTTCTAAAGTTCTGTTAGCATTTTTTTGTAATCCTAGCGCTCTCGTGTTCGGATCTTCTCCCGTGACTAAAGCTTGTATTTTATTTACAAAATTATAGGGATTGGGGCCTAGCATTAACATTGTATTATAATCTTCCATATATGATACTTTATAGGCTTCCCATAAAGCCCGGACACTTTCTCCTAAAAATGTTTCTAAATACTTATACATTTTTTCTGTTTCTAGATTTAAAGATGTTCTATAATAATCTCCTATCAGTGTATATTTCCATACATCTAAGATATTTGACCAAGTTGTGGATCATGGGCGACTAGGTTTAGAATCTGCGCTTCTCCTTTAGTCTGAAATTTAATTGGTTGTTCTAAAGGTTGTCTCTTTCCTTTAGTTTTATATTTATTTTCTAGTTCTTTGTAATCGTCTACTCTTTTTCTGGGGTTATTGCCACTTCTATAACCACTATAGCCAATTACAACTCCTGATGGATTATGTATTGGTGTTCCACGATAGGGGGAAGTAACTTCGGATTCTTCTACTAGATCCTTTTGGTATGATACCTCTGAGATTTGTGTTTCATTATCGATTTCTTCTTGTATTATTTCTTCCTGTAAAATTCCGATTATGATACTTTGTTCTATATTATAGTATAAATATTCCCGTTCTTTTATAGAACCATTCATATAATGCATATCTTCTAGTTCTAACAATTCTTTAGGTGATAACCTTCCTAGACTTAACTCTGTAGGATAGAGAATCCTATCAATTTCTGATACTAATGTTTCAAGGCATTCGATATGCACTAAATTAGATTCTACATCCATTTCTAATTCTTGTATGTTTCTGTGAACTTGTGGGACATAATCTGTAAAACGTATGCTAGTTCTGCTTTTTTCTTGATAAACTAATGCCTCTTGAGGTACAAGAGTTTTTACTGGGTTTATGAAGTTGTCCAAATTCCATTCTAATCCTGCTAGCCTTTGGAAATCATACGTTAATGGTTTTACCATTTTTATTCCTTTGCTGCTTAATAAATCAACTATTTCTGTTACGTTTTCTCGATATTTTACCTTCGAATTGGTTATAGTTCGTCCTAAGAATGCTATGTGTACTAAAAGGTTATCTCCATTGTGGACTTCTTCATATCCTTTTGTCTGAATTCCAATATGGATATATCTTGTAAAATCTTGAAGAGTCATCATAAAGTCTGGGCTATAATAAAATATTCCTGAATTGCTATTCATATCAACTTCTATACTGGCTATCATACCTCTAGCAATATCATTCCATCTATTATCATATAGGGTGATTAGAGTTTTGCAGCCTAAATTTTTTTTCATAAGTCCCTTAATACCTATGACTATTAAACCTAAATGCATTAATTTATATCGTGAGGTTCTAAGCTCATGTCCTGCTTCCTGGCTTACTAAAGGTAGACTACATGTCTGGTTTTCTAGACAACTTAGTGCTTGTTCTCAGTTATGTCTGAAAAATTCTGGTCTGAATTCAAAACGTTTGGTCTGGTAAAGAATTTTTGGGTTTAGGATATTGAGTCCTTCCTTTTGGAATCTTTCATAGTCATGTTCAGGGTCTATAAGTTCTCCGAGTTGGATATCATGATTACTTGACCTTCTGGAAAGTAATCTATTGATAAGTGGTCTTGTCCTACTTGTAGATCCTTGTTCTGGCCTGATTGTTCTAGAGGAACCTGCGTATGATTGAATTTCTGTCAGTGGCCTACTCAAACTTATGGTTTTGATAGTTGCTTTTTTTCTAATGGTCTGGTTGGGAAAGTAAATATTACCGGTTTCCTTGTAACTTGTTCTTTTCCCGTTGGTTCTAGCTTTACTGATCCTAGTTTGTCAGTTATCTTGCTAAGGTTATCCTGGAAATTTGATATTTCTAATTTCTGTAGTTTTTGCTCAACTTCTTCAATAGTGTTTACTAGTTTTTGTTCTGTTTCTTCAATTCTTTCGTGGATTTTAAGGATAAGTCTAATAATAGTATTATTTTGTTTAATAATAGTTCTTTCTGAGATTGATTCTGCGTTATAATTACTATAACCTTCGGGGCCAGGTTTGAGATTGATTCGTAATTATCCTTTCTCAAAAAATGGGAATGATGCTCAACACATATTTCAAGCTTCTTGGTTTGAGAATTATGACACTTGGTTGGAGTATTCCATTGAAAAAGATGCTGCATTCTGCCTGCCTTGGTATCTTTTTAGTATACCAACACAACAAGATACATTTACTTACAAAGAGTTTGATAAATTGAAGAAGATTGTGAAAGGAAAAGATTGTCTGTTTCAAAAGCATGAAAGAAACCTCCCTACATCTACACATAAAAATAATCTCGAAAAATGCCGTGTTTTAATGAATCAACATCAACATATTGACAAACCAATTTATCAACAAAGTGCAAAACAAACTGCAGACAATTGTTTGCGATTGAAGGCATTTATATTTAGTGTTTGATGGCTAACTTTTCAAGGGTGTGCTTTCCAAGGCAACGACGAAAGTGTAGATTCGATAAACCGTGGAAATTTCATTCAATATATAAAAGGAATAACATATTTTGCTAAGGATGTCAAGGCAGTTGTATTAGACAAAGCACCACGGAATGCCACATATACTTCTCCTGATATTCAGAAAGATATTATTTTATGTCTCTCAAATCAAGTGAGAAGA
Source organism: Hemerocallis citrina (assembly GCA_017893485.1). Taxonomy (NCBI): domain Eukaryota; kingdom Viridiplantae; phylum Streptophyta; class Magnoliopsida; order Asparagales; family Asphodelaceae; genus Hemerocallis; species Hemerocallis citrina. The sequence goes on from JACEHZ010000249.1 coordinate 586,622, forward strand.
GCAAAACGTGAAGAAGTAGGAGATGCTAAATATTGCATTCTCGCTAATGAGGCTCGAGATATTTCCAAATAGGAACAAATGACATTTGTGTTGAGATATGTTGATAAAAAGAAGCTTTATTATGGAACATTTTTTGGACTTCTTCATGTTCTTAATAAGGACAGAATTTATTCTATCCTTAAAAGTCATGATCTTGGCATTTCAAATATTAGAGGTCAAGTGTATGATGGAGCGAGCAATATGCGTGGTGTGTTAAATGGATTGCAAGTATTGATTTCTCATGATTCGCCTTATGCATGTTATATACATTGCATGGCTCATCGTTTTCAGTTGGCCTTAGTTGCTGCATCTCATGATGTGAGTCTTGTTCACCACTTTTTCAGTGAAATGACTTATATAATCAATATCATTAATGGTTCTTGCAAATGTAGTGATCAGTTAAAAGCTTCAAAAACTTCTAAAATTGAATTTTTAATTGAAACTGAAGAAATTGAAACCGGTACAGGGCTTAATCAAGTTCAGACTCTTCAGCGCACAAGTGATACTCGTTGGAGTTCTCATTTAAAGTCAATCACTAGCATATTAAATTTGTTTAGCCCCACATGTGAGGTTCTTAAATCTCATAATTGAAGGAGTCAACCCTCCTCAAGTTGCAGATGTAGAGAAGGCTTATGTGCTTTTAACTACGTTCGAATTTGTCTTCATATTACATGTTCTGAAAGAAGTTTTCGAAATCACTAATCTTCTTTGTCAAGCTTTGCAGCGAAAGTCGCAAGATATTTTAAATGTTATGAATCTTGTAACATCTACAAAAGAAGTACTTCAACGGCTAAGATAGACTGGATGGAATGCCTTACTTGATAAGTTAAGGTTATTTTGTGAGAAGCGTAATATAGCTATTCCAGACTTGACTGCTCAGTATGTTAAACGGGTTCCATCTCGACGTGCAGAAACTCAACTTACCATTGAACATCATTATAAGGTAGATGTATTCATTGGTACTATCGATTGTCAAATGCAATAGTTAAACTACAGGTTTAATGAAAAAGCAGTGGAATTACCGGAGCTAAGTAATGCTTTGGATCCAAGAGATGAATTTGCTTCATTTGATATTGATAAAATTTGCCAGCTTGCAACTAAATTTTATCCTCAAAATTTTTCAGAAGAACACCAATATTCTTTGAGACGCCAGTTAGAACATTATCAAAGTTATCTTCGTCAATGTCTTGAATTTAAGAGTTTATCATCTCTTTCTGAATTATATCAAGCATTAGTGAAAACAAGAAAGTCCATCATCTATACACAGGTTGATAAATTAATTAGTCTTGTCCTTACGCTTCCAGTTTCCACAACAACTACTGAGAGGGCATTTTCAACAATGAGCATTGCAAAAAATAAACTTCGCAAGAAGATGGATGATGATTTTCTTTCAAACTATTCAATTGTTTACATCGAAAGAGAAATTGCTGAAACTTTCAGTCTAGATTCAACTGTCAAAGAATTTGCTTCCATGAAGGAACGTAGATCACAGTTCTTCTAACATCCACTTTTTATTATTTTATTTTCTTTTAAGTTTATATATATATATATATATATATATATATATATATATATATATATATATATTTTTATTTTTTATTTTTTTAGACAACTTTAAATATATGGATGGTCAATGCAAAATGATATCTATTATTTGTGTTTTTTTTTGTCAATGGACAATTTATGAATTTGTTGTCAACTACGCCCCCTTGCTAAAAATTTCTGGCTTCATCCTTGGTGAATCCTAACATGATACTACAAGAAGGGTTAGTATTACATTGAGTTTATGCGGTTGTGAAAGCGGAAACAACGATCTCCTTGATAACCTGGAAGCTAGAAACACCTTAATGAACATAGTTTGTGCAGTCGGTGACATATTCTGCAATCGATGATATGTAGTAAAGTTCCACGTCTTCGTTGCCAACGTCAGCAATGAGTGAGAACTACTTTCTCTACATAGGGATATTGATTGAATGATAAGATGATACAATCTATGACATATGTTGTGTATTGTATATTAGTCTCAACTATAGGCCTCACCCCTCTATTTATAGGGCGAACAAGAGGAGCATTTGTGAAACATAACATGAATATATTGCGAATATATTCTTTCATTGCCTCATATATCTTTTGCCATAAGAAAGTGTTTATACTATAAAATGTTTGAAATATAATGGTAAGTATCTCACCAAGGACATGAAAGAGAGATACTTTACTTAGAACTTAAACCATCCTCCTAGGATGGACCGCTAGACATAGCCTAGACAAATCTCAATCCCTGTAAAAAGATTTTTATTTTTATTTTTTTTAGAATAGCCAAAATATATATATCACTACCAATTTCACTACCAATCTCTTCATTATCTTAGGTGACACACTTCTATTGGAGAGTATGTGGGGAGTAGGTGGTAGAACTCTCTAATAAGAGTGTGCCACCTAAAGTAGTGAAGAGAAAAATAGTAAAATTGGAAGTGAGTATAGTATTACCCTACATGAATATTTTATGTTCCTTATTAGCTGCTGAATTATTTAGGTACTAGGTTTAACCGTGAGCATGTGCCTACGACACGTCTTCGGAATGATGCAGTGTAAACCGACAATGTCACTCAAGCATCAGACAATTCCTCAACCCCCAAACAAAAACACTAATACACACTTTTCAAACTTAAACTACCACTTCAATTCCTCCCAAACGAAACCACATTCATACCAAAATCTCCAAAGGCTCAAACTTTCCACCTTATCACTAGAAAAAAACACTCGCAGTACACATTCCAAACTCCAAATACCACCAAAACCAACTCCAATTGTTCCAAAACCAACCCTAAAGACTTAACCAACTTTATCAACAAAACCAACAAAAAGAACCAACATTTAACAGCGGAATAAACACACCATCCAATGTAGAATTTATCGAAATTAGCACCGTCTCCAGCTCCTCAGCCGAAACACCTACAAAATTTAAAAAGATCAAACTTTATCATCAAAGATCAAAACATTTTGGCTCCCAAACCCTAGCTGCTTACCTGCAAGAAATTGAGGAGGGACGCGAATTGCCATGTGGAGCGGAGGACCCACCAAGGGGTTTTGGTGGGGGAGGAAGGGGGCTCAACCAGCGGCGTGACGATTCAGCTGTTCTAGAACTTCTCCTTGCGCTCTTGGTTGGTGAGGCGGCGGGGTTGGGGAGAGGGGGGGGGGGGGGGGGGCCAGACAGCGCCGCCGGAGGTGCAAGTGTGGGAGGGGGTTGGGGTAGGGGAAAGAGTTTTCCGGCAATTATCGGAGGAGGAAGGGGAGTATAAAAGTGATAGAGATCTAAAAAAGTGGAGAGATATCTGAAAAAGTGAAGTGAAGAGAGAGAGAGTAATAAAGCAAGAAGAATTTATGTTTTGGTAGAAAACAATAGTTTTGGAAGAAAATGAAGATAAATGTGAGCCATTGATTTTGTTTCAATTGAAGAAATCCCCACTTAATGGCTTTTATTCAAATTGCATTGTGATTTATTATATAGATAACTTGCTATTTTCCTCTTCCTATTCGTCGTCGTCTTCTTCTTCTCTTCAAAAGCCCCTTCTCTTCTTCTCTTACCTTGGAATCTAATCGGACCGAGAGCTCGGGATTGAGACATGGAGAGAAACAGCAACAACCGCAAAGATTCAGGGTCCCAACGATGGAGGAGAACCCAAGCTTCTCCATTATCTTCATCGCCGTCTTCGTCTTTGTCTTCTTCCTCTTCCTCTTCTTCGAAAAATCATTTGGAAAACGAACAAGGGATCTCAACAGATTCACCGAATCTAGTCGGAACTTGTCGCGACATGTGCCCCGGTAGCTACAAAATCTGTTCTTCTCGCTATTTGAACTTCACTTATTATAGTCAAATCAATTTTCAAAATGAAAGCAAAGAGTGGAAACTTCAATTTCAATCTCTTGCTTTCCTTTATGTTGTACTAGTTGTTTAGCGCATGCAGTACACATGTTTGTTTTATGTTGTAGATCCAGTCATTAAAAGTATTATTTTATTCCCTTAGTGCATAATAATTGTGAAAAAAGTTTTTTGCTACTGATAAAAGACTTGTTTATCTCTTTGATGCATAATATTTTTCATTGAGATAAACTGTTCACATGAGAGGTTGCATAACCCAACTCTCTTGTTAAGGTGTGCAATAGTTATGTTCTGCAATATTGGGTATAAATAAACCGAGCTGAAACCATATTCGAACTAAACTAACTGAACTAAGCGAACAAGTTAATTGAGACGGTAACCGATCCAAATTGATTTGATTCTGTTTGTTTAATTGTTATTGTTATTATTATTTTTAAGAATTTACATGGCAAGAGAGAGAGAGAGAGAGAGAGAGAGAGAGAGAGAGAGAGAGAGAGAGAGAGAGAGAGAGAGAACACAAACTTAAGAAAGAGAAAGAAATTGTGCCAGCGAAGCCGTTAGATAGGGAGAGCTTGAATTTGGTAGTTGCTTATTTGTTAATTGGTTATTTTATGGTTATCCAAAACCGTACAAAAACTATTAATTCCGAAAAGCCATAACTGATAACGAACCGGTCAAGTGTAATCGAACCAAAACACATGGTTCGGTATGGTTTCCAGGTTTCACCGATTTATTCGTACTCATACCAACAATACACAAATAAAACCTTTAACGTTCAAGGTTACAATCCCAAAGCCATAATTTGTCCCCCCACATGCTGGTAGCAGAATACTGCCAATGCTCACTAAAAAAAATGCTTCACCAATTGTATATAAAGTAGATCCATTCACTGGAGACAAATTTTGAACGCACCCCCCACTTGCTCGCCACTCACCCGCATCCTAACTCCTCAATCTCTTGTCCCCTCGTGTTGCTCAAACACACTCAAATCCAACTTTAGCCTTTTCGTAGCTTAGGCTTCGAATGCTCGTAACAACACAAAAGAAAAGCATTGTTTTAGTAGGGATGTAGCTAAAAAAGAAGTATTCCTAAAGCAATAATTATTCTTATTAATCCAAATATGCCAACAAATATTCCTATGCCTTTCACTCTTCATTCTTAACCTTATTATCTCAAAAACTAGAGCATAAATCATTAATAGAAGGAAAATCTATACCCAAAGGTTTTACGAGCACACAAATAAATCATTATGCGTCACATTTGTTTTACGAGCACACAATCCGCAAATAAACATTAAGAGTCCTCATGTTTCTGTCCGCACATTACACACCTCTCAGCTATATTTTTGGTTCTCTTTTACAAGGTTGGATTTGGTAAGGAGTGTATCATTAAATAGTAGAGTAAAATAAGCTATAATTTTATTCAGGGTAAAGGTTTTCCAAATGGTTTCATTAATATCACTTCACACTCCCCGTCATTTGAGAGCCTATATATAGACCTCAATGTGAACTCCCAACGCCTCCCACTTCTAGTTTTTAGCATCACCTTCCTTACTAATGGAGAAGTCACCCTAACGTGTTTGGAGTTTTACAACTTTCTCTCTCAAGGTTTTGATCAAGGTTCTCATTTAAAGAAGGTCTCTATTCATTTCTCCTCCAATTTTCACTAACTAATGTAACTTGATTCCTAGACTGATCAAATAGAAGTTAATGGATTAGTTCCACACCACACATCAAGCCAAAGCCTAGTGTCTGTACTGTTTCCGATTTGACACACGATATTCACATGAAACAGATCCCGTAATCTCACAATGCTATGCCAAGTGCACGTTGCTTTCCCACCTTTGGTGAACCCTCCAAATCTCGTCTTCCTTCATTTTCTAAAATGTCATAACTAACCCCCCACCCCCACCACACACACACATGATCCCTGTGGATCTTCCACCATCACTTAGAAAGTGTGCTCCATTCATATTTTTGATATTTGTAATCCCAAGTCCTTTATACTCTCTGCATTACATACTAGTCTCCATTTTCATGAGATTAATTGCCCTCCTTTCATTATATCCCTTCCATAGAAAGTTCCTCAGCATCTTATTGATCTTCTTAATCACCCACACTGACATCTCAAAAATTTCGATGAAATAAATCAAAGGCTAAACAAAACCGAGTTAATCAAAGTGATTCTTCCTCCCAGAGTTGTACTCGAAGGTCAATTTAACAGTTAAGCCTATAACACTTTAGCAATTATATTATTATGTTTTATTTTGAAATTCACTCTTCTATCCCAAAATACTTTTACTACGTATTAGGCACCATAAACTATCATAAACAAAGTGTATGTCTGCAACACAATAAATTAAAAAAACACACACAATAAACTTGAGCATGTAAATCAACTCCACAACACATTTGCATATGTATGTCATCATAATGCAACTTTCATTTATCATGTTACCACCTGTTTTTATACTATGTTGCATACACAATGTTCATGTTTCTCGTTGCTCGCACCCATGCAGTATGCGGAGGGTCATGCTAGTAAGCCTGTAAAATTCGTACTCTAGCCAAGCTTGTAAAATTGTGTCAGTCTTAATATAAGTTTGTTAAAGACCTGTTCTCTTAAGCTGAAGAATACATTGCAGGCAGTGGTGAACCTATGATGGTGAGGGTGGGCAACCGCTCACCCTACGCGAGGGCTCATGCTAGTAAGCCTGTAAAATTTGTACTCTAGTCAAGCTTGTAAAATTGTGTCGGCCTTAATATAAGTCTGTTAAAGTCCTGTTGTCTTAAGCTAAAGAATAGATTGTAGGCAATGACGGACCTACATGGTGGCCACCAGGGTTTTTGCGAAATTAGTAAGACCTAGGTATCTATATAGTTATTTCATGATATATTGAATTTATATACTTATATAGACAAGTCTTGGACTTGATTATTTGATTAGGTGGTTCAAGCTCTGTAGTAAGAGAACTTCGATTCCCTTAAACATCAACTAAATTTTCATTTTCTAAAAATTACTTGGTTTTTGATTGTGAAGAAACTTTCATTAATATCTTTAATAAATTATATTATATGTTTTTAAATTTTAAATATCTAGTTTAAGTTTTATAAAGTTCATTTTCTTACTTAAATATATATAATTGAATTTAATCTCATTATTTATGTTCTTGGTATAATATTTTTATATTTATTATTTAAAATTGAATGAGAATAATAAATATAAAAATCGAACCTGAACCAAACCAAACCAAACCAAAACCGAACCCGAACTAAACTAATCAAACTCTAATTGTAACCAAACAAGTTAACCGAAACATAACCGAATCAAATTGATTTGGTTCGGTGCTGGTTAACCGCATTTCAAAAAAAGTTTAAAAAAAATAATAAAAGAATTGACATGCCATTAGATTGAGCAAAAAAAGTGAGAGAGTGCGTATAGAGAGAAAGAAGAGAGAGAGCGTAGAGAGAGAAAGAGATGGAGAGAGCAAAGACAATGGAAGCGATGAGAGGAAGATTGAGATATAGAGAGAAAGGGAAAGAGGGAGAGCGAAGAAAGAGAACATAAAGTTAGAGAGAAAAAACTTGGGAGCTGTGAAAGTCCCTGCCACTATGCTAAAACTTCGAAGTTGTAGAAGGGTTGAGGAAAATTGCACCTGTATTTTAACATGCTCCCTCCGGTTGAGAGTTTATTTTTTATGGGCCAAAGAAACGAGATAAATACCCAACAAATTGTCGGCTGTGACCTGAACTATACGCAGCGGTATTTTTTATTATTTAAAATCCGCATTTAAATTACGTTGCTAATGAGATTCGAATCTGGGTTACTCTGATACCATGTGAAAGTTCCTGCCACAATGCTAAAGCTTCAAAGTGTAGAAGGGTTGAAGAAAATTGCACTTATATTCTAACTGGAGCGAAGCCGTGAGATAAAGACACAGCGTGGAATTTGACATATGTTTATTTATTTATTGGTTATTTTATGGTTAACCAAAACCGAACCAAAAGTTGTTTATTGTAGAAGGTTGTAACCTAAACTGAATTCGTCAAGTTTATAACCAGATTAAAACAGATTTTTAGTTATGGTTTGGTTTGGTTGGTTTTCACCGGTTTATACTCTTTCGTACTTTCTAGTTTTGATACTAAAGATGAATTGCAGGTGGTAAGTAGTAGCAATTACATAAGGTTTTTCAAGCGAGCTAATGTCTTGATAATTACTTGTGAGATCACTATTTAGTGGACAATTGGATTTGCAGAGGTAGAAATTGTGATATGGAAAAACTTTTCCAACGCACCTGAAATATATTTTCTTCTTTGTTTATTTGTTTGTTAAGAAATGTTGTTTGTAAGATTTTCTTTTTCAGCTGTTGTGGGTTTCAAAGAATTCAAATGAAGGAAATGTGGAAATGTGGAAATTGATAATTCAATTTTTTATTATAGATGGAGTTGGTCATAAGTTCTAATTTTTCCATAGAGTTGTGTTAAGAGATTGACTAGTTAGAAGTAGGATTAGACTTACTAATGTTTTGTTGCGGAAATAAAATTAGAGTAGGAATGACTTACTAGTGTTTTTTAAATTTCACGAGGAAAACTATTTAAGAGGTACACTTTTTTGATAGTGATTTAGAAAATTGATATAGAGAAATGGAAGAAAATAGACAGAGATAGTTGGAATGATATTGTTTTAAACATAAAATTAGTATCACGTTGGAAGATACTGCATATAAAATTGTGTTTGAGTCTGCATTTGGTGCATCAATCTCCCCTATTTTCATTTTTTTTGTACACTAACAAATACTTTCCTGATATTAAGGCTTGGTTAGATCACATGGAGAAGGTGAAGAAGAGGTATGCATAGTGGAAGTAACACACAAAAAAAATGGCTTTCAACAATTGGCTTTAGATATCTCAATTTCTTTTCCCCCCATTTTCCGTTGAGCATTAGTTATCCCAATTTTTAACAATATTGGATTTGGAGGATCAAAGTCAAAAATTTATCCAACAAAATTTGTGGGATCTAGTACAGAAGTTTTGTTGAGTAAGATAGCAAAAATCCAAAAGATTATATGAGGCCAACAAATAGATATACTAGAAAGTTGAAAGGATGTGATAACTTTGTCTTTCATCTAACAAGCAAGAGAGGAAATGATGTTTAAGAGAGCAACTCGTTTAGGAAAAGCAGGAGATGTATCATGAGTTGGATTCCAAGTAATCAAATAAGAAATAGGTGGATCAGTAAATGGTATAGAGGTACCTATAATTGATGATAAAATGAGGAAAAACCAATTGAGATGGTTTGGACATGTAAAATGAAGATAGTAATGAATATAACATGAAAGGGTAATAAGATTCTACTTAATGAAGCAAAAGGTAGGGGTAGGCAAAAATGAGCATGGATTTAGGTAGTCAAAAAGACTATGATAGGTGCTTAATGCTACCGTAGCAGTGGAGATGAACTTGAACATAGCTGAATTATGAAAAAAGGGTTTATGTGATTAATCCTTAAGATTTGTAAGCTAAGGCTTTATTGTTCTAAATGAAATTTTCTTAGTCCATTCATGAATTGCATCATAAAGTTACAATAATGTAAACCAAACTAAATTGCTTGAAGTGTAAAAGATCAAATTTATTTGAAAAAGTTTTGATAAACTTTACACTAAAGTTTGATGGTCTTGCTGCAAATTTGAAGAAATGAGAGATGTTTCCAACTTTAAGTTATCCAATTCATGATATCTATATCTCTGCTTACGAATAGATGATGCAATAAATTTCCTGAAAATTTGCCAAGAAAGGTAGGTTCAAGAAAAAATGAGGGGAAACTTGGCTTTGAGAAATAACCATATGAAAAAGAATATTAAAAGTCTAATTTTAAAGAAAAGAGAGAAGAGGCAGGACTTGCGTGTGTTATCATCTTGCGAAAGTTGGCAATTTGGAGAAACTATTGGAAAAAGATAAAATGGTCCTCAATGTAATATTTATAAGAAATTTGATATTTCGGAGAGAGTTGGTATATATATTAAAAAAAGAAAAAAAAAACCAATTTTCATTGTTGGAAATTCAAAAGATTAAGAGCCCTCACTTATTTTGTTGGTTGCAAGTGACAAATATACTTTGTGCGAAGGTCCACTCAAAATCTTCTCATTTGATGATTTTATGCTAGTTGTGGAAAAGTTGTTTTATGTCCATTTTGACAATGGCAAGTGCATTCTTTATAACAAGAAAAATAAAAAATTGGTGATTCGTGCACATATGACCGAAATTAAGATGTGTATAGCTGTATTTTGTCCACTATTCACTAAAAAAGATGCTTCAAATATCAAACTGACTTTACCCTTTAGATGTGTTATTTGGATCATATTTGTTTTCAGAATATAGGTACAAAGACAAAATTGAACAAGGTAGTGAAAAAAGCAACAAAACTCATGAGCTGGAGGGCCATTGATTCACCTGAAAGAAAACTAGTTACAAGTTCAGGAGGAACCACTCAGTGGGGAAAAAAAATCAAGTCAGAGTAATCTCTACCAAAACATCAAGTTCAAGGGGATGGGGAAAGTTAAGTGTTAGTTAGATTTCCTTTTAATTGTGGTAGGGATGGGATAAGAGAGAGAAAGGTCTTCACGGGAGAACAGGAAGAAATACGTGGGCTCATGAGAGAAAAGAGGGGGAAACATGCTCTCTGTAACACATTTACAGAAGTCTCATGCATATGCATACTAGTCTTTTACTTTTTCTGTATTTGTTTGTATAGTGAACAATGGATAACAAAAAACTTCACGAATCATTCTAAACAAAGTTGGTGTCATGAATTTTTGTTGGACAAGTCAAGGTTTGAAAATACGTTGAGCTTGAATAAGAAAATTTGAAAATGCTTGGGCTTAGTGTTTCTTAATAGTGATACAAACATTATTAGGTTTACCTAACTTCAAAGTGATTGCGTTGTATTGCAGAAAAGGAACGTGCCAAACGTGAGCGACTTAGAGACTTATCAGTCTTTGAGAGGTTAAATGGAAATCCAGGAAAGACTTCAGCGAGTCTTGCTGTAAAAAAAGTAAGCATTGCTACTACTGTGATAAAGTCTTGGGGGGTTTCAGCAAGATTTACCTCATTCCTATGATAACACCTTGGTATGTGCATGATCTTATCCTTTTTATGCATTCATGTGCAGGTACACGTGTGCATTAATGCATACTTGGGTATACCAGTGTCAATCTGGCGGGGTTTCACCGAACCGAGCCTACCCAACCTGCAAATTTTTGGGTATGGGCCATTAGTTATGAAAACCCAAACCCATACGGATTCAAAAATTTAGTTGAAAAATAATTTGGGTTGGGTATAGATATTTCCTCTTAACACTCATGAACCCAACCCGAACCCCGGCTTGAATGAACCCGACTATATATATAAACAATGCTCCATTGCAAACCACTGAAGCCGTTGTTGGGGAACAATGCTCCATTACAATGGCTTCAGGCTTAATATAACCTAAGCCGTTGTTTCCAACAATGGTGTAGGTTATAACTTAAGCCGTTGTTGGACTCCAACAACGACTTAGATTTATAACCCAAGCCGTTGTTGGGAACAACGGCTTCAGTAGTTTGCATACCCGTTTGCACGGACCCGTTTGCAATGGAGTATTGCTCTATATATATATATATATAATAGTAGAGTAGTCATTATTTTTTTGTTAATGACTATTGTTCAATAGAATGAACGCACACACGCAAAAATGCACATGTGTGTGTGTGTGTGTGTGCGTGTGCGTGTGTGTGTGTGCGTGTGTGTATGTCTTTTTTGTTAGGTACTTTTTTGTTAAGTAAGTTGAGTGATATATAAGTCTATTCCTTTTGTGTCAAAATACATTTGTTGTATATATATATATATATAAAGTATTTTTTGTTAAGTTGAGTGATAAATAAGTCTATTCCTTTTGTGCCAAAATAAATTTGTTGTATAATTTTATGCTTTTAAAAGTTTTGGTTAAACTTGATTTTTTTTTTGTTTTGAGTAAACATTTATTGGATTGATGGAATTGTTATATGTTTATAGTTGAAGAATTAACTTTTTGGCACAACCTTATTTATATTAATAATTTTAGATACAACTTGGGATTACATTCGTTTTGATGTCAAGTCCGTAGCATGTCGTCAATAAAATTGAGATATGTTGTTCATATTGTTGTAAAACATGTTGAGTCTTTGACTTGGACTCTTTAGTAGCTATCGAAGAGTTTATGGTTTAGATTTGGCAAGACCAAATATCAGAATGAGCAATATTGTTATTAGAAAATTGTAAATTCTTCTTGAACTCAGCCGACCCAACCCGAAGCCACCCTACCCAAAGAAAATCTGATCCGACCCGACGACCCGCCCGAACCCCTAGAGTTGGTTTATGGTTTGGTAAACTACAAAGTACAAACCTATTAGGTATAGGTTGGATTGAGTAAGCGGGTATAAAGTTCGAGTATGGGTAAATAGTATGAATAAAGTTTGAGTATGGGTAGATAATATGTCACAACCCGCCCAACACTGCTCGTTTGCAACCCTCATGCATCCATCTGATGAAGTATGTGTACGTCTGTATGCATGTAACTTGAACTGCAAACTTGGTTGTTTGGATAGTGGAAAAGTGATGGCGCCCTCCCTTTTCAATAAATTATTCTACCACTCTGTAGTGCCCCGAGTTCTGCATTCTGGAAGCTCGTGGCACTTACCCAGAATCTTTATTTCAATGAGTACACAACACAGAAAATTACAGGAAATTAGAAACTTACATTGCACAAGAAAACTATATCCTACACTTGGATGCTTTCCGCAGCTCGAGTTCCTTGCTCCACGATCAGCGATCCTGCACATTGCACAAGAAAACTATATCCTACACTTGGATGCTTTCCGCAGCTCGAGTTCCTTGCTCCACGATCAGCGATCCTGCATTAGCAAACTGTGGGCACGTCAGTTGAATACTACTTACGCAATGCGGCTGAAACCCGTAATCTTCAAAATCCTCAACAATCAATATTTGATGCAGAAGAAAAGAAATGTGAAAGTCATACAAACATAAATGTCGGTGTATGTCATGATCTAGATTCTAATGCACAACTCATATGCACACCATGCTCTTAATTTAATGCAAACTTGATTTGGAAACGTATGCATCCCATACTCCCCAAATCGAGTTCGTATTCTCCAGATGATAGGGTTCCATCCCTCGCCATGCATCCTACTTTTGTACTCTTCTCTGTTTCTGATATTCATCTAGTAACTGGTAGAGTCTGCAGTACATGCGGTCTATTCCCGCTTCTGTAGTCGGATCATGGTCCTTCTCCACTCCGAACGGTAGTGATCACTCTGTTCGTTCAGATCATGGTCCTTCTCCACTTCGGTAGGATCGTGGTCTCTCTCCATTCCCGATCAGGCCGGTGATAATCAGCGCTGTCGGAATTATGGTCCTTCTCCACTCCTGCC